>JAJAQF010000048.1:1421381-2021381 GCA_020510985.1 Pholidichthys leucotaenia | reverse complement strand
GCTGCTGTGACCCAGTCGGGGTCCGACGCAGGTGCAGCTGTGACCCAATCAGGATCCGATGCAGTTGGAGCTTCAACAGTCGCATCGGTGTGGATCGAGGTCGGTAGAGGAGCCGCAGACCCTTTGCCGCCTGATGAGATGTGGGCTCATCATCACGATTATTCCCCTCTCAGGAGCCACCAGCTGGGGTCGTCAGCGCTGGGAGCCGTTGGAGGTTTTCTTCCTGCGGGCTGGCGCTCCCATGTAGTTTCTTCATCGGGGAGGCCACCGCATGCTGTTTCTCCATGGTTCTGGTGGCTGAGGGATGCGGGTCGGCCGCCCAAGGAGCTGTTTTGCCTGTTCGGCGCCTTGGGCCGGCCACCCAATGAACTGTGTTTGTTACTGGGTGGCCTGGTACGGCCGCCGGAGGACTTGACTCTCGGGGCCTGGGACTGGGTCAGGCCGCCCGACCATGTACTGTTTCCCGTGACCACCCGTCTGCCATCGGACGCAGGGAGACCACCGGAACTTTGCCTGGGGCGTTTGGTCTCTGCCTGCCATCGTCTGTTTGGACTGTACGGTGTGAGGGTCATTTGGAACAATAAGATTGCTGCATGTGTATGTTGATGAACCAAGAGGACTACCTGATCCATTAAATGTAATGCTGTGTTTGTGCAGGACAGCCACTGTTCACAGCAGGCACATGTGTATATAGAATGGTCTTGTAAATAATGATGCTGTGTTGATGGTCTTTATTCAACACATTCCAATGGTAACGTGTGTGTGCGTGCTGTACAGTACATATTAAGTTTGTCTGACTAAACTCAGCCATTTAAGACATTGTATTTGTTATTACAACAACCTTTTCCACCTCTTTCTTCATTACTGCGGTTGTCACGTTGCTTTTGCCTTTGTGTTATGTAAAATTTAACACTACATTGGAATCAAATACCAGTGGCTTGATATATAGTATGTTATTTTGTGGGTTTTCATAGACACTCTGGTGTTCGAGGATGATGTTTGGTTTTTTTTTTGGTTAAACGGTACTTTTGTGAAGAATGCGGCAGAGGTTTCATGCACTTGGGTACTTAGAAGCATAAACTGATCCATTGTGGCATTTAGGGGTTTGTCTGTGAACTGCGTGGAAGGACCTTCACTCAGATGAGTTCCTTATGACCACATGAAGTCATGTATACTGGAGTTAAACAGTTTGTTTGTGGTCACTGTGGGAAAACCTTCTGTGTCTGGTAAATTATGCTCTGTATGGTTTGTGCCCGTGTATTGTAACTCTTGCCCTATTTGTTTCGTTGTTTTCTGTGGGAATGTGATGGGTATGTCAAGGGATGTGTTGTTTTTTTTTTTCCTGGGGCCTTGTTGGTGTTTGTTTCGCTCTCTCCTTGCCTGTTCCTCCATTCACTCGCCCTGTGGGTGGGGGTGGGGGGTGGGGGGCTAGGTGTTACAGGGCGTTCCGAGCCCACCTTTGAGGGAGGGGTACTGTTGTGACCCGAGTACCAATGTTATTTGCGCTCGGGCTATTCCTGTCAGGTCTTGACAGCGGCGTTATTATTCCGGCTCTCTGAGCTCTTATTGTGACAGTGCTCGGGGAGGCTGCCGCTCAGCTGTGAAGACCTGAACAGCTGTTCTGCATTTGCGGTCATTAGCGGCCGGCTTCTTAAGCCGATGCTAGCGGCTGCATCCTTGCAGCAGTGTCCGTCGCTGATCGTCGGAGCGATCGTACTATATGGATTATACTACATTGCCCGTCTGTGGTGTGACCGTCTTATCCTGTGGACCCGTGAGTGAGCTTGTTAGCCTTACGCCTCCCTGTATGTAGACTTGTTTGTGTCAAAGGCCTCAGCGGCTTGTATGATTGTGATTTTCACCATGAATAAAGACACTAACACAACTCTCTGGTGACGGTGTGGCGTCTTATGGTGGCTCGCGAGGGCCACCGCATGACACAAACTTAAGATTCAAACTGAGAACTTAGGTCTGAGTTTAAGGAATAAAAGAGTACAATGATGCACTAACAACTTTCAGTATATAGTCTAATACAGCAGGTTAATATCTGGCCCCGCCCACTGAAATCCAGCTCAACAAATAGGATCTGTTCCTGCCATTGGGGCAGAGATGACTGATGAGCTAAGAGAACATTCTGGACCAACACTGATCCTCTGTTGTCTGCTTTTCTTCAGCAGCTCTGAAAACATGTTGGTGATCCTAATTTTGTTCTCATCTCTTGTTGCAGGTGAGTTTAACATTTTTCTCAATGCTGTATTAGCAGAATAGTTTGATATGACTTTCATCAATTCAATCATATTATCAATGTCTCGACTGTCTCCAGGACTAAAAGCCAAAGACACAATCTCTCCTGTAGATGAGAAAATCACAAAAACAGAAGGAGAATCTGTCACTCTCAAATGTCACTATAAGACAGATGAGGAAGATCCTTATCTCCACTGGTACAGACATCAGTCTGACCTTCAGGCTCCTCATTTTATACTCTGGAAACAAGGAAAAGGAGGAACAGCTGAGTATATTCTTGAGAAGCGATATCAATCCCAAACCTCAGAATCATCAACATCCTTGACCATCGACGTCCTGACCTTGGCAGACTCAGCTCTCTACTACTGTGTTTTACAAACACGGTGATACAAAGTGGAGAAGAGGCTGAACAAAAACCTGAACACAGATATGAGACTGCTCTTCAGAGAGGAGGGAAGTGGGATCCAAACCACAGCTTCATATTCTGTTAATTCATGTTTTATCAGAGTCACTGTGGGCACACAGCTGCTAATAAAACACTGAGGGAGGATCCACATGAGCAGCAGATCCACATCAATCATAGACCAGCTGTATCTAGATGCAGTCATGAATTATGAAATCAGCCTTAAAAAGAAGAGAAGAACAGGAGCTAGAGAACAGAAGCAGCACACCAGGCAATTACAATATCAGGAAGGAAGCACACAAACGGAAATGAAGAACATCAGTTTAATTAAGCAGGCTTGATTATAAATATGTGGATAAATATAAAATTCTAGATGTGTTATGGTCCAGTAAGCAGCTTATTTCCTGCAGCTGCTTTCAATCATGCACTCTGTGCTACTTACTGAGAATAAATAGACCTGTTTCTGCAAGTCTCTCCTGGATTTGCGTGTGCTCAATACTTGCTGTTAATGTAGTAACGGACAACAATTTGTACTAATAGTTGAGCACAAATCACCCTTCATGAACATCTCTTGTGGTGTGCCCCAGGGGTCAGTTTTGGGACCCAAACTCTTTATCTTATACATAAATGACAGATGCCAAGTATAAAAAAATTCTGAAATTTATTTTGTTTGCGGATGACACAAATATCCTTTGCTCTGGTGAGAATTCGGAGCAGGTTTTAGAGGTGGTCACAACAGAAATGAAAAGGTTAACACAGTGGTTCAACAAAAATAAATTATCTCTAAATCTAAAAAAAACAAAAGAAAAACAAAGATTATGTTGTTTGGAAATTAATAAATAAATCATGAAATAATGGTAACGATGATGATACCAGAATTGAAATAGTACAGGAAAGTAAGTTTCAGGGGGTGATGCTAGACAATAAAATCTGCTGGAATCCTCACATCCGTCACATCGGGGACAAGCTGGCAAAATGTATCGGGATAATGGTGAAGACAAGACACATCTTGGACTATAAATCATTGTTCTTACTGTACAATTCACTGTTTATACCATATCTTAACTACTGTGTAGAGGTCTGGGGAAACACCTACAAGACCAACCTATAGCCAATATGCACATTACAAAAAAGCTATAAAGATAATAAATAATGTAGGATATAGAGACCCTACCAACTCGTTGTTTTTAAAGTCACATGCTATAAAGTTCATGGATTTAGTACAATATAAGGCAGCACAAGTAATGTACAGGGCAATTAATTATCACCTCCCAACTAATATACAAAAAAAATATTCAAAAAAAGAGACAATGATTATAATTTGAGAGGAGACATAAACTTTACAAAACCTAAGGTACAAACAGCTAAGAAAAGTATGTACATATCTGTCTGTGGGGTGGATTTGTGGAACAGTCTGGAGCTGGAACTGAAACTATGTTCAAAGAGAAATCAATTCATAAATAGGTATAAACATTATTTGCTGAAAGGATATATGTCAGAGGGATAGTATAAATATGTACGATTCACGATGATCACTCTGTGACACAATGGTATGGTAGGTGGGACTGTTATGTTGGGAAATGAAGCAGGCGGAGAGTGTCTCAGAGAACATACAACTGAACTTTATTTGGCGCACATTACTAATCATACTCCCCGCCGTAGCCCACCTGACATCATTCCGTTCCCCACCCTGGCAGTGCTATGGCAAACCCCAAAGGCCAATTTCCATACACAACGCCCCCCCCCACACACACACACACAAGGTCGAACAACACAGTGAACAATTCTCTATTTACACAACACAATAATCACACAAAACAAAATCCTCCATATATACATATAAACAAGTCCATCAGTGGGTGATCAGGTATTCTGTCATGTTCACTACGCAAACTGCGCAGTGAACATAGTGAATAGGCAGCAAGCCAGAAACGCAGAGTAAGTTGGATAATCAGCGATACAAATTTGAAAGAATATTTAGAAAGTTAAGCAGAGATAGAAAATTTTTTTGACTCATCATAATTACATTACAATTACCCATTACAATGGGTGAAATGTGTACAGAAAGACCAAATACAGTCACAGGCAAGAGAAGACACCCAGCTACAACCTAGGTTGGTCAGAGGAATGCCTCACGCACTCCAATAGGGCAGAAGCGGAGGGAAAAGGTACAAAACAAAGACTTACAAAGGCGTCGGAGTGGCAAGGCTCTGAGGGGACAACACACTTCTAGTCCAGGGGAAAACCAACCAATGCGAGCCTGGATATCCAGAGTTGACATTGCAAAGCTGCCACACCGGCTGGTCATGCTGCCCTGCTATTTATACAAAGCCCTAATGACAGCAAACAGGCCAGCCATGCGGCAACAGGTATGTGACTGATTGAACAGTAAGTTTGTGCGCATGTATGTGAGTATAAATATGAAAATGAGTATGTGAGTGTGTATGTGGTGATGAGAAGAATCCGGTGAATGTCTGGTAAGAGGAGGAGGCATGGCTATAGGACTCAGAGAGTGAAGCTCAATCTGGCGGCTAAACTTAATAAACAATAATTAGACCCAGCAGCCACAAGTCATGCTCAGGGTGGTGACCCTGAACATGACAGTGCCCCCCCCAAGGGGAGGAGACCAGACACTCACCGTACCATCAAAGCAAAAACAAAACCCACCCCCAACCCCCCCTAAAAGACCAACACACCAAACCAGGGCAGGAGTTGGGGGGAAACAGGTTAGCAGGGATCAAAGTAAGATGGAACACCACAAAACAACACAATGTCACAACCTCTTCAACCCCCAAACTAATTAACCCACCCCATCCCCAAGAGTCCCACAGTTCAGGCGGCCGACCACAGTCCAAGGCCCAGCAGGTTGCCATAAGTTCAGGGGGCCGGCCAGAATCCCAGGGCCAGCAGGCGGCCTGCAGAGCAGTATCTGGTGGCCTGCCGGGGGCCACGGGCCACCCGGAGAGGGACCCCTGTCTTTTGGGCGGCCTGCCCACATGATTAGGCCACCAGGACTGGAAGGTCAAATGAGGCGGTGATCTACCCACTGGAAGACTGAGAGGTGGGTGGCCGGGCAGAGGATGAGGAACCCCAGCTGTTGCTGGCGGCAGAAGGGAAAGGACCCCAACGGTGCCCAGCAGAAGGAGGAGGAACACCCACAGGGCCTCCAAAAGGGAACGGATGACCCCGGCGTCCTCAAACTGTCCTGTCGCACCCCCGGTGGTCCCGATGTAGGACTGGAACTTGGTAGAACCCGCGGTGGGCCCGGGCTGGGCCATGGCTGCATCTGCGGTGGTCCCGACCTGGGACAACATTGAAACAGTGGTGGCCCCTTCCTGGGACCTCATTGCTCCAGTGGTGAGCCCCAACTGTGCCTGCGTTGTACCCACGATGAACCCCGACCAAGCCATGGTTGCACTCACGATGGAATCCAGCTAGACCCCTGCTGCACCTGCGGTGGGACCCGGCTGGGCCACTGCTGACCCCCACGCCATCTTGGCCATAGGCCAGCCGACCCGTACAAGCACCCAAGCGAAGATGTTGTTGACCACTGGCACCCTGGACTGGGACCAGGTGTCGCCAACAACCACCTTGTTCGGAACCTCGGTGACCTCCGGTGGCCAACTTGGATTTACAGCCTTGTCCGGCAACGGGAGAATCTCTCCAACCACTCTGGAAATGGACTCAGAAAGAGAAGGGGAAGGGTCAGAGTTGCCGGCAGTGGCAGAGCCTGGTGAGGCAACCTCAGGTGCAGCGTTTGGCTGCAGCTGGCTCTCCTCACCTAAAGCTAGGCAAAAATGCTCAATTATGGAAAGGAGAAAGACAAAAGAGAGCACTTGCCTTAGCTCAAGCTCTACCGGCATCCAGGACTTCGGCGAGCTGGGCGATGTCTCCTCAGGTTCAGCCTCCACGAGGTTCCGCTTGGGTGCTGACTCTGTCGTGGCGGCCTCCACAGCAGGGATGATGGTCTCAACAGTCTTAATTCTTCCAGCTGCCATTATCCACGCTGGTGACTGCGTGGATAATGATAATGATAATTATCCATTTCCAATATCCATATCCAATTAATGATAATTATCCACGCAGGTCCCAGCCGGCGTGGTGGCTGGGACCTGGTTCACCATGGCTTTGAGAGGATCTCACTCCCGGACCTCTGGCTCCTCCGGCTCGACTACGGTTCCAGCAGGCACACTAAGGGGAGAGGAGAAAGGGCTGGTGAACAGTTTTTAACAGCAACAGGTGGGAAGAGCTCAGGAGACTGCTTTCCCTGAGCCTCCCTACCGGGAATCAGGCAAGACATTTCATTATTAATATGAGTCAAATGAAAAGAAACTTGCCTGTTCCCTCGATTGATGGTGTAAATTGCAGCTGCTGCTGTTTGGGCATTTCCACCCGTCCGTCCGGGAAAGGTGGTGTTAAGCTCCTTAGTATACGATTTTGGAGCCGCCCCTCTCGCCTCAGGAACGGAAGACCATGGTGAAGAAAGCAAGCGCCCTTCTGCCGCCAGCAAATGAGCCAAGGAAGATGACCTCGCTGCGGATGTAGGAGGAGATCCTGCTGACGGAACTGCTTGGAACTGGAGATGATCCGCTATGGAGGTCGCTGGGCTTGGTGTGGGAGCAGTTGGCAGGGCTATTATTCCTCCGGGAATCCGGGTGACACCGAAGTTGCCGACCTGGTAGACACCATCTTGGAACGGTGGATGGAGGAGAAGAGAAGATGGCTGCCAAAGGAGAGGGGCGTCTTTGTTTGGGCTTCATCTGAAAAGCCCTTCTCTTCAGGTTGGGGAAAGCCTCCTCAAGCGTGAAGACTCCGGACAGCAGCACGGAGTACTCGGGGTAATTCCAGAGGCCTCAGTGAGCCCTCAGGATCGGATAACTCCATCAAGGCAGGCTAAGTGGTCTCCGGGTCCGAAGGAGTCGTGCGCTTCCTCCAGGAGCTCCCAGATTCACCAGGCCACCCGTTGCTCCTCCGTACTGGGCTGTCCTGCTGCCCATCCACTAAACTCAGTGTGGAAATGGCTAGACCAGGACATACAGATGTAAACTAGCCTTTTGGATAATTCTGGCTTTTTTAACCATGTGTAATCATGTGTTTTATGAAATTGCATTGTCCCTTTTCAAATAAACTGAACAAAAAAATAGCGCACCGAGCAGGTGAGTGAAAAAACAAATTGAGAAACACGTTGCTTACTGCTCGGGCTCAGTTGGAGGCAGCTTTCTGTCATGTTCACTGCGTAAACTGCGCAGCGAAGATAGGAAATGGCAGCAAGAGAAACGCAGAGTAAGTAACGTGTTTATTTACAATGGGTGAAATGTGTACAGAAAGACCAAATACAGTCACAGGCAAGGGAAGACACCCGGCTACAAGCTAGGCTGGTCAGAGGAATGCCTCACGCACTCCAATAGGGCAGAAGTGGAGGGAAAAAGGCACAAAAGAAAGACTTACAAAGATGTCGGAGCAGCAAGGTACTGAGGTGACAACACACTTCTAGTCCAGGGGAAAACCAACCAATGTGAGCCTGGATATCCAGAGTTGACATTGCAAAGCTGCCACACTGGCTGGTCATGCTGCCCTGCTATTTATACAAAGCCCTAATGACAGCAAGTAGACCAGCTGTGTGGCAACAGGCGCGTGACTGATTGAACAGTGTGTGTGTGTGTATGTGAGTATAAGAAGGAAAATGAGTGTGTGAGTGTGTATGTGGTGATGAGAAGAATCCGGTGAATGTCTGGTAAGAGGAGGAGGCCTGGCTGTATGACTGTCAGACAATCTGGCAGCTGAACTTAATAAACAATAATTAGACCCAACAGCCACAAGTCATGCTCAGGTGGCGACCCTGAACATGACATATACTACCAATGCACCCAGCTGATATTGTCCATAATAGTTCTCGCTACATAGTCCTCCAAATAGGCAGGCCTCCGACGCACTCTAGCCGGGTGACCCCCTCTAGGGGACTCTGCCCCAGGCATTGTCGGAACCACCTGTGAGTCCACACCTGGCGTGGCTTGCCAATCCAAAGATCTGCCAAAATATCCTACAGTATCCAAAATCTGGCCAGGTACCACATGGCTCAGCCTACTGGCATGCCACCTGGACCCATCGTCCAGTCCAAATGTGTCTGGGCCCCGCCAACTCCTCATCTCCTGCAGCCCCGTCCACAAGGGCTGAAGCTTGTGGGCCCTGACAGGGTGTCTAATCCACACCCGATCCTTCTCTTTCAGGCCATGATCTCTCACCCGGTGCCTTCTGTTGAACCGTCCCTTCATCCTCCGCTGCTGGTCCAGACTGACCTCCCACTCCTCAGCTTCACCCGTACCACTCCCAAATGACCATCATGCAGCATGTCCAGGACCCGAGCCCTCAATGCAACAGGAATCAAGGCACACTGGCCCCTGGCCATGCAAACCTCATTCCAATAGCTCAACTGGTCTCGGAAACAGTGAAAAGGAGCCAGTTCGCTCTGCACTTTTGCTGGTCATCCCTCTTGATTGACTGTGTGCAACTGCGCCATAACTGGATCCTGTTCCGATTAATTTTTGAGGTCTTGTGGGGAGACTACACCCTGGAGAGTTCCGCAAAGGGTGTTCACCAGATCTTCTTCGGCAGCACCAACGTCATCCGCGACCACCTGTGAAGCCTCCACAGTGACCCGCGAGAGGAGGTCCGCCACTATGTTCTCTCTTCCTGGGGCGAACTTTGTGGTGAAGTCATAGGCCTTCAGACGCTCCGACCATCTATGAAGTCTCAGCGGCCTATGCCTCAATCCCAACATCTCCAGCAGTGTAGTGAGTGCCTGACGGTCAGTCCTCAGGGTGAAGCAGCGTCTGTAGAGGAATATGTGCCACCTCTTGCATGCCCAGATGCAGGCCAGTACCTCCCTCTCACCCACCGCATACTTCTGCTCCGCTGGCGAGAGGGACCTAGATGCAAACGCCACTGGCCTTTCCACTCCATCCGGTATTTGGGACATGACCACACCCAACGCCGTCCCAGACACATCACAGGCCACCACGTTTGCATTTCAGGGTCAAAATGTGCTAGCACCGGTGGGGAGGTGAGCTGCTGCTTCAAGTTCGAGATTTGAAGCACCATGCCGAGGAAAGATAAAATCTGGGCGGGTGTAGTAGGCTCTGTGATGCGGAGCACCGCCTCCACATTGGAATGCAGTGGTTGTAGACCCTCACCCACAGCCGGAACCCCACAAAATTGATCGCCTCTGCTGCAAAGAGGCATTTGTCACCGTTGAGAGTGACCCCATGTTCTTGGATGCACTTCAACACCTTCTCTAGTCTTGTCTTGAAGCTCGTTCGTCGTGCTGTGTACCACAATGTCATCTAGGTAGGCTACGACCCCTTTCAAACCCGCCAGCATTCTGGCTATAACCTTTTGAAAACAGCTGGGGGTGGAACTCAACCTGAACGGCATTCGGGTATACCTAAAGACCCCCATGTGGGTCACAAATGCCGTCAGGTTTCTGTTATCCGGGTGTAGTGGCACCTGCAGATATCCCTGTCAAAGGTCCAGCTTAGTAAACACCTTGGACCCGTTGAACATCACCGTGAGCTCCTCCATGGTCGGAAGGGGGTATTTATCGGGGATGATTGTTTGTTAACCATGCGTAGATCAATGCACGGCCTGATCCCCCATCCTTCTTCTTTGCCACAATCAGGTTCGAGATCCAAGATGACGCATCCACCTTCTTGATGATCCCCACATCCAACAGCTTTGAGAGTTCTTCCGACACTCCCTCACGCAATGCTAGTGGTAGGCGCCGAAGCACTTGGATCCTGGGCATCACCGACTCATTCACCAATGGATGGTGACAAAAGGTCTTGATCTGGCCAAGGCCCATGAACAGTGCTGGCCAACGGAGCTGCCAGTCCGAAAACGCCATTAGCACTCCTGAACCATGAGGATCCTGTGTGGAAAACCCCAAACGTCCCAGCAAATCAATCCCAAGCAGGTGCCCTCTTCTGTCCACACGACACATCAAATTCCATTGTGCCGACCATGCCAGTCTTGGCATGGCCATAACCAAACATTTGTATTGCTCCCGCTTTAATAGCCTTCGCCGGGAACAGCCTCTTTAGTGCTGCCAGGCTCAAAATGGACCTGCCAGCCCCCAAGTCCACTATGAGGGGCACCTCGATGCCATCCAGCTGTACCACATACCACTTCAGGCATCCTCTTCCTCCTTGTGCCACGCACACCTGGCCAGCTCCCCGCAGGTCTTCACCAACGTGGTCAGCGAACCTAACACGGGCTCCTCCATGCGCCACAGGCTGCCTTCTCCTCTTCTTCCTCTTCTTCGGGTGACCTCGAGGCCTAGTTAGCACATTAGCCAGCACCTGTGGCACGGAGGTCCGGTCCTCCAGTACCACACCTGTGAAGGCACCTAGTCTCCGCGGGGCCGCAGACTCCCTTAGCTTAATCATCCCTATCCAGGGATGGCAACAGGAAATTCCGATTTCAGCTGAAATCTAATTTGGTCGATTGACTTATGAGGGGGCTGGTGCCCCCCTAAAGCTGAGAGGTTTTCAGTAAAACAGAAGTAATTTAGACTGAAAAAAATGATTAAAAAAATTGAAATACTAGACTTCGATAAATCGTTAAATTTAATGAAACATTAACTTACTTTTTCTTCAATGTTACCTCACTGTCTTTAGTCCAACATATTTAACGATTCTATAAGAGTTTATTACACTATTTACACTGGTCACCAAGTCACTTCTAATGTGAAACTTTCTTCCTTTTGGCAACAAGCTGTGTCAGTCTTTGAACTTTGAACTTCATCTCCTTTTCTGGTTTCTTCAGAAATTGTCCGAGTGTTTCTGTTACCTTGTTGAACTTTGAGCCAATTTTCACCTTTACTGTCACTTTTCTCTCAAGCCAATTCCATCGGAACTTATTTTTGACTTATTCTATTTCTAGCACTGATGACTCCTGATCCTTCCAGGGATGTGATTTGGGGTCGGCGAAATTATCTTAAAATTATCTGAAAATTATCAGAAAAAACCCAGAAGCTCCTGGGTTTTTATGATTTTTAAGTACCAGAACTGTGCTTAAATGGCATAAAACAAACAGCTGAATGCCACTTATTACTGTATAATATTGACTTATGTTCCAAGTAGATAGCATTCCTAAAATATTCCAACAAGCATTATCCATCACATGCTTTAACACTTGATCAAATCAAAATCAGTTAATTTTATCTGTTCCAAAATAGAAATAAAATTCCAACATACCATTACTTTTTATAATTTCAGCATTCATTTCAGATCACCAGTTTCAATCTCCATTGAGTCTTGAGAAGTCCATTTTGCACAATCACTGATGTAGCTAAGTCTTCGAAATATTCAAAAGTTATGAGTCAATGTCCACTGTGCACTGTCAATTTCAAACTGTTTGGAATCATAAAAGTAATCTAACTAAATTGTTTTGCTATTTTTTCTCCTCAACATCAATGTCAGGGCGCTGCAGGAGTTTTGTGGGATGGTTAACTTTTATTACCGTTTCCTCCCCCGCGCAGCCCAGCTCATTACAGCCGTTGTACGCCGCACTCAAGAAACGGAAACCGGCGGACAAAGTCGACTGGACTCCTGAGCGGGAGCAGGCATTCTCTGAGGTTAAAACAGCTCTGGCAAACGCTGCACTACTGGCGCATCCAGACACTGTGGCTCAGATAGCGCTCACTACCGACGCCTCGGATATGGGCATAGTGGCCGTCGTGGAGCAATGCGTTGCCGGTTCTTGGCAGCCGCTCACCTTTTTTAGCAGGTCTTTATACGACAGTGAGCGTAAATACAACGTGTTCAACAGAGAGTTACTGGCTCTCCACCTGGCCATACGCCACTTCCAGTTCTGGCTGAAAGGGCGCACCTTCACTGCGTTCGTGGACCACAAGCCGCTAACGTACTTAACGTACTTCCGCAAATTAGCGGAAAAATCACATCCCTGTCCTTCGATAAAAGTCTCATAATTCCGCTGAAAATGATACCGAAAGCTCAGAATTCCAACACAAACACGCCGCCATGAATTTTTGACAAAGCATACAACGAGCCATTTGATTGGTCCAATTATTTGCACCTATCCAATTGCAGGGCTGTTTACAATACAGAAGTAGCTTGAATACAAAACATCCGGGTTATTGCGGGAGACTTGACCCGGGGAAGCGCCGAGCGCTTACGTAATCGTGTTGATTTTCGCTAAAATCGGTAACAATAAGGTACCTTACCCCCCCTAAAATTTTCTCAATGGATTTAGATGATTCACAGAAATGATCAATTTGAAAATAAATCGGCGGAAATCCTCGGATTGGCGGAAAATTGCCATCCCTGCTATCACTTCAATCAAAGACAAAGGCTGTTGAGTCACCCGCAGCGTGTCTCCTAGCCACTTGCCGTGCCATGCGCCAGCTTATCACAAACTAGCCCGTCTGTTAGCGGCCCAAAATCACACTCTCCCGCCAAACAACACAGTTCCATGAGAAATGATAAAATGGACTCTCCGGCTCGCTGTACTCGGCTGAAAAACATGTACCTCTTCTTGGTGACCGTGGCACCGTCACCGAACAGACTGTCCATCTTTAGTAATGACTCCTCCAGCAAGCCATCGCCACACAGAGTGAGGAACAGGTGTTGCCCTTCTGCGCCTAAATGGTGGATTAACAGGTACCTCCGCCTGTCCTTGGAAACCCCGCCAAGTCCGACTGCTGTCAGATAAATTTCAAAAAAGTTTTTCCAGTGTGCACAGGAGATAGCCGGCGCACTCTGGTCCTGCAGGAATGGAGGTGGCTCCATAACACATGCGCCCAGAATTTTACTCGTCGCCAAATGTTATGTTGGGAAATGAAGCAGGCGAAGCATGTCTTAGAGAAAATACAACTGAACTTTATTTGGCGCACAATACTATTTATGCTTCCTGCCATAGCCCGCCTGACATTATTCCGTTCCCCACCCCGGCAGTGCTACAGCAAACCCCAAAGGCCAATTTCCATACACAACAGGGACAGTACTGTGCATATCTGTGTATATCTGTGTTTTTTGGGGCTGGGTATAGATGTATGGACCATATGTATGCTGGGATGGATGGGTGTCAATGTTGATATGTATAAAATATAGTTAATTGTCTACTTGGGATCTTAATTGAGGTAATAGGTATATATTTCACATGGGTTGTATTTAGGGAAAAGAGGAGTTGGAGTAAATACATGTTAACGTCTTCCTTCTCCCTTTGAGCACTGTATACTGTCACTTTTGTTGCACTTGTCATTTGTTTTGTTTTTTTGCTTTTTTGTTTGAAATAAATAAATAAATATCTATCTATCTATCTATCTATCTATCTATCTATCTATCTATGTAATGTTGACTTTGAACCATAAATTCTAAGCAGAAATGGCAACAAAAATCTTTCAGCTTTTTCTGTTACATTTACAACTTTTTTCCTGATATATCTGCAAGTTTTTCCTTATAAAGTTGCTATTTTTTTCTCAAAAATGTGACTTTTCCTTGTAAATTTACATTTTTTTTTCTCTTAAATTTGCAAAAAATAACATGGTAATTTGCAACTTTTTCCTTGTAATTTTTTTTAACTTTGTCATAAATTTGTATCTTTTTTCTCTTAAATTTGAGACTTTTTTCCTCAAATTTTTTTTCTTATAAATTTGTATTTTTTTCTTGTAAATATGCAATTTTTTGTTTGAATATTGAATTTTTTTCTCGCACTTTTGCAACTTTTTCTCAAAAACTTGTGAATTCTCTCTCATATATGTGCAACTTTTATCCATTAAAATTTAAAATTTTCTCTAATAAATTTTCAACTTTTCTCTTGTAAATTTTTATCTTTTTTTCCTCATTAATTTGTGACTTTTTTCCTGAAAAACTTTTTACATTTTCTCATAAATGTAACTTTTTTCTCATAAATTTCCAACTTTTTTGTGAAAAAATTGTGACTTTTTCCAGTAATTTTAAAAATATTTTTCTCATAAATTTTAGCTTTTTTTCCTGTAAATTTGCAATGCTGATCTAGATTCTGGTTAAATTTCTATTCTGTGTAACTAAATTGTAATTTGGAGGATTAATTTTTAAATTGTCATCTTTCATCATGTCTTTGCACCTTTATTCTTGCAAATGTGCACCTCATTTACATTTATCCATTTGTACGTCATGATAAATTGTTGAACCCCCCCCCCCCCCTCCTTGCTAAAAAGTAACCAATCATCTGCTGCCTTTCTTCAACCATGTCAAGAAGCCCCCTGCTGAGCTATTACTTTAAAAAGCAGTCCTGGAGTGTTACAGGTTGGAGACTCCTGTGAAAAGCTGTATAAAAAACAAGCGGAAAGACTGTAATGTGAGTCAGAGTGACATGATGATGAGGAGGGTCTGCCTGTATATGAGAGGAAGCAGCTGTCACCATCAGATACTATACAGACTTCACAGAGTCTAGAACACAGAGATCAACTATTGGAACATGATGTTAGTGGTAGTACTGCTGCTTGGTTCATTCATGGGTGAGTCTCACTTTCATTTACTATATTCCACTTTAGTTAAATGGAAGGTACAGTAGATCACTGCTTATTAAACCATGAAGCAGAAATAATTAATAACCTGCAGTGGGAATTAGATTTACTCCCTACATTAAAAACTGAACTGCTTTTCTTTAGATGTCAGCGATGCTGAACTGAAGCCCTTCAAGAATGAGGAGAACAGTCTGGAAGGAAACGACGTTACTCTGTCCTTTGAAAACACAGAGATTCAGTCTGGAGATTATTACTACTGGTATCGACAACATCCTGGAAAACCACCACAGTTTCTCATCTCACATTCTGACAAAGGAGAAGTGATAAATAATCCAGTAAAAGGACTGAAGACCCGAGTGGAGAACAGCCAACTCCACCTGATCATCTCCTCTGCTGCAGTGTCTGACTCTGCTGTGTACTACTGTGCTGTGAAGCCCACAGTGACAGGAAACATCAAAAGGCTGAACAAAAACCTCCTGACTTTGAGCTGACGGGTGATACACAGATCTTATGTGTTCAGTTCACAAATACAGACATGAGCACGTCCTGATTCTGTTTGTGTTTCTCTTCTCAGGCTGGAAGATGTCATCTTCCGCTGTCATCATGGGGAAACAAAACGAAAATAGTGAAATACTGAACATTTCCCACTGATGCACGTCACTGAGATCCTGCAAAACCACATCATAACCAGTCAGACCGTGTTGGTCCACACTGCACTATGTCAGCCCTGAACTTTGCATTTAGATGGTTTAAAATACTTCCAGGAGATTAAGGTGAAGCAACTGTTTGTTCACTGTGAGTTCAGCACAAGCATAGCTAATCATTGCAGGACTAACCGCATTAATACACAAAGAACCAGCACTTTGATTACCTTTACAGCATATCAAAAATGAAGTTACTTTCTCACTTTTTGTTTCTAGCGACTTTCCACTCCACCCAAAAACAATGTCTCCAATGCTCCCTGTCCCTCATGCAGTTTGCTAGTTCCCCAGCAGCGTGAACACTGTTGTCTCCTTTGAGGGTTTTCACAAATGTCCTCTGATCCTTCTGTGAGTCAGGTCCCATAGGGCCAGCCGGCTGGTCTCTACAGCAGTGTCCCGCTAGGATCAGGTGCCTAGCTGCTGTTCTGTCAGAGATCTTTGATAATCCATCATAAAGTGTCTCGTTTGTGAGGCGTTCTTTCCAGTTGATGTTGATGTCCAGCCACAACATTCAGGTATAGCAGATGTCTGGGGATTTTGCCAAGGTTGGAGTTAATTATATAAAACTTTTCAAAAGAAAAGGACAAAAGAAGCAGAGAAGTGGTATAAAACATACAAAAATAAGTTTTCCATCCATCTATCCATCTTGTACCGCTTTTGCGGAGGTCCGGGTCGCGGAGGCAGCAGTTCAAGCAGAGAAGCCCAGACTTCCCTCTCCCCAGCCACCTGCTCCAGCTCTTCAGAGAGGATACCAAGGCGCTCCCAGACCAGCTGGGAGACACAGTCTCTTCAGCGAGTCCCAGGTCTGCCCAGGGGTCTCCTCCCAGTGGGATGTGCCCAAAACACCTCAAGTGGGAGGCGTCCAGGAGGCATCCTAATCAGATGCCCATACCACCTCAACTGGCTCCTGTCAGTGTGGAGGAGCAGTGGTTCTACTCTGAGCCTCTCCCGGATGACTGAGCTCCCCACCCTATCTCTGAGGGTGAGTCCAGCAATCCTATGGAGAAAGCTCATTTCAGCCGCTTATATCCGCAGTCTCGTTCTTTCAATCATTACCCAAAGCTCGTAACATAGGTGAGAGTAGGAATGTAGATTGACTGGTAAATTGACAGCTTTGCCTTAGAACTCAAAAATAACACAAAAATAAGTTAACATATATAACTAGAAAAGCACTTGGAGAGCGCAGACCTCCGCCAAGCGCCACAGTTCCCCCCATACAGTGTTTGCGTGTACGTTTTAAGATTCCTTGATCATGAAAACATATGACTAGCAATTGGATTCACAATGAGAGGATTAGTGGTTCAGTAGTTATTGACAAAAATGGCATTTTCCGTAATGGCGGTTTAGCGCCACAGTTCCCCCCATACAGTGTTTGTGTGTACGCTTTCAGATTCGTTGACCATGAAAACATATGACAAGCAATTGGACTGACAATGATCGGATTAGTGGTTTAGTAGTTATTCACAAAAATGGCATTTTGCGTAATGGCGGTTTTCTTGTGGACGGTGATCCGGATCACCACCAAAATCTAATCATCTGTAGGATACCCCATTTCTGACAATCTGTGAAAATTTCATGAAAATCCGTCTGTAACTTTTTGAGTTATCTTGCTAACAAACAAACAAACAAACAGACAAACAGATAAACCAGTGCCGGTGATCACATAACCTCCTTGGCGGAGGTAATAATGAGATATAGTAAAAGAGACTATTACAGTAAAGAGCTGGAGAAAAACAGAGATAATATTAAAAATACATGGACAATACTTAATATTCTTGGAAATAAAAACAGAAATACAAGCTACCCAACCAATCTTTCAAAAAAAAAAAAAAAGACTCAGAGTGTGAATGCAGTCTCACCTGCAGATGAATTTATTCAAATTTTTTGTTAACATTGGTCCTAATTTGGCGCGAGAAATTCCCATTACAGCACCTACAGGTGATACAATAAGCAAAAACATTGCTATAAAAGACTCCATTTTCATAAAAAAACACAGACGAGAGAGAGGTCATTGAAATTGTTAAATTGTTTAAAGTAAAACATCTACGGATTGTGATGGTACTGACATGATTTTAGTCAAAACTATCATTGAATGCTTAGTGAAGCCACTGACGTATATCTGTAACCTGTCTCTCCAAACAGGTATATTTCCCAGTGCAATGAAAATAGCTAAAGTAATTCCGATATACAAGACGGGTGACAGAGGGGAATTTTCAAACTATAGACCAATTTCACTATTGCCGCAGTTTTCCAAGACACTTGAAAAAATATTCTGTGAGAGAATTGACAACTTCATAATGAAGAATAATTTATTGTGTGAGCAGCAATATGGGTTCAGACACAAGAGGACAACTGCATTTGCTCTAATGGAATTTATAGAAAAAATATCAACTGCCGCTGAAAATAAAGAGTATTCAGTTGGGGTATTCCTGGATCTTAAAAAAGCATTTGATACAGTGGATCATAATTAATTATTAAATAAACTACAAAATTATGGTATTGGGGGGTAGCACTGTCCTGGTTATGTAGTTACTAAAAGAACAGATATCAGTATTTATGTGTTGGTAGCAAAAACTCACAGTTACTGAAGGCTACTTGTGGAGTCCCACAGGGTTCAGTTTTGGGGCCATTGTTATTCAATATGTAGTTAATTGATATATGTAAAGTTTCGGAAAAAATGAATTTAATATTGTTTGCTGATGACACTAATTTATTATGCAGTGGAAGCAATTTGGAAAAAAACTTTTGGGTACACTCGGAAAGGAATTAGGAAAGCTTAAACTGTGGTTTGATTCAAACTAATTAACACTCAATTTAAGTAAGACAAAATTTATAATTTTTAATAACCATCACAATAACTCAGTATCTAAACTCAGTGTAAATGGTGTAGAGACTGAAAGGGTATCCGAAACTAAATTTCTTGGAGTAATAATTGATACCGGTAACTAGAAAAGCACTCGGAGAGCACAGACCTTCGCCAAGCGCCACAGTTCCCCCCATACAGTGTTTGTGTGTACGTTTTCAGATTCTTGACCATGAAAACATATGACTAGCAATTGGATTCACAATGATAGGATTAGTGGTTCAGTAGTTATTCATGAAAATCAAATTTTAAGTAATGGCGGTTTTCGCCACAGTTCCCCCCATACAGTGTTTGTGTGTACGTTTTCAGATTCCTTGACCATGAAAACATATGACAAGCAATTAGATTGACAATGATAGGATTAGTGGTTCAGTAGTTATTCACGAAAATGGCATTTTCCGTAATGGCGGCCACAGTTCCCCCGATACAGTGTTTGTGTGTATGTTTTCAGATTCCTTGACCATGAAAACATATGACAAGCAATTGGATTGACAACAATTGGATTGACAATGATAGGATTAGTGGTTCAGTAGTTATTGACGAAAATGGCATTTTCCGTAATGGCGGCCACAGTTCCCCCCATACAGTGTTTGTGTGTACGTTTTCAGATTCCTTGACCGTGAAAACATACGACTAGCAATTGAATTCACAACAATTGGATTGACAATGATAGAATTAGTGGTTTAGCAGTTATTCACGAAAATGGCATTTTGCGTAATGGCGGTTTTCTTGTGGATGGTGATCCGGATCACCACCAAAATCTAATCATCTGTAGGATACCCCATTTCTGTCAATCTGTGAAAATTTCATGAAAATCCATCCATAACTTTTTGAGTTATCTTGCTAACAAACAAACAGACAAACAGACAAACCAACGCCGATGATCACATAACCTCCCCCTTTGGCGGAGGTAACAAAGCTGCTTACAGGGAACCAACAAACCCAGTTTTTCTTAAATTAAAAGCTCTCAACCTGAAAGATCTGGTTGACTTTAAAACTGCAGTAATAATGTTTAAAGTGAAGAATCTATCACTGCCCGTAAATATCCAAAAGTTGTTCCAAATAAGGGAGAAACAATATCATTTCAGAGGAACATGTATATTTCAAAAACCTTCAGTGAGAACTACCACCAAGCAACACTGTGTCTCAGTGCAAGGAGTCAGATTGTGGAACACTTTTGGACCTGAATTAAAATCATGTACAACGCTTGGACAATTTAAACAAAAACTAGAGGAAGAAATACTCCAAACATATATACAAGATGACATGCAAAATTACATAAGGATTGTCATATTCAGTCTGTGTTATGCTGTTGCTTCAATTTTTGTCATGTTTTGTCTTAGCTTTGTTACCTCCGCCAAGGAGGTTATGTTTTCATCAGTTTGTCTGTCTGTCTGTTTGTTTGTTTGTTTGTTAGCAAGATAACTCAAAAACTTATGGACGGATTTTCATGAAATTTTCAGACATTGTCAGAAATGGGGTATCCTACAGATGATTAGATTTTGGTGGTGATCCGGATCACCGTCCAGAAGAAAACCGCCATTACGGAAAATGCCATTTTCGTCAATAACTACTAAACCACTAATCCTATCATTGTGAATAGAATTGCTAGTCATATGTTTTTATCGTCAAGGAATCTGAAAACATACACACAAACACTGTATGGGGGAACTGTGGCGCTTGGCGGAGGTCTGCACTCTCCGAGTGATTTTCTAGTTCTGAATTGTAATAACTCTAGTTTTTCTTTTGAAATCTTGGATGGATTATGGGTGGGCAATATAAGCTGCGGCTTCAGCCATCACCCATTTCGGATAACCTATGATGAATTGTATAATCAGAGGAGTTATTGTTTAATTTGACCTTGTAAGATTTTTTTTCTTTCCTCTTTATTATATTATTCTGTTCCTTTCTTTTAATCTTTACTTCTAACCACTTGACTCCTGAATTTATTTCCAATTGTTAACAAATTATTTTTTTTATTTATTTTTATTTTTTTCATAATTGAAAATCGTTGTTTTTATGTTTTTTTGTTTTGGTTTTTTTTGATTGATGCAAATTCGCGACAATAGGCGTCAAGGGGTTAATCTATCTGAAATAAAGATTCATTCATTCATTCATTCAAATGTCCAGGATTTAAAACTGTGGAGTAAAACTGTCTAGACTGTCCATGGGAAATACCTTGTCTTCAACTTCCTTGGCAGTTCTGACCTCTTGATCTTCTGAATTTTCTGCAGGGCCTTCCAATGAAGTTAAAACTAGTAATCCATTAGAGTGTATGTCATGGTGTTGGCTCTCTGTTAAGATGTCCCAAAATGATTCAACCTGCAGTGGACAGAAGCCACAGTAATGTTTTTACTAGTCAAGCACTTTGAGAGGTCACTGACATTAGAACAGTACTTCATACCAGGGGTATAGAATGGCAGAAAGAACTTATTTGTTGTGCAAATATCTCTAATTTGCCTATTTTATCTGCATTTAAAATGACATTTTACCAGAGAGTTGTGAAAAAGAGCTCCATTCACTCTCTGAGTCAATGAGTAAACTGAATTGCTAAAAGACAGGCAACTTCAATGAATTTCTTTATAACAGGGGAAGAGTCGGACTCTAAGCGAGCCAGACCGTTCGGTGGATGTGGATCAGTAGAGTGGAGAGCCTCATGGAGACAGGACTAACAGTAGCAGTGGTGAGGTAGGTGTTAGCAAAGCTGCCCTGTTGATAGAAGAGAATGGCAGAGGACCATGAAGGGAATTCATCCCTGATGGACAGAAGGATCTCCGGCTAACATCATCTCTTCACTCCTCCCACCATCTCCTTACTGCTCTTTCTTTGCCTTTTCAGCATTAAGTTGAGGGCTCTGTGGATAATTTATGGGCTGATATGGACAAAAAAGCATGAAGGTAAAAGGAAATGTTGCTGTTTGTCTTTGTTGTATCAGTGGTGTTGATTAATTCTGACCCATTATGGCCCATTGCCTGGGTTCTGGTACCTTTACTTCCCCCACTGAGCTGTAGGAACGTCTGCCTCTGACCTGGAAGCTGCTGCCGTCCTCCCAGGAAAACTGCCAGGAAAAACCATGAGAAATACAATTCTGAGCAGAATGTGATTCACTAATTAAAACCAAATAAAGACGCACACATTACGCTGATGACATATGGATCTGAGAAGACTAAAGGTACACACTGCAATAACTTTGGTATTTTGGAACTTTCATGGAAGTAATAGCATGGATGACAGCAGATCAGCCAGTGTTATTATCACGTTAACTGCTTTATAATCAGTCTAAAAATAAAATAACAATTATTACATTTCCCTCCATATACTGGACCAGATTGAATCATTCATTTATCAGTAGCCCCTAAATAATATTTCTGTCATAAAGTTTACACTCACACTGTAAAATAGCAGTTAAATAACTTTGAATTGGTATTCATAAACTATCAATATGTCAAAAAATACTGATTTCTTATTGTAAAACAGCAAATTTTTAGCTCTTTAGCTGACAAAACACAGCTGAACACAACATGAAGCAACAGCTGTGGCAGCAGCCAAACAGACAACACTGACCTCCGCACCACAGATAATGACGGGAACAAAATGACAGCCGCAGCCAGAATATTTTTAACAAGTCAGTCCAGGAAATGAGTGACAAATAATCATAAAAATACTATTAAATTGAATTTTTAAATTTTTAAAAAAGATTTTATTTTTTCTCTTGAGGTTAAGAAATCATATTTACAGTGGGGGAAAAAAAGTATTTAGTTAGCCACCAATTGTGCAAGTTCTCCCACTTAAAAGATGAGAGAGGTCTCCAATTTTCATCATAGGTATACCTCAACTATGAGAGACAAAATGAGAAAAAAAAATCCAGAAAATCACATTGAAGGATTTTTAATGAATTAATTGGTAAATTCCTCGGTAAAATAAGTATTTGGTCAATAACAAAAGTACATCTCAATACTTTGTTATATATCCTTTGTTGGCAATGACAGAGGTCAAACGTTTTCTGTAAGTCTTCACAAGGTTTTTACACACTGTTGCTGGTATTTTGGCCCATTCCTCCATGCAGATCTCCTCTAGAGCAGTGATGTTTTGGGGCTGTCGCTGGGCGACACGGACTTTCAACTCCCTCCAAAGATTTTCTATGGGGTTGAGATCTGGAGACTGGCTAGGCCACTCCAGGACCTTGAAATGCTTCTTACGAAGTCACTCCTTCGTTGCCCGGGCAGTGTGTTTGGGATCATTGTCATGCTGAAAGATCCAGCCACGTTTCATCTTCAGTGTCCTTGCTGATGGAAGGAGGTTTTCACTCAAAATCTCACGATACATGGCCCCATTCATTCTTTCCTTTACACGGATCAGTCATCCTGGTCCCTTTGCAGAAAAACAGCCCCAAAGTATGATGTTTTCACCCCCATGCTTCACAGTAGGTATGGTGTTCTTTCTTCTCCAAACACGACAAGTTGAGTTTTTACCAAAAAGTTCTATTTTGGTTTTATCTGACCATATGACATTCTCCCAATCCTCTTCTGGATCATCCAAATGCTCTCTAGCAAACTTCAGATGGGCCTGGACATGTACTGGCTTAAGCAGGGGAACACGTCTGGCACTGCAGGATTTGAGTCCCTGGCGGCGTAGTGTGTTACTGATGTAGCCTTTGTTACTTTGGTCCCAGCTCTCTGCAGGTCATTCACTAGGTCCCCCTGTGTGGTTCTGGGATTTTTGCTCACCGTTCTCGTGATCATTTTGACCTCACAGGGTGAGATCTTGCGTGGAGCCCCAGATCGAGGGAGATTATCAGCGGTCTTGTATGTCTTCCATTTTCTAATAATTGCTCCCACAGTTGATTTCTTCACACCAAGCTGCTTACCTATTGCAGATTCAGTCTTCCCAGCCTGGTGCAGGTCTACAATTTTGTTTCTGGTGTCCTTTGACAGCTCTTTGGTCTTGGCCATAGTGGAGTTTGGAGTCTGACTGTTTGAGGTTGTGGACAGGTGTCTTTTATAATGATAAAGACTTCAAACAGGTGCCATTAATACAGGTAACGAGTGGAGGACAGACGAGCCTCTTAAAGAAGAAGTTACAGGTCTGTGAGAGCCAGAAATCTTGCTTGTTTGTAAGTGACCAAATACTTATTTTACCAAGGAATTTACCAATTAATTCATTAAAAATCCTTCAATGTGATTTTCTGGATTTTTTTTTTCCCATTTTGTCTCTCATAGATGAGGTATACCTATGATGAAAATTGGAGACCTCTCTCATCTTTTAAGTGGGAGAACTTGCACAGTTGGTGGCTGACTAAATACTTTTTTTCCCCACTGTATATTTATTTATAGATTGATTGTTTTTCCACATTCTCATGTCCAGCTAACGGTTAGCAGTTACACACTAAATTTAAATATTTAATGTTTAAATATTGGTCATAGGAGCTATAACTAATAAAACCATCATATGGAGTCTATAATTCTACAGTAAATTAAACATTACATATTTATTTCCTGACCTTCTGACAATCTTCAGTTCTGCAGACTAGCTAAAACAAACATTGTAGAGGATGACGCTGTCGAGACTCAAGCACCTGCAGCCCACAACTTTATTTCCTCCATCAAGCAGAACAGACTTACTCGGGAGCCAAAGTGGATTTCTTTGATACAGTTTCACTCCCTTCTTTGGTGCCTGGAGTACACACATTAACATCCACACAAAGGGGTGTCACGCCACACGATACTTCCACACCTGGCATCTGAGGTGTGGAGGCACAGCTTCACTTCACATAATACATTCACGCCTGGCATTGCCAGGTATGAAGGCGCATCTTAATTTGGTTTTCTAAACCCTGGTCCTCTGATGCCTACTGTCGCCCCCTCTCCTTTTCTTCTCATTTCCATCTCTGACCTCTTTCTCCCATTCCCCGAAGACCCTGGGTGGACTATGACCACCTGTTGTGCCGCCACATCTGTTAGCATCTTAGCTAGCTAGCTTTAGCTAACTCATGTTGAAAGACAAGAGTTGAAGATGGAAGTTGTCCACGGTAGAATAAAATATATTTAGAGTCGTACATCAATGTATTTATCATTGAAACTAACAGTCAGTCTTCCTGAAAGCACACGTTTTTTCTTTTCTTTTAACCTAACTTCCTGTTTTCATCCTGGACTCTAATGTGTCTTTGGTTCTTTTTGCTTTTGGACCTCTGAGCTGACAAGAGTCAAACTGATCTTTTTCCCACACATAAAAACTAATCCTTTCCCTTGTTTTGATTTTTTCTCCATGTATTTTTCTTTAAATTTAATTTACATTTTAAAGACTATTTAATGTAGCAAATATACCTAAAATACACCCACCACTCACCATATATTGTCTGTTTAAATCATTCTTGTGCTTTTATTGAACATATTACACTGGGTAGTTTTTAGACATATTAGGGATTAGGACCTGTATTTATATAGCGCTTTTCTAGTCTCAAAGACCACTCAAAGCACTTCACTAACACTAACCCTCTATTCTAAGGGCCTATAGGAGACAGATATCACAATTTAGAACAACCAATTAACCTAGCATGCATGTCTTTGGATTGTGGGAGGAAACCGGAGCCCCCGGAGCAAACTCACGCAGCACAGGGAGAACATGCAGACTCCACACAGAAAGGTTCCTAATAGATAATGGAGTTATGAATGTGAATTAAATTTAACTTTTTAATACCATAAAGACCTCAATTTAAACAAACACTTTCATTGCTCATCAGTGATAATATAGACCAGGGATAGGCATCCCTTGCGGCCCCCCAGTCAATTTCCAAAAATCAATTATTTATTTATATCACGTTTGGAACTGCATTCTTAAATGCAATTACATAGTCCACCAGCTGAGGTTGCTCTAATCGAAACCTAAGCGCCACTCTCTGCAAGTGATAGATCATAGAGCAAAATTGAGGGAGCCACGAGTGGGAGCAGCAGTGACAGTGTGCACTGGAGTGTTGTCAGGTATGTTTTGCATGCTCAGACCACATTAATAGGCTTTAAACAGCACTAAATGTACAAAGAAGGCTGCTTTTAAACAAGAACAAATTGTACAGCTGAGGAGCTCTAGCATTTATTCTTGTTTGGCAGGTGAAGCCCATGTCAGCAATAAAAGTTCAGAGACGGGTTATTGTAATCTGCTGATTTTTTTTTTTTGATTTTTTTTTTTTTTTGTGTGTGTGTGTGTGTTCATTTATAGTGGCTCTTAAACTTTTTTGAATTCCCCATTTTAGGGAGCCAGACATTACCAAGCCAACCAAGCTATTTCTCTTCCCCTCTACACCCATTGAGCAAGCAAACCCTCATCATATTTCCTGTTTTCTTTACTTCTGTTGTTAATCATTAGAAGTTCTCTTTGCTCATCACAGGGCAGCACAGTGGTGCAATGGTTAGCACTGTGGCAGCACAGCAACTCACCCTTGGTCATGGGATGTCAGGTTCAAGCCCAGCCCCTGTCATGACTCGCCTGCACGCACACCTGCTCCTCATCAGCAGCGAGGTATTTAATCCACTCTGCCCTGGGCTTTGGCCTGAAGCCGTCTCTCTACTTCGGCATCGCTTGCTACAACGGTACTCTAACCTACAAGCAAGACAATCTGGGTAAGCTCCCCTTACCTCCTTTCCTCCAGCTTTCTCCCCTGTGCACAGGTGGACTTCCCGGCGGCGGACTTCCTCATCTTGCCGCTGCCTCCGCGCTGCTGCTACAGACACTCCAGGTCGCTGTCTCCCAGGCTCCGCCCTTGTCAATGCCAGCCACCTGTCTTAACCAAGTAAGCCAGCAAGACTGTTATTATCCTCTGTGTTGGTGTGGTGCCCGTTACCCTTCTCCTTCTGCTTCCTCCCATAGGGTTGTCCGGCTGAACGGCTTCCTGCCCCCGTGCCTGACGCAGACGCCACCACCAACACATTCTTATTCCACAGACACGCAGTCACACATCCCTGTTGTCAATAAAGCTATTAAATCTACCCTGAGCCTGCGTGTGTGTCTCCTGAGCCGTGCATTATGTCACCCACTGACTAACGGTGATCTTTCTGTATGGAGTTTGCATGTTCTCCTTGTGTCTGTGTGGGTTTACTAAGGGATTTCTCGTTTCCTCCCGCAGGGGCTAAAAACACGCAGGTTAGGTTAATTGGCATCAACTGGGGAGGTATGAATGATGAGTTGCCCCTTCCCCCCAGGCCACAGTTGTAAATAAGAATTTGTTGTTAATCTGTCCTGCCTCGTTAAATACATTTTTTTAAAATTATTGATGGAGTTTTAAAAATTAGGTCATGATATAATTTTATCCATCTATCCATCTTCTACTGTAGGGCTATCCATCCATCCATCTTCTACCACTTTTAAGGAGATCCAGGTTGCGAAGGCAGCAGTTCAAGCACAGAAGCCCAGACTGCCCTCTCCCCCGCCACCTGCTCCAGCTTTTCAGAGAGGATACCAAGGCGTTCCCAGACCAGCTGGGAGACATAATCTCTCCACCGAGTCCTGGATCTGCCCCGGGGTCTCCTCCCAATGGGACGTGCCCAAAACACCTCAAGTGGGAGGCGTCCAGGAAGCATCCTAATCAGATGCCCATACCACCTCAACTGATTCCTTTCAATGTGGAGGAGCAGCGGTTCTACGCTGAGCATCTCCCGGATGACTGAGCTCCTCACCCTACCTCTGAGGGTGAGTCCAGCAATCCTCCGGAGAAAGCTCATTTCAGCCGCTTGCATCCGCGATCTTGTTCTTTCGGTCATTACCCAAAGCTTGTGACCATAGGTGAGGGTAGGAACGTAGATTGACTGGTAAACTGACAGCTTTGTGTTAGAACTAAGCTCCCTCTTCACCACAACAGACTGGTACAACGTCCGCATCACTGCAGATGCTGCTCCGATCCGTCTGTCAATCTCTCGCTCCATTTTCCCCTCACTCGTGAATAAGACCCCAAGATACTTAAACTCCTCCACTTGGGGCAAACAACAGAGATGAGATCCTGTGGTCACCAAGCATGACACCCTCCATTCCCTGGCTGCGCTTAGAAATCCTGTCCATAAAAATTATGAACAGGATCGGTGACAAAGGGCGGCCCTGGTGGAGTCCAACTCTCACTGGAAATGAATCTGACCGAGTGTTGGCAATACGAACCAAACTCTCACAACTTTCGTACAGGGACCGAATAGCTCGTAAAAACAAGCCCGATACCCCATACTCCCGAAGCACCCCCTACAAAAAACCATGAGGGACGTGGTCAAATGCCTTCTCCAAGTCCACAAAACACATGTAAACTGGTTGGGCAAGCTCCCACGAACCCTTGAGAATTCTTGAGAGGGTAAAGAGCTGGTCCGATGTGCCACGGCCAGGACGAAAACCACATTGCTCCTCCTGAATCCAAAGTTCGACCAACGGCCAGCTTCTCCTCTCCAGTACCTTGGCATAGACCTTCCCAGGGAGGCTGAGGAGTGTGATCCCTCTAAAGTTGTAGGGCTATTCAGTTACAAAATCAGTTGGGCCACAATTTGAAATCAAGACATGTAACTGTGCCACATATGTTCAGTGATCTGTTGCATATGACAAATTTCAAACCAACACAGATCAATATGATGAAAAATATGGAGTTTTATTGGACTATTTTATTGGTTTCCAGCAGGGCTCTGAGCAGGGCCTTTAGAGTTCTCTTCTTTTCTTCTGTGGGATTTTTTTTTTTTTGAGGATTTCATATGCGTCTTTATCTGCAAACATGTTTTCCATCTGTGTTTCATGTTTCTTTATCATGGACCAGAACTGCAAGCAGCAAGACAACACCACCAACTCCTGGGGGCACAGCTGCAGCCCCCACAGAGCACAAATACCCGGAAACTGGCAAGTCCCAGAACAGCCAGGCATCCACACCAGGAGTGAAGGCCAGAGGAAGCCAGTCTACTGAGTGGCTTGTGCGGTGCTCCCTAGCCCTGGGCTGGCCACTTAAGTCACTGGACTTAAGACAAACTAAAGATTCAAACTGAGAACTTAAGTCTGAGTTTAAGGAACAAAAGAGTACAATGATGCAGTAACAACTTTCACTATACAGTCTAATACAGCAGGTTAATATCTGGCTCCGCCCACTGAAATCAAAATCAACCAATAGGATCTGTTGTTGCCTTTGCGGCAGAGATGATTGATGAGCTAAGAGAACAATCTGGACAAACAGTGATCCTCTGTTGTCTACTTTTCTTCAGCGGTTCTGAAAACATGTTGGTGATCCTATTTTTGCTCTCATCTCTTGTCGCAGGTGAGTTTAACATTTTTCTCGATGCTGTATTAGCAGAATAGTTTTATATGAGTTTCATCAATTCAATCATATTATCAATGTCTCGACTGTTTTCAGTACTAACAGCTGAAGACACAATCTCTCCTGTCGATGGGAAAATCACTAAAACAGAAGGAGAATCTGTCACTCTCACATGCCACTATGAGACAGATTATGAATATGCTGATCTCCACTGGTACAGACATCAGTCTGACCTTCAGGCTCCTCAGTTTATACTCTGGAAAAGAAGAAACGGAGGCACAGCTGAGTATATTCCTGACAAGCGATATCAATCCCAAACCTCCGAATCATCAACATCCCTGACCATCAAAGTCCTGACCCTGGCAGACTCAGCTCTCTACTACTGTGCTCTAGAAACACGGTGATAAAAAGTGTAGAAGAGGCTGAACAAAAACCTGAACACAGATATGGGACTACTACTTCAGAGAGGAGGGAAGTGGGATCAAAACCACAGCTTCATATTCTGTTAATTCATGTTTTATCAGAGTCACTGTGGGCACACAGCTGCTAATAAAACACTGAGGGAGGATCTATATGAGCAGCAGATTCATATCAATCATAGACCAATCGTACTGAGATGCAGTCATGAGTTATAAAATCAGCATTAAAAAGAAGAGAAGAACAGCAGCTAGAGAACACAAGCAGTACACCAGGCAATCACAATGTCAGGAAGGAAGCACACAAATGTAAATGAAGAACATCAGTTTAATGAAGCAGACTTGATTACAAATACAGTGGGGCAAAAAAGTATTTAGTCAGCCACCAATTGTGCAAGTTCTCCCACTTAAAAGATGACAGAGGTCTCCAATTTTCATCATTGGTATACCTCAACTATGAGAGACAAAATGAGAAAAAAAAAAATCCAGAAAATCACATTGTCTGATTTCTAAAGAATTTATTTGCAAATTATGGTGGAAAATAAGTATTTGGTCACCTACAAACAAGCAAGATTTCTGGCTCTCACAGACCTGTATCTTCTTCTTTAAGAGGCTCCTCTGTCCTCCACTCATTACCTGTATTAATGGCACCTGTTTGAACTCGTTGTCAGTATAAAAGACACCTGTCCACAACCTCAAACAGTCATACTCCAAACTCCACTATGGCCAAGACCAAAGAGCTGTCAAAGGACACAAGAAACAAAATTGTAGACCTGCACCAGGCTGGGAAGACTGAATCTGCAATAGGTAAGCAGCTTGGTGTGAAGAAATCAACTGTGGGAGCAATTATTAGAAAATGGAAGACATACAAGACCACTGATAATCTCCCTCGATCTAGGGCTCCACGCAAGATGTCACCCCATGGGGTCAAAATGATCACGAGAACGGTGAGCAAAAATCCCAGAACCACACAGGGGGACCTAATGAATGACCTGCAGAGAGCTGGGACCAAAGTAACAAAGGCTACATCAGTAACACACTACGCCGCCAGGGACTCAAATCCTGCAGTGTCAGACGTGTCCCCCTGCTTAAGCCAGTATATGTCCAGGCCCGTCTGAAGTTTGCTAGAGAGCATTTGGATGATCCAGAAGAGGATTGGGAAAATGTCATATGGTCAGATGAAACCAAAATAGAACTTTTTGGTAAAAACTCAACTTGTCGTGTTTGGAGGAGAAAGAATGCTGAGTTGCATCCAAAGAACACCATACCTACTGTGAAGCATTGGGGTGGAAACATCATGCTTTGGGGCTGTTTTTCTGCAAAGGGACCAGGATGACTGATCCGTGTAAAGGAAAGAATGAATGTGGCCATGTATTGTGAGATTTTGAGTGAAAACCTCCTTCTATCAGCAAGGGCATTGAAGATGAAACATGGCTGGGTCTTTCACCACGACAATGATCCCAAACACACCGCCCGGGCAACAAAGGAGTAGCTTCGTAAGAAGCATTTCAAGGTCCTGGAGTTGCCTAGCTAGTCTCCAGATCTCAACCCCATAGAAAATCTTTGGAAGAAGTTGAAAGTCTGTGTTGCCCAGCGACAGCCCCAAAACATCTCTGCTCTAGAGGAGATCTGCATGGAGGAATGGGCCAAAATACCAGCAACAGTGTGTGAAAACCTTGTGAAGACTTACAGAAAACGTTTGACCTCTGTCATTGCCAACAAAGGGTATATAACAAAGTATTGAGATGAACTTTTGTTATTGACTAAATACTTATTTTCCACTATAATTTGCAAATAAATTCTTTAAAATTCAGACAATATGATTTTCTGGATTTTTTTTTCTCATTTTGTCTCTCATAGTTGAGCTACACCTATGATGAAAATTGGAGACCTCTCTCATCTTTTACAGTGGGAGAACTTGCACAATTGGTGGCTGACTAAATACTTTTTTGCCCCACTGTATGTGGATAAATAAATTTAAAAAAATATATAAATTCTAGACATGTTATGGTCCAGTAAGCAGCTCATTTCCTGCATCTGCTCTCAATCATGCACTTGTGCTACTTACTGAGTATAAATAGACCTTTTTCTGTCAGTTGTCACAACTGCTTCTCCGGGCAGAGAACTGAGACCCAGGTGCTGAACTTTGAGCTTGTGAAATTTAATAACTAACTAACTAACTAACTAACTACCCTGCACTTGTAGAGTGCTTTTCTAGTCACAAAGACCACTCAAAGTGCTTTTCACTAATACTAACCCTCTATTCTAAGGACCTATAGGAAACAGATATCTAGGGACAATTTAGAACAGCCAATTAACCTAACATGCATGTCTTTGGATTGTGGGAGGAAACCGGAGCCCCTGGAGTAAACCCACGCAGCACAGGGAGAACATGCAAACTCCACACAGAAAGGTTCCAACCCCTCCCAGCCTGGGGATTTGAACCAGGAACCTTCTAGCTGTAAGGCAACAGTGCTAACCACAAAACAGCAAACATAAAGTTCAACAAGGTGCTCAAACGATAAAATAACAGCGAGTGAAAATAAAACCCAAAAACTTACGAATATAGCGTGCCACAGCGGGGGCAAGGAGAATATTCACCTGATGAGTCAAGGCAGCGGCAATGAAAATGAAAAACAGCTTCCCTTGAATAGAGATGATAACCATTTCATAACAAGTGACAGGTGTGGGTTCACATGAGCGGGCAAAAGGAAACAATGAATGGTGAGTGAGATCAGCCGAGAGAGGTGACGGAGGAGCGGCTGGACTGACAGCTTGACAGGTGATGCTCCCACAAAGCACAAACCGAGAAATGTCTCCTGACAGCTGTCAACCCAGTGAAAGACACCACAGAATAAATATAAGAAATAAACATAATCAATGCAAACTGATAAATCATTACAAATAGACATGAAACAAAACTGGAGCCAAATAAAAATAGGAAGCAGTACTAAAACTCAAAGGCACAAAATACAACAAATATATTGTCGTTGTCGGTCTCCGTCGGTCTATGATGACCATGGAAGAGAATCCTAAACTATATATATAAAACAAAGAAAGAGCCACGAGACTGAGTTTAGGAGAACATTCAGAGCTCAGCTCATGACAAAGCCCCCCCCCAAGGGGTGCCTCCCAGACACCCCAAGGTAACACCAAAAGAAAAAGACAAAGCCCCCCCCACACAGCAGGGGTACAACAATAACCCACCCAGGATGGGTGGTGGGGGAAACAGGCTAGGAGGGATCGAAACAAAACCCCGCTCAGGACCTACACCACACAAAATCATAGGCTTAGGCCCCCCGGACCAAAGAGCTGGACCCACTGAGACCTCTGGCTGTGCTGGAATATTCCCGGTGACCCTGGGAGAAAGGTCAGAAAACACACAAGGAGAAGCAAGGTCAGGGTCACCGGCAGTGGCGGGGGCCGGTGAGATGAGATCAGGTGTAGCAGGCGGCTGCACCTAGGTCTTGTCACCAAGAGACAGGCAAGATCTCTCCAAAACTGACACAAGAAAAACAAAGGAGACCAGTTGCCTCAGCTTGAGCTCCACTGCCGATTAGGACTCCGTCGATCCAGATGATGATGACGTCTCGGGCCCGGTCCTTTGGCGATCCAGCTCAATCTCGAACTCTGCTGCAGTGACCTCCACAGAAGACATGATGGTGGATGCAGTCTTGGTACCCCCGGTGATCTTTCTGTGTGGAATGTGCATGTTCTCCCCGTGTCTGCGTGGGTTTACTATGGGATTTCTCCAGGTTTCTCCCACAGGGGCTAAAAACATGTAGGTTAGGTTAATTGACATCAACTAGGGAGTTATGAATGTGAGTTTCCCCTTCCCCCCCAGGCCATAGTTGTAAATAAGAATGTGTTCTTAATCTGTCCTGCCTCATTAAATAATTTTTTTTTTAAAAATTATTGATGAAGAGAGTTTTAAAAATTAGGTCATGATATAATTTTATCCATCCATCCATCTTCTAATGCAGAGCTATTAAATTACAAAATCAGTTGGGCCACAATTTTAAATCAAGACATGTAACTGGGCCACACATGTTCAGCAATCTGTTGAATATGACAAATTTCAAACCGACACAGATCGATATGATGAAAAATATGGACTTTTTTACTCATTGTCTTGGTTTTAAATGTGCGCTTGGCACATGACAAAGGCACATCAAAAGTGCACAAAAATTCAATGTGCACTGTTAGTAGCATTAACATCTGTTTACTTCTTGAAATCAAAACAACTACATCCTGGTTATAACTGACCTTAGCACATCACAAAGTGCATTTAGCTGAATAAAAAGTGAACTGTTAAACACTTCAGTGCACACACCCCTCCCCCAAGAAAAACTGATAACATTAACAAATATTGCACATTCACCATTGTGGTTTGTTTTGTTTTAAATCAACACGTGTGAGTAGGAACCTCAAGGTACATGCTGGACAGATCACCAGTCCAATGTAGAGCAGATATAATTTTATCAGCAATTTAAATTCTAATATGATAAAACACTGAGTAGCTTTTGTTTTCATTTGCATTTTCATCTTTAATTGTGAAACTTTTAACTTTGCAAGAAATAATAATTCCCCCCACCCATCCACACACACACATGGTAAGTTTACATGTAAATCTGGTCCTCGAGAAGTGAGGAAAAAAAATTGTGGACCTCAGTACCACCAAAGTTGCACATCCTTGATATAGACATTTTAATTTCCTGCATTTTAAGGGGTAGTTCCTTCAAAACTTAGTAATCATTTAAGTGATTAAGTTAATAACTCCTAAAAAATTTGGAACACAGTTTTGTTGGACCTTAGTTGTCACCATATTTGTGTGGAGGTTGACTTCATATTGTCCATGCTCCAATACTCAGCCCTGTGGTTCTCCACAAGCCAGCCACGTCTTAGTGACATATGATGCGCCCTGCTTCCTTCTGGATTTCATGCTTCTTCACTTCATGACTGTTTCATTTGATTTGTAAAATTCTGAGAAGCCACAAGGTGGAGGTGGTGCTGCATCAGAAAAAAATGAAGCTCATCTCCAGAGCGCTTAGAACAGCGGTCTGCAACCTGTGGATCTGGAGTCACTTGTGGCTCTTTTGCCCATAATCACAGGCTCTCTGTGGGTCTCACAAAAACACTGAAAACAACCTAACGGATTTAAATGGAAAATGTTACAAAAATAAAAATCTTACAAATTTATGGGTCAATAAGCTGCAGATTTACCATCAAAGTTGCAAATTTATGATAAAAACAGCAAATTCACAACATAAATGCTGCAGTTAATAGTAAGTTGTTTAAATTTATAAGGGAAATCTGAACTCTCCATGGAGGAAAGTTTCAAATTCATGACAAAATTTATTAGAAAAGTTTCAAATTTATGTGGAAAAAGTCACAAATGTTTAAGGGAAAAAGTAAAGTTAGGAAAAAGTCAGGAAAAAAAATTAATAGCAAGAAGTAGCAAATATACATGAAAAAAATCAGTATTTTCACAAAAAGCTGCAAATTAATGAAAATAAAGTAAACTTGCAAAAAACACAAATTTGCACAAAAAAAAAACAACTGAAAATGAAAGAAAGGACAGACTTAATGGGAAGGAGCAGCAAATTATAATAAAAACAATTCATTCAAGACTCACATTTATGATCAAAAATGACAGATTTCTAAGTAAAACTGCAAATTTGAGAGAAAGACATCACACTTCTACCAAAGACAAAAATTTGATTCCAAAGAAAAAAGTCATAAATCTCCAAATAGAAATTGCAATCTGATAAACAAAAGTCTTGCATTTCCAAGTTTTAGTAGTAGCAAACTTAAGACAAAAATGCAATGATAATGATGGATATGCCTATGATAAATCTGAGGACAAAAATAATTGTTATAAGAACTTTTACAGTTTACAACAATAAATTAGAAAAAAAAACATTGCTATGTTTGAAACAGAAAGTTGCAGATTTATGAGTAAAAGCTGATTTCTAAAACAACAGTGACATGCAGGAACATCTCAAAAAAATTAGAATATCATGAAAAAGTCCAATATTTTTTGTCACTCATTTCAGAAAGTGAAACCCATATATTATATAGATTCATTACACAGAGACTGATGTATTTCAGGTGTTTATTTATTTTAATTTTGATGATTATGGCTTACAGACCATAAAAACCCCAAATTCAGTTTCTCAAAAAATTAGAATATTACATAAAATGAATTAAAAAATAGTTTTTTAATACAAATGTGGGCTGACTGAAAAGTATGTCCATGTTCACACTCAATACTTGGTCGGGGCTCCTTTTGGATTAATTACTGTATCAATGTGGCGTGGCAGGGAGGTGACCATGGCATCACTGTGTTTGATTGGCCAGCAAACTCTCCTGACCTGAATCCCATAGAGAATCTATGGACGATTGTCAAGAGGAAGATGAGACACCAGACCCAACAATGCAGATGAGCTGAAGGTCACTATCAAAGCAACCTGGACCTTCATCACACCTCAGCAGAACCACAGGCTGATCACCTCCACGCCACATTGATACAGTAATTAATCCAAAAGGCGGTGCGGTGGCGCAGTGGTTAGCACTGCACCAGCACAGCATCTCACCCTTGGCCATGGGATCCCTGGTTCGATCCCAGCCCCTGACCAACAGTGATCTGTGTGGAGTTTGCATGTTCTCCCCTTATCTGTGTGGGTTTACTCCGGGATTTCTCCGGTTTCCTCCCACAGACCAAAAACATGCAGGTTAGGTTAATTGGAGACTCTAAAGTGGCCCTAGGTGTGAATGGTTAAGGGATAGCGCCGTACCGTGGCTGCTTCATCCATCCAGGTGGATGCCCTCAATTTCCCCTCTGGGGATCAATAAAGTATACAAAATCAAAAAAAAAAAATCAAAAAGGAGCCCCGACCAAGTATTAAGTGTGAACATGGACATACTTTTCAGTCGGCCCACATTTGTTTTTTTTTTTCCACAATATCTTTATTGAACCTTTTTTTTTTTTTTAACAAACATGATACAAACAATCAAACACTAACACTAAAGTACTACAAAAAAAAAAAAAATGCACTAAAAACACCAACAACCACCAACAAAATCAAGTCTTCAACAATGCTCCTCTGTTTAGTCTAGACAATCCAATACATACGTATACATATTATGTTCACCAGTTTGGAATTTACAAGGTCCACACACATCATTCACCTTCTTCTTCAAGAGTTATGTTTAAATTTTTTACATAATCAATAAAAGGTCTCCATATATTCTCAAACACAATTTCCTTTGATTTTAGTATATATGTTATTCTTTCTAATGGAAGGTTTGTTAACATCTGTCTTAACCACTGAGTCACATCTGGTCTATGAGTCTTTTTCCATAATAGTGCAATACATTTTTTGGCATTAAGCAAACTGAGGTCTATGAATGTTCTTTCACTTTTATTAAAATTATGCTTTTCTGGGTACAGACCCAACAAAAACAGTTTAGGATTCAATATGATTTGTTTTGAGATTATTTTTTCAATTGTTACCCTCACCTCTTCCCAAAACATTCTTATTAATCTACATTCCCATAAACAATGAAATAGGGTTCCTTTACTTTCCATGCATTTTGTGCATGTATCTGGTATATTTTTGTTATATCTATTTAACTCCTCCGGTGTAACATACATCCGCATTAACCATTTGAAATGTATCAATTTAAGGCGTACATTTATTGATTTGGTTTGAGCTTCTGTACAAGCCAATTCCCATTGTTCCTCTGAAATTTCAATTTGCAGATCTTCTTTCCAGTAGTTTAATCTTTTCAGTGAATTTTCACTTGAAGATAGTGTCAATGAGTTATAAAACTCTGAAATAATACCCTTTCTTTTACTATCTTTCATCATCATTTTTTCCAAGGATGAATAAATAGGTCGAGTGAGAGCTTTATTTTGATTTGATCGAATAAAGTTTCTAAGTTGAAGATATTTAAAAAAATGTGTTCTATTGAGATTAAATTTGATCCTCAGCTCTTCAAAAGACATTATGTTGTCTGCACCTGGCAAATATAAATCCTGAATCTTTTGTATCCCTTTTAAATTCCATACTTTAAATACAGCGTCCGCTCTCCCTGGTTTAAAATATTGATTACCCCATATTGGACTAAATTGTGACAATAACTGTGGTTCTTTTAAATAGTTTTTAGCTTCACACCATATTTTGATCATATGCTTTACAAATGGATTTTTAACTTGTTTTTGTAATTTTTTTGCCGAATCTGAGTATATGAATATGGGAAGAGGTAAAGGTAAATTGTATGATTCCATTTCAGTCCAGTGAGGGAGATCATTTGATGAAAAATAATATGTCATAGACCTCAGTTGTGCCGACCAATAATACAACATAAAATTTGGACATTTCAGACCTCCACGATCAAATGGTAAATATAATAAAGACAAACGTAATCTAGCCCTCCTGTTGTTCCATATAAATTCCACTAACTTTTTTTTTATTCTTGAGAATAGATCTAAAGGTGGTGATAAGGGAATGTATTGAAATAAATAAAGTATTTTAGGTAAAATATTACTTTTAAGTATATTGATTCTCCCGATCATCGACATTGGTAGTGACATCCATCTCTGAGTTAACTCACTGATATCTGACATTAAGGCTTCATAGTTGACACTGGCGACTGATTCTAGCTTAGGCATAATTTGGATTCCTAAATATTTAAACTGATTTACAACATTGAATTGATTTACCTCAGGGGCTGGGTAATTTCTCTGGGTCTCATTTAGCATTAATATTGAAGATTTAGTTTTATTTATTTTATATCCTGATATTTCCCCAAAATTCTTTATTAAATTCAACAAGGTTGGAATTGATTTTTTTAGATTCGACATAAACAAAATTATATCATCGGCGTACAGGGAGATTTTATGTTCTGTTGGTCCAACTTTAATTCCATATATTTGTGAATGTAAACGTATCGCTATCGCTAAAGGTTCAATTGCCATAGTAAACAGTAAAGGTGAAAGTGGACAACCTTGTCGACATCCTCTATTGATTTTTATTGGTTTTGAAATATTGTTATTTGTTAGGATTTCTGCTGTAGCATTATTGTATATTATTTGAACCCATTTTATGAAATTATTTCCAAGTCCAAACCTTTGTAGGACTTCAAAAAGAAAGGGCCATTCAACTCTATCAAAGGCCTTTTCGGCGTCCAATGATAGGAGAGCTGTATCCGGTGCTTCTTTATTAAAATAAATAATATTAAATAGTCTTCTTACATTATGGAAGCCTTGTCTACCCTTTATAAAGCCATTCTGATCTCGATTAATAATATTTGGTAAAATTTCTTGTATTCGTCTTGCTAAAATTTTACAGATTATCTTAAGGTCGGCGTTTAATAGGCTTATTGGTCTCATATTTTCACATTTATTAGAGGGCTTACCTGGTTTTGGCAGCAGTATAATTAAGGCATTATTTATGTATGATGGTAAATTATTATTTTGAAATGCTTCTAAAACCATTTCCAAAAAAGGTTTTATTAATTTATTCTTAAATTTTTTATAAAGGTCAACTGGAAGACCATCTGGTCCTGCACTTTTTCCTGATTTCATATTATCAATGGCTAGCCCAACTTCTTCTTGACTAATTTTAGACTCCAATATCTCCCTGTTTTCATTTGGAATACACGGTATAGATAGTTCGTTCAAAAACCCATTTAGTTTTGTTAAATCAGGTTCATTTTTGGTATCATATAATTTTTCATAGTAATCTCTAAAGGCTCTATTAATTTCTAAAGGATCTATAACTACCTGTCCGTTACTTATAATACTGGTAATTGGTGTTTTAATTTCCAATTGTTTAATCTGCCATGCTAATAATTTTCCTGATTTTTCACCTTGTTCATAAAAAGATTGTTTCAATCTTAGAAGACTCGAGGCAGCTCTATTCGCTGATTTTTTGTCGTATTCAGCTCTCAAAATCAGTAATTCATTCTCCAACCTTGGGTCACTTCCTGCATACGGCCCACATTTGTATTAAAAAAACTATTTTTTTATTTCATTTTATGTAATATTCTAATTTTTTGAGAAACTGAATTTGGGGTTTCCATGGGCTGTAAGCCATAATCATCAAAATTAAAATGAATAAACACCTGAAATATATCAGTCTCTGTGTAATGAATCTATATAATATATGGGTTTCACTTTCTGAAATGAGTGACAGAAAAGATTGAACTTTTTCATGATATTCTAAATTTTTGTGATGTACCTGTATATAAAAGAACAATGTATTTTGTGGCTCCATGCAGGTTTTCTGGGACCTAATTTGCATTAAATGGCTCTTTTGATGACAGAAGTAGTGAGGAGATGAACTGAAATGCTGTGAAAGGCATCACAGCAACACCAGAAGTGACCTAAATCGGTCTTAAAAACCGTCTGACGTGTGGCTTTGGATGAACATCCATCTACCAACAGGCTGTGCATGAGTTTGACTTCATGTGTTTTTAATGTTTTATTCGTTCTTCTTTCTGAAATATGACTGAGGAGTCCTGGATCCTGTGATGCCTTCTGTTGTCCTGTGGCTTCTTTTCTGTCTTTCTAAATGTCTGTGGCGAATACAGGAAGTGAGCTATAAACATCAGGATACTGAACACTAATACTGACCTTAATGATGAAGAAAGAGTTCCTTTCTGTAAAGGTTAACAAATGTTCTGACAACGTCTGTGCTCATTTATGTATTTTAACCCTTATCTTTCCAGTCAGTTTCCCGAAAGTCCCACTGATGGAACACTGGGTTTTAAGAGGTTAAATTTGCAATTTTTTTCTCAAATAATTGCAACGTTTTCTTGTTAATTTGCACCTATTTTCTTCACAATTTGCAACTTTTTTCTCTCAATTTGTGACATTTTTCTTGTAAATCTGCAACTTTTTCCTCTCTACTTGCAAGGTTTTTCTTGTAGACTTGAAATGTTTTCTTTTAACCCCTCAGCATTCCAACCAGTTTCCCTAAATCTCACATACGCAAAGAAAATCCAATTCTTTCTTTCGTAGAACATTTGAAATGTCCTGTCAGTGGAACACCGGAATTTGAAGAGGTTAAATATTGTTCTGAAGAACCAAGTCCAGTATTTTATCAGTTGTTTTTTTTTTTAAATGAGACCTTACAGGTCTGATCCAACAGACTCTCATGATAAATTGTATATCAAGGATTCAGTGTACCCCGCCCGGTATGGGGTTACCGGGGCCCCACCCTGGAGCCAGGCCTGGGGGAGGGGCTCGAAGGCTAGCGTCTGGTGGCCAGGTTTCCACCCATGGGACCCGGCCGGGCTCAGCCCGAAGGAGTTACATGGGTCCGCCCTCCAGTAGGTTCACCACCTGCAGGAGGGATCATGGAAGTCCGGTGCTATGTGGATTAGGTGGCAGTCAAAGGCGGAGACCTTGGCGGACTGATCCCAAGCTTTCTAAACTGGCTTTTGGTACGTGGAATGTCACCTCTCTGGTGGGGAAGGAGCCTGAGCTGGTGTACGAGATTGAGCGATACCGGCTAGATATAGTCGGCCTCACCTCAACACACAGCTCCGGTTCCGGAACCAGTCTCCTGGAGAGGGGCTGGAGCTTGGCCTTTTCTGGAGTTGCCCCGGGCGAGAGGCGACGAGCAGGGGTAGGTATTCTTGTATCGCCCCACCTTGCTGCCTCTATATTGGAGTTTTCCCCGGTGGACGAAAGGGTTGCTTCCCTGCGCCTTCGGGTTGGGAAACGGGTCCTGACCATCATTTGTGCCTATGCACCAAATGATGTTTCAGAGTACCCACCCTTTTTGGAGTCTGTGACTGGGGTGCTGGAGGGTGCTCCTCCTGGAGACTCCATTGTCCTACTGGGGGACTTCAATGCGCACGTGGGCAACGACAGTGAAACCTGGAGGGGGGTGATTGGGAGGAACGGCCTGCCCGATCTGAACCCGAGTGGTGTTCAGTTATTGGACTTCTGTGCTAACCACAGTCTGTCCATAACGAACACCATGTTCAAGCATAAGGGTGTCCATATGTGCACCTGGCACCAGGACACCCTAGGCCGCAGGTCGATGATCGATTTTGTTATCGTATCATCAGACCTGCGACCGTATGTCTTGGACACCCGAGTAAAGAGAGGTGCAGAGCTGTCAACTGATCACCACCTGGTGGTGAGTTGGATCCGATGGCAGGGGAGGAAGCCATTCAGACCTGGTAGACCCAAACGTATAGTGAGGGTGTGCTGGGAGCGTCTGGCTGAGGCCCCTGTCCGGGAGGTCTTCAACTCCCACCTCCGGAAGAACTTCAACCACATTCCGAGGGAGTCTGGAGACATGGAGTCTGAATGGGCCATGTTCTCCACCTCTGTTGTTGAAGCGGCGGCCCAGAGCTGCGGCCGCAAGGTGGTCGGTGCATCTCGTGGTGGCAACCCCCGAACCAAGTGGTGGACACCAGTGGTGAGGGGGGCCATTAAGCTGAAGAAGGAGTCCTATCAAGCTTGGTTGGCTTGTGGGACTCCCGAAGCAGCTGAGGTGTACCGGCAGGCCAAGCGGAGTGCAGCTCGGGTGGTTGCTGAAGCAAAAACCCGGGTATGGGAGGAGTTCGGTGAGGCCATGGAACAAGACTTTCGGTCGGCTTCAAAGAGATTCTGGCAAACTGTTCGGCGGCTCAGGAGGGGAAAGCAGCTCCCCGTCCACACTGTGTATGGTGCGGATGGGACACTGTTGACTTCAACTGGGGATATCGTCGGGCGGTGGAAGGAATACTTCGAGGATCTCCTCAATCCCACTGATACGCCTTCCACAGAGGAAGCAGGGTTTGGGGACAAGGGGGATGACTCGCCTATCACAGGGGCTGAGGTCGCCAAGGTGGTTAAAAATCTCCTTGGTGGCCGGGCCCCGGGGGTGGACGAGATTCGCCCCGAGTACCTCAAGGCCCTGGATGTTGTTGGGTTGTCATGGTTGACACGCCTCTGCAACATTGCGTGGAGGTCGGGGGCAGTGCCTTTGGCATGGCAAACCGGGGTGGTGGTTCCTCTCTTCAAAAAAGGGGACCGGAGGGTATGCTCCAACTTTAGAGGGATCACACTCCTCAGCCTCCCTGGGAAGGTCTATGCCAAGGTACTGGAGAGGAGAGTCCGGCCGTTGGTCGAACCTCGGATTCAGGAGGAGCAATGTGGTTTTCGTCCTGGCCGTGGCACATCGGACCAGTTCTTTACCCTCTCGAGAATTCTTGAGGGTTCGTGGGAGTTTGCCCAACCAGTTTACATGTGTTTTGTGGACTTGGAGAAGGCATTTGACCGCGTCCCTCGTGGATTTTTGTGGGGGGTGCTTCGGGAGTATGGGGTATCGGGCTTGTTGTTACGAGCTATTCGGTCTCTGTACGACCGTTGTGAGAGTTTAGTTCGTATTGCCAACACTCGGTCGGAGTCATTCCCAGTGAGAGTTGGACTCCGCCAGGGCTGCCCTTTGTCACCGGTCCTGTTCATAATTTTTATGGACAGGATTTCTAGGCGCAGCCAGGGAATGAAGGGTGTCATGCTTGGTGACCACAGGATCTCATCTCTGTTGTTTGCAGATGATGTTGTCCTGTTGGCTTCATCCAGCAATGACCTACAGCTCTTGCTGGGACGGTTTGCCGCTGAGTGTGAAGCGGCTGGGATGAGAATCAGCACCTCCAAGTCCGAGTCCATGGTCCTCAGCCGGAAAAAGGTGGATTGTCCTCTCCGGGTTGGGGACAGGCTCCTGCCCCAAGTGGAGGAGTTTAAGTATCTTGGGGTCTTGTTCACGAGTGAGGGGAAAATGGAGCGAGAGATCGACAGACGGATTGGAGCAGCGTCTGCAGTGATGTGGACGTTGTACCGGTCTGTTGTGGTGAAGAGGGAGCTTAGTTCTAAGGCAAAGCTGTCGATTTACCAGTCAATCTACGTTCCTACTCTCACCTATGGTCACGAGCTTTGGGTAATGACCGAAAGAACGAGATCGCGGATACAAGCGGCTGAAATGAGCTTTCTCCGTAGGATTGCTGGACTCACCCTCAGAGATAGGGTGAGGAGCTCAGTCATCCGGGAGAGGCTCAGAGTAGAACCGCTGCTCCTCCACATTGAAAGGAGTCAGTTGAGGTGGTATGGGCATCTGATTAGGATGCCTCCTGGACGTCTCCCACTTGAGGTGTTTCAGGCACGTCCCACTGGGAGGAGACCCCGGGGCAGACCCAGGACTCGGTGGAGAGACTATGTCTCCCAGCTAGTCTGGGAACGCCTTGGTATCCCCTCTGAAGAGCTGGAGCAGGTGGCTGGGGAGAGGGAAGTCTGGGCTTCTCTGCTTGAACTGCTGCCTCCGCGACCCGGACCTCCGGAAAAGCGGTAGAAGATGGATGGATGGATGGAGACCTTACAGACCCAACAACGCCAAACTTCTGGAGAAATGATGCACCTGACCTTGGGCACCTGCATGGTGACGGGCCTGATGCAGACCTTTATTTGTGGACTTCCCTGAAGTCCAGCCCCGGTCCACTGACCAGTTTCTAAACCTGTCAGACACTAAATACATGCACTGTGATTTAAGAAGGAAAACTCTCCTAACGTTCAATTCATTAACGGGGAACTGAATGTGTTTTGACCTTTAATGTCACACTGATTGGATCATGTTTTATTGGGCTTTAAGTGACTCAGTTTTTTCTTTTCTGCAAATCCCATTTTGGCCATAAATCTGTAAATAAAATTCTTTAAAACTAATCACTAAATAGTCCAGTCTATTGATGGGTGAACCAGCATGTCTGGAGTAGCAAACAGGGGCCAACCAGGGGCGGATATTTCAGTTCTCTGCTGGGGAGGACAGCAAACATTTTCTCAAGGGTGAACATGGAGGGGGACATTATTATTGAAGACAGTCACGGATTTTTGAGAAAAAAAGTCACAAATTTACAAGAATAAGTCACACTTTCATGAGATAAAAAGTTGCACATTTATAATGAAAAAAAGTAGCAAATTTACAAGAATGAAGTGGCATTTATATCAGAAAAATACCACAAATTTATGAGAAAAATTGCAAATTTGAAAAAAATTAGCAATAATAAATGTTGCAAATTTATGAGGACAATTAATCTATAAATAAATGTACTGCACTTCAAATGCATTTAAAAAAAACTATCTCATATAATCTGCTTAACAAATATGCCGTTATTTGATTTAGAATCCATAGAATTAATATACTTAATGGAGTTATTTTCATGTTTTTTTTGTTGTTAGTGTTTTATAAATGTGTGGCTGTGTGGATTGTGTTGGTTTTGTGTATAAGGAGTGGATAATGTCATTTGAAAATAGATTCAGGTATTTAGAGACTGTATTAGCAGACTGAGCCAGTCTGCTCCAGCTTTTATCAAATAAAACCATCAACGTCTTCTTTCATTTCATGATGAAGCTCTTCAACCTTTGTCGTCATGCTGCAGTTTATGAAGGAGCCACATGATGGCAGTGTTGGATCATCAAAGATCAAAGCTGGCGAGCTCACAGCGCCATTTACTGGAGATGATGCTACATGACAGCATCAATGTGGAGACTGGAGAGCAGGGGTGTCCAATCATGTGCCATGGAGGGCCAAGACCCTGCAGGTTTTCTCTTCTAACCAGGTTCTTCAGCAGGTGTTTTCACTGATCAGTAGTCAGAGGGAAGAAGTTCAAAGGAATCTGCTGTTGAAAACGCTGGTTGGGGGTAAAGCCTGCGGGGTCTTGATCCTCCATGGCACATGATTGGAAAGCCCTGCTGTAAAGAAACAGTGGAAACATCCATTCATCATCCATCCATCAATCCATCACCCATCCATCCATCCAACCATCCTGTTCTTTATGAAATAATACAGTGCTAGTTAACAGTTTTGTCGGCCTCGTACCCGACCTCAGAGCCTCACTTCCTCCTCCTTCTGTTTTTAACCTTGTGCCCATTCTGCTGCCACCGCTGCTGTCTTCCTGTCAGTGGTGAAGCTGCACAGAGCAACAAACAAACAAACACACAAATACGAGATGAGGATGATGTTTATCTAGTTGGGGGTCTGTGGTTACAGCATTAGGAGGTCACACGGTGCTGACTCAAAAACAAGGTTAAACTCAACGAGGATTTTAGGTCTGCAGATGCTTCTGCTGGGTCGTCAGAACATCAAAAGACAACAGTGGGGACAGTGATGGAAAAAATGATGAGAAATGAAAACATTCAATCAATGAAAACGAGATTGGAGCCGTCATGAATTCACCTGAAGTCTTAACAGTTTACAGGAAATTCTTAAACATCTAATCCGGGTTCCAGCTCAGACAACTGCAGTAAACTCTCCAAAAAACAACTCCCATGGCTGGTTTTAATGTCTAAAATATTTGTCTCTACCAACAATACACTGTTAATATACACATGTTATTCAGTACTTCATTCTCTGGTTGAGAATTTACTTCCAAAGGTAGAAAATCCAAAGTACCCCAGCAGTCACGTCTCTCACACTCACTCTACAACACTATAAAAATTAAACATCTTAACCACCCAGACAAGCCTGTCATGCATTGGCCCAGATAGTTCAGCGTGTTGCAGCTTCAGAAAAAGACTGCAACTGGACTATCCTGTCTGAAGAGCTGGAGCAGGTGGCTGGGGAGAGGAAAGCCTGGGCTTCTCTGCTGGGGCTGCTGCCTCAGTGACCCGGACCTCCTGAAAAGTGGTAGAAATGGATGGATGGATGGATGGATGGATGGATGGATGGATGATCTGAGAATGCATACCTCGGCCAAGGCTCTTCTCACAGAGTGTCAGCAACAATACTCCAAAACTAATGGACAGACTTTGATGCTATTTTCTCCAGAAGCGGCTTTAGGCCTACACACAAATCCATTACATTTTGGAGGTGATCTATGAGGGACAGAAGGAGCCTTGGTAGAGGTATGCGCTCTCTGAGTGTTTTTCTAGTTCATATACAGTACTCTTGAAAAGTTAGGGATATTTGGCTTTCAGGTGAAATCTATGGAAAATGTAAAAAAAAATCACACTACAGAGATATAATATCATGAAAGTAGGGCATTTAAGTAGAAGAAGGCAATGGAGATTTCCTCATCTCAAACAATTTATTGAAACAAAAGCCAACAACAGAGGTGAGTATACCACTAGTAAAAATGTCAGTGTCTCAATAGCTTGTCATGTGCTTTTAAGCATCAGTTGGGCAGTTGTGGTCTAATGGTTAGCGATGGGGAGTGGTGAGTGGCGGGTCCCAGGTTTGATCCCTGGACTGGCGGGATTAGATCTGGGTGGGACAGATAACAGCAGTGTTTGCCCCATACTCATTAAACCCACTGTGGTGCCCTTGAGCAAGGCCCTTAAAAATAAAATCACAAATTTATGAGAAAATAGCTTGAAGGTAGGTAACCAGGCTCTTCAGCAGGTGCTTTCACTTATCAGCAATCAGTGGGAAGAAATTCAGAGGAATCTGCTGTTGAAGACACTGTTTGGAGGTAAAGCCTACAGGGTCTTGGCCCTCCATGGCACATGACTGGACACCCCTGCTGTAGAGAAACAGTGCAAACATACATACATACATACATACATGCATTCACCATCCATCCATCCATGTATCCATCCATTCATCATCTGTCCATCCATCCATCCATCCATCCATCCATTCATCCATTCATTTACCCATCCATTCACCATCCATCCATCCATGCATCCATCCATCCATCCATCCATTTACCATCCATTCACCATCCATCCATCCATCCATCCATGTATCCATCCATTCACCATCCATCCATCCATTTATCCATCCATTCATCATCTGTCCATCCAATCCGTCCATCCATTCATTTACCCATCCATTCACCATCAATCCATCCATCCATCCATTTATCCAGCCATTCATCATCCGTCCATCCATCCATCCATCCATCCATCCATTCATTTACCCATCCATTCACCATCCATCCATGCATGCATCCATTTATCCATCCATTCATCATCTGTCCATCCATCCATCCATCCATTTACCATCCATTCACCATCCATCCATCCATCCATCCATGTATCCATCCATTCACCATCCATCCATCCATTTATCCATCCATTCATCATCTGTCCATCCAATCCGTCCATCCATTCATTTACCCATCCATTCACCATCAATCCATCCATCCATCCATTTATCCATCCATTCATCATCTGTCCATCCATCCATCCATCCATCCATCAAGCCATCCATCCATCCATCAAGCCATCCATCATGTATCTTTATGAAATAATGCAGTGCTAGTTAACAGTTTATTGTCCATGGGGTGGACGACTGAAGAAGTTTTAGCCCACATCATCTGTCAAAGTCCCTGCCAACTACATGTTGTCCTGATGAGTAGTTAAAGGACATCATGTAATTCTGTAATTAATTATGTGAAATTAATAATAATGAGTGACAGAGACAAAGTGGCTCCTGTTTATGTGTTTAACAGTCCTGATTATGTTTCCATTTAATTGACAAGAAATAAATCATGCAGTCATTTTCACTCTTTAATCTGCTGTTTCTAACATGACTACTCATTTAGAATCTGCTAACAGTCATCACTTAGCGTTTCTCATGCTGCCTACGTGTCTATGAGCAAGACTAGGAGTTCCCTCTGCTCTACAGTAATGACACGTATAAACAAAATAAAGGTTTTTTGTAACATTGTAGATAGGAGAAACGTAATTTCATTCTACTGTATATGATTGGCTGTATGGACTGAATGACAATAAAAGCTGGTTTCTTCTTGGCGTCTTCTTTTTCCTAACAGTGCATGTGGTAATGAGTAATAATGGTAAACTCTGACATAAATAAACAGCTAAGATCACATATGAACACTAAAAGGCAAAAATATGTGATGTACTTCAGCAACATTAATTGTTGTGCAAACAATCAAATGTACAAGAAAAACAAACCACAAGCACATACAGCTTTGTCTGGTTGTATATGGTCGTGCATTTTTCTGGAGCGTTTTGATGAAGGAAACTTTTAATCACAGCTCACTGTGTGATGACAGACAGCAGCATTCCTTCACCTCAGTGGTAACTGTTGATTCATTTTATTTGGCTCCAGTGGTGTCACTTTAATTGCAATTAATCATGTTTGATTGCAATTAAAACTTCCACTATTTATTACACACAGAGTGATTTGTTTCAAGTAAGACGTAGTTTTAATTGCGATTAATTGCATGAAATTGTATCACACTTTATGCATTTAACACAATTTAACACACCCCGATATGATTAATCACAATAAAGAGCTATTAATCATGATTAAAATTACACCACTATTTGGCTCACTTTCATTTTTGTTGTATGAAATCCATTTGTTGAGGCACTGTGAGGTCAGTTTTTTTTATAACTCAGAAGATGTAAAATATATGAGGGGGAGCTGAAAAGTTTATAGTGGTTAAATTTGACCAAATGTGGTTTATTTTTCAACATAGTCTCCCCTTCGGTCCACACACTTCTTCCATCGGTGATGTAGCGCTTGGATCCCTGCAGTTGAAAATTATACCACATTTTGTCAAATTTAACCATTATGACCCCCCCCCCCCCCCATAAATTATTATTAAGAAAAGTTTCAGTTGGTTTGTTTTATTTTTTTTAACATGAAAGGGACAAACTGTGCATCACACCAATCTTTCAGCTAAATCAGTTGGATTTCAGATGGGTTTTTTTTTAGGTCATCCTTTACTGTAAGTCTGTGAATGCATAAAAGAGCACCATCTGCAAAGACAAATACATAGATTTTTAGCTTTGACGTATTACACAGAATAAATAAGTCTGGCCCCAAATCTAAACCCTGAGGAACACCTTGGTTTTAGTAATCCAGTGTCACTATATAATTGTGCACAATACAGATATTTTTTTTGTATTTACAGACTGATGTGAGCTACCTATATTTTTAACTTCAACCTGACAAGTTGAAGTTAAAAATTATAAAAATTAGAGCTGAATTAGTGCATTTGAAAAATTCTGTGTAACTCAATTGAAGATGCTTGAATCCCTTTAAAATAATTTGAATCAAACTGCATTACAAAAAAAATTCCCACCAACTCCACAGCCAACCAGTAAACATGTAATAACCTGATAATGATGGAGATCAGCTTAAAGCTTTAATCCTCCTGTTATCAGAAATGGAGAAAAAAATTGAAGCATATTTTTGCTTTCACATCTGCTGCAATTATTTTTTTTAGATTTCAATCACCTTTAGCTGCTGTTTTTTTTTTTTCATCACCACATATGTTGGAAACTTCGTGTGGTTTTTCTTCTTCCGTGCCTTCAGCCGGATGTTTGTCGGCCTCGTACCCGACCTCAGAGCTTCACTTCCTCCTCCTGTTTTTAACCTTGTGCCCATTCTGCAGCCACTGCTGCTGTCTTCCTGTCAGTGGTGAAGCTGCACAGAGCAACAAACAAACAAACAAAGATGAGGTGAGGATGATGTTTATCTAGTTGAGGGTCTGTGGTTACAGCATTAGGAGGTCACACGGTGCTGACTCAAAAACAAGGTTAAACTCAACGATGAATTTAGGTCTGCAGATGCTTCTGCTGGGTCGTCAGAACATCAAAAGACAACAGTGGGGACAGTGATGGAAAAAATGATGAGAAATGAAAACATTCAATTAATAAAAACAAGATTGGAGCCGTCATGCATTCACCTGAAGTCTTAACGGTTTACAGGAAATTCTTAAACATCTAATCCAGGTTCCAGGTCAGACAACTGCAGTAAACTCTCCAAAAAACAACTCCCATGGCTGGTTTTAATGTCTAAAATATTTGTCTCTACCAACAATACACTGTTAATATATAAATGTTATTCAGTACCTCATTGTCTGGTTGAGAATTTACTTCCAAAGATATGAAAATCCAAAGTACCCCAGCAGTCACGTCTCTCACACTCACTCTACAACACAATAAAAATTAAACATCTTAACCACACAAACAAGCCTGTCATGCATTGGCCCAGAAAGCTCAGCGTGTTGCAGCTTCAGGAAATGACTGCAACTGGACTATCCTCTCTGAAGAGCTGGAGCAGGTGGCTGTGCAGAGGAAAGTCTGGGCTTCTCTGCTCGGGCTGCTGCCTCAGTGACCCGGACCTCCCGAAAAGCAGTACAAATGGATGGATGGATGGATGATCTGAGAATGCATACCTCGGCCAAGGCTCTTCTCACAGAGTGTCAGCAACAATACTCCAAAACTAATGGACAGACTTTGATGCTATTTTCTCCAGAAGCGGCTTTAGGCCTACACACAAATCCATTAAATTTTGGAGGTGATCTATGAGGGACAGAAGGAGCCTTGGTGGAGGTATGCGCTCTCTGAGTGTTTTTTCTAGTTCATATACAGTACTCATCAAAAGTTAGGGACATTTGGCTTTCAGGTGAAATTTATGGACAATGTAAAAATTTCACACTACAGAGATATAATATGAAAGTAGGGCATTTAAGTAGAAGAAGGCAATGGAGATTTCCTCATCTCAAACAATTTATTGAAACAAAAGCCAACAACAGAGGTGAGTATACCACTAGTAAAAATGTCAGTGTCTCAATAACTTGTCATGTGCCATGTGCCAGGCATCAATTGGGCAGTTGTGGCCTAATGGTTAGGGATGGGGAGTGGTGAGTGGCGGGTCCCGGGTTCGATCCCTGCACTGGCAGGATTAGATCTGGGTGGGACAGATAACATAGCAGTGTTTGCCCCACACTCATTAAAGTCACTGTGGTGCCCTTGAGCAAGGCCCTTAACCCCAACTGTTCCTGTGGTTGTACTGGACAGCTTCCTGGTGTGAATGTGGAACTGTGTGAGTGTGAATAGAGCGTCCTTTAAATAGAGAGGTTGCCTCTCAGTGGAACTACCCTGTATAAATAAAGGTTAAATAAAATAATTACAGCTTGACAACAGTGCTTCATGCTGTTCACAAGTCGACTTATTGTCTGCTGAGGCATGGCATTCCACTGTTCTTGAAGGGCAGACCTCAGGTCAATCAGGTTGTGGGGTGCAGGGTTACAAGCCTCTCCACGGCGACTCAGCTGATCCCATAGGTTTTCTATGGGATTCAGGTCGGGAGAAAGTGCAGGCCACTCCATTTGAGGTACCAGGTACCCCAGCCTTCAGCTAGTGGAGGCTGGGGTACCTGGAGTTGTGTGAAATATGCCTGGAGTTGAGTGGCATTCATCATCTAGTTCCACAGGGCACTGTTCACAATGAAGCAGTCATCAGTGTGGGATGTGGCCAAAGGACGTCCACTTCTATGGCTTTCTCTGACTCTTCCAGTCTCTCTGTATCTCTGTTGCAACCTGCTGATGACACTCTGTTACACTCTAAGCTCAGTGGCCACTTCCCTCTGAGAACATCCTGTTTGAAGCCTCGTAATGGTGAGGTACTGCTGATCAATTATTTGGTGTCGTCTTGGTCTCATGACGTCAAAATGTGAACAGCATGATGAAGAGGACTGTTTAAATACCAATTCTAACTGAACCAGAAAATTTATTGGTCAGGTCATGAATCAAAAACCTGTTGTGAATTTTGCTGTTAAGCACCTTGTTAGAGTAGAGCAAGTTATGCAAAAAGTCCTGAAACACTGAACAGTTGGACATGTGCATTCAAAAGGTTAGAGGTCAAATTAACTTCACCTGTAAAGGTTAGAGTGCATTTTACATACATCCTGAATTCCACCTGAAAGCTACAAGAAAAAATTAATACACATTTATGGAAAAAATGCAAATTTACAATAAAAACATGACATTCTTTGAGAACATTCAAAACTTACAAGAAAAAAAGTTGGAAATTTAACACAAAGTTCCAAAATTACAAGACAAAGTTAGTTAATTTTCAAGAAAAAAAGTCACAGTTTTGCAAGAAAACAAACAAATTTGTGAGAAAATGTTACAAGTTTGCAATAAAAAAAAAGTAGAAATTTTATGAAAAAGTTTCAAATTTTCATGAAAAATGTATCAAAGTTGGAGGAAAAAGTCACAAATTTAAAAGAAAATCACAAATTTATGAGAAAATAAGTTGAAAGCAGGTAAACAGGAAAAGTCCATGTGGGCAAAGACAGATGGGACCCACATGGACCCATAAGACAGCCCATAAAGCTGTTGGTGGGCCCACATGGACATGTTTGCTGGGTGGTGGTAATTCTGTTTTTATGCCACTTTGGTCTGTTATGATCGTCTGTGCTAATAAACTCCATTTAAATTTCATTCATTGAGTTTTAACGGAAAAACTTCCAGGAATGGGACGAGTTACTGTTTTCTGTTTTTTTCCTCACTTAAAAATTAGCATAAAACTTCATTTGTGATTGACATTATCCGATGTGAGCCACGCATAAGTGTATTTGTTCATTCAACATTGAAATCTTCACAAACGTCCATCACAAGCAGCATCAGAGCGTTGCCATGGCAGAGAGGGGTTCAACACGTTTGTCATCCAGCGTGTCTCCTCCCAATCTGAAGACAGCTGGCGTGGGGGCGTCCTGGTGCGGTCGCAGCCAGGGGTCCACCTGCTCCTGACAGCACCGAGACCTGCTTCAGTCTCGCTGTGAAAAGGAAGCGTGGGACCGGTTTCCTCTAAGGCCACACCTGATGCTCACATCCTGTCCCCGGCAGGCCTTGCAGGCAGAAGCCGCCGCCGCTGTCGTCTGTGACGTCGTCAGCGTCTGGGCGCCCACATCCTGTGGAAACAGCGAGGCGGGAGGTGTTGCAGCCGCAGCCAATCAGATGGCAGCACCGACACCCCCGCAGGAAGGCGGCCGCGCTGACGCGTTTGAGAACATCTAACCACAGAGATGTTGGTGTAGATGTTAAAACGTCTGTTTGTGAATAATTGTGACTTGTCATTATTATTATTATTTTTGAATAGAGCACTGGCCGTAGAACACAAGTCTTCCTGTCTGAAACAGGGTCCTAGTCAGGCCATGAAAGTGGAATCCAGAGGTGTAGCCTATATGGAGACACTCCCACGTTAGACTTTGACAAATATGAAAGGGACTGAACACTAAGATTTATTTGATTGTGTGAATATTAACGACAGAATTATTGAAAATGAATGGGACATCCGGTATTAGTGATTGTTTAAGAACCGCTTGTTTATTTGCTTGTCAGATCACTAATTTGTCTGATCTTTTACACATATATTCATAATAGTGTAGCTTCACTTTGGGGAACGGGAGTTGTTCAGTCATCATTATAATCATTTTAGTTTCTATCACTCTTCAGTGATGGAGTTCAGTGGAATATTGAATTTCTTCTGTGTATCGTCAATAAACCCATGCAGTACTATAACAGGGCACGTTCGCAAATATTTGAGACCCATTCTAGTGCATCCTTTTATAGTTTAGCAATATTATAAGTACAAAACACCCAACATTATTATACGCAGCAGAAATACCTGTTTGGCTGCAGCTGTTGCATCAGTGTTGCATCAGTGCTGCCCGTTTGTCAGTAAATAAAAAATGATTTATTTCGTTATTTGGGCCTTTTTGTGTGGTTGGTCACAGTCTTCATTTAGTCAAAGCGTGCATATGTGGCTGCATATGATACGCAGTTGATCTGGCCATTCTGCTCCACAGTCATGGTGGTATTATTACTAACTTTTAACTTTTAGATAGCTGTGTGAGCACAGCAGCACCAGGAGGGGCGCCATGTTGTGCACTGCACTGTGTGTGTTTATATATTTGCATATTTATTCCATCTAGCTACAATGCTCCGTACTGTGGGTGTTTATATATTTATATATCTACATATTATTCCATCTAGCTACATTGCTCCGCACTGTGTGTGTTTATATACTTGCATATTTATTCCACCTAGCTGCAATGCTCCGTACTGTGGGTGTTTATATATTTACATATTTATTCCATCTAGCTACAATGCTCTGCACTGTGTGTTCATATATTCATATATTTATTCCATCCAGCTACAATGCTCTGCACTGTGTGTCTGTGTGTGTGTGTATATATATATATTTTATAGTAATACGTACATATGTTTATTAGCTGCTCTTGCTTGCTTGTTTTTTTTTCTTGCCTTCTGATTGTTGCTCTGAGTGTTGCTATCCCTGTGCTGTTGCAATCCTGGAATTTCCCCGTTGTGGGACTAATAAAGGCTTATCTTATCTTATCTTATCTTATCTTATGTTGAACCTGCAGTGCCTCAGAGGACAGCGATGGCACACGGGTGAAGCAGCAGCTGAGACTCCTGTTAACCGGGCAGGCTGGGCTTGGCTCCCGGTGAAGGACCACAGTTCGGCTGCTGCCCCCCCCCCCCACCCTCCACCCCAGCACACCCACACACCTCGTGTTCTCCACGTATGCTGAATTATCCTTTAGAGCTATGCAATCACAGCAACAGTATAGTGTAGTATATTTTTTTTTATGAGCATCAATATTACAGGGTGTGTATATACACATACAGTAACAATCATAGAAGTCCCTCAGAGCAATGCTCACATATTATCATTATTCCCCCCCCAATAATTCCACCCCCCTCCCCTCCAAGAACATGCAGGACACCACTCAAAAAAGAAAGAAAAAAATATATGTATATATATATATATGTTCACCACTGCTGAAGCTGTGTGCTATACACTATGGTTCACATGGACAAATAACACAAGTGCAAATGCACGAGGGCTGCTAAGTGGGCACGGTTTTAAGTTTATTCAAATATGTCAGCACTGGGTCCCACACAGAAAAGAATTTGTCCCTGGATCCCCTGAGAGTGTATTTTATTTTCTCTAATTGTATAAATTTCATTAGGTCACTAAACCACAGAGACACATTCGTTGGGTTTTTAGATTTCCAATGTGATAATATTCTTCTCTGTGCAAGCAGTGTTGTAAAAGCAATGATGTTTTTATGTCTTGTCCTCATTGTAGAATGTCTTCTCTCTGTGGCACCAAATATAGCCATTACTGCACTGGGTTGGAGAGCAATATTAAGCGCCTCTGACAATGTTTTAAACATTGTAGACCAGTACGTTGTCAGGGCTGGACATGACCAAAACATATGAGTTAAGTCAGCAGGAGTGTTTCCATACCTGTCACAGCTGGCATCTGTGTTAGGATATATTTTAGCCAGTCTTGCAAATTCTTGAATTGTATTATGCTTAATTTGGCACAGGAAGTACTGTCATTCACTCTTTGTAGAGCGCTGTCCCAAATGTCCTCCTCCAAGTCGCCCCCCAGTTCATCCACCCAGTCTGCCCTGACCTTTTCAAGGGTCGTGTTTTTAAAAGAAGTTATACAGTTATTAATTCTTGAAATGAGTCTTTTAGAGTTGAAAGAATTTTACAACAGATCGTCTAAGCTAGAAATTGATGACATACGTATATGGAAAGTTGGGATTATGATGCTGAAGGAAATGGCAAACTTGGAAATTTCGAAATAAGCTGGACCAAGGAAGGCCAAATTTTTGAGATAAATCATCAAAGCTTACAAAAATATTCTTTATATACAAATCTTTAAATTTATAAATTCCTTGTCTTTGCCAAAGAGTAAATTCAAAGTCTAATCTAGCTGGGGGGGAAAGGTGGTTATTGTGTTTAGGGCTTAGATGAAGAAGATTTTTGAACCCAAAGTTGTGTCTAAATTCAAACCATATTTTAAGGGTATTTATCACGATTGGATTATTAGTATATTGTGAGATAGAGAGGGGAAGACTGGAGGTAACCAGGGCTCTAAGAGATGTTGAAATGCAAGATGCAGCTTCAGAGTGACACCAGTCTGTACCAGGAGAGTGAAGCCAATCCATGATTTTGTGAATGCTTGAGGCCCAATAATAATAACAAAAATTTGGAAGCGCTAAGCCACCTTGCATTTTAGGCCTCTGCAACAGTTCTAGCCGTGTTCTAGGGTTCTTCCCATCCCATATAAATGAAATAAGGACTTTATCAATGGATTTAAAGAAATATTTATGGAGATAAAGTGCGATACACTGAAACAGATAAAGAAATGTGGGAAGTACTTTCATTTGGGGGGCAATGGATCAGCGTTCTCGTCGCGCCCTCCGCCAGTACCCGGGCTTGCCTGGGGAAGCTAATGATCCTACCAGCAGACTAAATTCAAAGAGACGACGCCTCTGTGCCAAGTCAAAGAAGAATCCTAGTCACAGTCCTAAAGCCGAAAGCAAACAGCCCCAAGAGCACTTTGTGGTAGGATCTGCCCTTCGCATATTACAACTAAACGTTGAAGGCCTATCTGCAGCCAAGCGAAGCCTTATCGAAGTCCTCGCCTTCCAACATTCGATTGATGTAATCTGCCTCCAAGAGACTCATATTGGCACAGAGGAAGCTGGCCGCTTCACCATCAAAGGCTTTGACCTCCTGTGCTATGTTCTACATGCTAAACATGGACGTGCCACCTATGTGCGTTCTGACATAGTTGAAGCAAATCACCTGATAACAACACATTTCTCAGACACCATAATCATTGGTGGCTTCCATATTGTCAATGTGTACAAGGCCCCTAATGCCAACTGGGATGTGCAGGTCTTACCCACCCTACCCCACCCTGCCATCTATGTGGGGGACTTTAACAGCCATCACCCTGACTGGGGGTACCCAGCAGTGGACAGTGATGGGGAGGCACTTTCAGACTGGGCATCCAGAAATGACCTCGCTTTGATATACGACCCCAAACAAAGAGGAACCTTCCACTCTGCTAGGTGGAAGAAGGACTATTCTCCTGACCTGTGTTGGGTCAGCTCTTTGAATGGGGAGCCATATCCTACACAGATCCTCATTCTTGATGATTTTCCACACAGCCAACACCGGCCCCTGCTTGTACACATTGGCCTACAACTTCCAGTCATATACAGCCCAAGGAAGATGCGCTGGAACTTCCGCAAAGCCAACTGGAAGAAATTCAGTGAAACTCTGGACCGGAGCATTGTTACCATCCCACTCCACACCATCACTGTAGATGAAGCATACAACCGCTTCTGCAGCGCAATCTTCAAGGCTGCCCATACTGCAATCCCACGAGGCTACCGACCCCTCTATGTCCCATGTTTGGACGGAGAAAGTGCTGCCCTCCTACAATCCTATCAAACATCAGGGGACCCAGAGATAGCAGACCATCTCATTGAATCGCTAAAGACAGCCCGGCGAAAGAAATGGGAGGAGACAGTTGCTGACCGGAGCTTTACCCACTCTAACAGGAAATGTTGGAGCCTCATCCGTCGCCTAGGAGCTGCACAGAAGCCCCCTAGCCAAAGCCGAGCATCCGTCACACCCAACCAAGTTGCATCCCACCTACTGACTATCGCCAAAGCACCCCAAGACAAAGACACCAGAAGAGCAGTTACAACTGAGCTAAAAAAAACACCAAAAAATGCCTGTAGAGGAAACGAACCCTGAACCCTTCGAGGCTGCTGAACTGGAGAAAGTCCTACAGGGCCTGAAATGTGGAAAGGCAGCAGGATACGATAACATCTTCCCAGAATTCATGAAGAATCTTGGCCCCCGAGCCCTAACCTGGTTGACACAATTCTACACAAGGATCACACAAACGAACTCGATCCCAAAGAAATGGCGGACAGCAAAGGTCATTGCCATCCCAAAACCTGGCAAAGACCACAAACTACCAGCAAGCTACCGCCCAATCTCCCTACTCAGCGTTCCTTACAAAATCATGGAGCGCCTAATACTGCAACGCATTTCCCCAGAAATAGAGGATATTCTAAGTGTGGATCAAGCAGGTTTCCGCAAGGACCGCAGTACAGGAGAACAAGTACTGGCCCTAACCACCTTCATTGAAAATGGCTTCGAGAGCAGACTGAAGACAGGGGCTGTGTTTCTCGATCTTACAGCCGCCTATGATACGGTCTGGCACAAAGGCCTCCTCCTGAAACTTATAAAGGCGATCCCTGCTTGGGCAACAGCAATTATAAAAACCCTGCTGACCAACCAAAGGTTCAGAGTCCACCTCAGTCAGAACACAAGTGCATGGAGAATGCAGAAAAACGGACTCCCACAAGGCTCAGTTCTAGCTCCAACTCTGTTCAACCTCTACATAAACGACCTGCCTACTACAAAATCCCGCAAATTCATCTATGCAGACGACATCTGTTTGGCATTCCAAGCACCAGACTTTGAACCACTGGAACGGGTGCTCACGGAAGATCTTGCTAAACTGGACCAGTTCTGCAAAATCTGGCGCCTAAAACCAAGCCCAGCAAAAACCGTCTCCAGTGTATTTCATCTCCACAATGCAAAAGCTGCCAGAGAACTAAACATCCACCTGAGCAGACTCAAGCTTAAGCATGCCCCAAATCCAACTTATCTTGGAGTGACCCTTGATAGGACCTTATCCTTCAAGGAACATCTAAAGGGGACGGCTGCTAAGGTGAAAGTACGAAACAACCTGCTCTGCAAGCTCGCTGGTGCAAAATGGGGGGCGGCAGTCTCCACCCTGCGCACCTCAGCACTGGCCCTTTCATACTCTGTAGCAGAATATTGTGCCCCTGTCTGGTCCAGGTCATCTTACACACACCATGTAGACACCCAGCTCAACTCAACCATGAGAACTATAACTGGAACAATCCGCTCAACACCACTCCCCTGGCTCTCTGTACTGTCAAACATAGCCCCTCCACACATCCGGCGAGCAGCATTAACTCAAAGGATGCTCCAAAAAGTTAAAGATTTTCCTCACTTACCAATCCATGCAGATATCTACACCCCACCCACTGCCCGACTTTCATCCAGACGGCCGATTTGGAAAAACCCTCCCCCAGCTGACTTTACCATCCAGACAGCTTGGCAAGAGGAATGGGAAACCAAGGAGGTCCCAAACAAACAGCTGGTGATAAACCCCAACCAACAGGTCCCGGGCACCAACCTCCCAAGGAGACAGTGGTCTACACTCAATCGCTTCAGGACTGGACATGGCCCCTGCTTGGCCAGCCTTCACAGATGGGGCAGTAGCCCTAGCCCACTGTGCGCATGTGGAGAGGAGCAAACTATGGAACACATCATAGAGGCTTGCCCGCTCCAAAGACTGGAAGGAGGATTACACACCCTCCATACAGCCAACCAGGAGGCAACTGCTTGGCTTAAGGACTTTGCATTCGCTAAATAAATAAACTTTCATTTTGATGCAATTCACTTTTCCTGCTAAGGATAGGTGAAATATTTCCCATTTCTTCAGGTCTAATTTGACTTTCTCAAACAGCAAACAGAAGTTTTCCAGATAAAGCCCTTGCATATTCCTTGTGATATTAATGCCCAAGTATTTAAAGCCATTTCTGGACATTTGGAATGGTAGGGCATTGTCCCGTATTTGAAGAGCTAGATAATTAAGAGGATAACATTCGCTTTTACTAAAGTTCAGTTTATATCCAGAAAATGTGCCAAATCTATTCAAAGCCTGGATAATATGAGGAACACTTAAAACCGGGTCTGATACATACATAGATAAAATCATCCGCATATAGAGATACTCTGTGCCCCCCCCCCCCCCGGTAAATTCCACCTATTGATGGCAATGATTTAAGTGTAAGGAATAAAGGCTCTATGGCCAGGGCAAATAGTAATGGGCTGATAGGGCATCCCTGACGGGTGTCCCTTGACAGCTGGAAATACTGTGAATGCTTACCATTTGTAGTTAGAGAGGCTTTGGGTGAGGTATATAAAAGTTTAATCCATGAGATGAAGTTAGGGCCATAACCGAATTTCTTTAAACATGCAAATAAATATCCCCATTCTACCCTGTCAAATGCTTTTTCTGCGTCCAGTGCTATAACCACCTCAGGTACTACACTGGACCCAGGAGAGTGAATAACATTAAGAAGCCGGCGAATATTTGTAAATGAATGACGTCCCAAAATAAAACCAGTCTGGTCAGCTGAAATCCCATCATGCATTGTGGTTTCTAGGCGAAAGGCAAGGGCTCTGGCTAAGATCTTCACGTCACTGTTTAGGAGGGAGATGGGCCGATATGAGCCACATTCTGTATTATCTTTACCTGATTTAAGCAAGAGAATAATTGATGCTTCAGTCAGTGTCAGTGGAAGTGACCCATGGGACAAAGAGCCATTAAACATATCAAGTAAGATATTAGATAATTTATTAGAGAACTTTTTAAAGAAGTATAATTTTTTTAAGCCTTAAATCTCCAGTATTCTCTTTTTCTTGTCAAATTTGTCACTTTTAACTTCCTTGTTTTGTTAATGGAGGCCTCCAGCGACTGGTTGTGATGCCGCATATTATCCAATCAGTACAGAGTCAATCCGAAACCCCGCCCACACCCCTAGAAGCCAGAACTTGAGGAAACAGAGGGGTGGTTAAACTTTTATTGATAAAAATGACATATTTTGACTGAGGTCAGTCTGACGAATGGATTGGGAGATATGTGAGGAACACACACACACACATGCACAAGCACGTGCGCGCACACACACACACACACACACACACACACACACAAAGATTCTGTTCATTTATAGATAAATATACACTACCAGTAAAAGTTTGAGAACATGTCAGTTTTTCCAGTGTTTTACTGAAATTCACTTACAACTCCACTCTGTCTGCACTCTACAACATAGCAATGCTCTTTTGCAAGTTACTTCCACTCTACTTACAACATATTTACACTGTTTTTATTAAAATCAGCAGTTTTTCTCTCAAGGTGTCAGTTTATGCTTCAAAAAGGTAAAAAAATAAAAGTAAAGACAAAACAAAACAAAACCAAGTTTGTTTTGAAACATCTAATATTTGGGCAATTTGATATGAAAATTTCATGAAGTATCCTCAAATAGTATTTCAGTTACAGCATTACAGTAAACATAGGTACGTCAGCGCATAAAGATACAGGGCTACGGAGAATACAAGGACATCCCAACATGCTTTGAATGTGAACAAATGCAACAAAAACACATTTAAAGCATCATATTGAGTTGATTCCACAGTGAAACTATAAATTTGGGTAACAGGTGGTGAACAGGTCAATCAAGGTACCTGCGTAGTAATGATTATTGGATCATAAGGGCTATGGAGAGTACATTACAGTCTGGAGGGCTGCAGTTCCTAGTCATAATGAACTGTGATATTTCTATTACTATGGGTCTGTCAGAAAGCAACCTCTGGCAGGCAGGAAAAAATGACTCATTATTAAACAAACCAAATAACTTACAGATGATGAAGATAAAATGGATGGAAAGTTCTATAATGATGCCACAACAACACAAACTCAGACTGACATAAATAGGGATCAGATAATTGGACTAACATAGGACATTGGGAAGCTAATTAGGGCGACATGAAAGCACACCTGAGTGGCGAGAGGAATGGGAGGATGACGGGAGAGACTAGAAAACAATGACTGACTAAGAAACTGAGGATAAGCCTACAAACCAATGATAATAGAGTTGTGCAACATTTAAAAAAATAACCGAAAGTGTGGACAATATGTCCAGCTCATAACAGGGTCATGACAGCTGCTGCACATAAATCATATCACTGGTATCTAACTTTAATTGGCTCCTGATTTCTTAGATATTCAGTGGGGGCTACGGAGAATACAGTCTATTTGAAAAACTCTGTGTGATGCCATATGTCATATTTTTTTTTATATCTGCTGTATTTATTCATGGCATAGCCTACTCATATGGGTGAAATTGCCTTTATGGATATATCACTATTATAAGTGAATAGAGAGAGATGGCAATGGAAGGGTTAAAAATCATGGATTGATATAACAAGAAGAGATCGTTTGAAGAAACTGACTGATTCGTTCCTCCTGATGCATCTTCATCTGAAAATGATCCAGATCATAAAATGTGACTGTTTTTTCTTGTAAATTAGTTAGTTTTCTTTTATAATTGTCATTTTTTCTTGCAAAGGTAACTTTGTCTTGTTATGTTGGAACTTTCTCCAAAAATTTTGACTTTTTTACTGTAATGTTGCAACTTTTTCCCATAAATTATTAACATTTTTTTGTAAATTTGGTATTAAAACATGATGTTGCAATGACATATTAGAAGAAAAATGCTTTATATAATATAAATAATGATAGGAGCATGGGGGAAGTGGTAAACAGGTGGCGTGGAAGTGAGCTGAAGAAGTATTTGTGGATCACACACACACACACCTGCTGTGGTTTCCTCTGTTTCCATTCAGTCACGTCATCTAACCTGGAAGTCATGACACACATTCACTGATTCTTCCTCTACACATGTTCCATGACAGGAAACAGGAAGCGTGGCCCTCATATCTCACCGTCAGCATCTCCTCAGGGTGGAGCTGGCCGGTCTTCCATCATTTTGAAATCATCATCATCATATTTATGAGAAGATGATCAAAAATGTATGATAAAAAGAAGTTACAAAGTTGAAAGTCATTGTATTCACAAAGTGGGGGCCTGTTGCATTTGCGTACTCTGCTTTATAGGCAAATAAACAGAAACAGTGTCAACAGAAAACACAAGACTGCGCTGCTAAAACAAGGTAGAAAACTGAAAAGAATGAACATCTACATTAACAAGCACCTTATAAAAGAAAACACAGCTATAGCCAGAAAAGCAAGATAGCTGAGAAAGCAAAAAAAGAAAAAGAAAAAAGCAAAAAAAAGCAAAAAAAAAAAGATTCAAAACACCTGGACATCAAACTGTAAAATATAAATCAAATTAAATGGATCACCTGAAGAAGCCAAAGTCATTAACATCCAAAATATTATGGAACTGGACAAATATCAATGAAAATCATGAACTGGAGTCGACAGTAACAAGCAATAACTGTAAGACACTGAAGGATCACTGAAGGATCACACTCATCTGCAACAGGACATATAACTACATGAAACAAAGTCAACAAACAGGAACAACAGGAACTGAAAGCTTTTGAATATACGGATCACAACCCACAGGACGTGGAATATGACATTGACCCTGATAATAATTTATTTACCCTCATCAATAATAACTGTAGTTACTACACGGATGAACAGTTTAACACAATGGTCACATCTGATTTCAATATTTCTATGATCCACTTCAACAGCAGAAGTCTCTATGCCAACTTCAATAACATTAAAGATTATTTACATCATTTTAAAGAGCCGTTCAGTATAGTGGCAATATCAGAAACGTGACTCAGTGAAGAGAAAGGAGTGGATTTTACAATGGATGGCTATAAATTAAATTATATGAAGAGAAAAGTGAAAAAAGAGGAGGAGTTGCAATTTATGTTGATTAGAGGTTGCAATACAAGGTTGTTGAACATTTGTCAGTGGCTGTGGATGATTTATTTGAATGTACTACAGTAAAAATCTGTCTGGACAATGTGATGAATATAGTAGTGAGCTGTGTATATAGAACACCTGGATCAAAGATTGACTTATTTAAGGACTGGATGGAAAAAAATGTTTGCAAAACTAACTCATAAAGTTATGTTCATCTGTGGGGATTTCAATATAGATCTGATGAACTCAAAACAACATAGTTTGACAGAAGAATTTATCAACACAATGTACAGTATGGGCTTACATCCAACAATGACCAGACCTAGCAGAATCACGTCACACAGTGCCACATTAATAGATAACATATTCACAAACATTATGAAAAATAATATTGTAAGTGGGCTTTTATTGAATGATATCAGTGACCACCTGCCAATTTTTGTTGTCTATCAATGTGATTATAGGGAGGATAAGTATACTAAAAATATTAAATATAAAAGAATAAGAACTGAGGAATCTATGTATTTACTGGCAAAGGAATTATTAATGCAAGACTAGAAGACAGTTTGTGATGAAAATTATATAAATAAAGCATATGATGATTTTTTACAAATATTTCAATCATTGTACAACAAAAACTGTCCTATAAAACAATACAGCAACAGACAACAAAACAAAAATATTCCTTGGGTCACCAAGGGGTTATTAAATGCATGTAAAAAGAAGAATACATTATATAAACAATTCATTAAGTGCAGAATGGTAGAGGCTGAGATCAAATATAAAAGATATAAAAACAAGCTAACTAGTATAATGAGGACTTGTAAGAAAGAATACTACAACGGAATATTAGAGGATAATTAGAATAACTTAAGAGGAATATGGCAAGTGCTAAATGGGATTATTAGTATCCGATCAAAGAATGCTAATTATTATCCAGAATATTTTATTGAAAATGACAATTTGATAAATAATATGGACAATGTGGTTGTTGGTTTCAATAAATTTTTTGTAAACATTGGTCCAGAATTCACAAAATCAATAGTGATCCCAGAAACAAACGATGGTGGGTCAATAAATGAAATAGAAGATAGAAATTGAAACACAATCTTTTTGGGTGCAGTTACTGAAAAGGAAATTATCGAGACTGTAAGTAAATTTAAGAACAAAAAATCAACTGACTGGAATGAAATTGGCGTGACAATAGTGAAAAAAAGTAATTGAAGGAATTGTTAAACCACTCACCCACATCTGTAACCTATCATTTCAAACTGGTAAAATTCCAAACAAAATGAAAATAGCAAAAGTAATACCGCTTATACAAATCAGGAGACAGTCATCATTTCACAAATTACAGGCCGGTCTTTTTACTCTCACAATTCTCCAAAACACTTGAAAAAAATCTTTACTAAAAGACTGGATAATTTCATTGAAAAACACAACCTTCTCACAGACAGTCAGTATGGTTTTAAAGCAGACAAATCTACATCTGTGGCATTAATTGAACTCATAGAAGAAATCACTAGTTGTATAGATTAAAAAAAAAAAGTTTGGTGTAGGAGAATTTATAGATTTAAAGAAAGCTTTTGACACCATTGATCATAGAATTCTACTGAGGAAATTGGAAAGGTATGGGATAAGAGGGGTCGGACTGAGTTGGGTAGAAAGTTATTCAAGTAACAGCCAACAATTTGTACAAATAGGTGAGCACAAATCACTCTTCATAGACATCTCTTGTGGTGTGCCCCAGGGGCCAGTTTTGGGACCCAAACTCTTTATCTTATATATAAATGAGATATGCCAAGTATCAAAAAATTCTGAAATTAATTTTGTTTGCAGATGACACAAATATCCTTTTCACTGATGAGAATTTGCAGCAGGTTTTAGAGGTGGTCACAACTGAAATGAAAAGGTTAACGCGGTGGTTCAACAAAAATAAATTATCTCTAAATATGAAAAAAAAACAAGATTATGTTATTTGGAAATTATGAGATAAATCATGAAATAATGATAACGATAGATGATACCAGAATAGAAACAGTACAGGAAAATAAGTTTCTGGGGGTGACGCTAGACAATAAAATCTGCTGGAAACCTCACATCAGTCACATCCGGGCCAAGCTGGTAAAATGTATCGGGATACTGGGGAAGACAAGACACATCTTGGACTATGAATCATTGTTCTTACTGTACAATTCACTGTTTCTACCATATCTTAACTACTGTGTAGAGGTCTGGGGAAACACCTACAGGATCAACCTACAGCCAATATGCACATTACAAAAAAAAGCTCTAAGGATAATAAATAATGTTGGATATAGAGACCATACCAACTCGTTTTTAAAGTCACGTGCCATAAAGTTCATGGATTTAGTTAAATTTAAGACAGAACAAGTAATGTACAGGGCAATTAATAATCAACTCCCAACTAATATACAAAAAATATAAAAAAAAGAGACAATGATTATAATTTGAAAGGAGACTTAAACTTTACAAAACCAAAGGTACGAACAACTAAGAAAAGTGTGCATATATGTTTGTGGAGTCAATTTGTAGAACAGTCTTAAGCTGGAACTGAAACTATGTACAAACAGAAATCAATTCAAAAAGAGGTATAAACATTATTTGCTGAAATGATTTATGCTAGAGGTGTAGTATTAATATGTACGATTCACTGTGCTCACTCTGGGACACTATGGTATGGTAGGTGGGACAGTACTGTGCATATCTGTGTCCGGGAAACCAAAGTCTTTGGGTTCCGGGGGGAGTATGGTTGCAAAGCTGAACACTTAAAGGAATTGATGGAAGGGCATCACCAGGAGTGGAGCCTGCTGCTTAATTTGACTCAACACGGGAAACTTCACTCGGCCTGGACACGGAAAGGATTGACAGATTGATTGTTTTTCCTAATTTTTCACAAAAAAAATCCATTAATCCTTCCCCTCCTCCGCTCCTCCTGTGTTGTTTGGGGCTGGGTATAGATGTATGGACCGTATGTATGCTGGGATGGATGGGTGTCAATGATGATATGTATAAAATATAATTAATTGTCTACTTGGGGTTCTTAATTGAGGTAATATCTATATATTTCACATGGGTTGTCTTTAGGGAAAAGAGGAGTTGGAGTAAATGAGTGTTAACTTCTTCCTTCTCCCTTTTGAGCACTGTACACTGTCACTTTTATTGTACTTGTCATTTGTTTTGTTTTTGCTTTTTTGTTCAAAATAAAGTATCTCTATCTATCTATCTATCTATCTATCTATCTATCTATCTATCTATCTATCTATCTATCTATACAGCTGTGGTTTGAATACATCATTTGTCTTTGCAGAATATCCCAGAAGAAAAAGAAGAATGAATGAAAGATGAAAGCCACCCAGCCAGGATGTCCAGTCGGGCCCCATGGTAGGTTTACACTACCCAGGGGTCAGTAATGGGTCCAGAAGTATTTATAATATATACATATAAATGACATTCTCAAAATATCAAATATACTAAAACTAGCACTGTTTGGTGATGACACAACTATGTTTTGTTCTGGGGTGATTTACAGGAGCTACTAGAGATTATCAGTTCTGAAATGTGCAAATTGAAAAGGTGGTTCAACAGAAATAAAAACTTAAGTGAAACCAAATTCATGGTATTTGGTTATGATAAAAGATACACTTATGTACAGACAGAGGTAGACAGTATGGGCACTGAAAGAGTTTATGAAAACACATTTCTTGGTGTGATAATAGATGACTGAATAAGCTGGAACTCTCACGTAAAACGTCTACAAAACAAGCTGTCAAGAAGCATTTCAGTACTAAAGCCAAACCTATTCTGGACCTCAAGTCACTCCACTTTCTCTCCTGTTCACTCATTTTACCATATTTAAATTACTGTGAAGAGGTTTGGGGTAATACATATAAATGTACACTACAGCCACTATCTATACTGCAAAAAAGAGCTATAAGGATAATTCATGAAACTGAAAAATAGAGATCACACAAATTCACTCTTCTCAAAATCAAAACTATTAAAATTCACTGTTCTGGTTCATTTCCAAACAGCACAAATAATTTATAAAGCAATAAACAACCGACTTCCTGGAAATATTCAGAAATTGTTTTTTAATAGATATTTGGGGGGAGGTTTAAAGTAAAACATCTTCACATTTGTACAGTGTTAAAATCATTTTTCCATGTGTGGGGTGAAGTTGTGGAACAGATTAAGTGTGGAGCTCAAGCACGAGCCAGTGTAAAAGGCTGAACAGAAGCCTGGTCTTCACGAGGTACAGCCAGGAGGATGAAGCCCTCTGACAATCACCTGCTGTTTTCACACATTAGTTATGTTATTTTCTTACAAATATGTGGACATATGTAAATATGGGCATGTATGGGTGTGTATGTTTGCTGGTGCAGCTGACGATTGAATAGTGGACAAGGTGGCAGGACTAAAAAAGCGTTGGCTTCTTCCTACACCTTCATGTTGTGTTTGTATGTATTTGTTGATTTGGATATTGTCATTTTGTTATGGCCTTTATTTTGTCTCACATGTCCGAAATAAAGCTTTCATTCATTCATTCATTCATTCATTCATTCATTCAATCTTGGCTGTCTTCTGGGTCCCATGTGGGTTTGTCCGCGGGTTCCATCTTGCCCCCCTCTGTGTTTGCCCACATGGCCTTCAGCTGTGGTCCAGGTGAGCAGCTGATCTGCTTTCCCCACTTTAACCCCATCTGTGCCCAACGTGGCTTTAACATGTCCCCTGTGTCCATACAGAGCTTGGTCAAAAGGCATGTTCGCGCTCCGCTCCCTCAGCTTGGAACTCGCTCCAGCAGTGTCTGAAGCTGTCTAGCTGGATTCCCTCAGGAGATTTTAAACTTCTTATCGGGTCACTGGAGAAGGCATCATTGGAAAACAGTTCTTGTACTTAGTTCTCGAGTTTGTTGTCAATCAACACTTTCTGCACATTTTCTTTGTTGTTTTGTACTGATTAAGGTCTCTTAGTGTTTTCTGTTACTCTGTATTGGACTGTGTGCTGTTTTGACAATGAGACTGCCGGTATAAACAAAGCTTAATAAAGTTTCAAAAATCGGTGAGCAGGTGTCAGTACCACTTGTGCCACATGCTGAATTATGCAAAAGAGCTTTTTTTTTAATTAGAAAAAATGTGAAAATTTATAAGAAAAAAAATGATAAATTTAGAAAAAAAAATCTGTAACAAACCTATGAAAAAAGTCACAAATTTACTGGAAAAATGTTGCAAATTTATGAGAAAAAGGTGAAAATTTAGGAGAAAAATGTTACAAATTTACACATAAAAAATTGTAAAAATTACTTGACAAGTTACAAACTTAAAAGAAAATTTTAGCAAATTTACAAGGAAAAAAATCACAAATTTATTACGAGAAAATTTCAAAAAGTTGCATTAACAAAAGTAGCAAATATGTGAGTAAATAAAATGAAAATGTATGAGGAAAAAGTCACAAATTTATGAGGAAAAATTATAAGTTTACAGTTAACAAAGAGTTGAAAATTTTTGAGAAAGTTTAAAGCTGACAAGAAAATGTTACAATTTTGTGAAAAATTTACAAGAAAATAAATTTATGAGAAAAAAGTTTCAAGATTACAGTAAAAAAGTGGCAAATTTATGAGAAAGTTCCAAAATTACAAGAAAAATTGAGCAAATCTACAGGAAAGAAGTCATAATTTAAGAAAAACTAACAAATTTATGAGAAAAAGTTGTAAGTTTATAATAAAATAGCTGCAAATTTATGAGAAAAAGTTGCAAGTTTATAATAAAATAGCTGCAAATTTATGAGGAAATAAGTTGAATCTAGGTAAACAGGTAATGTTCATGTGGGCAAATTAGATGGGGCCAACACAGTAACACATCTGCTGCTGTATGTCTCTGCACTTTACTGCAACCATCTGCACAAATGTCAAATCTGCTGCTGTCTGTCTGTCATTGTAATACTGATCATGTGCAGTCCTATCTGTCACTGTCTGCACCTACACTACCACACTGAACTACAACTATGGGTATTACTGCTCTGTTTTTCTGTATATAGGACGGCTGGGTTCTATCATCGTTAATCATTTATCGTTGTTTGCACTACGGGAGGTCTGAGCCTATCTTTTGTCGCCATTTGCTCTACAGGTTTCATTACTGTACATAGACTGCTGTTGTTGTTTTTCTTTTTTTATATTTTGCACACCGCTGAAGAGAGAGAGGCACACACCATTTCAATTCTCCTGTATGTCCTGTACGTTTAGCAGTAAAAACAAATACAATATTTGAATCTCTGAATCTTTGAATCTTGAATAGAACCCAACGACAACACAAGGGACAAATAAGACTGCCCAGCTTAAACCTATGGTGGGGCCCATATTGACATGCTGGCTGGGCAGCATCACTGTCATTCAATCTATACATGATTAGGCCTAATGTGTCCCCATGTTATCGATTGGACCTTATTATCCTAACACAGCAATACGTTCTCACAATGCAGGACTTCTAGAAACCCCCGGGGTCTCTTCAAGTATTATAGGAGGTTGTGCTTTCAGTAATCAGGCTCCTCTCTTATGGAACCAGTTACTCTGATTAAAAAAAAAAATAAAAAATCTGAAAACTTTCCTATTTGACAAGGATTTTCATTAGACTCCCCACATATTCCAGTCATCCCGTGGTGGAGCAGCTCTGTGGAGCAGCAGGGTGGAGCAGTGGCCAGCACAGGTAATCACTGAGCACTCTGGCTTCCTCTCACAATGACGTTAGGTTAATTAGGTTAATTAACATCAGCCAGATGTAAATTGTCCAGATATAAATGTGAGAGCTAATGGTTTTCTATATCTTTGTGATGGACTGGCGATCTGTCCGGGGTCTACACTGCCACTCGCCCCAAAGATGCTGGGATAGGCTGCAGCCCCCCACCCCCACCCCCAAAACGCTTGACTGTGTGTATGAGCCATGTGACCACAGAGATAGAATAGACTAGAGTACTCATCGTTAGCCACCAGGCTAGCTGTAGAGGGCCAAGCTTTGGCGCCATATTGGTGCTGATTAAAAAACACACGCCACATATTGCATTTTCTTCACTTTTGAACAAGAAGTCGAATATTACATGAGACAAACATCACTGGTTGTCAGGCATAATGTCTGATTATGGTGAAACACTAAGGAAAATAAAAGACGCTCGGTTTTAGCAATGTTATTAATTGATTTAAACACTGATGTGACTGTTTTCAGCGCCCAAGTATCGCACACTTCAAAATCCCTTGAAGGGATTTTTCTTTTTCTTTCTTCTTCAGTTCATCTGCTTGTCACGAGCTGAGCACTGGAGGGTACACCATGCTCAGTCTCGTGGCTTTTTTCTCTGTATTTATATATATTTGTTGTATTTTTGTGCCGTTTGGGTTTTGTTATCCCTCCTTGTTTTTTTATTTTCTGTTTATGTCCTAGTTTTACTACATTCTGTTCCTTTATTTATTGGTATCTATTTCTCAGTTCATACTTGTTTATATTTTGTCCTAATTCCTTATTATTTCAGTTGACAGCTGTCACATCATTTTCTGGTTGGTGCTCTGTGCAGGCGTAGCCCTGTCAGCTGTCAGCTGGTGCGCTCTCCTCTCATTATTTCCAGCTGATCCCAATCAGTTTCCATTATTACCTTTATGCCCGCTCATGTGATCCCACACCTGTCTTCACTTTTGTTATTGGTTCTGACCCTATTTAAGGACTGCCTTTTCATTTCTTTCTTGCAGCAGTCTTAATAATGATCCTTTCTCCTCGCCACCAGAACCCCATCCCTGTTCTGGTGAGTTAATCCGCTACTGATCTGTAAGTTTACCTTATTATCTGTGTTTGGATTTTTGTTTGTTGCACTTTTGGAACTTTGTGTTTATTTTCAATAAATGCCACAAACTGTAGTTGGCACGTGGGTCTGTCTCTCTTTCTGCCCTGAGTGGCAAATCATGACAATGCTTTCATAGTGATGTTCACTCACAGAATTGTAATTGTGAGGATAACAGGTCCAAACAGACATGGCAGCTCATTTGAGAAGAGCTTATTTTTTTAATGATAATAAGATTTAATAATGCTAATACTAGTACTACTATTAATAATTTTTAACAATAATAATTAATACTACTAATAATAGTTAATACTATTGATAATAACAGTTCAGAGTAGAACCACTGCTCCTCCACATTGAAAGGAGCCAGTTGAGGTGGTATGGGCATCTGATCAGGATGCCTCCTGGACGCCTCCCACTTGAGGTGTTTTGGGCACGTCCCTCTGGGAGGAGACCCCAGGGCAGACGCAGAACTCGCTGGAGACTCTTTGTCTCCCAGCTAGTCTGGGAACGCCTTGGTATCCTCTCTGAAGAGTTGGAGCAGGTGGTTGTGGAGAGGGAAGTCTGGGCTTCTCTGCCTGAACTGTTGCCTTCGCAACCCTGCTCTCCAGAGAAGCGGAAGAAGATGGATGAATGGATGAATGGATGGCTAATAATAATAACAGCTTGTAAGTACTAGTAGTAGTAATAGTAAAAACAATAACAAATAAGTACCAACTTTTAAAGATTGTCTCCTCTTAATTCAAGTGATTTAAAAAAAAAAAAATTTTCATTGTTTTTTTTTTTTTTTTTTTTTGATTTGATTTTTTATACTTTATTGATCCCCAGAGGGGAAATTGAGGGCATCCACCTGGATGGATGAAGCAGCTTTGTCAACAGAATAAGATAAGAAAATATTGAACTGGCGCAGCGTTTAAATGACAACAAATACTGAAAAGGACTACAGTTGTTGACTAAAGAAAAAAAATAGACCTGTATCAGATATACGGGGGGGGGGGGGGGGGGCTGAAAAGTACATAGTGGTCACATTTGACTAAATGTGTTTTTTTTTTTCAACTGCTGAGATCCAAGCGCTGCAACACTGATGGAAGAAGTGTGTGGACCGAAGGGGAGACTGCGCTGGAAAAAAAAACAACAAAAAAACAAAAACACATTTGGTCAAATTTTACCACTATGAACTTTTCAGCCTCCCTCGTATACATACATACGTGTGTGTGTGTGTGTGTGTGTGTGTGTGTGTGTGACTCGTACTGGTAAAATGAGTCGGAATGTGCACCGCGTCATTACGAGCTACAGGCACGAGAAGTCATATATCATGACTCTTTCTTTGTTTACTAGTGGTATGTCCCGGGAAAACCCCATGAGTGCCTGGTATAATTGTAAAGTCTTGAAATCGTACTTTCTAAAAATACATATGTTTTGGCGGAAGAGGCAACTTCCAACCAATCGAACGAGAGTTTTAAACCTAGCCAAAATATAAACAAATCAGTTTTTTCCGGGTCTGTTTTTGCGCACTTCCTACAAATTAAATATCATTTTGAAGGTCTTTCAATGCAGAATATGAAAAAAAAAACATTGCGTCTAACTAAAACATTACCTCTAAAACTAACTTGGATCCCACCGATTTCAAAAACTATAGGCCCATATCTAAGCTTCCTTTCCTAGCCAAACTTCTTGAGAAAGTGGTGTCCAAACAGCTTACTGCCTTTTTGGAGACAAGTTTAATCTATGACATGTTTCAGTGTGGGTTCAAACAGCGCCACTCGACTGAAACTGCCTTAGTAAGAGTGGCTAGTGATATCATGATGCCGGCTGATACCGGGAAATCTATGGTCCTGGTCCTGCTGGATCTTTCCTCGGCCTTTGACACAGTGGACCACACCATTATGATAAAGAGACTGAGGGACCTGGTGGGGATGACAGGTCCTGTTCTGAAGTGGTTTTCCTCCTACTTGACTGGTAGAAGCTTCAGTGTATTTTTTAATAACATCCGGTCCAACTCAGCCGATTTGCAGTATGGTGTGCCCCAAGGTTCTGTCCTGGGGCCACTACTGTTCCTATTGTACATTCTCCCCCTTGGCCGCATCATACAGCGGTATAATAACATCTCCTATCATTTCTTTGCAGACAACATCCAGATATACTGCTCGTTCAACAAGTCTGAGCTTCACATACTCAGCTCCTAAACAAACTGCCTGTCCCACATAAAGCAGTGGCTTAATAACAACAGCCTCCAGCTAAACTTTGGCAAAATGGAGACTTTGATCATTGCCCCAGACAGCGACATATCAGGCATAAAACAATACCTTGGTGACTTGGGCAGCACAGTTAAAACAAAGCTGAGAAACTTGAGTGTCATCTTTGATAAGGCCATGTCATTGGAACATTACACCAAACAACTGATAAAAAATTGTCACTTTCAACTGCGAAATATCTCCAAGCTCGGGACCATGGTTTCACACAAAGAGCTGGAGATGATTATTCACACATTTGTCTCCTCACGTCTGGACTACTGTAACAGCCTTTTCACCTGTTTGAACAAGAAGGAACTGGCCCGTCTGCAGTTTGTTCAAAACTCTGCTGCGAGGCTCCTGACAAGTGCAAACAGGAGAGACCACATTATACCTGTCCTTAGATCACTCCATTGGCTCCCTGTTCTGTATCATGTCCACTTTAAGATCCTGGTGCTCACTTTCCGAGCAATTCACGGTCAGGCCCCCACATATATGGCTGCTCTGATTCAGCCCTACAGCTCGATCCGCAGCCTGAGATCCTCAGGACAGCACTTGCTCATGGTTCCCCGCACCCACTTTGCTACTAGAGGTGACAGGTCTTTTAAAGCAGTAGCACCACGTTTGTGGAATGACCTCCCTCTGTACAGGAGACAATACCAGTACTACTTTTAATAATTATAACAATAATAACTATTATTAGTAGTATTAATTAATACTATTGCTAATGATAGTTCAGAGTAGAGCCACTGCTCCTCCACATTGAAAGGAGCCAGTTGAGGTGGTATGGGCATCTGATCAGGATGCCTCCTGGACGACTCCCACTTGAGGTGTTTCGGGCACGTCCCTGTAGGAGGAGACCCCAGGGCAGACGCAGAACTCGCTGGAGACTCTTTGTCTCCCAGCTGGTCTGGAAACGCCTTGGTATCCTTTCTGAAGAGCTGGAGCAGGTGGTTGCGGAGAGGGAAGTCTGGGCTTCTCTACCTGAGCTGCTGCCTCCGCAACCCAGCTCTCCGGAGAAGCGGTAGAAGATGGATGGATGGATGAATGGATGGATGGCTAATAATAATATTAATAATAACAACTTGTAAGTACTAGTATTAATACTAGTAAAAACAATAACAAAAAAGTACCAATTTTTAAAGACTGTCTCCTCTAAATCCATGTGATTTTTTAAAATATTTTATCTTTCTCATTATTTGTCAACAGAATAAGGTAAGAAAATATTGAACTGACACTTACAGTGTTTTAAATGACAACAAATACTGAAAAGGACTACACTTGTTGACTGAAAAAAAAATATACTTGTATCAGCTATACGAGGGGGGGCTGAAAAGTCCATAGGGGTCAAAATTGACTAAATGTAGTTTATTTTTCAACCGCAGCGATCCAAGCGCTGCAACACCGATGGAAGAAATGTGTGGACCCAAGGGGAGACTACGTTGGAAAAAAACAAAACAAAAACACATTTGGTCAAATTTTACCACTAAGAACTTTTCATCCTCCCTCGTATGTGTGTGTGTGTGTGTGTGTGTGTGTGTGTGTGTGTGTGTGTGTGTGTGTGTGTGTGTGTGAGACTCGTACTGGTAAAATGAGTCACAGTGTCACTATGAGCTACAGGCACGAGAAGTCATAAATCATGACTCTTTCTTTGTTTGCTAGTGGCAAGTTCCGGGAAAAACCCCATGAGTGCCTGGTATAAATGTAAAGCTTAGAAATCGTACTTTCTAAAAATACATATGTTTTGGCGGAAGATGTAACTCCCAACCAATCGAACGCAAGTTTTAAACCTAAACAAAATATAAACAAATCAGCTTTTTCCGTGTCCGTTTTTGCACACTTCCTACAAATTAAGTATTATTTTGAAGGTCTTTGAATGCAGAATATGAAAAAAAGCCATTACCTCAGTTTTGATAATTTCCTCAAAGTGACTCATTTTGCCAGCACGGTCACACACACACACACACACACACACACACACACACACACACACACACACACACACGTACATATAAATATATATAATTTTTTTTGAGGGGACAGCAAATTTACAGTTATGCAAGCTGTACATGTCCATGAAAACATATAATAAAAATATTTACAAAAATGAGAGGCGTTTACTCACTTTTGTACAAAAATGTATATACTATTCACAAGAAGTTAGTGATATTTGGCTTTCGGGTGAAATTTAAGGATGCACCTAAATTACACTGTAACCTTTACAGGTGAAATTAATTTGACCTTTTCTAACATTTTGAATGCACATGTCAAACTGTTCAGTGTTTCAGTAGTTTTAACATAGCTTGCTGTTCTCAGACAAGGTTGTATGTTGTGTGTGTGTGTATGTACATACACACGTGGACAAAATTGTTGGTAGCCCTCTGTTAATGAAAGAAAAACCCACAATGGTCACAGAAATAACTTGAATCTGACAAAAGTGGTAATAAATAAAAATTCTATGAAAATTAACCAATGAAAATCAGACAATGCTTTTGAATTGTGGTTCAACAGAATTATTTAAAAAAAACAAACTCATGAAACAGGCCTGGCCAAAAATGATGGTACCCTTAACTTAATATTTTGTTGCACAACCTTTTGAGGTAATCACTGCAGTCCAACGATTTCTGTAACTGTCAATGAGACTTCTACACCTCTCAGCAGGTATTTTGGCCCACTCCTCATGAGCAAACTGCTCCAGTTGTCTCAGGTTTGAAGGGTGCCTTCTCCAGACGGCATGTTTCCGCTCCTTCCACAGATCTTCAATAGGATTTAGATCAGGGCTCAAAGAAGGCCACTTTAGAATAGTCCAATGTTTGGCTCTTAGCCATTCTTGGGTGTTTTTAGCTGTGTGTTTTGGGTCATTATCCTGTTGCAAGACCCATGACCAAGCTGTCTGACAATGGGCAGCACATTTCTCTCTAGAATACCTTAATAGTCTTGAGATTTCATTGTACCCTGCACAGATTCAAGACACCCTGTGCCAGATGCAGCAAAAGCCCCAGAACATAACAGAACCTCCTCCATGTTTCACAGTAGGGACAGTGTTCTTTTCTTGGTATGCTTCATTTTTGCGTTTGTGAACATAGAGCTGATGTGTCTTGCCAAAAAGTTCCAGTTTTGTCTTGTCTGTCCATAGGACATTCTCCCAGAAGCTTTGTGGCTTGTCAACGTGCAGTTTGACAAATTCCAGTCTGGCTTTTTTATAATTTGTTTTCAACAGTGGTGCCCTCCTTGGTCATCTCCCATGAAGTCAACTTTGGCTCAAACAACGATGGATGGTGCGATCTGACACTGATGTACCTTGACCTTGGAGTTCATCTTTAATGTGTTTAGAGGTTGTTCTGGGCTCTTTTGTTACCATTCGTATTATCTGTCTCTTCCATTTTTCATCAAGTTTCCTCCTGCGGCCACATCCAGGGAGGTTGGCTACAGTCCCTTGGATCTTAAATTTCTGAATAATATGTGCAACTGTAGTCACAGGAACATCAAGCTGCTTGGAGATGGTCTTATAGCCTTTACCTTTAACATGCTTGTCCCTAATTTTCTTTCTAATCTCCTGAGACAACTCTCTCCTTTGCTTCCTCTGGTCCATGTTTAGTGTGGTACACACCATGTCACCAAACAGCACAGTGACTACTTGTCACCCTTTAAATAGGCTGACTGACTGATTACAAGTTTGTAGACACCTGTGATGTTAATTAGAGGACACATCTTGTTTGAACATGTCCCTATGGTCACATTATTTTAAATCTTTTCTAGGGGTACCATCATTTTTGTCCAGGCCTATTTCATCAGTTTTTTTAAAGTAATTCTGTTGAACCACAATTCAAAAGCACTGTCTGATTTTCATTGGTTAATTTTAACAATTTTGTCCACGTGTGTATGTATGTATATACTGTCTTTAGAGGGTGTCTGTAGAGGGTGTGTATATACAGTGGTGTGAAAAAGTGGTTTCCCCCCTCCTGATTTCTTTTTTTGTATGTTTATCACTGTTTTGTATTTCAGATCATCAAACAAATTTAAATATTTAAATATAAGACAAAGATAACACAAGTAGACACAAAATGTAGTTTTTAAATGAAGGTGTTTATTATTAAGGGGAAAAAAATCCCAACCTACTTGGCCCTGTGTGAAAAAGTGATTGCACCCTAAACCTAATACAGTGGGGCAAAAAAGTATTTAGTCAGCCACCAACTGTGCAAGTTCTCCCACTTAAAGGATGAGAGGGGTCTCCAATTTTCATCATAGGTATACCTCAACTATGAGAGACAAAATGAGAAAAAAAAATCCAGAAAATCACATTGTCAGATTTTTAATGAATTTATTTGCAAATTATGGTGGAAAGTAAGTATTTGGTCAATAACAAAAGTTCATCTCAATACTTTGTTATATACCCTTTGTTGGCAATGGCAGAGGTCAAATGTTTTCTGTAAGTCTTCTCAAGGTTTTCACACACTGCTGCTGGTATTTTGGCCCATTCCTCCATGCAGATCTCCTCTAGAGCAGAGATGTTTTGGGGCTGTCGCTGGGCAACATGGACTTTCAACTTCCTCCAAAGATTTTCTATGGGGTTGAGATCTGGAGACTGGCTAGGCCACTCCAGGACCTTGAAATGCTTCTTACGAAGCTACTCCTTCGTTGCCTGGGCGGTGTGTTTGGGATCATTGTCATGCTGAAAGACCCAGCCACGTTTCATCTTCAATGCCCTTGCTGATGGAAGGAGGTTTTCACTCAAAATCTCATGATACATGGCCCCATTCATTCTTTCCTTTACACGGATCAGTCGTCCTGGTCCCTTTGAAGCAAAACAGCCCCAAAGCATGATGTTTCCACCCCAATGCTTCACAGTAGGTATGGTGTTCTTTGGATGCAACTCAGCATTCTTTCTCCTCCAAACATGACAAGTTGAGTTTTTACCAAAAAGTTCTATTTTGGTTTCATCTGACCATATGTCATTCTCCCAATCCTCTTCTGGATCATCCAAATGCTCTCTAGCAAACTTCAGACGGGCCTGGACATGTACTGGCTTAAGCAGGGGGACACGTCTGGCACTGCAGGATTTGAGTCCCTGGCAGCGTAGTGTGTTACTGATGGTAGCCTTTGTTACTTTGGTCTCAGCTCTCTGCAGGTCATTCACTAGGTCCCCCCATGTGGTTCTGGGATTTTTGCTCACCGTTCTCGTGATCATTTTGACCCCACGGGGTGAGATCTTGCGTGGAGCCCCAGATCGAGGGAGATTATCAGTGGTCTTGTATGTCTTTCATTTTCTAATAATTGCTCTCACAGTTGATTTCTTCACACCAAGCTGCTTACTTATTGCAGATTCAGTCTTCCCAGCCTGGTGCAGGTGTACAATTTTGTTTCTGGTGTCCTTTGACAGCACTTTGGTCTTGGCCATAGTGGAGTTCGGAGTCTGACTGTTTGAGGTTGTGGACAGGTGTCTTTTATACTGATAACGAGTTCAAACAGGTGCCATTAATACAGGTAACGAGTGGAGGACAGTGGGGCCTCTCAAAGAAGAAGTTACAGGTCTGTGAGAGCCAGAAATCTTGTTTGTTTGTAGGTGACCAAATACTTATTTTACCGAGGAATTTACCAATTAATTCATTAAAAATCCTTCAATGTGATTTTCTGGATTTTTTTTTTTCTCATTTTGTCTGTCATAGTTGAGGTATACCTCTGATGAAAATTGGTGACCTCTCTCATCTTTTAAGTGGGAGAACTTGCACAATTGGTGGCTGACTAAATACTTTTTTTCCCCACTGTAACTGGTTGGGCCACCCTTAGCAGCTATAACTACTATCAATCATTTGTGATAACTGGCAATGAGTCTTTTACAGCGCTGTGGAGTAATTTTGGCCCAGTCATCTTTGTAGAATTGCTGTAATTCAGCCACTTTGGAGGGTGTTCGAGCAAGAACTGCCTTTTAAAGGTCATGCCACAGCATCCCGATTGGAATAAGGTCAGGATTTTGACTAGGCCACTCAGAAGACTTCATTTTGCTTTACTTACGCCATTCAGAGGTGGACTCACTGGTGTGTTTTGAATCATTGACCTGCTGCAGAACCCAAGAGCGCTTCAGCTTAAGGTCACAAATAGATAGCCAGACATTCTCCTTCAGGATTTTTTGGTAGACAGAATTCATGGTTCAATTTACCACACCAAGACTTCCAGGTCCTAAAGTAGAAAAACAGCCCCAGACCATCACACTACCACCACCATAATTTACTGTTGGTATGATGTTCCTTTTCTGAAATGCTGTGTTACTTTTATGACAATGTAACGGGACACGAAACTTCCAAAAAGTTCAACTTTTGTCTCGTCAGTTCGCGGAGTATTTTCCCAAAAGTCTTGGAGATCATCAAGATGTTTTCAGGCAAAACTGAGAAGAGCCTTTATGTTCTTTTTGCTCAGCAGTGGTTTTTGTCTTTGAACTCTGCCATGCAGGCCATTTTTGCCCAGTCTCTTTCTTATGGTTCCAAGGTTGTCATAGCCAGGAGCGGCACTGGGGTTAAGCTCCCAGTGCTTATAAAATGCTCCTTATGGCGTGCATCTCAAAAAGCCTCTGACAACTAAGTCCAACTCCTAGCCTGCCCGTGTGGTTTAGTTTCTAAGCCCGGCGGAACTGCTTTTACTAATAGGAGAAGGGGCGAGGGCGGATTTCTGGCGCCTTAAAACCAGATGCTTCGGGTAGATGGTGGCCCTTTAGCCTGGGAAGGTAGCCCATCTAGGGGAAGGTAAACCCTGATTTCAAACCTCCGCTGCCTTGCGGCATACCCGGTCACGGGAAAGGCTTTGGGAGTCAACCCTGAGGAAAAATCCGGAGTCGGAGTCCCTAAGGCAGTTCTCTGTTGTGCTCAACATCGTTCTGGCAGCTCCTGTGATGGCACTGGTGCCAAACTGTAGCAGCCCTTCTGTTTCTTTGGATTCATCAGTGACGTGGAGAGGGGGGACATGCTGTATGGGCAACATCTTGTCTTCCATATCTTCCTGCCCAGGCTTGAATCCTACCAACGCTCAACGCTGGATGGTAGAACACCGGGTCACTGGAGAGGACACTCCAGCTTCGCCTTCGGCGTAGATAAAACACGGGGAATGACAGTTACCGGTTATAAGCCACCGCTCAGTTGGCATAGAACATGGCACCAGGGGTTGTTCCCGACGGTGGGAGGGATCATCTGATCTCACTGGACAGCTACCGCCCGCCTCAAGCTGGGCAGCCCCCAGCCAATAAGGTGTTGTCCCGCCACAGCCTGCTTTCCTCATTGGGTGCATGGGATGAGGTGAAGTCCGAACAGCAGGCTGATAACCTTCGCACCAGGCAAGACAACAAAACAAAAGAGACCAACTCTAAAACTGGGAACTTGGAACGTCCGCACTATGATGACAGGACTCGCTGCTAACCTCAAGGACATCAGCGACACCAGGAAGACTGCCGTCATCAATGATGAGCTGAAGAGACTGGAAGTGGATATCGCCACTCTCCAGGAAACACGGCTGGCTGACACAGGCACACTGAGAGAGAAGGACTACACATTCTACTGGCAGGGAAAGGGCATTGGCAAACACAGGGAACACAGAGTGGGCTTCGCAGTGAAGAACACCTTGCTGAAGATGGTGGAACCGGGCAGCAATGGCTCTGCACGACTCCTCACCCTCCGCCTTAACACCACTCAAGGCCCAGTCACCCTCGTCAGTGTGTATGCCCCAACACTGACAGCCACACCAGAGGCAAAAGATGAGTTCTACGAGAATCTCGCAACAACTTTCAGGATCATCCCCAACTCTGAACAACTCATTCTCCTTGGAGACTTCAATGCTAGAGTGGGTGCTGACCATGACTCCTGGCCCTCCTGTCTTGGACCATTTGGTGTGGGCAGAATGAATGACAACGGACAGCGACTGCTCGAGTTCTGCACACATCATGATCTGTGCATCACAAACTCGTTCTTCAAGACCAAGCCCCGACACAAGGTTTCCTGGTGACATCGGCGCTCAAAGCACTGGCACCAGCTGGACTTGATCCTGACCAGGTGCACCTCACTGAAGAACATGTTAATCACCCGCTCGTTCCAGAGTGCAGATTGCAACACAGACCATTCATTGGTGTGTTGCAAGGTGAAGCTGCAGCTGAAGAAATTCCACCGCGCCAGACAGCCTGGAAAGGCATGGATTGACACCAGCAAAATGGCCCAATCAGAACTTGTTGAGCAGTTTGCCTCCACCTTTGTGAAGGAACTTGGTGAACCACAAGAAGGAGAGTCTGCAAAGCAGAAGTGGGAAGAGCTGCGAAACACCGTCCACCGCACAGCCTTAGCTACCTTTGGGAGGAAGACCTCGAAGTCACAGGACTGGTTTGATGCCAAGTCGACCGTGATGACCCCCGTTATTGAAGCCAAGCGCTCAGCACTTGCTGAGTATAAGAAGTACCCAAACGAGAAGAATCTCCAGATACTCAGGGATGCTCAGCGCTTGGCGCAGACTGCTCGGTGCTGCACCAATGAGTACTGGACTCAGCTCAGCCAAGACATTCAAACCGCTGCCATAACAGGAAACATCCGTGGTATGTACGACGGCATCAAGAAAGCACTTGGTCTGGCTCAGAGCAAGACGGCCCCCCTCAAATCCTCCACTGGGGAGATGATCACAGAAAAGAACAAGCAGATGGAGAGATGGGTGGAGCACTACTCCGACCTCTACTCCAGACAGAACACCGTGTCACCTTCAGCCCTTGATGCCATCGATTGCCTTCCATCCATGGATGAACTTGATGCCGAGCCAGCCATCGGAGAACTCAGCAAGGCCATTGATAGCTTGGCCGCTGGCAAGGATCCCGGCAACGACGGCATACCCCCCAACCTGATCAAGCACTGCAAGACCACCTTACTGCTGCCATTGCATGATGTCCTCTGCCAGTGCTGGAAGGAAGGTGCCGTACCACAGGACATGAGGGACGCCAAGATCATCACCCTCTACAAAAACAAAGGGGAGAGAAGCAACTGCAACTACTACAGGGGCATCTTCCTCCTCAGCATTGCTGGCAAAGTTTACACACGAGTTGTCCTCGTTCGTCTACAGAAGCTTGCCGAACGTGTCTACCCCGAGTCTCAGTGTGGCTTCCGCGCTGGGCGATCGACGGTGGACATGATATTCTCCATCCGTCAACTTCAGGAGAAGTGCAGAGAACAGAACATGCCCCTGTACGTCGCCTTCATCGACCTCACAAAAGCATTTGATCTGGTCAGCAAAGAGGGCCTTTTCAAGATCCTGCCAAAGATAGGATGCCCACCAAAGTTGCAAAGCCTTATCGAATTGTTTCACACCAACATGCAGGGGATGGTGCAGTATGACTGCAACGTCTCAGAGCCATTCAATATACACAGCAGAGTGAAACAGGGCTGTGTACTTGCGCCAACCCTCTTTGGGATCTTTTTTGCTATGCTCCTGAGACATGCCTTCAGCACAGCAACAGAGGGAATCTATCTGCATACAAGATCTGACGGCAGGCTTTTCAACCTCGCCGGCCTTAAAGCCAGAGCCAAAGTACGTGAGGCTCTAATCAGAGATATGCCGTTTGCAGACGATGCTGCAGTCGCGACCCACACACAGCAGGAGCTTCAGACCCTGATGGACCACTTCTCCCAGGCATGCATGGACTTCGGGCTTACCATCAACCTGAAGAAGACTAATGTCTTGGCGCAAGGCACGGAAGCACCACCAACCATCACCATTGATGACTACGAGCTGGAGGTCGTGAATCAGTTCACGTACCTGGGGTCCATGATTAGCAGCAACCTCTCCCTTGATACAGAGATCGACAAGAAGATTGGAAAATCAACCTCCACACTCGCTCGCCTCACCACACGAGTGTGGGAGAATCCCAAACTCTCTGTCAAGACGAAGATGGCAGTGTACAATGCCTGCATCATCAGCACACTGCTCTATGGGAGTGAGACGTGGACAACATACGCCCAGCAGGAAAAGAGACTGAATTCCTTCCACTTGCACTGCATTCGCCGTATCCTGGATGTATCCTGGCAGGACAAAGTGCCCAACATAGAAGTCCTGTCCCACGCCGACCTTCCCTCCATGTTCACTCTACTCAGGCAGCACAGGCTCCGCTGGCTAGGCCATGTTCACCGTATAGAGGATGGCAGAATCCCCAAAGACGTCCTCTACGGAGAACTGAGGATTGGCAGGAGAGACGCTGGCCCCCCACAGCTGCACTTCAGAGACATCTGCAAGAGAGATATGAAGGCTCTGCAGATCAACACAGAGCGCTGGTAGGACCTCGCAACGGACCGCTCCAAATGGAGAGGCACCCTGACCAGACAGCTCAAGGTGGGTGAAGAGAAACTAACTGCTGCAGCAGATGAATAAAGGACCCGCAGGAAGAACCGCCACAGACCCAGTAGCACGGAGAGCATCCACAAGTGCGACCTGTGTGACAGGGACTGCCATTCGCGCATCGGCCTGTTCAGCCACAGACGGTGCTGCTCCAGCAGAGTAGACATCTAGGATTCTCTTCCATGGTCATCATAGACCGACGGAGGCCGACAATCTTTCCTATGGTGGAGTCATGAACACTGACCTGAATTGAGGAAAGTGAGGCCTGCAGTCATTTGGATGTTGTTGTGGGTCTTTTGCAACCTCTTGAATGAGTTGTCACTGCGCTCTTGGGGTAATTTTCATCAGCTGGCCACTCATGGGGTAATTTTGGTCGGCTAGTCACTCCTGGGAAGGTTCACCACTGTTCCATGTTTTCGCCATTTGTGGAAAATGGCTCTCACTGTGGTTTGCTGGAGTCCCAAAGCTTTAGAAATGGCTTTATAACCTTTTCCAGACTGAGAGATCTCAATTACTTTGTTTCTCATTTATTCTGGAATTTCTTTAGATCGCAGCCTGATGTCTAGCTTTTTAGAATCTTTTAGTCTACTTCACTTTGCCAGGCAGGTCCTATTTAAAGTAGAACTGAACCCACCTTTTGGCGCAAAAAGTAGAATAGCAGATTAATTCCTTATTACCTATTGTATTTTTCAACACATAAAAGAAATTTTTAGGCCGTGCGATGGCCAAGCTATAAGCCGATAAACTTTTGCCTCTGGTTGGCAGTGCCAAACAAACCGGAAGTAGTGCAGACGACGCTGCGTGACGTCACGAGTGTGATCCCTAAACAAAACAACAATGGCAGATGATAGCAGTTCCAGCAGTCAAGAACACCAGAGTTTTCAGAGTGAAGAGGCATTCAGGATCGGTGACGAGACAGAGGAGGATGCAGGAGTGTGGCAGGTGGCAGGCGTGCACAAGGGCGAGCCCGGGAAACAGCGACCTGATGCACCTGTGACAGCAGCTGGCAGACGGCGATGCAGAGGTGAGGTCCGCCGCCGGGGAATACACCTGTGCACAGGGGAGAGACTGGAAAAGCAAAGGTAGGTATGCTTATGCTGTAGATCTTGCTGGGAGATGAGGGGATTCCTCTGCAGCAAGAGGGCTGAAGGAATCAGACGGCTTCATGCCGAAGCCCAGGGCAGAGTGGCTTATATCCCACGCTGCTGACGAGGCGCAAGTGTGCGCGCAGCTGGTGCCGCTAATGAGCGGCGAGTTGTAACATATCCAGCCTGTGTTGGGTTGTAGCTTAGTTTTCTTTTTTCTCTGTCACATTTTGTCTTAGTTTTGTTTTGAATTGTAATCGCTCTTGCCTGTTTTCTCTTTTGAATTCTTGGATGGAATATGGGTGGGCAATATAAACTGCGGCTTCAGCCATCACCCATTTCGGATAACTTACGTTGAATTGTATAATCAGATGAGTCATTGTTCAATTTGACCTTGTTGTTATATCATTCAGTTTCTTTCAACCTGTACTGTACTATCCGAAATAAATAAATTCATTCATTCATTCAAAAAATTGGACTATGTATTACAATACTTCTACAGACTATAGTGGCAATACACATGAACAGAACTGGCCTCTGCATTTGACTGTGCTATTTAAAAGTACAGTGATCCCTCGCTACTTCGCGTTTCACCTTTCGCGCCCTCAGTGCATCGCGGATTTTTCAAAAATATTCATCAAAAATTCAAAATTGAGAAAAAATGGCACGAAAGTTGCCCGGGCACTAGCAGAAGGCACGGAGACTACATTAGAACATCATGTATCAACACGGAGAGCCCACACAACTCAAAATCCACCTCTCTGACCACCGCTCCACTCCTCTCCGCCCACCTCTTCACCGCTCGGGAATCTCGCAAGCTGACTGGCCGAGACGTTTTACCCAGCTTCTCTCCCTGCAGAGCGCCCATACCCAGCGAAGGAAGACCGCATTCATTGTTCTTTATCGCTCGTGTTGCTTAGTGGCACTTTTCGCTGTTCTCTTGTGCCTTTTTGTGCAAAATAGTGCTTGTGACGCCCTTGGGAGGGGGGGGGGTGACGCTACTTCGCGGTTTTTCACTTTTCGCGGTCGGTTCTGGTCCCCATTAAACGCGATAAGTGAGGGATCACTGTAATATCTATATCTAGAAACACATCGCTTCCCGGTCGCTTTTCCTCCTCCTTTCTTTTCTTTCGTCGCCATGACAGCTTTCCTTGGCCACTGAACAGATCTTCCCAGGTGTTGGAAGTGTTTTGTAGTCGACTATCACGACAAAATGCACCAAAAACAACCAGTGTCGACGTGCTCGCAATGGTAAACATGGAGGACTGTGTCACACTCGTGACGTCATGCGGAACTCCGGCTGCACTTCTGGTTAATCGGCAGATTTGTCTGATTTTTCAGGGCGGGAAATTCAAAGTCGCGATTTTCTCCAAGATTCCGGGATTTGTGGAGGGGGTGCCAATGATAAATTATCTTTATAATTGTATGTACTATCACCCAGTGCCGTTTAATGCCGTTCAGTTCAGTTCTACTTTCAGTTGTTTCTTGATTGAGAACAGGTGTAGCAGTAATCAGGCCTGGGTGTTTCTAGAGAAATTGATCTCAGCTTTCCAAAGACGTGATAAACCACAATTTATGTTGGGGGGGGGGGGTATCTTTTTTCATACATGTTTGAATTTTATTTTTTCCCTTAATAACAAACACCTTCATTTAAAAACTGCATTTTGTTTTTACTTGTGTTATCTTTGTCTCATATTTAAACTTGTTTGATGATCTGAAACGTTTAAGTGTGACAAACATACAAAAGAATGAGAAATCAGGAAGGGGGCAAACACTTTTTCACACCACTGTATGCTTGTATATAATGTATGTATGTAGATAGATTTGTATGTCAATAGCTGTATGTATGTACAGTATGTAGTAACATGTAGCGGGCATTTCGGGTTGCACTTCAGGAGAAATAACTAATCTGATGTGATGGTAAAGTGGTAGGATCTATATGTTTTACTTCTTGCTACTCCTTTCCAGACTGACAGTACATGGTGTATTGGTATGCGCTAAAATTTAAAATGTTTCTTTCATTTTTGTTTTGTATTGCATGTTCAAAATAAATGTTATAAACTAAACTAAATAAAACTAACTAAACAAAAAAGGTGCTTAAAAACAAAATATACAACAGGTGTTTAATCTATGAATCGACCAATACATTTTCTGGTTCAATTACAATTGGTATTTCAACAGGCAAGTTAGGTTAATTGGCATCAAAACTGGGGATTCTAAATTGTCCTTAGGTATGACTGTGAGAGTGAATGGTTGTCTGTCTCTCTGTGTTGGCCCTGCGATGGACTGGCAATCTGTCCAGGGTGTACCCTGCCTCTCGCCCAAAGATGCTGGGATAGGCTCCAGCCCCCCCCACGACCCGAGAAGGATTAAGCGGAAGAAGATGAATGGATTTCAACAGTCTTCTTCATCATGCTGTTCACATTTTGACATCATGAGACTAAGACGACACTTAACAACTGATCAACAGCACCTCGCCATTGTGAGGCTTCAAACAGGATGTCCTCTGAGGGAAGTGGCCACTGAGCTTAGAGTGTCACAGAGTGTCATCAGTAGGTTGCAACAGAGATACAGAGAGACTGGAAGAGTCAGAGAAAGGCATAGAAGTGGACGTCCTTTGGCCACATCCCACGCTGATGACCGCTTCATTATGAACGGTGTAACTGGATGATGAATGCCACTCAACTCCAGGCACATTTAAGGGAGATAAAAAGAAACTTGAAAAAGCTGGACATAGACAGGAGTTCCTGGCAGTGGAAGGCTAAGGACAGAGCTGTGTGGAGGAATCTGATCAGACCTAAATGAAACAGTCATTGTCACCCATGACAGACTGTTATTGATGATGATGATGATGATGATGATGATGATGATGATGATGATGATGATGATGAGAGGCACCCAAGTGTCACGTCAGACCATTCAAAACAGCTTACATCAGTGTGGTCTACGTGCTAGATGACCACACCACCAGGCACAGGCATCATCATTTGCATGTGCCAGGGAGCATTTACGCTGGACAAAGGACCAGTGGGCTTCAGTGCTGTTCTCTGATGAAAGTCGATTCACATTGAGCAGAAATGATGGACGCCAACAACGTTGGAGACATCAAGGAAAGTGTTATGCATCAGCCACTGTTGTCACCAGATGAGTCTTTGGTGTTGGTGGTGTTCCAGTCTGGGCAGGTGTGTCTAGTCAATACAGAACTGCCCTACACCTTGTAAATATTACAGTGACAAGCCGATGCTACCTGAATAACATCATTAATCCAGTCATTTTGTCCCTGCATGAACAACACGGGCCTAATTTTTTTTTTTTTCCGGTTCCGGTTCCGCCGGACCGGCGGCGCCACACGAGTTGGCTGCCCGTTGCAACAGCCTTTTTTTTTTTTTTTTTTTTTTATCTTCCTTCTTCTTTCTACACCTTTCACTCTATATACATATCACGGACACACAGATCGCCCCAAAGGTCTCCCGAGTCGGCGGACGGAGCCTCTGTTTACAGCAGGAGACGTTACAGCAGGGAAGAGCTAGTGCTAGCTAGCACTCGGCCGTCACCCGATGCTAGCAGAGAGACTCGATAAACTTGGAACTGTAGCGAAAACGACGCGGGTGCCGGGCTGGAGTTTGGGCGGCGTGCGGGAAATATAAGACGGAATGATAAAGAGCGATGGCAAGAACCAGGCAGACCGCCCGTAAAATCTGCTGGAGGAGGGGGCCCCCTGGGAGGCAGCTAGCCACCAAGGCTGCTCGGAGAAGCGCTCCGGCCACCGGCGGAGTGAAGAAGCCTCACCGTTACAGGCCCGTGGCTCCGAGAGAGATCCGTCGCTGCCAGAAATCCACGGAGCTGCTCATCCGTAAGCTGCCCATCCAGCGCCTGGTGAGGGAGATCGCTCAGGACTTCCAAGACCAACCTGCGCTTCCTGAGCTTCGCCGTCGTGGCTCTGCAGGAGGCCGGCGAGGCCAACCTGGTGGGTCTCTTCTTCGCTAAGAGGGTCGCCATCATGCCCAAAGACTTCCAGCTGGCCCGCCGCATCCGCGGAGAGAGAGCTTAGACTTTCCGCTGCACATTCACCAACCATAATGCTCCGCGCTGTGTGTCTCTCTCTCTCTCTCTCTCTCTCTCTCTCTCTCTCTCTCTCTCTCTCTATATATATATATATATATATATATATATATATATATATATATATATATATATTTATAGTAATATGTACATACTGTATGTTTACTAGCTGTTCTTGTTTTTTTTCTTGCCTTCTGATTGTTGCTCTGTGTGTTGCTATCCCTGTGCTGTTGCAATCCTGGAATTTCCCCATTGTGGGACTAATAAAGGCTTATCTTATCTTATCTTAATTTCATCTTCATGGATGACAATGCTCCAGCTCATCAAGGTCACATCATTAGGAAACAGCTTCTGGAGGCTGGGGTACCTCAAATGAAGTGGCCTGCACTTTCTTTATGCAGTTTACACAGCGGCTTCCCTTCTGTCTTTGTGTTTTGTACCATTTAGTGTTGTTTTTACTATTCCTAAGTGTATATTCATGTGTTTAATATAATATATAAAATATCCATATATATAATGCTGCATACAATTTACAGTCGCCACAGCCTTCTGGAGATAAGAAATATGACCAAACATTATATCTTGGAAAAGAGTGTTACAGAGGAACTCAGTGGCCTAGGTCTTCTCCACTAGACCTCCACACCCCTGGACTCGATATGTCTCATCCCAAATAGAGATGCTGTAGACAGTGGGAGTGGGGATGAAAGAGAGGTAAATGTGGAGGTATCTGAACGAAGCACGCCGCTACCCCACACAGACTCCCGATTCCTTCCCTCATTCTGGCAAACGTACACTCACTAAACAAAATAGATCACATATAGCTCCTGAGAACAATGCAACGTGATGCATGGAACTGCTGTGTTTTTATCTTTCCGAAAACGTGGTTACGGCAACGCCATCACTGTTCGTGCTAACCAAAAGCCATGGATGACAGCAGAGGTCCACAGGCTCCTGAGTTCTCGAGACGCAACCTTCAGGGCCAGTGACACTGCAGGACTAACAACAGCTAGGGCCAACCTGTTCTGTGGCATCAAGGATGCAAAACAACAGTACAGCAAGAAAATATCCGGACACTTCAGCAACCCCAGAGATGCACGTTCTCTCTGTCGTGGCATACAGACACTCACAAACTACAAACTTCCACCTCAGACCTGTACAAGTGACATCACACTGCTTAACAACTTAAATGACTTCTTTGGCTGCTTTGAAACACATAACAGCACATCAGCACAGAAGACCACTCCTCCCCTAGACGAGCAGCCCATAAGATAAGATTGGATAAAATTCCTGGCCTCCTGGCAAAGCATCCCTCAGCTAGGAATGGTGTGATCCACGTCATCTGCAATGATGTCACCAGCCAGGCCTCTGAGGTTCTCAAGCAGGACTTCACCAATCTCCTCCGCACACTCCAAGACTCTGGGAAGCGCATATTTATCTCTGGACCGTTGCCTCCACTAGGCTGAGGCATCGGTCACTTTAGCCGGATCCCGAGTCTTCATACATGGCTTCAGTTTGCTACTGCAGTATGTGGTTTTATTTTTATTGACAGTTTTAACCTGTTCTGGAACCGTACATCACTTTATTGGAGAGACAGTATACATCCAAGCTGGCTGGGTGCTCGCATTTTAAGAGACAGTATATTTTATTCTGTTTTAACTGCTCCGTCAGCTTGACTGTCTCCTTCTGTAGGTGTATTTTACCCACAAGTTGCGCCCCCTCCCCACCACACTCCATCACCCCCTGCACCAGTCCTCCTTCAAATTCCACCTACCCTATTCCCCCCATTATCTCCATCAACAGACCATGCCGGATTCGGACTGGTGGAGTAAACCATAAGAACCATGTCAAAATTAACTCAAATATGTATCTAACAAGACACCTCACACACCAACCCATCAGTAATCACTGTGGCAGTTTTAAATGTTTGTCCCCATTTAAATAAATATTTTATTATTAATAATTTAATTTTGGACTCTGTTTTTAACAGATATGGCTGGGTACTGATGCATCAGTTGTTCTCATTGAGGCCTCTCCACCCAATTTTAACTTTTTATATTCTGCAAGGAGGGTCCAAAAGGTGGCGGAACTGCAACGATAATCTCTAGTGATTGTATCTATAAAGAAATAACACTTAATGAGTACATTGTGGCCACACATATGTGACCTACTTTGTGACTGATGTAAGGCCTTGCATTTTAGATCAAAACAAAGACAGAGCTTCCTTGGAGATAAAAGGAAGCTGCGAGGATGTTAGCTTTGGTATGCAGGGCTTGAGACTGTGGGGGTGATATTAGAGGATTAAAGAGGAGATGCATTGTTACTGGCGATTATAATGCAATGTGACCTGTGATGCAATGAGACTTGTGAACTGTGAGAATCCTGGTATTTAAGGACGAGAGTTCCCTGTAATGTCTTCTTTCTTCTTTGAGATGTTGGCGAATGTGAATAAAGCTGCCTTGAGAGAAATCTGTCTCATCATTTTCACATTCCCACACTGGTGACCCAAAACGTAGCATGCAGCGACAGGAGAATTCCCCGGGGCCAGCCTCGTCAGGAGCCCCCAGCCAAGCGAATGCCGCTACGGTCCAGCTACCGGACTTTTGGCAGAACAATCCGCGCTCCTGGTTCCACGCGGTTGAGGCACAATTCAACCTCCGGGGGATATCGGTAGACGACACAAAATTCTACCATGTGGTTGCAAAACTGGACAACCACATGGCTCAGCATGTGGAGAGCCTTATCGAGCAGCCGCCTGACAGCGACAAATACGACGCGTTGAAGGCTGCACTCATCCAGCACTTCACCCCCTCCGTTGAGGAGCGAGCAGAGAGACTCCTGGCCCTGACTGAGTTGGGAGATGACACGCCCGTTAATCTGATGGAGAAGATGTTGAGGTTGAAAGGCTCAGACGACCACCACTTCATCTTCACCCACCTCTTCCTCAGGACCCTACCGTCAGCGACGAGAGCGACCCTGACCAGTTCGCCGTTGTTGGCCCAGCGGAACTACCGTGCACTGGCCCAGGAGGTGCAGCAAATTGTCAATGCCAGCAGACAGCGCGCGGCCACGGCCACAGCAGCGGAACTCGGCGCGACGACTGGAGATGATAGGGGGCCAGGGGCAGCAGTAGCAGACCCACCGACGAAGGTGGCGGCAGGAGCCAGGGAACGCGGAGGAGACGTCCTTTGTTTCTACCATCGCCGTTTCGCAGAGAGGGCACGCAAATGTGTACCACCGTGCCAGTTCAAGCGTTCGGGAAACGGCAAGACCGGGGGTCGGTAGCAGCCACGGCCCTTGGGGAGGAGAACAAGCTGCTCTACTTGTTGGACACACGCTCGGGGAGGTATTTCCTCGTGGACACACGCTCCCAGTTGAGTTTCATCACACCTTCCTACGCGGACAGGCTAGCAGGTTCCAGAGGTCCCGGGGTGGCAGCAGCGAATGGCTCGGAGATTAAGACCTTTGGTGAGAAGACTCTGCTTCTGTCTCTACACAGCCGTACATTTGAGTGGACTTTTGTTATAGCAGCAGTGAATTTCAATATGTTGGGGGCTGATTTTTTGTGCTCACATGGTTTGTTGGTTGATCTCGCTAACAGGCACCTGGTTAATGCATTTTCTTTTGATTCTATTCCCTGTACAGCGCGAGTGGCCCCGCCAACAGCACAAGCCAACGTCACAGCTGCAAGCGGTAAGTTCCACACACTGCTCACTCAGTTCCCAGCACTCACGGTCCCCACATTTTCGGCAACCGTCGCTAGACACGGGGTGGAACATTTTATTACCACTACCGGACCGCCCGTTTTTGCAAAAGCTCGGTGCTTGGACGCAGCTAAACTGACCATAGCGCGTGAGGAGTTCGCCAACCTGGAGAGGTTGTGCATTGTCAGGCGTTCAAACAATCCGTGGGCTTCCCCGCTACACATGGTCCCGAAGGCTGACGGATTATGGCGACCTTGAGGGGATTTCCGCAGGTTAAACAACGCTACAGCGCACGACCGCTACCCAATCCCGCATATCCAAGATTTTTCCGTTCATTTGGCAGGGGCTCGTGTTTTTTCTAAGATAGATTTGGTCCGCGGTTACCACCAAGTCCCAGTGCGCGCTGAGGACATACCCAAAACAGCGGTAATAACTCCATTTGGCCTATTCAAGTTTTTGTGCATGCCATTCGGGCTTAAAGGGGCTGCACAGATGTCCCAACTCATGATGGACGCGGTGCTTCGCGATCTCCCTTTCGTGTTCGTCTACTTGGACGATATTTTGGTAGCCAGCGCGTCCGAAGACGAACACGAAAACCACCTGGCCACAGTTTTCCGAAGGTTGGGAGATCACGGGTTAATAATCAACCCAGCAAAGTGTCAGTTCGGGGTGGTGCAGATCGATTTTTTAGGACACCGCGTCTCCCCCGAAGGAGCGGTTCCGCTTCCTGACAAAGTGCGCGTGGTAGCAGATTTTCCCCGGCCGCAGATGGTAAGGGTGTTACAGGAGTTTTTGGGAATGGTGAATTTTTATAACCATTTTCTCCCCCGCGCGGTGCAACTCATGCAGCCGCTGTATGCCGCGCTCCAAAAACAGAAACCCGTGGATAAGGTCGAGTGGTCCCTGGAGCGGGACCAAGCGTTCTCGGATGTAAAAGCAGCCTTGGCAAAGGCTGCGTTGCTGGTACACCCAGACCCAACGGCCCGCATAGCGCTCACTACTGACGCGTCAGATGTGGCCATAGGGGCGGTTGTGGAGCAGCATGTAGCCGGGGTTTGGCAGCCCCTCGCCTTTTTCAGCAGGACCTTGCGCGATAGCGAACGTAAATACAGCGCGTTCGACAGGGAGCTGCTGGCTCTCCATTTGGCCATCCGCCACTTTCAGTTCTGGCTGGAAGGACGCCGTTTCACCGCGTTCGTTGACCACAAACCGTTAACATTCGCGATGGCCAAGGTTTCCGAACCGTGGTCAGGCCGGCAGCAGAGACAGCTGGCCGCGATCTCAGAGTTTACCACTGATATTCAGCATGTGGCGGGCAAACTGAATGTAGTGGCAGATTGCCTCTCGCGCGCCGTGGCGGCCCCAGTCAGCGTAGGAATAGATTACGCAGCCATGGCCATGGAGCAGGTTAGTGACGCGGATGTGCGCGCGCTCCAGTCTGGACCAACAGGGTTAAGGCTGGAGAACAGGGTGCTGCAAGATGGTATGCCCCCCCTAATCTGCGATGTCTCCACTGGACGGCCGCGTCCAGTAGTACCGGCCGCGTGGCGCTGCCGCGTTTTTGACTTGATTCATTCTTTGGCGCACCCGGGAGTGCGCGTGTCGGTCAAAATGGTAGGAGAGAAATTTGTGTGGCCGAGTCTTTGCAAACAAGTTAAAGAGTGGGCAGCAGCCTGCACGGTGTGTCAACGAGCCAAAGTACACAGGCACACGAGGGCTCCTTTGGAGCCGTTTCACATTCCGGCCAAGAGGTTCGATCACGTTCATGTGGACCTCGTGGGACCCCTCCCGCCGTCACAGGGGTGCACACACCTTCTGACAATGGTGGACTGCACCACGTGCTGGCCTGAAGTGGTTCCGCTGGCATCAACCACGGCTGAGGAGGTAACGCGTACGTTTTTAACAGCTTGGGTGGCGCGTTTCGGAGTTCCGTCGGACATTACATCCGACAGAGGCCCTCAATTTGTGTCCGAACTTTGGTCGACAATGGCCCGCAGCCTGGGTATCACAATTCACTGCACAACCGCGTACAATCCGCAGGCTAATGGGTTATGCAAACGTTTTCATAGGTCATTGAAAGCGGCTCTCAGAGCATCACTGATGGATGCAAATTGGGTAGACAAGTTACTGTGGATTTTATTGGGGTTGTGTTCTGCGCCTAAAGAGGACTTAGAAGCCTCCCCAGCGGAGCTCGTGTTTGCACAACCACTTCAGCTGCCTGGGGAGTTTCTCCCAGATAACCCGGTGCCAGACACCTCCCTGTCTCAGCTGTTGCGGAGTAACATAGAATCAAGCACGCTGCTCGGCCCCGTGCACCACAGTTTTCCGCGCGTTTTTGTGCCTAAAGCTTTGAAGAACGCAGAGTTTGTTTTTGTCAGACACGATGCGCATCGACCACCACTGCGACCACCTTATGACGGACCGTTCAGAGTGCTGGAAACGGGGGACAAGCAGTTTTTGCTAGATTTGGGGGGTAGAAAAGAAAAAGTTGGCATAAACAGACTCAAACCCGCTTTTGTGGTGGCGGATGAGCAAGTGCTGTTGGCAAGGGCCCCACGGCGAGGTAGACCTCCACGGGGGGCTTCACAGAGTAATGAGAACACAGAAACCTTTTGTCAGTCCCAGAACACCCGCAGGGACTGACAAAAGGTTTCCACCCCCAGACGGCAAACCCCCAGCGTGACAGCGCCGCGGAGACATTGAATCCCGGCTACAGCAGATACGGCAGGAGACTGAAGCCTAGACAGCATGTGGACTGATGTGTATTGATTCTATCACAGCATGCATGCTGTTATTCTCTTGTTTGTTCTAAAATGTTTGGGGGCGGGGTGGTGTGGCCACACATATGTGACCTACTTTGTGACTGATGTAAGGCCTTGCATTTTAGATCAAAACAAAGACAGAGCTTCCTTGGAGATAACAGGAAGCTGCGAGGATGTTAGCTTTGGTATGCAGGGCTTGAGACTGTGGGGGTGATATTAGAGGATTAAAGAGGAGATGCATTGTTACTGGCGATTATAATGCAATGTGACCTGTGATGCAATGAGACTTGTGAACTGTGAGAGTCCTGGTATTTAAGGACGAGAGTTCCCTGTAATGTCTTCTTTCTTCTTTGAGATGTTGGCGAATGTGAATAAAGCTGCCTTGAGAGAAATCTGTCTCATCATTTTCACATTCCCACAACATCACCTTTGAATATAATGCCTTTGTTTTAAACAGCCCCACAATTTTATGCATTACAGTTCATAGACCAGCAAAACCGTGTGCAGCATTTTTCAGTCAATTTTCTGACACGCTGTCAATCATTCATGTAAAATATAACAAGGTAGTCATAGCTGGTGATTTTAATCTTCACATAGATGATGCTTTTAATTATTTTTCTAATAAATTTTTAAACCTTCTTAACCTCTTGCACTCCGTTGTACCGTGGGTGGGCAAGTCTCTGTGTCCTAGAGCGCACGAGGGCGCACGAGAGCGCCCTCGTTCGCTCTCGGACGCATGATGGAGATGCTGATGATGATGATGTAGATGGTGATGTAGATGGTGATGGCGTCCAAGCGCGCACTGAAAATAAAAGCTGCAGACACAGCCACGAACAGATTAGTTCATCTGATTGACCTCTCATTCGACTAGTAAGACCCTTGAATTGGGTTTCTGAAACCTTGAAGAACCAATGACTGAAAACCTAGCAAGCAGGACCTGCCTACCAACGGCTGCGAATATGAGCCAATTGAAGCAGAGAAGTTTGACAGCTGACGTGCGTCTCCCTGCATAAAATCTCTTTTGCCTAAGCCGCTGGGCGACTGACATTGAGACCTGTGCAGAACGGTAGCATCAGTCAGTCTTGTTTGGAAAAATGGTTCGCCAAAACCGCAAGCGTGGAAGCGGAGATGTTTGGACCGGGTTGGGTGACCAGAAGCACGAGTCCGTTACAACCGGACCAGCTTCATGTTCGTCTGACAATGAGGAACTTACTGCTGTTGTGGACAGGTAAGTGTTATAATGTAGAGGATGCCTTCACAAACGAGACTGAGTTTATTTCTCAGGTGAGGTTTATTCAGCGTTTACATCCTCTAACAAGAAGTGTATCTCAGCAAAAGAGACAGAACACTCTTTTCTCACAGTTCTTATACCCCCAGAGACACAAAACCCCCAACCTCAAATATCACACCTTCAACCCACAGTCCTTCAGTAAACACACATAGCCTCCGAGGCTCGTTGGCGTCTCTATTGTCTCTTCCGCCTCGGTGGCTCTTGCTGGGACATTCTCTCTGGCCACTTCACACCTCCTGAAGTCTCTGCCGGGTCAGGTCCTTTTGGACGTTTGAAGTCTCCAGGGTATGCACCGTCATGCCCACTAAATACATGTGAGGGAAAATGCGTACCATACATGCATGCCATATATGCGCCCTAAATGTGCGCCATATAACACCCCCCCCCAAACGTCTAAATAAGGACAAGTTACCCCTCAAATGCATAGAGTCATGACATATCACACAGAATGAGAAAAAAAAATAAATTGGCACAATAGATCATACATCCAACTGTTTGGGCTTCAACTTCCTGCCATATCTGCTGTGAGCAGGTCTCGCTCTGCCTGTGGCTGTCTCTTGCATCTGTGGATCAGAGTCATTAGCACATCATTGTGAAAGCTTAGCAGAGTGTCTACCCAGCGGCCTGCCACGGCGGGGGGCCCTGGCCAACTGTACCTGTTCATCAGCTAACACAAAAGCAGGTTTGAGTCTGTTAATGCAGACTAAGTCCCTCCTGTCTCCCAAATCGAGCAAAAAATGCTTTTCCCCGGTTTCTAACACTCTGAACGGTCCATCATAAGGTGGTCTTAAACCTAACCTCTGTGCGTCGTGTCTAACAAAGACGAATTCTGCATTCTTTAAGGCTTTAGGCACAAAAACGCGTGGGAAACTGTGATGAACTGGACCGGGGAGGGTGTTTGATCCCGCGTCGCTCTGCAGCAGCTGAGCGGGGGGGCGATCTGGTGCGGGGTTCTCAGGAAGGAATTCTTCCGGTAACCAGAGAGGTTGGGCGAAGACAAGTTCGGCCGGAGAGGCCTGCAAATCTTCCTTAGGTGCTGAACGCAACCCTAATAAAACCCATGGAAGCTTATCAACCCAATTTGTGTCCATGAGAGCCGCTCTGAGGGCTGCTTTCAATGACCGGTGAAAGCGTTCACACAAACCGTTGGCCTGGGGGTTATACGCAGTTGTGCGATGAATTTTCACTCCCAGGCTGAGTGCCATGGACGACCAGAGCTCGGAAACAAATTGGGGTCCTCTGTAAGACGTTATGTCTGACGGGACTCCAAAGCGCGTGACCCAAGCCGTTAAAAAAGCGCGCGCAACGTCTGCTGCTGTGGTTGACGCCAGGGGAATCGCCTCTGGCCAGCGTGTAGTGCGATCCACCATAGTTAGAAGGTGTGTGAACCCCTGTGACAGCGGGAGGGGTCCCACCAAGTCGACATGCACGTGGTCGAAGCGTTTGGCTGGGATGTGAAAAGGTTCTAGAGGGGCCCGCATGTGCTTGTGTACCTTTGCTCTTTGACACGCTGCACAGGCTGCAGCCCATTCTTTGACCTGTTTACGCAGCCCCGGCCAAACAAACTTCTCTCCCACCATTTTGATCGAAGCGCGGACGCCCGGATGTGCCAGCGAATGTATTAAGTCAAAAACACGGTGACGCAACGCAGCCGGGACCACGGGGCGGGGGCGCCCCGTGGAGATATCACAGATTAGGGGGGGCATACCTCTTTGACGCACCCTGTGCTCCAGCCTTAGCCCTGTTGGCCCAGACTGGAGCGCGCGCACGTCCGCATCATTAACCTGCTCGGCGGCCATGGCTGCATAATCTAACCCAACGCAGACCGGGGCTGTGAGCGCTTCCGCGCCACAAGCCTGGCCCGAGTCTACAGCCGCCGAGTCTGCCCCCTGGGGGCCTGGCAGTGCAACTGCGCGCGAGAGACAATCTGCTACTACATTGTGTTTACCCGCCACGTGTTGAATGTCGGTGGTAAACTCCGAAATTGCGGCCAGCTGTCTCTGTTGTCGGCCCGACCAAGGCTCTGAAATTTTAGCCATTGCAAAAGTTAATGGTTTATGGTCTACAAACGCAGTGAAACGGTGCCCTTTCAACCAGAACTGGAAGTGGCGGATGGCCAAATGCAGGGCTAAAAGCTCCCTATCAAACGCGCTGTATTTACGCTCGCTATCGCGCAATGTTTTGCTGAAAAACGCAAGTGGTTGCCAGCTCCCTGCTACCAGTTGCTCGACAACCGCTCTCACTGCCACGTCGGAAGCGTCCGTGGTTAGCGCCATGCGAGCTGCTGGCACCGGGTGTGCCAATAACGCAGCGTTCGTGAGGGCCGATTTGACCTGGGAGAAAGCGCGCTCCCGGTCCGGGGACCACTCGACCTTAGCTGTAGGTTTTTGTTTCTTCAATGCCGCGTACAATGGGTGCATGAGCCGTGCCGCGTTGGGGAGGAAATTGACCATCCCCAAAAATTCTTGCAGTGCCTTAACTGTCTGCAGTTGTGGGAAATCTGTGATCTTGCGCACTTTATCCGGCAGCGGGACCACGCCCTCTGGAGACATGCGGTGTCCCAAAAAATCGATTTGCGCTACCCCGAATTGGCATTTCGCTGGGTTAATGATCAGCCCGTGCCCTGTCAGCCTCTGAAAAACGGCTGTGAGGTGGCGGTCGTGCTCGGCTTCGGATGCGCTGGCTACCAAAATATCATCCAAATAAGCGAACACGAAAGGGAGGCCGCGCAGCACTGCATCCATCATGCGCTGGAACGTCTGCGCGGCGCCTTTGAGGCCGAAAGGCATGCGCAAAAACTCGAAAAGCCCGAAAGGGGTTATAACTGCCGTTTTGGGTATGTCTTGCGCGCGGACTGGAAATTGGTGATAACCGCGCACCAAATCTATTTTGGAAAAGATGCGTGCCCCCGCCAAATGTGCCGAAAAATCCTGGATGTGCGGAATCGGGTAGCGGTCGTGTGCTGAAGCATTATTTAATCTGCGGAAATCACCGCAAGGGCGCCACGAGCCGTCAGCCTTGGGCACCATGTGCAGGGGTGACGACCAAGAGCTGTTCGAGCGCCTAACAATGCCCAGTTTTTCCAAGTTGGCGAATTCCTCGCGCGCGATGGCCAGTTTAGCTGGGTCCAAGCGCCGAGCTTTTGCAAAAACAGGGGGGCCAGAGGTAGTTATGAAATGCTCGACCCCGTGTTTGGCAACTGACGCTGAAAATGTTGGGACCGTGAGTGTTGGGAACTGGTTGAGTAATGCATTAAACTTACCACCCGCAGCTGTGACATTGGGATGTGCAGAAGGCAGGGCCACCCAAGCTGTGCAGGAGATAGAGTAGAAAGACAGTGCATTTACAATACGTCTATTAGCAAGATCAACTAACAAACTGTTTGAGCATAAAAAGTCAGCACCTAGCATGTTGTTGCTAACTGCAGCTACAACGAAGGTCCACTCGAAGGTGCGCCCGTGGAGGGACAGGAGGAGCGTCTTCTCCCCATAGGTTTTGATCATGGAGCCGTTTGCTGCTAACACCAGGGGTCCGCTGGCAGGCGTCAGCGTGTCCGCGTAGACAGGCTTGACAAAACTTAGCTGGGAGCCTGTGTCCACCAGGAATTCTTTCCCTGAATTCGCGTCTGTCACAAAAAGCAGCTTGTTCTTCGTGCCGAGAGTCGCAGCTGCTACCGGCTCTTGGTCTTGGCGTTTCCCCTGGCGCTGGTACTGGCACGGTGGGACGCATCTGCGCGCTCTCCCGGCGAAGCATCGATGGTAGGAACAGAGGGTGTTGTCAGCTCCACTTCTCCTGGCCTCTGCCGCTGCTGACGTCAGTGGATCCGGTGCCGCAGCCTCTGGTCCCCCTTCGTCTCGCGGGGGTGCGTTCAGCTCTGCCGCTGCCCTCGTGGCTGCGTGCCGTCCATGGGCGTCGACGAGCCGCTGCGCCTCTATGCCCAGCTCGTGGTAGTCCCGGTTGTTGAGTGGCTGCGAGCTAGCCAGGGTGACTCTCACTGCTGGCGGTAGCGTTCTGAGGAAGAGGTGGGCGAAGATAAAGCTGTCGTCATCCTCGCCTCTCAGGCTCATCATCTTCGCCATTAGATCTGCCGGCCTGTCCGCTTCCCCTTCTGTCAGCGCCAGGAGCTTCTCTGCTCGCTCCCCCAGCGAGGGAGTGAAGGCTCAAATGAGGGCGGCTTTCAGTGCGCCATACTTGTCGTCTCTCCCGCTGCACTGTGAGGCTGTCCAGCTTCGCGACAACATGGTAGAACCTCGTTGCGTCCGCTGAGATTCCCCGAAGGTGGAACTGCGCCTCCACAGTGGTAAACCAGGAGCGCGGGTTATGTTGCCAGAAATCGGGCAGCTGTAGGGTGGTAGCTGCGTTAACCCGGTTGGCTCCTGCAGAGTCCGGTGCGGAAAGCTCGCCGTCACCGGCCATGGTTTGTCGTAGGTCACCAGTGTAGAGGATGCCTTCACAAACGAGACTGAGTTTATTTCTCAGGTGAGGTTTATTCAGCCTTTACATCCTCTAACAAGAAGTGTATCTCAGCAAAAGAGACAGAACACTCTTTCCTCACAGTTCTTATACCCCCAGAGACACAAAACCCCCAACCTCAAATATCACACCTTCAACCCACAGTCCTTCAGTAAACACACATAGCCTCCGAGGCTCGTTGGCGTCTCTATTGTCTCTTCCGCCTCGGGGGCTCCTGCTGGGACATTCTCTCTGGCCACTTCACACCTCCCGAAGTCTCTGCCGGGTCAGGTCCTTTTGGACGTTTGAAGTCTCCAGGGTATGCACCGTCATGCCCACTAAATACATGTGAGGGAAAATGCGTACCATACATGCATGCCATATATGCACCCTAAATGTGCGCCATAATAAGCTAAATTATTCTTTCTCGATGAAAATAGTAATAAAATTCACTTTTGACCGATCGGTAATTCCAACGGTGCATCATGGCCACAAGTTTTTTGGTGTGCAGAGTTCCTCTGTAACGGGGCGGTGGGGGGTATCCTCTGCATTGCAGATAGATATTTTAGCATAATTTTTATTGCACTGTAGGCTATTTTTTCTTGTAAAAAAGGCCACACATTTTTTACGTGGCATGTTTTTGTGTGTGTATGTGGGGGGGTTGTTTGTTATCCATCCATCCATCCATCTTCTACCGCTTTTCCGGAGGTCCGAGTCGCGGAGGCAGCAGTTCAAGCAGAGAAGCCCAGACTTCCCTCTCCCCAGCCACCTGCTCCAGCTCTCCAGAGAGGATACCAAGGCGTTCCCAAACCAGCTGGGAGACATAGTCTGTCCACCGAGTCCTGGGTCTGCCCCGGGGTCTCCTCCCAGTGGGTTGTTTGTTACCCTCTAGAAATGTAATAATGTTTTAATATAATTTTTATTGCACTTGAGTCTATTTTTTCTTGTAAAAAAAAACAAAAAAAAACAACAGGAACTGTGCTGTGTATGTGAACTCTGGGAAAATGGGAGAATAGTGAAAAATAAAAATTGAACTTTGTTAATGACTTTATTTTCACATAATAGACAAACTTCAGATGAAGACTCTGGTGAGGAGTGGGTGCCAGACGAGCACTCTGCCAGCAAGGGCAGAAGAAGGGAGCTGCAGGCGAGCTCGTCAGAAGAGGAAACCCCTACCCCAAAAAGAGAACACCACTGGGGAGAGGAAGAGGAAGGAGAGGAAGAGGAAGAGGAAGAGGAAGAGGAAGAGGAAGAGGAAGAGGAAGAGGAGGTAGCAGGAGAGGAAGAGGAGGCGAGAGTGGTGATGGCAGCCCTCAGCCTGGGACATCGGCCGGCCCTTCATCAGCTGAGGAGAGGTGGCAAGATTCCGACACCCCTGACATCATTCCACCACAGCCCATTTTTCGTCCCAAAAATCCACCTGGACCTCAGCTAATTACAACAGCTTCATACACCCCCGTTCAGTTGTTTGAGTTATTTTTCACTCCATCTGTGCTAGACCACATTGTTGAGAACACCAACCTACATAGCTCTGCACACTACAACACACCCACCAACCCCTGGATTGACCTCACATGCTCCGACCTGCTCTCATTTTTTGGCCTGATTATTTACATGGGTATAGTCAAGTGCAAATCCTTCAGTGATTACTGGCGAGGGGGACACCTGTACAGCCTTCCTTTCCCCAAGAGTGTAATGACCAGGACAAAGTTTCTACTGATCAGCTGGGCCTTTCACCTCAGCAGCCCAGCAGCAGAAGAGAGGCACGGATATGCATGACCACCTCAGCAAAATCTTGACACATTTTCTAGGAATCAGTATGATGATGAGTGGGATTAGAAAATTATATTTGATTGAGAGGGTATTGCTGTCAACTTGTAAAATATCCCGTCGCCAAATGCTTGCTCACAGGGGATCGCCTGATTGCTGGGGTCTTTCTGCAACTGTGGGGGTTCCCCCTACAGTTGATAGTGCTATGAGATAACTGTTGTTGTGAAATGGCGCTATATAAATAAAGTTGAATTGAATTGAATTGAATTTGTTGTTTGTAAATAGTATGTTTTGTATATTGACATTTTTGTTCAGTAAAGCATGTTTAGAATTGAAACTTCATTTTCTCTGTGTCATTACTACTGACAGTGTTTCTGGATAGCTAACAAGATAGCCCTGAGTGTCACCTTTCATTAGAGCCCAAGATGAAACTTCTATGTTGAAGCATTCAAAAGTTCTAGACGTTTTTCTAAACTATGCCAAATGGCACAGTTTGGGCTATCTGAGTGTCACCTTTCATTAGAGCCCAAGATGAAGCTTCTATGTTGAAGTGTTCAAAAGTTCTAGACGTTTTTCCAAACTGTGCCAAACTGATGGCACAGTTTGGCACAGTTTGGCACAGTTTTGGCACAGTTTGGCACAGTTTGCCATTTGGCACAGTTTGGTACAGTTCAAAAACGCCTGGGAACAACCTGAGAAAAAAGCTGTGTAATATATTCATTTTTTGTGGTATTGTTACCAAATTTGGATCTCAGCTTGATAACGCTTGGTTCTACATTTCTGTTGCATGTTCCAGCCGGCTCGGACAGCTGTGTGTTATTTGCAAGCATTTGTATCCACAAAAAACACCCAGGCCAAATTTATTTTCTTTAAGTTCAGTATGTTTAGATGACTGTAACTCAGTGGCCGGAGCATGTAGAGAGATTATGTTTTATTTTTGCCAAAAAATTCAAAGTGTTTTCTTTTAAATGAGACCAACCCCAAGAAGATGCTGCAAAGGGTTGAAGAACAGCTTTTGATTTACTTTGGGCATGTTATTTTTTGGCGTTTTTAGTGAAATTGACCGGCGTGCAAGGGGTTAAATGCATGGATTTTAAAGAGCACACAACACAGTCGACTCACAACAGAGGACACACCTTAGACTTTGTCATCACTTACAGCCTGCCCACTATTGTGTCCTCTGTTGTTGACTTGGCTGTCCCAGACCACTTCTGTGTGTTTTTTAATGTCTAGTTTTATTGAGCGAGAGACCTGAGTGAGAACTGTGAGGAAGTGGCATCTAACTTCTGAAGTGGGTTTCAAGTGACGCTCCTGCTGAGGTTCTACCAGCATCATCTGATTTTATTACTGACATTTTTAACTATAAACTAAAATCAGCTCTGGACTTGGTTGCACCTATGAAGATCAAAAACACAAGAATTAAACCTGTCCTGCCCTAGTGGAATGAGGAGGTAAAACAGCAGAAAAGAAAATGCAGAGCAGCAGAGAGAAGGTGATAATAATACTGTGAAGCAAGACAGAAACTCCTACTTCTCCAAAATAATAAATAATCACAAAAACAGTCCAAGGAACCTTTCCTCCACCATAGATCACCTGATCAACCCTGATTTTAAGAAGTCCAGCATGATGCCAATAGACTCACTATGTGAGGACTTTTCAGACCATTTCTGAAGTAAAATAGATGTTATTATAACTAATCTTTTATTACAAGATACTATTTTTAGTACTATGGAATCTTTGCTTTTATCTGAGGATACACTGGAGAGTTTTGCCCTGGTTGATGCTGAAACTCTTGGTCAAGTTTTCTCCCAAGTCAGTCCAGCAGCCTGTCTTTTAGACCCCATTCCCACATCACTTTAATAAACATTTTGTGGATTTTTTTTCCAGGAGGAACTTTTAAACATAATGAATTACTCTCTCCAGATGGGGGTTTTCCCTGCTGCCTTTAAAATGGCATTGGTAAGACCCCTCCTGAAGAAGAGTCATTTAGATCCTTGAAACCTTAATAACTACAGACGAGTATCCAACTTAACATTTTTAAGAAAACAATTAGAAAAACTTGTTTTGTCTATTATTATTATTTTTTTACTGTCAAATAACATATTTGATGAAAACCAGTGTGGTTTTAGGACAAACTACAGAACAGAGACAGCCCTGGTAAGGACTGTTAATGACTTGAGGCACAACATGGACTCATGCAAAATTTCAGTCATGATTCTACTGGATCTAAGTGCTGCCTTTGATACAGTAGACCACCATATTCTTCTAACCAGACTAAAGGATCTGGTTGGCCTCTCTGGTACTGTTCTTAATTGGTTCAAGTCCTACCTTACAGACAGGAACTTTTTTGGTAACTATGGATACATCCTCTTCCAAAGTCAACAAGATAAACTGTGGTGTGCCCCAAGGCTCAAATTTACACTACCGTTCAAAAGTTTGGGGTCACTTAGAAATTCCCTTATTTTTGAAAGAAAAGCACTTTTTTTCAATGAAGATAACTTTAAACTAATCAGAAATACACTCTATACATTGCTAATGTGGTAAATGACTATTCTAGCTGCAAATGTCTGGTTTTTGGTGCAATATCTACAAAGGTGTATAGAGGCCCATTTCCAGCAACTATCACTCCAGTGTTCTAATGGTACAATGTGTTTGCTCATTGTGTCAGAAGGCTAATGGATGATTAGAAAACCCTTGTGCAATCATGTTAGGTCTGCAATGCTGTAATTGCTGCAAATGGAGGATTCTTTGACGAAAGCAAAGTTTGAAGGAAAAAATTATTATTTCAAATACAAATCATTATTTCTAACCTTGTCAATGTCTTGACTATATTTTCTATTCATTTTACAACTCATGCTGGCAAATAAGTGTGACTTTTCATGGAAAACACAAAATAATTGTCTGGGTGACCCCAAACTTTTGAACGGTAGTGTAGGTTCAGTACTTTTTAATCTGTACATGTTGCCCCCTTGAGGATGTTATAAGGAGACATGGTGTTCAATACCATAGTTATGCTGATGACACCCAACTGTATGTCACTGTGTCTCCTGATGACATGAAACCAATTAACACCCTTTATAACTGTATTTTAGACATTAACTCATGGATGGCAGCAAACTTTCTTCAGCTTAACCAAGATGAGACTGAAGTTTTAGTCATAGGTCCTGAAGTTCAGAGAGAGAAAATTTTTACCAAAATTACATAGTATGTCCTTTATCCCATCCAAATATGGCAAGAATTTGGGCGTCATTGTAGACTCTGACCTTGGTTTTACTCCACACATTAAAAATATGACATGAACTGGATTTTACCAACTAAAGAATGTAGCCAGAGTCCACCCACTTCTCTCTAGAGCAAATACAAAGATACTGATGCATGCTTTTATCACCAATCGTATTGATTACTGTAATTCCCTGCTCGCTGGTCTTCCCAAAAAGACAATATCAAATCTGCAATTATTACAGAATTCAGCTGCATGTGTTGTGACGAGGACCTGAGGGCAGGCTCACATCACACTGGTCTTAAAGTCACTGCATTGGCTTCTCGTGTCCTTCAGGGTCAATTTTAAGGTTCTTTTACTGGTTTACAAATGTCTGCACAGTCTTGGGCCTTCTTATTTATCAGAACTACTTTTAACATATGAGCTCCCATGGCCCCCGAGGTCCTCTGACACTGATCTGTTAATTATTCCTACTGTCAGAACATACACCCATGGTGAGGCTGCTTTTAGTTACTACGGCCCACATCTGTGGAGCAGCCTGCCGGAGAACATCAGGGCTGCCGAGAGTGTTCGTGTTTTTAAAAACAGGGTCAAGACCTACTATTTTAACTTCGCTTTTGATTAGTTTCCTATTTTAATTTTCTTTATTTTTGATTTTAAACTTATTTTATGTTGATCTTGTTATAATTATTCACTTAGTTATTAAATACTATTACATTTTAAACTTTGAGTTTAAATGGGATGTGTGTTTATGATTATCTTTTTATTAAAAAAATATGTATCTTATTTTTATTCTTATTATTTATCATTGATAGTTTGATTTACTTGTTATCCTGTCCTAACTCCAGTGTTTCCTCATAGGGAACCGTCCCAGGGGAGGAGGGGGGGTTGCCTTGTTGTGGTTTCAGGCCACTGGCCTGGGACTGCCCTGGCCCAACCAATGCCTGGTCTTGGGTGGTGGCAGAGGTGGTGTCCCTGTAGCTGCAGACTTGGTGCTTCCCTAGCGCTGATGGCTCCCTAAGATGGTGCTTCTACACCTGGATCCTTGGCGCTCCGCCATGTCTCACATTAAAGTGTGTGTGTGTGTGTGTGTGTGTGTGTCTTTGTCTTTGTACAAGGTTTGGTGGGTGAATGTGTGGGGTGGGAAGGGGCATAATTGTGTTTTTAATTTGTAAAACACTTTGTGCTACAATTTTTTTTTGTATGAAAAGTGCTATATAAATAAAGTTTTGATTGATTGAGTGATAATTCTGGATCTGACTAGTGTGAAGAGGACCCTCTCCATGATCAACCCACGCAAGGCTGCTGGACCAGACAACATACCAGGTCACGTTCTGAAGGACTGTGCGGAGGAGCTCAAGAATGTCCTGGCCGGCATCTTCAACATCTCCCTGACTCAAGCTGTTGTCCCTACATGTTTCAAAACTGCTACCATAATACCAGTTCCAAAAAGGCCTGTTCCATCCAGGTACAATGATTACTGGCCCGTAGCTCTGACCCCCATCATAATGAAGTGCATCAAGTGGCTGGTCATGCAGAAAATCAAGTTCATCCTCCTTCCCTCCCATGACCCAACTCAGTTTGCAAACAGGTCAAACAGACCCACAAAGATTGCCATCTCTGCTGTTCTCCATCCAGCCCTCACCCACCTAGACTGAAAGAACTCCTTTGTGTAAATGCTGTTCTTGGACTTCAGTTCAGCATTCAATACAATCATCCCCCAGCACCTAATTCAAAAACTCAGAAACTTGGGACTCAAAACCTCTCTCTGTAACTGGATGCTGGACATTTGAATGAATGAATATTTCGGATAGATTAGATTAAAATATTAAAAGAAAGGAACAGAATAATATAAGAAAGGGAAAAAATTCCATTCATCTTCTTCCGCTTAATCCTTTTCGGGTCGCGGGGGGGGGGGGGGGGGGCTGGAGCCAATCCCAGCATCTTTGGGCGAGAGGCAGGGTACACCCTGGACAGATCACCAGTCCATCGCAGGGCCAACACAGAGAGACAGACAACCCATTCACTCTCACAGTCATACCTAAGGGCAATTTAGAATCCCCAGTTTGATGCCAATTAACCTAACTTGCATGTTTTTGGCATGTGGGAGGAAACCGGAGAAATCCCGGAGTAAACCCACGCAGACACGGGGAGAACGTGCAAACTCCACACAGATCACTATTGGTCGGGGGCTGGGATTGAACCCAGGATCCCCCGGCCAAGGGTGAGTTGCTGTGCTGCCGCAGTGCTAACCACTCCGCCACCGCACTGCCCTGGAAAAAAAAAATCCAACAAGGTCAAATTAAACAATAACTCCTCGGATTATACAATTCAATATAAGTTATCCGAAATGGGTGATGGCTGAAGCCGCAGCTTATGTTGCCCACCCACGTTCCATCTAAGAATTCAAAAGGAAAATAAAATAAAAGTGATTGCAAATCAGAACAAAGCTAAGACAAAACATGACAAAAACTAAGCAACAGCACAACACAGACTGGATATGATAATCCTTATGTGATTTTACAAGTTGTTTTGTATACATGTTTGGAGTATTTCTTCCTTTAGTTTTTGTTTAAATTGTTCAAGCATTGTACATGATTTAATTCATGTCCAAAATCGTTCCATAATCTGACTCCTTGCACTGAAACACAGTGTTGATTGGTGGTAGTTCTCACTGAAGGTTTTTGAAATATACATGTTCCTCTGAAATGATATTGTTTCTCCCTTACTGGAACAACTTTTGGATATTTGCGGGCAGTGATAGATTCTTCACCTTAAACATTATTACTGCAGTTTTAAAGTCAACCAGATCTTTCAACTTGAGAGCTTTTAATTTAAGAAAAAGGGGGTTTGTTGATTCCCTGTAAGCAGCATGGTTTATTATTCTAATAGCTCTCTTCTGAATCATAAAAACTGAATATATGTTTGTTTTATATGTATTACCGGAGTGGTGGCTCAGTTGGTAGAGCATCCGCCCTACACCCGGGAGGCAGGGGTTCAAATCCCGGCCGGGTCATGCCGAAGACCATATAAAAGCGGAACTTCCTGCTGTCCAGCTTGGTGCTCAGCAATAATGGAATGGAGGAGGGAAATCTGTGGCGGCGCCTTGCACGGCAGAGGCCCTCTGATTCTACTATGGGGTGTATGTGATTTGCACTGTAGATAGGATAAAGCACAATTTCGTTCTGCTGTACATGATTGGTTGTATGGTTGAATACCAATAAAGGGTGATTTAATTTAATTATTTCCCCATACTTCAGTACATTATGTCATGTATGGGAGTATTTGAGACTTTCTCACAGGGAGGCCACAGAATGTGTGGGTTGGCAGCAACCCCTCCAAGACCATCACAATGAGCACAGGTGCCCCACAAGGGTTCCTGCTCAGCCCGCTGCTCTTCACCCTGCTGACCCATGACTGCATGCCAGCCTACAACACCAACCACATCATCAGGTTTGCAGATTCAATTCAATTCAATTCAGCTTAATTTATAATGCGCCACATCACAACAAAAGCCGTCTCGTGGCGCCACAGTGCAGATAAAAAAAATCACACAGTCACAGAAAGACTCAGCAATCAGACGATCCCCTATGAGCAAGCACTAGGCAACAGTGGCGAGGAAAAACTCCCATTTGGAAGGAAGAAACCTCTAGAAGAACCAGGCTCGGGGAGGGGCAGTCGTCTGCTGCGACTGGCTGGGGATGAGGGGATAGGGAGGATGGAAAGGACAGACATAAAGAACATAGCAGTAAGATGCCAAGTACAATATTGGTGATCAACCAGCAGTATGGATCAGATAACAACAGAACAAGAGTGACAGATGACACAGCGGTGGTGGGCCTCATCACAAACAATGAAGAAGCCATCTACAGAAATGAGGTGACCCAACTGGTCCAGTGGTGTAAAGACAATAATCTCTTCCCAAATGTTCGAAAAATCAAGGAGATTGTGGAGGGCTTCAGGAGCGGACACACACACAGCATCCCCCTCTGATCATCGATGGAGCAGCTTTGGAGAGGATGAGCAGCACCAAGTTCCTATGGGTGCACATCTCTGAGGACCTCTCCTGGTCCAACAACACCACATCACTGTCAAAAAAAAAAAATGCTCAAACTCACCTTTATTTCTTCTGCAAACCGAGGACAGCATGAGTCCCACCTTCCATCATGTGTTCATTCTACCGGGGCACCGTTGAGAGGATCCTCATCAGTTGCATCACAGTGTGGTATGGAAGCTGAACCACCTCCTGCCAGAAGACACTGCAATGCACAGTGAAAACAGCCAGCAAGATCATCCGTGCCCCATCTGATGAGCTTAAATTTATGAGAGAAAGTTGCAAATTTATGAGAAAGTTTAAAATTTCCAAGAAAAATGTATTAAATGTATCAAAAAAAGCCTGTTTCATCCAGGTACAATGATTACCGACCCGTAGCACTGATGGGCTGGTAATCAATGCACCGACCCATCAGCGCTATGGGCGAGTACAATGATTTCAATTCTCCCGTATCTCCTGTACGTATAGTCGTATTGGTAAATTAAATCTTTGAATTTTTGAATCTTGAATCTCCAGACCTGAATCCCACAGAAAACCTATGGGATCAGCTGAGTCACCATGTAGAGACTCGTAACCCTGCACCCCACAACCTCAATGACTTGAGGTCTGCCCATCAAGAAGAGTGGAATGCCATGCCTCAGGAGACAGTAAGTCGACTTGCGAACAGCATGTGGCGTTGTTGTCAAGCTCTAATTGATGCTCAAGGCCACATGACAAGTTATTGAGACACTGACATTTTTTGTTGTGGTATACCCACCACTGTTGTTGGCTTTTGTTTCAATAAATTGTTTGAGATGAGGAAACAACCATTGCATGATTCTACTTAAATACCCTGCTTTCATGATATAATATCACTGTAGCGTGAACTTTTTACAATTTCCATAAATTTCACACACACACACACACACACACACACACACACGCGTGTGTGTATGTGTGTGTGTATATTTTTTTTAACATTTATTTTAGCCATTTCAAGTGGGAATGAATGTGGGGGTGTCCTAAAAAGGATGGGGGTGTCCTTATTTATTCCTCACTATTTGTTTAGAATTACATTTTACAGAAAATTTGAAAAAAAGTCTTTAATTCATTTTTAATTGTTTAGTTGTATTGCATAAATCTCCAAGTATTTTTATCATTGATATTAAATAACCATATGTTCAAAGAAATTAAAAAATACACACACAGGCTTAAAGAGGGTGTCCTAATTTTTCGCATTACTGTAAACATACTGTATATATATTTAACAATGCTGAAAAATCAGAAAAATGTGTTTTGGAGAAACATTTAATCAGCATCTTTGATATGGAATGCCTGTCCAATCAATTATTTTCTGTTTCAGAATAAGTTAGTATGATATAAGATAAGATAAGATAAGATAAGCTTTTATTAGTCCCACAATGGGGAAATTCCAGGATTGCAACAGCACAGGGATAGCAACACTCAGAGCAACAATCAGAAGGCAAGAAAAAACAAGAACAGCTAGTAAACATATGTACATATTACTATATATATATATATATATATATATATATATATATATATATATATATATATATATATATATATATATATACAGTACCGTTCAAAAGTTTGGGGTCACCCAGACAATTATTTTGTGTTTTCCATGAAAAGTCACACTTATTTGCCAGCATGAGTTGTAAAATGAATAGAAAATATAGTCAAGACATTGACAAGGTTAGAAATAATGATTTGTATTTGAAATAATAATTTTTTCCTTCAAACTTTGCTTTCGTCAAAGAATCCTCCATTTGCAGCAATTACAGCATTGCAGACCTAACATGATTGCACAAGGGTTTTCTAATCATCCATTAGCCTTCTGATGCAATGAGCAAACACATTGTACCATTAGAACACTGGAGTGATAGTTGCTGGAAATGGGCCTCTATACACCTTTGTAGATATTGCACCAAAAACCAGACATTTGCAGCTAGAATAGTCATTTACCACATTAGCAATGTATAGAGTGTATTTCTGATTAGTTTAAAGTTATCTTCATTGAAAAAAAGTGCTTTTCTTTCAAAAATAAGGGAATTTCTAAGTGACCCCAAACTTTTGAACGGTAGTGTATATATATATATATATATATATATATATATACACACACAGTGCGGAGCATTATGGTTGGTGAATGTGCAGCAGAAAGTCTAAGCTCTCTCTCCACGGATGCGGCGGGCCAACTGGAAGTCTTTGGGCATGATGGTGACCCTCTTAGCGAAGAGGGTTTCTTTAAATTTTCTTTCTTTCTTTCTTTAAATTTAATATCATGAATAAAAATACACATCACTGATAAAGATGACTGACATGGGTAAATGCTGCTAGGATAGATAAATATTTTTCTCATCCCTGAAATATGGAGCATAATCACATGAAAAGAGTTTACAGTTAAGGTTTTTACAATTTTCCCACAGCTAAGAAGCCTCTGAGTCAAATTTTTTCACTCAAATTTTTAAAAAAAGTTAAATTCTATAAATCCACTATTCCTGCCACCATTTTTTCAGCCATTTATCCAACTCAGGGTGTCAGGGGGTTTGAACTTTTAATTCTAATTAAGAAAAAGTACTTTAAGCTTTTGCAAAATCGTCTTCACTTCCTAAGTGTAAAAGTCCCCACAAAGGCAAACATTTAGCAGCACAAACACACCTGCTTGCAGCAGAATCAATAGGAAACCACAGAGCGAAGTGAGGCTTGATCCTGTTTAGCTGCTCTGATTATTATCTGTATGTTTAATTCATCTCTTATTGCCCTCAAACTTCAGCACAAATGTCAACTTAGATGATGTGAATGCATCAAAAAAAAGTTTGTATCAGCATCTGAATGGTTCTACATACATGACACAAAGTTTTAAAATTCACAGCAGGAGGATGAGAGAAGAAATGTGACTTGTAAAACGTTAACATTTGATTTTTATATTTTGCAGGCAGTAGGTGATTTGTGTTTTTTAACAAGGGGGTGGGGGTGCGCAGAAATTTAACATGAGGTACAAATTTGTAATAATAAATAATAAATAAATAAAAATAATAATAAAATAATTATTATAAAATAATAATTATAAATTATTATTTTAAATATTTATTATAAATTAAAATTAAAATTATTTTTATAATAATAATAATTATTATAATTTATAATAATTATAAATCATAAATAATAATTATAAAATTATTATAAAAATAATTATTATAAAATAATAATAATAATAATAATAATAATAATAATAATAATAATAATAAATTTGTAATAATTTATACCTAATAATGTAAATTAGGTATAAATTTGCATGAATAAAAACATAGCAATTTAAAAATTTTAAAAGCTGCAACTTACAGTTTAACTACACAGAATAAAAAATTAAGCAGCATCCAGATGAGCATTGCCAATTTATGAGAAAAATGTTGAACATTTCCAGGAAAAAAGTCACAAATTTATGAGAGATGGTACATTTTTTACATGATCTACAGACTTAATGTTGAAAGCTAAAAGAGAAAGCAGATGAAATGCTGTGAAAGGTTCCTGCAGTGTTCCCTTATTTAAAGTAATTCATATCAGTTAATGTGGGGTCAGAAGTCAGAATCATATGGCCTTCAGGACAGCAAGGACATCAGCGTGGAACACCAAAATCAGACTGTAGTCACACTGATCCACACTGGATCGCTGACGTCACCAGGGCATTGATGAAACTTTGTACTGTCAACATGTTAGGCTTTTTGTTTGGGTCACAACTTTGCTTCCATTTCAGTTTTTACATAAAACAATAAAACGGTTGATGTGATGGGCCTCTATTGCCCTCAGAATGGACTTAACTCTCCATGGTGTCATCGACTTAAACAGGCTAGCTTTACACAGCTGCTGCAGATGTGTTGGCTGCACATGCATGCGTCCATTCTTTTATAGATTTACACCACATTCTTACCCAGGCACCGTAAACTTTCAGCAAAAGCTGACACTCAGACCATCTTTTACTGTCTAATTTTGGTAAACTTTCCTGTCCTTTCCCAGCCAGCATGTCCATGTGGGCCCCAACGGGTTAAACCTGGGCTGTCTTATGGGTCCATGTGGGTTTGTCTGCAGGTTCCGTCTTGGCCCCATCTGTGTTTGCCCACAGGGACTTTATCCATTTTCAACTTATTTTCTTATAAAGTTGCCATTTTCTTGTAAATTTTCCACTCTCTTCCCCAATTTCATAATTTTTCTTGAAAATTTGATACTTTCTCATAAATTTGTATCTTTGGCTCATAAATCTATGATTTTTTTTTTAAATTTGAAACTTTTTGTCACAAATTTGTTAGTTTTTTTCTTGCAAAATTGTGACTTTTTTCTTAAAAATTTGCAAACTGATTCTTACCCCAAGGTAAGAAAATGTTAGGAAATTTTAGAAAAAGCAAAGTTAAGAAAAACTTTGGTAATTTTCTACCCCTAGTTTACTGGGGTAGAGCATCCGCACCACAACCAGGAGGTCGAGGTTCAAGTCCCAGCCGGCTCATGCCAAAGACCATATAAAAGTGGGACTTCCTGCCGTCCAGCTTGGCGCTCAGAAAAAAAATGGAACGAGGAGGGAAACATGGACAGCAGTGGCTCAGGAGGTAGAGCAGGTTGTCCAATAACCAGAGGGTTGGCGGTTCGAATCTCGCTCTCCCCAGCCATCCTGCCGTTGAGTCCCTGGGCAAGACACTTTACCCACCTTGCCTCCAGTGTTTATGACACTGCGTATGAATGTATAGAAATGTTTGGTAGTGGTCGGAGAGACAGTTGGAGTGGATTGGCAGCCACATTTCCGTCAGTCCGCCCCAGGGCAGCTGTGGCTACAGAGGTAGCTTACTGCTACCATTGTGAAGTGAATAAATAATGGATTTTCATTCTAAAGCACTTTGGGTTTCTTGAAAGGCACTATATAAATGCAAACCATTATTAGAATTTGAGAACTTTCTAATAAATTTGCCACTTTTTTATGGTAATCGTGAAACTTTTTCCTCATAAATTTGTTACTTTTTCCTTGCAAATTTGCTAATTTCTTGTAAATTTGGAACTTCTTCTCATAAATTTGTTATTTTTTGTGTAAAATTATGACTTTTTCATGCAAATTTGCTAACCTTTTCTAGTAATTTTTTAACTTTCTCATAAATTTGTCACTTTTGTACTTTAAACTTGTAACTTTTTGTCATAAATTTGTGATTTTTTTTTCATGTAAATTTGCAACTTTTTTGTCATGAATTTAATAGTTTGTTCTTATAGAATAATGACTTTTTTCTTGCAAATTTCCTAACTTTTTCTTGTAATTTTGGAATTTTTTCTCATAAATTTGCCACTTTTTTACTGTAGTCTTGTAACTTCTCAAAAATTTACTTTTTTCCTTGTAAATCTGATATTTTCTTGAAAATACAGTGGGGAAAATAAGTATTAAGAAAATAAGTATAAGTTATAAGAAAATAAGTATTGAACACGTCAACATTTTTGTCATTAAACATATTTCTGATGGAGCCATTGACCTGAGATTTTTACCAAATATCAGTAACAACCCAAGTAATCCATACATACAAAGAAATCAAAGGCAACTGTGTTCACAAAACAAGTTATAATTAATAAAGTGGAATGACACAGGGAATAAGTATTGAACACATGAAACAAAGACCTTTGCAACCGATTTTTGCAAAATATAATGATGGCATTGGTTACAGGCACATTTCTAAATTGCTGAATGCTCCAGTGGGCACTGTTGGAGCCATCATCTGAAAATGAAAAGAACATCATTTTTCCAAAAATTGGCCATGACCAGGAGGTCCTCGTATGACTTCTGACAGTGGGGTCAAACAAATTATTAGAAGAGTTATCCAAGAGCCAAAGACCACTTGTGGAGAGCTCCAGAAAGACATGGAGTTAGCATATACTGCTATTTCAAAGAAAACAATAAGTAATGCACTCAGCCAACATGGACTCTATCCCCGCTCACCTCACAAGACTCCATTGGTGGAAAAAAAAGCATGTTGAAGCTTGTTTCAAGTTTGCTGCACAACATTTGGGCAAGCCAGTAAAATAATGGCAGAATTTAGTCTGGTCAGATGAGACCAAAACTGAACTTTTTAGATGACACAACACATAGTATGTTTGGAGGAGAAATGGCACTGCACATTCCATCATGGTGTGGGGGTGTTTTTCAGCACATGGTACAGGCAGGCTTCATATAATTCAAGGAAAGCTGAATGGACAAATGTACAGAGACATCCTTGATAAGAACCTGTTGCCATCTGCCAAGATGCTGAAAATGAAACAAGGGTGGACATTTCAGCAAGACAATGATCCCAAACACACAGTCAAGGAAACTCTCAACTGGCTACAGAGAAGGAAAATAAAGATGCTAGAATCACCCAGTCAGTAACCTGACCTGAATCCAATTGAAGATTTGTGGAACTAACTGAAGATCAGATTTCATAGAAGACACCCATGGAACCTTCAAGATTTCAAGACAGTTTGTGTGGAAGATTGGGCTAAAATCTCTCCTGAGCAATGCCTGTGCCTAGTTTCTCCATACAGGAGGCATTTGGAAGCTGTTATTATCAACAAAGGCTTTTCTACTAAATATCAAATGAATTTCACCAAAGCATGTTCAATACTTATTCCCTGTGTCATTCCACTTTATTAAATAAAACTTGTTTTGTGAACACAGTTGCCTTGATTTCTTTGTAGGTATGGATTACTTGGGTTGTTACTGATATCTGTTGAAATTCTCAGGTCTATGGCTCACTTAGAAATATGTTTAATGAGAAAAATGTTGATGTGCTCAATACTTTTTCCCCACTGTATGTAAGTTTTTCCCATTAATTTGTGACATTTTTCTTGTAAATTTGCAACTTCCTCAAAAATTTTCTTTTTTTTTTTTTTTACTGTAAACTTTTTTTTTTTTTTTTTTTTTTTTTGTTACTTATTTGTACCCGTAGGTAGACTTGGTTTGCAGTCTGGTGACAAGCCACCGGCTGCTGGTCGCTGCGTGCGCGAGCGCCCTAAACCTACATGTTTTTGGTATGCGGGAGGAAACCGGAGAAATCCCGGAGTAAACCCGCACAACACGGGGAGAACATGCAAACTCCACACAGCTCACTGTTGGTCGGGGGCTGGGATCGAACCCACGATCTCATGATCCCCGCGATCCCCCGGCCGAGGGTAAAACTGTGCTGCCACAGTGCTAAACCACTGCGCCACCGTGCAGCCAACTTACAACTTTTCCTCATAAATTTGTATTTTTTCTCATTAATTTTTAATTTATTTACTGATACAATTGTTCCTTTTTTAAAAATTTGCAACTTTTTGTAATTTTTCCTTAAAAATTTGCAAAATTTTTCTTGAGTTTTAAACTCTTTATAAGTAATTTTTTTTCTTGTAAATTTGCAACTTTTTTCTTCTAAATCTTCACTTTTTTTCTCATAAATTTGTAACCTTTTTTTCTAATAAATTTGCTAGTTTTTTTTTTGTAAAATTATAAATTTCTTTTCTTAAACATTTTCACATTTTTTTCTAATACATTTGTGACTTTTCTATGAAATTTTCCTTATGACACGTGTTACTGAACTCTGCTCGCCCACGTTAAACCCATGTGGGGCCCGGGTGGGTTTAAAGTGGGTAAGCAGATCACCTGCTCACCTTTACCACAGGTAAAGTCCATGTGTGCAAACAGATGGGGCCAACATGGAACCCGTGGACAAACCCACATGGACCCATAAGACAGCCGAGATTTAACCTTTGGTAGGGTCCACTTGGACATGCTGGCTGGGTTGTTGTTTCTTCTGAGATGTTCCTCTATATACCTGAGTTATAATGGTGGATATCTGAGTTATTGTTGCCTTTCTGTCAGCTGCAGTCACTCTCACCTCTGATACCCATTAGACATTTATAGTCACAGATCAGCTGCTACTTGATTTTTTTCCCTTTTTCAGACTGTTCTAATAAAGCCCTACAGATAATTGTGGTGAAAATCATCAACCATGTCATGTTCAAAGGCTCTTCAGTCACCTTTCTTCTCCAAGTTTGAACTTCAGTAGCTCATCTTCCCCATGTCTAGATGCATAAATGTATCTAGTTGCTGCCATGTGATTTGCTGATTCAGATAATTGCATTAAGAAGCAGCTGAACAGGAGTTCTAAATCAATCTAACTGGTTTTAAATTCAGGTTGTATGTAAATTAATGTAGTTTGTTTCACTGCATACAATACTTTAAGTTATTTCTTAAATTTTAACAGATTAAACTGTTTTGTCAGTTTATACATCTGTCCTCATTCAACATTAATTTTTTGAGTGTGGGACATGAGGAAATGAACAGCCCTGGTAACAGTCTGATATTAACGTCTTTTTTTTAATTAAAGAACATATACCTTTAAAAATATCAATAAATCTCAGTGTCTATAGATGCAAACTTACAAGAAAAATAAAATAGAAATATAGTTGAAAATTTAAAAATGAAAGTTTCACATTGATCAACATAAATACTCAATTTTTTTTGGAGAAAACAGGTGACAAATTTATCACAAAAAGTGTCAAATTTATAAAGCAAAATGGGGGAAAAGCTATTTGAAACATCACAAATTTGTCAGGAAAAAGTTGTAAATTTCACAGAGGAAAACACACTTTTGTAAGTATGCTACTTTTTTCTTCAAAATGACCCCCCCCCACACCTTTTTGTGAGCTTTTTTAATGCATCTGTAACAATTTATCTATATATCTATATAGATATAGATATAGATAGATATAGATATATAGAAATATATATATATAGATATATATATAGATATATATTCATATTCATGACATGCTTGTGGCACATTTGTTACTCATAAGTGTGAATTACCATATGTTATCATCTTTTTCCAGCTTTATTCTTTTTTCAATTTATTTTTTCAATTATTTTTTTAATTTAATTTGTTATTGTCACTGCTGCTGCTGTTGTTTTAATTTCTTTGTTTTAACAGATATGTTATTGTTCTGTTGGAAAACCTGCTGCATTTTTCCTTTAATTCTTTCATTTGGTCAAATCATCTACCCTCAAAGGCACTAATGGATTGATGATTAAAATGTTTTGGGAAAAATGTTTTTGGTAACATTACTTCATTTCACACTGCAAAAATCCCTATTTTTTCGGTTTATTAAACTTCATTGGGAAAAAAAAATCAAAAACCTGATCAAAAATTATAGAAAAAAATTATAATTAAACATAAAAAATGCAATATATAAAATGTAAATATTAAAAATATTTAAAATACAGAATAAATATATTTGTAATTTTTCCCTAATTTTCAGTAAGGGTAACATATGCATTTTTAATAATTTAGGGCTGTACATTTAAGTGATTCATGTGCTGTATTAAAAAAAAATATATATATATATATAAATTTTAAAATGATGCAATTTAAAAAACACAATCTAAAAGCAATTTTTTGCTGAAAGATCTGCAGGTGAAACATGGTTGGATTTTGCAACAGCAAAACTAAGTCCATAAGGAAGTGGGAAATAATGTAAACTCTCAGTGTGCTTTTCAGTTTTTATTGAAAAATGTACAAAACAGTTTTTGTGAGCATGAACATAGATTCTTAAATGTAACATCTGCAGGACAAAAAATATTTTAAGATGATTCATTAAAATCAGCTGGTAACATTTTCTTGAAAACAACCAGTATAAATCATGCATTTCAAACAAAACGAAACAAAACAAAAACAAAAAAAAAAAAAAAAAAAAAAACATATGTCTGTACACATTTTATGAACAGATAAACAGTCATAATATATTTATTAGACCTGGTATTTTACACATTACAAACACTGAGTGAAGCTCAGTGATATTCATGCTGAAGGCCGTGCTGCTGCTTTTCTTCTCTTCTGGTCTTTTACGCTTCTAAAAAAACACAAAACAAGAAAATTTTAAAAAATGTGTCCCAATTACAATGCTGAAGTACAACATAATTTAATTCTTTCAGTACACACACACTTCAGTCATTTTTAGAAGTTTATGAATTCATGAAGACATAAAAGTTTAGATGAGAATAACTAAATGTAAATTTCAATGTGTAACACAATACAATTAAAATATTCCAGTAATTAGAAAACAATTTCGTTATTCAGTTTTGTTCATTTGGAGACACTGCTGAAGACCTTTACTAACATAAGTAAATCATAAATACTAGTGGTGTCAGTTTAATTCAAAATTTCACCACTATTCATTGTACACAGAGTGATATGTTTCAAACAGGATTTAGTCATAATCACGATTAATTGCAATCAAACATTTACCATGGCATTGGTCTAATCATGATTAATTGCATCAAAGTGTGTTGTTCTCATTAAAGCATGAAGTGAGATGAGGTGTCATGCAATTAAAGCACCTTGATGTGATTAATGGTGATAATCAGGATTAAAGTGACACCCCTAATTTAACATTTTCATATCATCATTGAATTAGAATATCAGTGCTGTTCACCTTTTTCCTCCTGTTCCACATAAGTGGATCATCAAAGAATCTGGAGTTTATCTTCAAGTGTCCTCCAAGAAATTATCTCCACATATGCTGCCTTCTCATATACTGAGGCTGTCCTGATATAAATCTGCCAAGCCAGCATGTCCATGTGGGCCCCATGGTAGTTTATCTGTGTTGTTGTATGGGTCCCATGTGGGTTTGTCCACAAGTTCCATGTTGACCCCATCTGTGTTTGCACACATGGACTTCACCTGTGGTACATTGAGCAGCTAATCTGTTTACATGCTTTAAATCCCCCTGGGCCCCGTGAAGTTTTAATGTGGGTGAGCAGGTTTCAGTAACACATGTGCCAAAGGCAAGATTATGCGAAAAAATCACAAATTTCGGACAAAAAATGTGAAAATTTATGAGAAAAAGAATCACAAATTTACTAGAGAAAAGTCACAAATTTATGCTAAAAAGTGAAAATTTAGAAGAAAAAAGTTGCAAATTTCCAAGAAAAAAGTAAATGTTAAGTTGTGAAGTTACAAACTTACTAACTAACTAACTAACTAACCTGCACTTATACTTACAAGAAAAACTGAACAATTTCACCAGAAAAAAGTCACAAATTTATGAGGAAAAATTTAGAAAAAAAAGTTGCAAATTAACAAAAAAAAGGAGCAAATATATGAGTAAATAAATTGAAAATCTATGAGGAAAAAGTCTCAAATTTATGAAGAAAATCTCTAAGTTTGGTGTATTTTTTTTTTTAAAGTACCAAAATTTACAAAAAAATGCTGCAAATTTAGGGGAAACTCACAAATGTATAATAAAATAGCAAATTTACAAGGAAAAGGGTAACAAAAGAGAAAAAAGATTGCAAGATTACAGTAAAAAAAAGGGGCAAATTTATGAGAACGTTCCAAAATTACAAGAAGTCAGTTAACAAGTTTGCAAAAGAAAGTTACAATTTTACATGAAAAACTAACAAATTTATGAGAAAAAATATGCAAGTTTACAGTTAAAAAAAGTTGAAAATTAATGAGAAAATTTTTAAATTTTGAGAAAAATGTGTCAAATTTACAAGAAAAAAGTCACAATTTTAAGAGAAAATTGCAAATTTATGAGAAAATAAGTTGAAAATAGGTAAACAGATAAAGTCGAAGTGGGCAACCAGAGATGGGGCCAACATGGAATCGATGAGCAAACCAACATGGACCAATAAGACAGCCCAGTTTAACTTTTGGTGGGGCCCACATGGACATGCTGGCTGGGTGACTTCAGTTAAACTGATGGTTCTGATATTTGTAGAAAAGTTGAAAACATCCCATCAGTCATATGACATGATTTGTTACCTGTTTCTGCCTACATTTCAGTATTTTATATTTTTGTTATTGGAACAACTCTGAAATATTTTAAATTTCCAGGGTAAACCTGGATTAAAGTGATGATATCTTTCATTACTGAAAAAGCCCACAATGACTCAAATCATTAGACTGGACGTTTTAAAGTTTTAGGACTATTTATTTTCCTCTTGTGGCTTGTAGCTCTATGGAACTTTGCCTTCTGCAAAGATTTTTGGAAACACAATATCTTGGGGCCTTTTCAACACCTGAAGCCACATTTTACTTTTACAACAATATTGTGACTAAACGTACATATCTATTAAGACCAGACCAGGATTAGTCTACATGTGTCCCAGACTCACATTGACTGAGCCACAGCCGCAGCGTCATCAGGATGTTGAAGATGATGGTCTTGATGAAGATCACCCTGAGGCCCGTGACGGTCAGAGAAACCAGGTTCACCATCTCATCTGCAAACAGCAGCAATGCAGACATTAAACACTGAAAACAAAGGGGGTTTAATGTCAGAAACACCTGCTGGATCTGATGTGACACGTACCTCCCTTCAAATTTGTTTCACAGTCACCGACAGAGGGCCCATCTGAAAGATTTCAAGCAGAATAAGGTGAAGATTAGTGTTGATTTAACCACATGGAATATGCAGGACTTCTTAAAAAAAACAAAAAACATGAAATCAGCATGTGAGCACAAGTGATCATTTTTAGCCTGGCTTTTTAATTAACTATCTGTTGATTGTATTTTTACATACTTTTACTGTCTACTTTGTTCTTTCACTGCTTTATGTGCCTGTATTTTTATTTGCTTTGTTTTTTTTTTTTTTGCCATGTTAAGCACTGTGACTGTCTGTGAAAAGTGCTCTATAAATAAACATTATTATTATTACTTATTGTCATATGTTTCACATAACTTAGCACAATCATTGCCCAAACAATATGAAAATGTTTTGAAACCTCATTTCCCATGTGCAACAACATGAGAAATGCATATCACATTTGTTTCCCAAAAGTGTTTTTGCACATGTCATACACATTTCCATTGTGCAATAATGAGTAAAAACACGGGAAACATATATTACAAGTTTCACAAATTTTTGCACATGTGATACACTTTTCCATTTTGCAGTAACATTGGAAAATATATATCACATATGTTTTACAAAAGTATTTTTGCACATTAGACATGTTTCCATTGTGCACTGATGTTTATTAACATGGGAAACATGTATCACATGTTTTACAAGTGTTTTTGCACATATGCTGCACATTTCCATTGTGCAATAATGTGCAATAACATGGGAAATGTGTATCACATATATTTCACAAAAGTGTTTCTTGCACATTATACATGTTTCAATTGTGCAATGACATGGGAAACATGTATCGTATGTTTCACAATTTTTTTTGCACATGCAAAACCCATTTCCATTTTGCAGTAACACTGGAAAATGTGTATCTTTTGTTTCACAAAAGTGTGTTTGCACATTATACAGGTTCCCATTGTGCAATAACATGGGAAACATGTATCATACCTTTCACAATTTTTTTGCACATGTGAAACCCGTTTCCATTTTACAATAACACTGGAAAATGTGTATCATATGTTTCACAAAAGTGTGTTTGCACATTTGATAAATGTTTCCATTCTTTAACATGTATCACATATTTCACGTTTTTGCACATGATAAATGTTTCCATTGTGCAATAATGTGCAAAAAAATGTGAAAACACACATATATATTACAGTTATGTTTGCACATGTGATACACATTTCCATTTAGCAATGTGCAAAACATATTACATTTGATGCACATTTCCAATTCAGCAATGTACAATAACATTAGGATTGTGTATCACATGTTTAACAAGTGTTTTTGCACATGTGATGCACATTTCCCATGTGCAATAAAATGGGAAATGTGTATCACATATGTTTCAGAAAAGTATTTTTGGACATGCAGTTTTTTTTGTTTTATTTTGTTTTGTTTTTTTTTTTACTGCATACACCACATATAAAGAGAATTTATCATCCTTTTGTTTCTACTTCTGTTGCCTTTATAAATAGAATTATAAATGGGGTTGAACAGTTTTAAGAACAACTGGATATATGTATACATGCACACTGTACATATATGGAAATGATGCTCACGTTCACAGTTTTTGCCATCGTCATCTGTAAATATCACTTGGTTGTAGAGGGAGTCGTCTTTTATCCTGATGGCACTTGAGCTGTTGAAAAGGCCTTTGTAACCTTCATGTGTGGATGTTGCATTGTGTCGGCTGAATCCAGTGGCCAGGCATAGTGTTTTATCATCAACTTTCTCTTCCAGTTTGTAATAAGATGGCTGGTATTCATTCTCTGAAACACACAAACCAGCAACAACTCATGAACACATGCACAAAAATAAGTAAACAACTTCAAATTCAGTTTAAGACCAACCTAGGAAAAAGGTACTGGGAATTTGAAAAGAAATGAAAGCAGAAGAGTTAAATGTGAAGAAGGCATCACTTACAGACACACAGTGATTGTTATATGCTCTGAAACCTTTGAATTGCCAACATTCAAATCTAATATTAATAACAATACTATTATGAGAATTAGAGTTAATTTTGTGTACCAGCAAAATGCAATTTACTCAAAATCAAAATTATATTGAAATCACAGCTTGAATATTTTCTGTGAAATATTTTTATTATGTCATATTATTGAATTTTGTTTAGTGTTTTGATGTGTTTTTAATTTAGATAAAAATTAACAGTAAAATGACATACATACAAACATACATATTAATCAAAACAATATTCAATGATTTTTTCTCCATTAGAAGAAGTGATGGTAGCATCAAAATGCAAAGCCTGTGTTCAAAATTCATGGTATTCATTTTAAATAACATTAATATCATGGTAATCACTGATTTACAGTTGTGGCAACATTTAGTTTGATAGAAAGTTTGAAAAAGAAAAAAAAATGCAAGAATAAAATGTTTACTTATTAACAAAATGTATGTATTGATATTTTACAGTGGTTAAAAAATTCTAGTGTTTCTTCCAGTAACTTTTGTTTTACCAGTAATTTAAAGTTACAATTAAGAAATTCAATTTTCTGTGTTTTGATTCTATGAGTTTTGAAAAACTCTTTTTAAGGAGGTGCAATACTGTGTTTAATACATTTAATATCCTATTTTAGTACAAACTTACTTGACTCAACAATCGCTTTGGATCCAGTTCCAAACAGCAGTTTGTTGTTGTTATAATTCACACAGCAGTTCATATAACTACAAAAAATGATGCAGGAATTTCATTGGCTTTGCCTGATATTAAATGACCTTTCCTTTTTAAATACATGATAGTAGGAAAGAGATTTGTCAACCAAATATATAATTTAAATGACTGATTCTAATTAAGGGTCATTTTGTGATCATGGTATATGGAAGAACTTGTGATGTTTATAATTAGCATCAACAGAGAAAAGAATACCTAAAGAAGCAGAAACTAAAGGAGTTTACAGTTTACTGGGGCTATCTTACATATTAACTTTATTCCTGCATTAAAAATTTGGAGTTTCACATAAAGTGTAAAAGCAATTTTTTTTTCTTTAGTAGGAGCAAATTTCTTGCTTTCTGCTGTTTAAAGTTTTGTGTCAATAAAGTGTATATGCTGATGTTATACAATTTGGATTTAGAATGATGGATTGAAGTTTGTCCTTAATGAAACTATCAGTTTAAGTCTTTTAATGACACAAACCTTTGGACCAAAATAATAAGTAAATAGTCCATTGTTCATGTGAATGATATGTATGATAATACCCACATTTAGATTTGTATTCATTTTGCTGCAGATTTTTTTTGTGTTTAGCTTTATGGTATAAAATTGTCGTAAATCAGAATTATAAAAACAACAACAAAAACTTGTGATTGAGTGTTAAAAAGACAAAATGTGACAAAAAATTGTTTCTTCCTTACTGGTGTGAAGGAAGAATTTTGTTCCTTTTCCAAAGATGATCTTATGTGTAGCATCACTCACACTCTAGGCTTCATCAGATAAAAAACCTCCAACTTTTATTGTCCGCTTTAACTTTAAAGAACACAAAGCCAAGTATTTATTTTCATTTATTTCTGGGGAGACTTATGTTAGCATCTTTACAGAGCTTTTGTACAAATTGACACAATTATCAAACAACAGTCCTTAAAGTGCTGCAAAACCTACAGTACATGCTAAATATGATTATTTTTTTAAATGAGAAAACAGAGTTGTCTTCCATTGATTAAAATTGGTATATGATCAAAATCTGTTAACACTTGATGCAGATTATGTGATTTTACATCATAACAAAGTTGTAATTTGATTATACTTTGGCATAGAGTTGCAGGGAAAGGTTAAAAGGAATACTATATATATATATATATATATATATATATATATATATATATATATAACTACATTATCTGTGTATTTCCAGTTTTATTTTTAGTAAGCATTGTTATTGTTTATGCGAAATTATGACATTTGAAGACAACTTTAAATTATATATATATATATATATATATATATATATATATATATAATTTTTTTTTTTGATGAGTAACAATAGTTTTCCAGCCTCTAATTTAATTATTTAATTAAAATAGAGTAATTACTCACTGTCATTTATGGTGAGTTTAATTCGGGATCCAAAGTAGAGTTTTTCATAACCAGAAGCAGTCACACAGTTTAGAGAAGTTGAGCTATTTCATTAAAATAGTAATAATCATAAATACTAAAAATGCACTATACCATCAAAATTGCTTTAATGTGGAGAAGCAGTTTGTCATTATAGATGTTTACTTTGCAATAAGAAACTGCTCTAAATATCTACATAATAAAGCTAAATTGTTGTGGCATTGTTTGGAATACAAATCTTTTAATTGCTTTAGGACAATACAAAGACAAGACCTGACTTACTTGCTGATACAATCAGTTCTGTTCCTGGTCCGAAAACAATTCTGATGTTGTTGTTATTCACACAGGAACTAAATCAGTGACAAAAACTGGAGCAGCAAGTTTAGATCTATTTAATTACTAGTTTTTTTCTATTTCTTCTTTTTCCGCTCAAAATATCATTTTAAAAGTGTGTCTGTTTCAGTTTTATGTTGACATTTGAAAATACAGAATATCAGAAACTCAATGTTAATATGTTCGCCTCAGTTATGTATGTAAATTTGTTTAACACATTGACTACCAATATATTATGGAATCTGAGCAAATTAAAAAAAATGTGTGGTCATGTGTGAGAAGACACATTTGGTGTAGTTTTACCTTTAAAAGAAGTCATGAAACATATGGTCAGTATTTTATCAAGTTTCCACAAAGTTCAGTTTTTTGTTGCTCAAAGTGACCTACATGATATATTCTATTCAAATTTTATATATTTACCTAACAAAGCAGCCATTTAATATGACAAAATTTTATATGAAAAGGTTAATTTTTATAAAAGTACACTCACCGGAAGTATGGTAACTTTTAAGACCACATCCAAATATATATTTTTTTTATTTTATTTTTTTTATTACTTATTTTGTACCCGTAGTAGATTTGTTTTGCAGTCTGGTGACAAGCCACCAGCTGCCGGTCGCTGAGTGCACAAGCACCCCGTATCCCTAACCTACATGTTTTTGGCATGTGGGAGGAAACCGGAGAAATCCCGGAGTAAACCCGCGCAACACGGGGAGAACATGCAAACTCCACACAGATCACTGTTGGTCGGGGGCAGGGATTGAACCCACGATCTCACAATCCCCGTGATCCCCCGGCCGAGGGTAAACTGTGCTGCCATAGTGCTAACCACTGTGCCACCGTGCAGCCAAATATGAATTTGTTGTTGATATATTCACATAACAAGTTAGCATGATTTAAAAATAAAACATGTAACACTTTAATGTTAATGATTTACTGCCTTAATTTACATTTTACTTCTCAGCAGATTCAATGTTGAGTGTTCAAAAGTCTTTAACTGTTTCCCCTTTGACTGAAACATGTTTTTTATAATAATGTAATATTACTTTTTAATATCGTTTCTTCCCCTAAGAGAAAGCCCGTAGACTTGATCATAATTCTTCTTAATATCAGTAAATATACATTGTTAATGGTTTTCGCCTGGTATTATATATTGGCTAATACGTGTTTTTTTTTTCCATTTATTACTTACTCATTTGGATAGTTAAATTGCTTCCAGCACCAAAGATAATTTTATCTCCAGCAGCACTCACACAGTTAATAGCATCATTACAACTAAAGACAGTTAATCCCAGTCTACAGTTGTAATAATTAATACATGCATGTTTGTCATAAATTTGCAACTGTTACTCAAAAATTTGCAGTTTTCTATTAAATTTGAAACTATTTCTTGTAGATTTTTAACATTTTTCTCAAACATCTGAAAAAAAAATCCTATAAATCTCCAACTTTTGTGTCCTCAGTTTGCAGCTAAATAAATAAATAATTGTTTTGTTCATAGTGTGGGCTGGTTTTGTTCAAACAACAGGACATGCTGAAGTACACTGAGGAATGTATGAAATAATATTTAAAATGTTAAATATTTTCCTGATAATTCCAATAAAAAATCCACAAAAAAAAATCATTACAGGGCTGTGATAAGATAATAATAATAATAATAATGCATCGGTTTTATATAGCGCTTTATCATATATACTCAAAGATGCTTTACAATTAGGTACATTATTCATTCACTCCAGACAGACAATGGTAGTGGCAAGCTACTTCTGCAGCCACAGCTGCCCTGGGGCAGGCTGACGGAAACGTGGCAGCCAATCTGCGCCAACGGCCTTTCTGGCCACCACCGAACATTTTATACATTTATACACATTTATACCCAGTGTTATGGGCACTGGAGGCAATGCGGGTGAAGTGTCTTGCCCAGGGACACAACGGCAGGATATCTGGGGAGAGCGGGGTTCGAACCGCCAACCATCGGGTTATTAGACGACCTGCTCTACCTCCTGAGCCACTGCTCAAGATGTTTGGTATAATTTTAAAACCATGAACAACTTACCAGCATAAATATGTATACATGGCCTTTTGGCCTTTGGCCTTTTAGCGCTATTCACAGGTTGGTAGAGTGGTAAAAATATATGATATTTATGGGTTCTGTGTATCATTGAAAGTGGAAGATGTTTTATAAAGAGTGTTAATGGGGTTAAAGGGTTGATAAATGAAGTGTTTAAATAAATGTGATTATAATAATTTAGCATTTGAGGTATATCAAATATACAATAAGCTAATGATTGACTACACAGAAACAACAACTTCAATATTGGCTTGATAAAACTGTTGGACTTACGTGTTTCAACTCTGAGCTTAATTCCTGAACCAAAAATAATTTTTTGGTTGTTACTATTCACACACTGATTTAAATTTGAACAATAACAAGCTAACAGGAAGCACAGTGGTGAGGAAATGTATTCATCCATTTTCTATACACTGAAGACTGAAATAGAGGCAAATGCATTGTAAAAGTGTTTTTTGTGAGTTTATTATCTCTGCAGACTAAAGACTGACTGGAGGCACCTTTAGAAAAGGTCATCATGCCTTCCCACTTATCTGTGCTGTAACATGTAGAGTTTTCCTTGAGCATTACTGATTTTGGTTCACTTCAGTTATTAAAATGTATGACTTTTTAATCAAACTAAATATTATTCAGTAATCAGACAGGAGCAATAGAACCGATATAGAGTTGTATGAAAACTTTGGGATACCTGCGACAAACAGCATATTCTGGTGACTTTAAAAACATGTATGTTTAATTAATGGAATACACTTGTGCATGTATTTAGTTCAATTTAAGAAACAATCAAAGCAACTTTACAGTAATGTTTGCTGGTAAAAGTAGATGTATCCATATCCTTGAGTTACTGTGTTTATATTTTGTCATGTAATTTTATCATAACTTCTTGAATATTACTGAATATAGAGCTAATGGTAAATGTGTGATGCAGATGTTTTTTCATAAACCTGCAAAAAAAGGCTAATGGAAACATTACAGATAATAAATATAAATGGTTTATTATACTGATGCATTTAAAGTGAAGTCTTACTGTTCTGTATTATTAATTTAGTTTCTCCTCCAAAGATCAGCCGTCTAGTCCCATCATTCACACACTTAGAAACTTCATAGCATAAACTTATGACGGAGAATAAAGGAATCTTTCATTGCAGTTTGACATATTAGGTTTTCTTTGTTTCTTCTCCATTTTAAATAATTTTGAGTAAAATGGTGTAAGCATTGAGAATGATGGATTTAAGTTTGTCCTTAATGAAACTAGCAGATCATGTCTTTTAGCGACACAAACCTTAGGAGCAATATAATAAGTAAAGAGTCCATTTTTCATGTGAATGATATATATAATAATACCCATATTTTGATTTTTTTTTCATTTTGCTGCAGATATTTTTATGTTTAGCTGTGTGGTATAAAATTGTCTTAAATCAGAATTAGTAAAAACAACATTAAAAACTTGTGATTGAGTGTTAAAATAACAAAGATGAAAAAAAAAGTTTATTCCTTACTGGTGTGTATGAAGAGTTTTATTCCTTTTCCAAAGATGATCTTTCGTGTAGCATCATTCACACTCTATATTTCATCAGGTCAAAAACCTCCAACTTGTATTGTCAGTTTTAACTTTACAGAACACAAAGCCTAGTATTTACTTTCATTTATTTCAGGGGAAACTTATGTTAGCATCTTTACAGAGCTTTAGAACAAATGGACACTATTATCAAATGATAGCCCTTAAAGTGCTGCAAAAACTACAGTACATGCTAAATTTGATTAAAAAATAAAAAAACAGATTAATTTTGGACATGGTTGCCTCATATTGTAAAAGTGTAGTTGCCTTCCTTTGATTCAAATTGATATATGATCAAAATCTGTTAACACTTGATGCAGATGATGTGATTTTATATCATAACAAAGTTGTAATTTGATTATTCTTTGGCACTAAGGAGCAAGGAAATGTGAAAAGGAGTACTATATATATAAAACTATGTTATCTGTGTATTTCCATATCTTTATTTTTAGTAAGCATTGTTATTGTTTATGTGAAATTATTACATTTGAAGATGACTTTAAATCATAAATATTATTATTATTATTTTAATGAGTAAGAATAGTTCTGCAGCATCTAATTTAAATAAAATAGAATAATTACTCACTGTCATTTATGGTGAGTTTAATTCCTGATCCAAAGTAGAGTTTTTCATAACCAGAAGCTGTCACACAGTTTAAAGAAGCTGAGCAATATATGAGATTCATTAAAATAGTAATAATCATAACTATTAAAAATGCATTATACCATCAAAATCTTACTCATTTGCACTTTTAATATTATTGTGATGCTTTAATGTGCAGAAGCAGCTTATCATTATAGATGTTTACTTTGCAATAAGAAACTGCTCTAAGTATCTACATAATAAAGCTAAATTGTTGTGGTATTGTTTGGAATATAAATCTTTTAATTGCTTTAGGACAATGTAGAGACAAGAACTGACTTACTTGCTAATACAATCAGTTCTGTTCCTGGTCCAAAAATAATTCTGAAGTTGTTGTTATTCACACAGGAACTGAAACAGTGACAAAAACTGAAGCAGCTACCAAAGATCTATTTATATACTAGTTTGGTTCTATTTCTTCTTTTTACACTCAAAGTATCATTTTAAAATGTTGGCGTTAGTTATGTATGTAAACTTGTTTAACGCATTGACTACCAATATATTATGGAATCTGAGTTCAAAGTGACCTACAGTACATGGGAGATTCTATTCATTTTTTTATATATATATTTACCTAACAAAGCAGTCATATAATATGAAAAAAATATATTAACAGGGCAATTTTTTAAAAAAAAGTACACTCACAGGAAGTATGGTAACTTTTAAGCCACATCCAAATATGAATCTGTTGTTGATATATTCACATAATAAGTTAGCATGATTTAAAAATAAAACATGTAACACTTTGTTAATGTTATTGACTTATTCCTCTTAATTTACATTTTACTTCTTAGCAGATTCAATGTTGAGTAGATTTTTTTCCCTTTTAACTGTAACATGGTTTTCATAATAATGTAATATTACTTTTTAATAGCCTTTCTTACCCTAAGAAAAAGCCTCTAGACTTGTTTATAATTCTTCTTAATATCAGTAAATACACATTTTTAATGGTTTTCACCTGGTAATCTATATTGGTTAATACCTTTTTTTTAAATTTTTACTTACTCATTTGGATATTTAAACTGATTCCAGTGCCAAAGATGATTTTATCTCCAGCAGCATTCACACAGTTAACAGTATCATTACAACTAAAGACAGTTAATCCCAGTTTACAATCATAATAACTGATACATGCATGTTTGTCATAAATTTGCAACTGTTACTCAAAAATTTGCAAAGTTTTCTAATAAATTTGAAACTATTTCTTGTAAATTTTTAAAATGTTTTCCTGATAATTCCAATAAAAAATCCACAATAACAAACTCATTATAGGGCTGTGATAAGATATTTTGTATAATTTTAAAACCATGAAAATTTATCAGCATAAATGTCAACCTTGATCCCATTTCCAAAAATTATCTTGTATTCAACTTTCACACATTCATCATCCCCAAAACAAAAACCATCACTGCAACTTGTTGAAACTGATCCATTAGCAGCTTAACATATACGTATATATATATATATATATATATATATATATATATATATATATATATATGTATATATATACAGTATATGAAAATATTTTTGTAGAACGGCCTTTTAGAGCTATTCACAGGTTGGTAGTGTGGTAAAAATATATGATATTTATGGGTACTGTGTATCATTGAAAATGGAAGATGTGTTATAAAGAGTGTTAATGGGGTTAAAAAGGTTGATAAATTAAGAGTTTAAATAAATGTGATTATAATAATTTAGCATTTGAGGAATATCAAATAAGCTAATAATTGACTACACAGAAACAATGACTTCAGTATTGGCTTGATAAAACTGTTGGGCTCACGTATTTCAACTCTGAGCTTAATTCCTGAAACAAAAATAATTTTTTGGTTGTTACTATTCACATACTGATTTAAATTTGATCAATAACAAGCTAACAGGAAGCACAGGGGTGAGGAAATGTATGTGTGTATTTTGTATACACTGAAGACTGAAATAGATGTAAATGTATAGCAAAAGTGTTTTCTGTGAGGTTATTATCTCTGCAGACTAAAGCCCGACTGGAGGCACCTTCAGAGAAGGTCATCATGCCTTCCCACTTATCTGTGCTGTAACATGTAGAGTTTTTCTTGAGCATTACTGATTTTGGTTCATTTCAGTTATTAAAATGTTTCATTGTTTTTAGTCAAACTAAAAATTATTCAGTAACCAGACAGGAGCAATAGAACCGATATAGAGTTGCATGAAAACTTTGGGATACCTGCAACAAACAGCATATTCTGGTGACTTTAAAAACATGTATGTTTAATTAATGGAATACACTTGTGTATGTATGTATTTAGTTTAATTTAAAAAAACAAAAACAAAAACAAAAAAACAATCAAAGCAACTTTACAGTAGTGTTTGCTGATTAAACTAGATATAGCCATATCCTGGAGTTACTGTGTTTATATTTTGTCAGGTAAATTATATCAAAACTTCTTGCATATGATGGCATATAGGGCTAATGGTAAATGTGTGATGCAGATGTTTTTCATAAACCTGCAAAAAAAAGGCTAATTGAAACATTAAAAATAATCAGTTAAAAGGGTTTATTATACTGATGTATTTAAAGTGAAGTCTTACTGTTCTGTATTATTAATTTAGTTTCTCCTCCAAAGATCAGCCGCCCAGTCCCATCATTCACACACTTAGAAACTTCATAGCATAAACTTAGGACAGAGAATCAAGGAATCTTTTATTGCATTTCTTCATATTAGGTTTTCTTTGTGTGTGATTTTAAATCACACAGGAATTCACCCTTGGCTGGAGGATTCTGTGTTCGATCCCAGCCCCCGACCAACAGTGGTCTGTGTGGAGTTTGCATGTTCTCCCCGTGTCTGCGTGGGTTTACTCTGGGATTTCTCCGGTTTCCTCCCACATGCCAAAAAAAAAAAACCAAACAAACAAAAAAAAACATGCAAGTTAGGTTTATTGGAGATTCTAAAGTGGCCCCAGGTGTGAGTGTGTGTGTGAATGGTAAAAGGGTTGGGCGCTGCACCAGTGGCTGCCTCATCCACTCATGTGGATGCCCTGGAATTTCTCCATTGTTGGACTAATAAATAAAGGAATCTAAATAATTTGAGTAAATTGGTGTAAGCATTTAAAATGATGGATTTAAGTTTGTCCTTAATAAAGCTATCATATTATGTTTTTTTAATGACACAAACCTTTGGAGCATAATAATAAGTAAATAGTCCATTTTTCATGTGAATAATATGTATAATAATACCCATATTTTGATTTTTTTTTCATTTTGCTGCAGATTTTTTATGTTTAGCTGTGTCGTATAAACTTGTCTTAAAACAGAATTAGTAAAAACAACATTAAAAACTTGTGATTGAGTGTTAAAATGACAAAGATGAAAAAAAAGTTTCTTCCTTACTGGTGTGTATGAAGAGTTTTATTCCTTTTCCAAAGATGATCTTTTGTGTAGCATCATTCACACTCTATACTTCATCAGGTCAAAAACCTCCAACTTTCATGGTCAGTTTTAACTATACAGAACACAAAGCCTAGTATTTACTTTCATTTATTTCAGGGGAAACTTATGTTAGCATCTTTACAGAGCTTTAGAACAAATGGACACTATTATCAAATGATAGCACTTAAAGTGCTGCAAAAACTACAGTACATGTTAAATTTGATTAAAAAATGAAAAAAAAAACATTAATTTTGGACATGGTTGCCTCAAATTAAAAAAGAGCAGAGTTGCCTTCCATTGATTCAAATTTATATATGATCAAAATTTGTTAACACTTGAAGCAGATGGTGTGATTTTATATCATAACATACTTGTAATTTGATTATTCTTTGGAGGTGAGTAGCAAGGAAATGTGAAAAGTAATACTATATATTTAAAACTACATTATCTGTGTATTTCCAGCTTTATTTTTTGTAAGCATTGTTATTGTTTATATGAAATTATTACATTTGAAGACAACTTTAAAGTATAAATGTTATTATTTTTTATTTAATGAGTAAGAATAGTTATGCAGAATCTAATTTAAATAAAATAGAGTAATTACTCACTGTCATTTATGGTGAGTTTAATTCCTGATCCAAAGTAGAGTTTTTCATAACCAGAAGCAGTCACACAGTTTAAAGAAGCTGGGCAATATCTGAGATGCTAATTCATTAAAATAGTAATAATCATAACTATTAAAAATGCACTATACCATCAAAATCTTACTCATTTGCACTTTTTATAATTTTTGTGATGCTTTAATGTGCAGAAGCAGCTTATCATTATAGATGTTTACTTTGCAATAAGAAACTGCTCTAAGTATGTACATAATAAAGCTAAATTGTTGTGGTATTGTTTGGAATATAAATTATTTAATTGCTTTAGGACAATATAGAGACAAGAACTGACTTACTTGCTAATACAATCAGTTCTGTTCCTGGTCCAAAAATAATTCTGAAGTTGTTGTTATTCACACAGGAACTGAAACAGTGACAAAAACTGAAGCAGCTACCAAAGATCTATTTATATACTAGTTTGGTTCTATTTCTTCTTTTTACACTCAAAGTATCATTTTAAAAGTGTGTCTGTTTCAGTTTTATGTTGATATTTGAAAATACAGAATATCAGATACTCAAAGTTAATATGTTGGCCTCAGTTATGTATGTAAATTTGTTTAACACATTTACTACCAATATATTATAGAATCTGAGTAAATTAAAAAAAATTGTGTGGTCATGTGTGAAAAGACACATTTAGTGTAGTTTTACCTTTAAAAGAAGTCATGAAACATATGGTCAATCTTTTATCAAATTTCCACAAAGTTTAATTTTTTATTGATCAAAGTGACATACATGTAATGTTCTATTCAAATTTTATTAGCTAACAAACCAGCAATATCATATGACAAAACTGTATATTAACAGGCTATTTTTTCTCAAAGTAAACTCCCATGACAGTATGGTAACTTTTAAACCAGATCCAAATATGAATCTGTTCACTTAACAAGTTAGCATGATTTAAAAATAAAACATGTGACACTTTGTTAATGTTAATGACTTACTGCCTTAATTTACATTTTACTTCTCAGCAGATTCAATGTTGTGTATTCAATAGTCTTTAGAGTTTTTCCCATTTAACTGTAACATGGTCATAATAATACTGTAATATTGTCACATGGTTATTATGTTTTTTCATTATTTTGGTTTATTAAAAGACTCGTTTATGATTCCTCTTAATATCAGCAAAAAAACATTTTAATGGTTTTCATCTGTTATATATTCGCTAAAAACTTTTTTTTTATTTATTACTCACTCGTTTGGATAGTTAAATGGCTTCCAGTGCCAAAGATGACTATCTCCAGCAGCATTCACACAGTAAACAGCTTCATTACAACTAATGACAGTTAATTCCAGTCAACAATTGTAATAATTAATAAATGCATGTTTGTCAGAAATTTGCAATTTTTACTCAAAAATTTGCAAAGTTTTTCTTATACATTTAAAACTTGTTCTTGAAATTTTTTAAATTTTCTTCTCAAATATTTGAAAACGTTTTCCTGTAAATCTCCAACTTTTGTGTCCTTAATTTGCACCTTTTTTTTTTTTTTTTTTACAAAAAATGTCTAACTTTTTTCCTAACAAATCTTGTAAATCTAAATTTCAATCATAAATAAATGTTTTGCTCATAGTGTGGGCTGGTTGTTTTAAAATAACAGGACATGCTGAAGTACATTGAGGAATGTATAGATTAATATTTAAAATTAAAATATTTTTCTGATAATTCCAATAAAAAAATTAACACTAACAAACTCATTTTTTCAATTTTAAAATCATAAACAACTTACCAGCATAAATGTCAACTTTGATCCCATGTCCAAAAATTAACTTGTATCCAGCATTCACACATTAATCGCCCCCACAACAAAAACCATCACAGCAGCTGATCTAAACAAATCCATTAGCAATTAATCATTTATATATATATATATATATATATATATATATATATATATATATATTTTTTTTTTTTTTATAGGAATGCCTATTAGAGCTAATCAGACGTTTGTAGTGTTCTAAAAATATCTGATATTTATGTGTACTTTTGATCATTGAAATTGGAAAATGTGTTAGAATTAATATTAATAGGCTAAAAAAAGGTCAATAATTGATGAGTTTAAATAGATGTGATTTGAGTATTTGAGGATTATCAAACCTACAATTAACTAACAATTGACTACACAGAAACAGTGACTTTGATATTGGCTTGATAAAACTGTTGCACTCATGTAGTTCAACTCTGAGCTCATTGAAAATGGAAGATGTGTTATCAAGAGTGTTAATGGTGTTAAAAAGGTTGATAAATTAAGAGTTTAAATAAATGTGATTATAGTAATTTAGCATTTGAGGAATATCAAATAAGCTAATGATTGACTACACAGAAACAACTTCAATATTGGCTTGATAAAACTGTTGGACTTACATGTTTCAACTCTAGGCTTAATTCCTGAAACAAATTTTTTTTTTGTTGTTACTATTCACACACTGATTTAAATTTGATCAATAACAAGCTAACAGGAAGCACAGTGGTGAGGCAATGTATGTGTCTATTTTCTATACACTGAAGACTGAAATAGAGACAAATGTATAAAAAATGTTACTGTGAGTTTATTATCTCTGCAGACTAAAGACCAACTGGAGAACTCTCTGAGAAGGTTATCATGCCTTCTCACTTACCTGTGCTGTACATGCTCTACACTGAACAGTGACTGAAATTAAGCTATTAACTTTTACAATCTACTTATATTTATTAAATAAAAGGCTTAAAAATATTGAACATTTCCATAATGACAAATTCTAAAAATCACAGCTATGGTATGTATCTGATAACATTACTAGAAAAATGGGTATGATTAATTAATTTATAAGCTTGTGTATGTATTTAGTTGACAGTCATTATGATGGTAAAACTACATATTTTTATATCCTGGAGTGAGGCAGTTGTTTTTATCAATCCTGCAAAAAGAGCACAAATACCAACATAAATAAAAAATGTTCTGTTAAACTGATGCATTTAAAGTGAAGTCTTACTGTTCTGTATTATTAATTTAGCTCCTTCTCCAAAGATCAGCCACCCAGTCCCCTCATTCACACACTGAGAAACTTCATAGCATAAATTTGTGAAGAATCAAGGAATCTTTTCTTGCCTTTCTACATAATAGGTTTTCTTAGTGATTTTAAATAATTTGAGTAAAATGGTGTAAGCATTTAGAATGATGGATTTAAGTGTGTCCCCAGTGAAACAATGCGTTCAAGTCTTTTAATGGCACAGACCTTTGGAGCAAAATAATAAGTAAATAGTTCATTTTTCATGCGAATAATATGTATGATAATACCCATATTTAGGTTTGTTTTCATTTTGCTGCTGATTTTTTGGTGTTTAGCTTTATGGTATAAAATTGTCTTAAATCAGAATCAGTAAAAAAAAAAAAATAAATAAATAAAAATTCTTTCTTTCCACACAAAATATAATTTTAAAAGTGTCTCTCTTGCAGTTTTATGTTGACATTTGAAAATACAGAACATCAGACACTCACAGTTAATATATCTGCCTCAGTCATGTGAGTTTGTTTAACAAAATGACTACTAGTATATTATAAAATATGTGTTAATTAAAGTTGTGTGGTCATATGTGAGAAGACACATTAGGTGTAGTTTTACCTTAAAGAGAAGTCATGAAATATATTGCCAATCTTATCGAATTTCCACAAAGTTCATTTTTTATTGTTCAAAGGGACATACATGGAGTATGTTATTCAAATTGTATATATTTAACAAACAATGCTGCCATATAACATAACAAAATTTTATATTAACAGGCTATTTTTTTTTCAAAAAGTACACCGACATGACAGCATGACAATTTTGTATCCAGATCAAAATATGAATTTGGTGTTGATATATTCACATAACAAGTTAGCATGATTTAAAAAAAAAAACATGTAACACGTTGTTAATGTGATTGACTTTCAGTTCTTAATTTACATTTTACCTCTCAGCGGATTCAGTGTTGAGTGTTCAATAGTATTTAGATTTTTTTCCCATTTAACTGTAACAGGGTAATCATAATAACACTGTAATATGCTTACATTGTTGTTATGGTTTTTGTAGTTATTATGGTTTATTAAAAGACTTGTTGATAATTCCTTTTAATGTCAGTAAATAAATGTTTTAATGTTTTCACCTGTTATTATACATTTGTTAATCCCTTTTGTCATTTATTACTCACTCGTTTTGATATATAAATGGCTTCCAGCACCAAAGATGATTTTATCTCCAGCTGCATTCACACAGTTAATGGCATCATTACAAATAAAGACAGTTAATCCCAGTCAGCAATTGTAATAATTAATACAGTATGTTCATGTTTGTCAGAAGCTTGCAACTTTTTCTCAAAAATGTGCAACTTTTTTGGTCATAAATTTAAAACTTTTTCTTGTAAATTTTAAACTTTTTTCTCAAATATTTGATTTTTTTCTGTAAATTCACAGCTTTTTTGTCCTCAATTTGCTACCTTTTTCCTCAAACATTTGCAACTGTTTTCTTGTAAATATTTTGGAAATCTAAATTTGATTCAAAAATATTTTTTTTGTTCATAGTGTGGTCTGGTTGTGTTAAAATAAGAGGACATGCTGAAGTACATTGAGGAATGTGTCAATGAACACTTAAAATGAAAATATTTTCCTGTTAATTCCAATACAAAATCCACAATAACAAACCCATTACAGGGCTGTGATAAGATGTTTTGTATAATTTAAAAATCATCAACTTACCAGCATAAATATCAACTTTGATCACATTTCCAAAAAATAACTTGTATCCAACATTCACACATTCATCATCCCCACAACAAAAATCATCACATCAACTGGTCTAAACTGATCCAATAGCAGCTTATCATTAATATAAAAAAGAAGATATTTTTTATAGTACAGCCTATTAGAGATATTCAGAGGTTGATAGTGTGGTAAAAATATATGATAATTATGGGTACTGTGTATCATTGAAAATGGAAAATGTGTTATAAAAGTGGCTGGTAAGGGTTGATAAATGAAAAGTTTAAATAGATGTGATCAGAATAATTTAGCATTTGAGGAATATCAAATATACAATTAGCTAATGATTGACTACACAGAAACAGTGACTTCAATACTGGCTTGATAAAACTGTTGGACTCACGTATTTCAACTCTGAGCTCAATTCCTGAACCAAAAATCATTTTTTGGTTGTTACTATTCACACACTGATTTAAACTTGTGCAATAACAAGCTAACAGGAAGCACAATGGTGAGGAAATGTATGTCTATTTTCTATTCACTGAAAACTGAAATAAAAACAAATGTATAGTAAAAGTGTTTTTTTTGTGAATTTATTATCTCTGCAGACTAAAGACCGACTGGAGGCACCCTCAGAAGAGATCATCATGCCTTCCCACTCATCTGTGCTGTCAATGTAGAGTTTTTCTTTAGCATCACTGATTTTGGTTCACTTCAGTTATTAAAATGTTTCATTTTTTTAATCAAACTCAAAAATATTCAGTCATTAGACACAAGCAATAGAACCAATATAGAGTTGTATGCAAAATTTTGGGAAGAGCATATTCTACTGACTTTAAAAAAAAACATGTATGTTTAATTAATGGAATATACTTATGCATGTATTTAGTTCAATTTAAGAAAGAATAAAAGCAACTTTGCAGTAATGTTTGTTGGTAAAACTATATACATATTTCCATATAATGGAGTTACTGTGTTTATATTTTGTCAGGTAAATTATATCAAAACTTCTTGCATATGACTGCATATAGGGCTAATGGTAAATGTGTGATGCAGATGTTTTTTCATAAACCTTCAAAAAGGCTAATGAAACATTAAAATAATAAACAAAAATGTTCTATTATACTGATTAATTAAAAGTGAAGTCTTACTGTTCTGTATTATTAATTTAGTTCCTCTTCCAAAGTTCAGCCGCTGAGTCCCATCATTCACACACTGAGAAACTTCATAGCATAAATTTATGACAAAGAATCGAAGAATCTTTTATTGCAGTTCTACATATTAGGTTTTCTTTGTGTGTGATTTTAAATAAGTTGAGTAAAATGGTGTAAGCATTTAGAATGATGGATTTAAGTTTGTCCTTAATGAAACTATCAGTTAAAGTCTTTCAATGACACAAACCTTTGGAGCAAAATAATAAGTAAATAGTCCATTTTTCATGTGAATATGTATGATAATACCCACATTTATGTTTTTCATTTTGCTGCTTATTTTTTTTTTTTTAGCTTTATGGTATAAAGATGTCTTAAATCAGAATTAGTAAAAACAACATTTAAGACTTGTGACTGTGTGTTTAAAAAGGCAAAAACAAAAATTGTGTTTCTTCCTTAATGGTGTGTAGAAATATTGTTCCTTTTCCAAATATGATCATTTGTGTAGCATCATAAACACTATACTGCATCAGGTCAAAACCCTCTGAGTATTACAGTTCGCATTAACTTTACAGAACACAAAACCTAATATTTATTTTCATTTATTTCAATAAAATATTTTGTTAGCATCTTTACCATGCTTTAATCCAAATTGACACTATTATCAAACAATAGTCCTTAAAGTGCTTCAAAACCTACATTACATGCTAAATTTGGATTATTTTATAAACAGGAGAAAACAGATTAATTCTGAACATAGTTGCCTCAAATCTAAAAAAAAAAAAAAAAAAAAAAAAGCAGAATTGTCTTCCATTGATTCAAACTGATATATGATCAAGGTATGTTAACACTTGATGCAGATGATGTGATTTTATATCATAACAAAATTTAAATTTGATTATACTTTGGCATCGAGTAGCAAGGAAATGTTAAAAGGAATACTACTGTACACATATTTATGGGGAATTTTTTTTCATAAATTGTACTGACATTAGTTTTTTTTTTAAATAAACAGTGCCTAAAATAAAAAAAAAATGCTTTAAGGTGCTACAAGTTTGCTTTTAACTTAAAAATGTAATTACTTACTGTCATAAATTATGAGTTTTATTCCAGATCCAAACACAAATTTCCCATAACTAGTTCCAGTCACACAGCCTTTTAAGGCTGGTACATAACTCACATTACTATTTTAGAAAGGATTTAATCAGTTTAACATAAAAAAGTATTGACCGATTTACTGCTTAAGAGCGTTTATGTGATGTACTATTTAGTTCGTCCTCAACTTCAACATTCATTTATTTGAATTTTCATCTCTTCCTTCTCCATAGAGTAAAAAGTAAAATTTTATTTTAAAGTGTTGTCCTGTGTAAGTTAATAGAAACTTGTGATTGGGGGTAATCAATGATATACTATCATGGGCAAGAGAGTTGCATCAATGAGATTTATTATGTGTTTTTAATGTATGTGAAGCAGGATAACTTCATAAGTGCAATGAAAGCAATAATATTCTTTTAGAAGTGGGAGAGTTTAAGTTTTATGAATGAATTAAAAAACAAATTTAAACAAAGAATTTACCATAACAAACATACCAGCTTAATGATGTAAGCACATTTTTTTCTTTTTTACTAAATGCTAAGTTGACAATTAAAAGGATTTTTTTGTCAAAATTATTCTTAATTAGATGTAAAACATAAATTCTAAAATGATTTCATTTACATGTGGGGTAATTCAAAAGTTTATGGAAAATGATTTAAGTTATTAATGAATAAGATTTATATGGTGCTTTACATGTAAAGTGACATCTCAAAGCGCTTACAGTGAGTCCATGATTCATTCACTCCACACACAGACATTGACAGTGGTGAGCTACCTCTGCACCCATTGCTGCCCTGGGGCAGCCTGACAGACATGTGGCTGCAAATCCACACCAATGACCTCTCTGCCCACTACTGAACATTTATACACATTCATACCCAGTGTCATGGACACTGGAGGCAAGGTGGGGAAAGTATCTTTCCTGGGGACACAATGGCAGGATTGCTGGGGAGAAAGGGATTTGAACCACCAAACATCTGGTGTTTAGATGACCTGCTCTACCTCCTAAGCCACTGCTCCCTTTAAAGGCAAATAAATTGTATTCATCAGACTTGGAGAAATTTTTTTAGGAACTACAAGTACTGTATGTATATATTAAAGAAACATATTATATAAAGACTCACGTGTTTGAATAATTAATTTGGTCCCCTCAGCAAAGTAGAGTTTTCTGACTCCAGAGTCAGTCACACAGTCTTATGTTACTAAACAAATACTTGTGCTACAATTTATTCACATCTATATGTATTTCGTAGCATATCAAATGTCTAGTAAAGTCTTTTACTTCAGTTTGTTTTGTGCAATTTAAAAAGAAGTGCATTTTTTGTGGATGCTTAATCTAAGATGCTTTTTGAAAAGCATTGGTGAAAAAAAAGAAAAAAGAAAGGAAATAGAGGGATGATTATAAACTATGGGAATAATAATCAATATATAAAACCTGAAAGGGCAAAATTTTCTAACTGGTTTGGAACAACAAAGGGGTGCCATTTCCAAAGAGGAGTCTATGTCCTCCGAGATTCACAGAACAGTAACAGCAACATAAACTAATACAGTATCAGCAAATCACTACATGGATATATTTAGAGATTGTAATGGATTAAACACGACCATTTAAGCCACATTGGTGAATTTTAGGTTAGGATTATTAACACTTGTAAGGTTTATAACTAAAAAAATAATGATAGGTTGAAGAAGTTTGAATTCTTAAAGGTAGCCAACATTTGATGCACTATACAAAACAAAATCTTTCTGAAACCTAAAACTATATGTGTATGTACTTAGAATTTTTTTCCTTCAAAATGTAGATTAAAGAAAGGATGGATGCTAAACTATGGAATATTTTAATGACAACAATAATCTGTCTAAAATATTAAGAATCAAATCTTCCTACCAACTTGCACCAACAACTGGATACCATTCAAAAAGAGAAGCTTCCTTCCTCCGCACAAAATTATGAGCTTCAACATAAACTTGTGTATACAAACTACTGAAGGCATGAGCTTCATTGGTGATTAAAATTAGGCTACAGCAACATTTAGGCCAAATTGGCAAACATGAGGCTAAGATTAGAATTACATTAAAGGTTTAGAAAAGGAAATTAATATTGAGATTGGGGCAGTTAATAGCAACTTTATGGAAGAGTTGAAAATCACATTTTGTTAGTTTTAATCAAAACATATGATGTATTAAAAAATGATTTCTGAAAACATATAATCCATTAGAATAAATGACATCAGATCTTGATTATGGAGTTTTAATTGTGAAAAAATAAATATCACAGTAAGCTGTAAGTTTTAAAAAGGAATGTCTGTGTTTGGATATCAGTTTTTTAAGTGTGGTCAGTGTATAATAAAAAGTCACTGTTTATATTATTTGTCATAACTTACTGAAATTTGACATGTTTTGTACTCACTGTCATAGATGATTAGTTTAATTCCAGATCCAAAAATAAGTTTCTGGAAACCACCTCCAGTCACACAGCTCGTTAAGGCTGGTAAATAAGTAGGTGCTTTTAACCGAGCTTTAATTATTGTAAAAAATCAAGAAATTGACACATTTACAGACTGTCAAATGATCATTTTCTTGACAGAAAATATGTATTGTGGTTGAATATGTTATTAATTAAATGGGTAGGAATAATGAAGAATTGCAAGTAGTGAAACAAAGATTTTAGTATTGGCTTCTTATTAATAGTTTTTTAACCTACAAGCTGGTATTTTATGTCAGTGTTAAATTACCAAGCATGAATTATGCTATAAATGTGCTTTATGTGTGTAGGGTGTTGGACAGTGAATTGTCTTTGTATTTATCAAGAGTGTAGTTGTAGTGTAGTTGTAGTGTAGTTGAAAATTTTAGATTTGGATGAAAATTAAATAATGTGCACATATGGTAAAAATGACTTGGACTCACGTGTTTGAATAATTAATTTTGTCCCTTCACCAAAGTACAGTTTGTTCAGTCCAGACTGAGTCACACAGTCCTCAGCTACTAAACAAATTCTTGTGCTGCCAATTATTAATTAATAAAATTGAAAGAAACTTTGAGTATTTGGGCATTCTAATAATAGATTAATCACCTTTAATGTGCCCACCACTAATAGAAACTTAAACATTATTTTTTGATTATGTTTTATGGGTATTAAAGAAACTTTAAATTGAGTATTTAAATATGTGTTGAATAAAGGAAAGGAAGAGAGACAACTGTTATTCAGGTGTTCCTGAAAATCTTAATTATTCTGGTGGTGATAGATTTAGCAAAACCATTTCATGTACCATATGTAAAATTCTAATGGGATTTTATATAAGATAGAAGCTTTAAAACAAACTCAGTTTTATCACCATCACCATTTCAGTCCCCATAACGATAATGACACAGTTTAACAATACCAATACCCACAACTAAAACATTTAACAGAAACCAAAATAGAAAAATTGCACATTTTTAAAATGCCCTATATAAGCTGTTGATGTGCAAAACAAGACATTTAGTGAAAGTGGGATTTAGTGTCAAATCAGTTTAAACAGCAAAATGAAGTGTCAGCATTTTGTAGTTAAGATGTTATCATTAGAACCAAAATTAATTACATGCTTAATTACATTAGCTAAATGATTTTTGTGTTAACTCAAAGAAGATTACAATACCACATTAATAATATAAATGTAATATTTCATAATCCAATGCTTTATTCAGAAATAATGTGACTTTTAGTTAAACGCTGGTGGTCCTCAACAGTGGAGAAATAATAAAGTAATTTCTTACGTGATTCTATATGTAGAGTTGTCCCAGTGCTGAACAGAATTCTGATCCCATCAGTCACACACTGGAAACTGACTCAACAAAATCATGGAGAGTTTTCACCCAAGATTAAGGCCAGATTACAGCTTGGAAAATATAAATTTGATATAATCTTAACACTTCATGAAGATGATGTTTTTTTTTCTTCTACAAATACACCCTTTTTTGTATATACTTTATCTTTGTGTTTATTTTAATTTGAGTTATATGACTTGAACGGGGGAAGTATTCACATTGTGAAAAAACAAAATCACTGTATTCTTGATATTGTCATGATGGGAATGAATTTATTTATTTTAAATATCAAATGGAACAGTTTAATCAGTAAGAAGTTAGTCTATTCAGAACATATTTCTTCTTTCCTTGATTTGTTCAGTTGGTACTAACGTGGTATTAATGAAAATTATTAAAATATACACACATTTATGTACTTATGCTGAATGTTAACAGCTTAAAATTCCAGTGTTGCTCCAGCAGAATGCTTCAAATTTTTTACTGCTACTCAGTGAAGATCGAGTTTGATTTTCTTTGCATATGCTAAATTTCGTGAAATTGGCTGGAATGCAAAGCAGTTTAAGTATTCTGAGGATATGAGAAGTTGCTTAAAAACACAACACTGAATTCTAAAAGTTCTTTGCCCAGAAAATGTCATTAAATATATCCTACCACTACACCACAATTTATTTAAATTACTAGAGTCCACTTGGTAAATAAAAATAGAATTGTACTTACTTATGCCCACAATCAGTTTAGTTCCACTGCCAAAGATGACCTTGTCAAAGCCAGTGTTAGTCACACACTCCAAAATTCCAATACATAAAAGGCTCAGATGATACAACACTTAACTCATTTAAACAAAGGCTGTCAACAGTACTATAGGAATGATAATTAACATCACATTATGGATTACAGTCTGTGTTGATTTCTTATATTTTTATTGTTTTTATTATGTTTTGATCACATACAGTGTTTGAATAGACTAAAATGAGCTAGTCTTACATTGTTGATTAAAGACAATCCTTTTTTTAGAAATAAGTATTAAGTTTTTAAATACTTGTCTGTTAGTTTACTTTTCTTAGTCAAAATAAAATCAGTTTTGAAAAAGCACATTTCAGTGTCCAAAGCTATTTTGGCGACATTAGCAAATAGATGCTATGGTTATTAAATAAAACAATAACGTTTTGAATTTGACAAATTTTTAATTGGTGGCTGCTTTAGACATATTGGAAGGTTCTAGTTAAATATTTTATTGATGGTACATCATAACCTATATTTCTCAATATATCAGATATACATATATTAGCATGTGTTTTGATGCAATATTATAAAAAAATGTGTGGAATGCTACTGAAAGATGTTATTGTAGAAGTGCCAGTTTTATATTTTTTTGATATACAACTAATAACTACTAGAATAAATTAACATAACACTTAATTGGTTCAACTGTCACTCTGACTCCTTCACCAAACAATAGTTTCCAGTTTGAGGTCAGAAACTGATTATCTTTATCTTTTGTGGCAATAATTTGTTTATTTAAAATAATTCCACATATAATTATAAAAAGGATTGTTATTTTTTGTTATACTTTTTTAAAATTGTGTATTGGGGGAATTGATTTGAAGTTTTAGTAATAACCATAATAACTGAACAAAAAAGTAAAGAGAAAAACTGACTTTTAAAAAGAAATTCACAATGAGACATTGATTAAATAATGTAATTTGACTCACTTTTCTCTATAATCAGTTTGGTTCCTTTTCCAAAAAATAGTTTCCAAGTTGATCCTGAAGCAGTCACACAAGAGAGCTTAGCTGAACAATAACTACTGTAGTGACTACATAATACAGTGATAATGAATATTAATTTCAATGTCTTATTATGTTAACTTAGCTCAAAATCAATTTAGTTTCATTGTGTAACCTGGTTCAAAATATGACAGCTATTGCTGCATTAGTTGAGAGACTAATAACAATAAAACAGAAATGTGTATAACAATTTAAACTTGACAATTTAGAAGGTAAGCATTATCATTTCAGGAGGAAAAGAAAACACACTGGTATTAAACTAGTAGTTAGATTTTAGAACTTGTAACCATAAGTGATGATGGAATGTGACAGCGATCTTAGATTTGTATTCAGAATCAAAATTACAACTGTTAAATGGTTTTGATCAATGCGGTAATGATATTTTTTCACATTTGGATAATTGTGTTGTTAACCTAGTGGTGTCACTTTTAATTGTGATTAATCGCATTACATGACAGGGCAGTTAACTTCTGAATCACATCACACATCTAATTAGTGTTTTAATACCGTTAATTGCACTTCAACTGCATAGTGTGATTAATCACATGATTGTGATTAACTCAACATAGCTCTCTCTCACCTATGTGATGCCTATCAAAAAAAATGTGGTAATTATAAACAATTAAAGTTGAACCACTAATAAAAACCCATGATTGCCTTGGTTTACTGGTTAAAACTTGTGTCGTTACTGAAACTACTTGAAAATGCAATTGCTAGTTTCCATATCCATCAACACGAGTTTGTGTAAAAGTGAAGTAAATACTCACTACTCTCTACTTTCAATTTTGTCCCTTGTCCAAAAAACATCTTCCAGCGTCCCACTGAGTCAGTCACACACTGGATTTATGTTTAACAATAACACTAAGGGATTACGACCTGTACTTATATAGTGCTTTTTGTAGTCTCAAACACTACTCAGTAAAAATGTTTCTATTTAGAATAAAAAAAAAAATAAAATGCACATTGATATAGATTTCATTAGAGTGTTTTGTTCAAACTAAGGTATTGCTTATTATGAGTCAGGTATTTATATACAAAAATTTAACAAAGGAAGGAAAGCTCTCAGAATGGAATACAACCAAAGATCAAGACAACAAAACTGCATTTCTGGGGCAGTTTGAATGGGGAGTGGTTTGGAATGCATTTAAAATTGACCATGAAATGGAATGGATTTATTAAAAGATAATTTTTAAGTATATAAAACACACTAGACTCCAATACATCCTGTGAAAATTATTGAAATTCCAAATATCCATCCACCCATCCATCTTCTTCTGCTTAATCATGAAGAAAAATCAAAAAATCTTTTTTTTGTTGTTGTTGTAAAGTGACATCATCAATAAACAACTGTATAAACAGTATTCATGAACTAATATTTGTATTTCTGAAAATACTCACTGCTGTCAACAGTTAGTCTGATGCCTGCTCCAAATATTATTTTCCAGTTTCCTGATAAAGTCACACAGTCACATCTACCTCGACATTAACTCGGTAGGCTTCCTATTATATTCTTAGAGGTTTTTACGGACACTAAACATTCACACACACCAGCAGTGTGTGAATGTGTGTGTGAATGGGTGGATAACAGGATCTGTAAAGTGCTTTGCTCATCTAGAGATGAGAAAAAAAGTGCTATATAAGTGAACACCATTTACCACTTACTAATGTTATTTAGCGTAAAAGGTGTCACAGAAATATCGAATATTCATGATGCAATACAGTGCAATAATTTAACACCTAAATATTTCAGGAATTTGAATCCATACAAATGAACCAAAAGTCATGAAAAATGGTTCTAAAATCTTCCAATCCCACATCATTTAATCTAGTGAAAAGTTGAAAGTGTTGAACATTTTACTCACGCATTTCAACAGTCAACCTTGTACCCTCTCCAAATATAATTTTTCGTATTCCAGTCCCAGTCACACTGCACTCCTAACCATAACAGTATCCTGACAAACGCACACTGATTACAATTTCAATCACCATTTTTACTATCCTATCATGTCACAAGGTTTGATCAACACAAAATATTACTTTTCAAGTTGAATATCCATAAAAAATAAAATTGTACTCATCAGACTTGGATAAAATTTTTGAAGGAACTACAAGTACTGCATGTATATATTAAAGAAACATTTTAAATATAAAGACTCACGTGTTTGAATAATTAATGTGGTTCCCTCAGAAAAGTAGAGTTTGTTGACTCCAAAGTCAGTCACACAGTCTTCTGTTACTAAACAAATACTTGTGCTACAATTTAATCACATCCATATGAATTTCATAGCATATCAAACGTCTAGTAATGTCTTGTATTTCAATTTGTTTTGTGCACTTTAAAAAAGAAGTGCATTTTTTTGTGGATGCTTAATCTAAGATGCTTTTTGAAAAATATTGGTGAAAAAATAATAAAAAAACCAAAGGAAAAAGAGAAATGACAGCAAACTATGGGAAGAATAATCAATCTCTCTCTCTCTCTCTATATATATATATATATATATTATATATATATATATAATATATATATATAGAGAGAGAGAGGTTTTATATATATATATATATATATATATATATATATATATATATATATATATATATAAAACCTGAAAAAACAAAATTTTCTTACTGGTTTGGAACAACAAATGGACGCCATTCCCAAAGAGGAGTTTATGTCCTCCGAGATTCACACAACAGGAACAGCAACATAAACTAATACAGTATCAGCTAATTGCTACATGGATGTATTTAGAGATTGTAATGGATTAAACACAACCATTTAAGCCACATTGGTGAATTTTAGGTTAGGATTATTAACACTTGTAGGTTTATATGGAAAAAAATATTCTTGAATTTAATGACAGACTGAAGAAGTCTGAATTCTTACAGGTTGCTAACATATGATGTACTATATAAAACAAAATCTTTCTGAAACCAATAACTAAGTAGCAGAATGAACAATAATAACATTTCTGAACACTTTGGAAAAAATATGTTAACAAAGCAAATAGTGTGCAAATAGATATATCAAATGGTGAGGCAATTTAGTTTGAATTAAGTTTAGAAATAGTAACTGACAATATGTTGGGGTGATAAATATTATCAAGTTTACATACTCAGATTGCAGTCTCACAAAGATGTCTGCTTCAGTGTAAAGTTTGTAATTTGATCATCCTACATTTTCAGTTAATGAATAAATTGATCATGCTCAGGCTGGTGTCGTTCACCTTTGTTAATTGATGAGCAGACAATAAAATAACCTCTTACGTGTTTCTACATGTAGAGTTGTCCCAGTGCTGAACAGGTTTCTGATCCCATCAGTCCCACAGTGGAAACAGACTCAACAAAATCATGACAATGTTTTAAACATATAACCAAGGCCAGATTAAGTTAAAAAAAATATGAATGTTAACACTTTATGAAGATAATAATGCATCAGATTTAAATAGTGCTTTTTCATAGACACTCACTTTGCAAATAGATACATTATTCATTCACTCCAGATAGACAATGGTAGTGGTAAGCTACTTCTGTAGCCACAGCTGCCCTAGGGCAGACTGATGGAAATGTGGCTGCCAATCTGCGCCAATGGCCTCTCCGACCACCACTGAACATTTATACATATTCATACCCAGTGTTATGGACACCGGAGGCAAGGTGGGTAAAGTGTCTTGCACAGGGACACAATGGCAGGATATCTGGGGAGAGCGGGATTCAAACCACCAACCATCCAGTTATTGGACAACCTGCTCTTCCTCCTGAGCAACTGCTGCCAAAGATGATGTGATTGCTCCCCCAGCCATATGTATTTTTAGCAAAGTTGCACTGTCACCTATTAAGGTTATTGCATTAGTCATGTTTAGGTTTTTGAAATTATAAAATATGAATGCTGATAATGATAATATTAACTAAACACAGACATTACTTACTGTCATAAATGGCGAGTTTTATTCCAGATCCAAACATGAGATTCTGATAATCAGCCATAAAGGCTGGTATATAAGATAGTTAAGCCTGCCTCACGGACTACACATGGAAATTAGTTAGAACTCTATAATCTGGTACAGATCATCTCCTGTGTTTAATTTTTTTCTGAACATGATCCCTCACAAATACACAAACAATCTAAACTAAACTCGGCTGCACGGTGGTGCAGTGGTTAGCACTGTGGCAGCACAGTTTACCCTTGGCCGGGGGATCGTGGGGATCGTGGGATCGTGGGTTCGATCCCAGCCCCCGACCAACAGTGATCTGTGTGGAGTTTGCATGTTCTCCCCGTGTATGCGTGGGTTTACCTCAGGATTTCTCCGGTTTCCTCCCACATCCCAAAAACATGCAGGTTAGGTTAATTGGAGACTCTAAAGTGGCCCTTTGTGTGAATGTATATGTGTGTGAATAGTTAAAAGGGATGGCGCCGTATTGTGGCTGCTTCATCCATCTAGGTGGTGGATGACCCTTAATTTCTGTAAAGTGTCTTTGAGTGTCTATGATAAAGTGCTATATAAATCTGATGCATTGATTGATTGATTGAAACTAGAAGGAAGGCTTAAATGACTGTAAAATTATATTTGACAAAACTGACTTTTTAAGTGCTATTTACTTGATTGAGAAAATGCATTTTTGCTAAACATGCTTCTAATTTAAAAGGAAAAACAGCAATTCACAGTTCCAAAAAAAATGAAATAGGGTTTCTCCTTTTGACTACTTTGTTATATTATTTTAATTACACAGTTGGACTCATGGGTTGGTATTTTATTTTAATTCCCAAACATAAATGACATTATATGTAAATCTACTGAAGTGCATCGGCCATTGAACTATTTAGAGAAAATTGTCTTTTTCTTTACTAAAACAAAAACTGATCTGGGGGAACATTTAATGAATTACAAGAATGTTAAGATGAGAGTTACACTCACGTGTTTGAATAATTAATTTGGTCCCCTGTCCAAAGTAGAGTTTTTGGAGTCCAGTGTCAGTCACACAGTCTTCAAGTACTGAACAAAACAAATACTTGTGCTAGCCACCAGTAACTTTAAGTCTTTGTGTATTTGTATATTCCAGAATGTTTCCCCTGTTTTTTACTTAACTTGAAACCATCATGTTTTTGATTGTTTTGCTTTTTTTTAAAAAAAATAGGATTTTCTTAGAAATTTTTCCTTCAAAATATAAACTAAAGAAAGGAGGGATGCTAAAATATGGAATAACTTAATGACAACAATAATCTGCCTAAAAATTTAAAGAATGAAATCTTCGTACCAACTTGCACCAACAACTGGATCCCATTCCAAAAGAGAAGTTTCCTTCCTCCAACACTCACACAAAATTATGAGCTTCAACATAAACTTATGTATACAAACTACTGAAGGCATGAGCTTCATTGGTGATTAAAATTAGGCTACAGCAACATTTAAGCCACATTGGCAAACATAAGGCTAGGATTAGAATTAGATGAAAGTTTTAGAAATGAAAATTAATATTGAGATTGGAACAGTTAATAGCAAATTTATGGAAGAGTTGAAAATCAATTTTTTTAGGTTTAATCAAAACATATGATGTATTATAAAAAAAATACAATTTCTGAAAACATAATTCATTAGAAAATACAACATCAAATTTTAATTATGGAACATAAATTGTGAAAAAAATAAATATCACAGTATTAATAAATATTAATAAATAAATATCATAGTAAATATGTTTTAAAAAGTAATGTCTGTGTTTGGATATCAGTGTTTTAAGTGTGGTCAGTGCATAATAAAAAAGTCACTGTTTATATTATTTGCCATAACTTACTGAAATTTAACATGTTTTGTACTCACTGTCATAGATGTTGAGTTTAATTCCAGATCCAAAAATAAGTTTCTGGGAACCAGTTGTAGTCACACAGCTCGTTAAGGCTGGTAAATAAGTCGGTGCTTTTAACAGAGCTTTAATTATTGTTAAAAAAAAAAATCAAGAAATTAACACATTTACAGACTGTCAAATGATCATTTTCTTGACAGAAAATGTGTATTTCAGTTGAATATATTGTTAAGTAAATGGGTATGAATAATAAAGAATTGCAAGTAATGAAACAAAGATTCTAGTATTGGCTTCTTATTAATAGTTTTGAACCTACAGGCTGGTATTTTATGTCAGTGTTAAATTACCAAGCATGAATAAATGTGTTTTAAGTGAATAGGCTGTTGGTTCATTGACAGATAATTTTCTTTGTATTTATCAAAAGAGAAATAAAGTGTAGTTGAAATTTTTAGATATGGTGGAAAATTTAATAAGTTGCACATATGGTAAAAATGACTTGGACTCACGTGTTTGAATAATTAATTTTGTCCCTTCACCAAAGTAGAGTTTGTTCAGTCCAGACTGCGTCACACAGTCCTCAGCTACTAAACAAATTCTTGTGCTGCCAATTATTATTTAGTAAAATTGAAAGAGACTTTGAGTATTTGGGCATTCTAATAATAGATTAATCACCTTTAATGTGCCCACCACTAATAGAAACTTAAACATTATTTTTTTTTTGATTATGTTTTATGGGTATTAAAGAAACTTTAAATTGAGTATTTAAATATGTGTTGAATAAAGGAAAGGAAGAGAGATGACTGTTATTCAGGTGTTCCTGAAAATCTTAATTATTCTGGTGCTGATAGATTTAACAAAACCATTTCATGTACCATATGTAAAATTCTAATGGGATTTTATATAAGATAGAAGCTTTTTAAACAAACTCAGTTTTATCACCATCACCATTTCAGTCCCCATAATAATAATAATTCAGTTTAACAATACCAATACCAACAACTAAAACATTTAACAGAAACTAAAATAGAAAATTTGCACATTTTTAAAATGCCCTAAATAAGCTGTTAATGTGCAAAACAAGAAATTTAGTGAAGGAGGGATTTAGTGTCAAATCAGTTTAAACAACAAAATGAAGTGTCAGCATTTTGTAGTTAAGACGTTATCATTAGAACCAAAATTAACTACATGCTTAAATACATTAGCTAAATGATTTTTGTGTTAACCCAAAGAAAATTGAATTACCACATTAATATTGTAAATGTAATATTTTATTATTTCTCCACTGTTTAGGGTCACCGACGTTTAACTAAAAGCCATGACATTATTTCTGAATAAAGCATGGGATTATAAAGTAATTTCTTACTTGATTCTACATGTAGAGTTGTCCCAGTGCTGAACAGAATTCTCATCCCATCAGTCACACATTGGAAACTGACTCAACAAAATCATGGAGCGTTTCAATCCAAGATTAAGGCCAAATAACAGCTTGGGAAATATGAATATAATATAATCTTAACACTTCATGCAGATGATGTGGTTTTGTTCTCCTACAACTACACTTATTTTTTTGTATTTACTTTATTTTTGTATTTATTTTATTTTTAGTTATATGACTTGAACAGGGGAAGTATTCACATTGTGAAAGATTACAAATTTAAAATCTATGTATGTAGGTCTATATTTGGACAGGAATACACTACCAATCTTTGCAGTATTTCCATTTACTGTATTATTGGAATTGTCTTTTAAAGTCAATTGACATTGACTTTTAAAAAGAAATTCACAATAAGACATTGATTAATAAATATTGTAATTTCACTCACTTTTCTCTATTATCAGTTTGGTTCCTTTTCCAAAAAATAGTTTCCAAGTTGATCCTGAAGAAGTCACACAACAGAGCATAGCTGAACAATAACTACTGTAGTGACTGCATTATACAGTGATATTTAAAAAAATGATTTAAATGTCTTATTAGGCTAATTAGCTCAAAATCTATTTAGTTTCATTGTGCAACCTAGCTCAAATATGGCAGATATTGCTGCATTAGTTTAGAGACTAATAACAATAAATGACAAATGCGTATTACAATTTAGAAAGTAAGCATATCATTTCAGGAGGAAAAGAAAGCACACTTGTATTAAACTAGTAGTTATCTTTTAGAATTTGCCACCATAAGTGATGATGGAATGTGACAATGATCTTAGATCTGTATTCAAAATCCAAATTACAACTGTTAAAAGGTTTTGATCAGTGGGGCAATGATATTTTATCACATTTGGATAACTGTATTAACCTAGAGGTGTCACTTTTACTTGTGATTAATCACATTAGATGACAGGGCAGTTAACTTCTGAATCACATCATCCTAATAAGTGTTTCAGTGCCTTAAATTGCACTTCAGCTGCATAGTGCGATTAATCACATTATTGTGATTACCTCAGCAAAGCTCTCTCTCACCTATGTGATGCCTATGGAAAAAATTGTGGTAATCACAATTAAACAATTAAAGTGGCACAAATAATAAAAACTCATGAATACCTTGGTTTACTGGTTAAAACGTGTGTTGTTACTGAAACTGCTTGAAAATACAATTGCTAGTTTCCATATCCATCAATAAGAGTTTGTGTACAATTTAAGAAAATACTCACTACTCTCTGTTTTCAGTTTGGTCCCTTGTCCAAAAAAAACAGCTTCAAGCTTCTCACTGAGTCAGTCACACATTGGATTTGTGTTTAACAATAACACTAAGGGTCGCCGGGGGGCTGGAGCCTAAAGGATTAAGTGGAAGAAGATGGATTGATGGATGGAATAACACTAAGGGATTAGGACCTGTAGTTATATAGTGCTTTTTCTAGTCTCAAAGACTACTCAGTGTGCTTCACTAGTACAAACCCTCTTCTAAGGGGTCTGTCTATAGGAGACAGATACCTAGTGACAATTTAGAATGACCAGTTAACCAAACACTACTCAGCTCTGTCTAAGAAAAAATGTTTCTATTTAGACTAAAGAAAAAAAATCAATAAAATGCAAATTGATGTAGATTTCATTAGAGTGTTTTTGTTCAAACTAAGGTATTGCTTAACATGAGTCAGGTATTTAAAAATTAAACAAAGGAAGGAAAGCTTGCAGAATGGAATACAACCAAAGATCAAGACAACAAAACTGTGTTTATGGGGCAGTTTGAATTGGGATTGGTTTGGAATGCATTTAAAATTGACCACGAAATAGAATGGTTTTAATAAAAGATATTTTTTGTTATGTCAAACTCATTAGACTCAATTACATCCTATGAAAATTATGGAAATTCCAAATATAGTGAAGAAAAATCTAATAACCTGTTTTTTTTGTTGTTGTTGTTGTTGCCGTTGTTGTATAGTGACATCAATAAACAACTGTATAGACAGTATATGTAAACTAATATCTGTATTTCTGAAAATACTCACTGCTGTCTACAGTTAGTCTGATGCCTGCTCCAAATATTATTTTCCAGTTTCCTAATGTAGTCACACAGTCACATCTACCTTGACATTAACTCGGTAGGCTTCCTATTACATTCTTAGAGGTTTTTAAGGACACTAAACATTCACAAACACCATCAGTGTGTGAGTGTGTGTGTGAATGGGTGGATAACAGGATCTGTAAAGTGCTTTGCTCGTCTAGAGATGAGAAAAAAAAAGTGCTATATAAGTGAACACCATTTACCATTTACTAATGTTATTTAGTGTATAAGGTGTCACGAAAATAAATGCTCATGATGCAAAACAGTGTCATAATAATTTAGCACCTAAATATTTTAGGCATTTGAATCCATACAAATGAACCAAAAATCATGAAAAATGGTTCTAAAATCTTCTAATCCCACATCATTTAACCGAGCGAAAAGTTGAAAGTGTTGAACCTTTTACTCACGCATTTCAACAGTCAACTTTGTACCCTCTCCAAAAATTATTGTTCGTAGTCCCGTCCCAGTCACACTGCACTCCTAACCATAACATTATCCTGACAAACCTACACTGATTACAATTTCATTCACCTGTTTTACTATCCTATCATGTCACAAGGTTTGAGCAACACAAAATATTTCTTTTCATGTTGAATATCCATAAAAAGTAAAATTCTTAAAATATTTACAATGGCCAATAAAAAAGTCAAAACAGGAAAATTTAACCCTAAAGGCAAATGGTGATCCTCATGATAAAAAAAACACCTTTTGTTTGTTGAAAACTGGCAATGTTTTGTTCTGTTCTAACACATTTATTAAATCTTTTAACATACATATTTTGAGTTCTATTTCTAACAGTAGTTCTAACAAAGACTGCAATTTTGCATTTAAATGCCAAAAATATTCCAAAAATATCAGTCTCCCCAGATTTTTAATACTGTTGACTTATAGCGAATAAATAAATGGATTAAAAAAACAAAACAAACTAAAGTGTAGCTCTTCCTCAGAATTTTACTACTTACTTACATGATTCAACTTGCAGTTTTGATCCAGATCCAAAAAAAGATTTTGTTGTTTCCATAGACATGCACATCACAGAAACCAGTGATTTACTTTTTGAGGTGGGCCATAAGAAAACTATTTAAAATAACAGATTTTTAACTACAAAAGAAAAGCATCCATGGCTATTTATCCACAGTTTGTTTGGTTGATTGAATTACATGCAGTACATTGAGTAAAGGAGTTGATTGTTACATAATAATAAACTCCTTATTAAGAACATGATTTTTAATAACAATTGCAGGCCTTAGAGATGTTAAAACTCTTAATTGTGTTGAGACTAAAGACTGTTAATATTTTGACTTTAACCAGGAAAGAAATGCAAAAGCCAGAGCAAAATAGCAGAGATCAACACAATTTTTTAAATAATCAAACTTACTTGACCAAACTGTCACTTTTGTCCCAGAACCAAACATGAGTTTGTTTCCAAAACTAGTCACACAATTAGAAAAGTAATGACAAAAACTATAGCTCACGTCTAAATCAGGAATAGCTAATAAGTTAATGAAATAAGGTTATGAGGGCATAAAAAAGTTTTTGTATGTACTCGATCACATTTAGTCTTGGAAGTCACTCTCATCTCTGCATTCCAAATTAACTTAGTTTGAATTCTGAATGAAAGCGCCATTCTGCTTGTCTGTTATTTGTAGTATTAGCATTTTTTATTATTGTACAATCTAAAGTTGGCTGAGTAACTTGCTAAAATGAATAATAACCAAGACAGGTGTAAATGGAGAGACTAAAAATCAACTGATAATTTACAAAGTAATATCAACTTACTGCTCACCAGTCAGTTTGACTACCTTCCCCAAAATTAAGCTTGTGTGCTCCCAGCTGACTCACACAGTGTTTGTGCTATCAAAAAACTAAAGATTCAGTTCAATTTACTGCTTCATTGATACAGCTGAATTGAATTTACATGATATTAGAGGAATAAATCACATCATCTACAATCAGCATGGCTTTGGAATAAAGACTTGTTATGTATAAAATGGGTTAACATATTGTACATAACATAAACTTAAAAGTTTAGTTGTTTATCTTTTCATTTTAAAGTCAGTATTACACAACAGATAAACTTGGTACTTGGTACAAATTGTTTTCAGTTATATCTAATATTAATAATGCAAATTTAAGATTTATTTTGATTTGAATCATGTGATTTATCATCTTTAAAATCTGTTTGGTTGTGTTAACAAAGTCTACAATATGGCTTATAAATTGCATTTACAGAAATTATAAAAATAGCAAATGATTAAGTTTACTTACTGGAGTGAATATGCAATTTAATGCCAGATGCAAACAGAAGTTTGGATGCTCCAGAGTATGACACACTGAGAGTGGACTAAATACATAAACCCATTCACCCTGTGCAAATAGCTTAGCTGTGTTTACATGCATAATTTGATATATAGTGTTATTTGATTATGCAAATAACACTAATAATAATATTATGTTATTTGATTATCTAGTTATTCCATTCATGTGAATGGAATAACTAGATAAAGAACGTTATCAGATTATATGTTACACAAACACAGTTTATTATCCAATAATTTATTTCATCAGGGCATGTGAACACAAAATCTGATAATTATCATGATTTTATTCCCAGTTATTAGATTATCATGACCATATAACCAGACTCAATGTAACAGAAAAACTGGTCAAGAGATTTAACCCTGAAAAGCAGTCCTTACATTGGTTTTTGAAGGGTAGGTATTTATATGTAATATTTAATACTTGCTAGAGCCACGTCACTACATTAGTATATCAATTTAAAGTCAAAATGATTTTCTTATTGCATTGCAGAAAATTCTTTCTTTCAAACAAATATGCAGTCATAGATACTGCACAGTTATGATGTAATCCATTTTTATAATTATGTTTACATTTGCTAAAAATCACCATGAAGGCCTACATGAGTCACATATACTGTATGTATTCATTTTAGAAATACTGGTGGAAAACATATATTTTACTCTCATAGTTGGTGAGCTGGATCAACTATTTATCTGCAAAAATGAATCTGATAAAGTATAGAAGTGAAAAATTATTAACAAAAACATATATATTACATATTATATTTGTATTATGTATAAAACCCACATTCCTTATTTAATAATAAAAGCAAAGTTCAGTGGTTTTTATCAGTTATCTACATATTATTATCATATTTTTACTATATGTTGCAAAAAAAACCTGACAAATTGTTAATTTTTTTAATACTATAAATAAAACATTTACACTTACTGGTTGTGATAATTATTTCTGTTCCTTTTCCAAATAACAGTTTATTGTATCCTGATCCAGTAGTCACACAATGGATGGATTCTGTACAATAACTACAAGCCACAGGCTGGAAATCTCAGAGATATGCCATTTCAAAACTTAGGACAGGGTTAAATTAAGCATTAAGGAAGTTTGATATGGGTCCAAACGGCTGTAAACAGTGACTTGTCTTAAATAAAATGACATAAAATTGTTAATCAACACAAAAATAAAATGTCACATAGCTAATTATCTCAATTGTAAGCTCTAAAACAGATCAAACTCTATCCAATTAAATGGAATTGATGGTTTAAATTTTTAAAAAAATACCAGTTTTACTCACTCCCTTCCACACGGAGTCTGACTCCTGAAGCAAAGATCATCTTGTTATTCCCACCATACACACAGCATGAAACACAATTACAAAATCTGACCACGTCTGCATTTCATCTTCACAGAAAAAATCTGTGCAAACATAAAAAATGGTATCGAAATTTTAGTTTTCTTTAAAGAGAATGATACAGATACTGTAAATAAAGATCAAGTAGCTTGATCCAGTAACTATAAATTAAATAAAATTACAAAAAAATATTCAAAAATATCACAACTCTGGTTATTGACAATTAAAATTATGGTTTGAAATTGTCTTTCTGTTAGCTTTCTATTATCTACAAATTCAAGTCATTTATAAGTAAGTTTAAGTTTAATGTTTATTTGAAAGGGAGATTACATACTAATGAAAATTAATACAAATGTAAATATGCCAGATTCAGCAGTACTGCTAATTTGCAACTGTAGTCCCGCAGCTGGTAACAAAAACACACAAAGAAACAATCATACATGAGAAGAACAACAGCAGTGAAACCTTTTTCTTTTAAATTTGCAACGTTCTTCTCATAAATTTGTGAGTTTCCTCTTGTAAATTTGCAAATTTCTCAAGTAAGTGTTCAAACTTTTTTTTTTTCCTGTAAATTTGAAGCTTTCATCTGGATGCTGGTTAATTTTTTATTCAATGCAACTATGTTGCCATTTGTGACTTTCTGAATTTTTAAATTGGCCTCTTTCAACAAATTTTTGCACGTTTGTTCTAGCAGATGTGTCTCAAATTTGCGTTTATACATTTGGATGTTATGCTAAATTTGTGAAAACCCCATCCTCCTTTTTTTAAAAAAAATATATTGAATTGCCATATATATGGACATATATAACAATTATGAAATATGCATTTTAAGAAGAAGCCACAAAATAAATAAAAAAATGATCAACACAATCATGGACTTACAACTTGTAAAGATGTAAAATTTTGCAGGATATTAACACACCATTTTCTATCATTACTTTGATACCATTTGCAAAACGTATCTTGATGGTTGTTGTTCAAGGCACACAGTTAGATCAGCCAACACAACTACCATCTGTGAACTTGGACATTTTTTTTAATTGTGTATTATTTATTACTGTAGCTAAGAATCTAAATTATGTTATCTTTTTTTTAATTTATTTTTTTTACTTTGTCCAACAAATAAGAAAAGACTGAATTAAATAAGTGGAATCTTAAACAAGTGCAATCGAGAAAAAAAAATGACTTACTCAATTCAACGTGTAGCTTTACGCCTCTTCCAAAAATAATCTTGTTAGCATTCACACAACCCACAGCATCAATACACAAACCTCACTGACAGCTTTTCAAAGGACATGCATGGCTCAAACCTTAATATAATTTTAAATGATGGAAATGCACTAAAATTCAAGTTTATTTAAAAAAAATCTAAATGTTTTACTAGACAACCTCATTTTAAAATTGTACTCATTGCATGGCCTTGGCATTATGTAGGTCTATAATATTGCTCAATTAAAAATTAATTGCATGCAGATGAAGCTACATCTGTTTCTAAAGAATCACTACCAGTTTCAGCATGTTTGTGTGAAAAATGTGTAAAATTTACATAAACTTACATTAACACGAGTTACCAGTTTAGTTATCTTTCCAAATAGGAGTTTATTCCGAACAGTTCTACTGTGTTCATTCAGTTTAACTGCAACAAACACTTCAATAAATGCATTTTTATAAATGATGGTGAGCGATTTGACCATTGTATTTGTAATATAATTCTTATTTTAAATCTGCATGCAGTACAATTCAGCAAATCATTCTGGTTAATAACTATAGTTTGCCTTAATATAGATCTTTACATATAGTACATCAATGCTGACGCAAATAGCAAATTTAATATTATGTCATAATATCATAATAAGATAACTTACTGGTTTCAATGCTTAATTTGGTTCCATGTCCAAAAAAGATCTTAAACTGATTTCCAGTATTCACACAGCATGTAACACCAGAACACAAACCCAAAGTCAACCAACTGAAGTAATTCCAGTAATAATTATTTGAATTCACATAATCTTTCAAAGTAATCACTTAAACTATAATTATGCCTATTTATCTATGTTAATGAGTCAATTAAAAGAGTTGTTTTTAAGATATTTGACAAAACCCAAATTGCAAAATTCCTAAGAAGAACAAATAGATGAGTTATTTTATTAATAATAATTATAATACTCACTGGTTTCAATGATTAACTTGGTTCCACTCCCAAAAATCATCTTATAACCTCCAGCATTCACACAACATCAACCACAGTGACACAAACTCAGCAGCTGAACAAGGCTCTAAATTTAAATTATCTACACTGTTAATATATTTGATACGTTTGACTGCTGTAATGTAATAAGCTGTTTCTTAGTGTGATTTTAATTTACCCATGCAAACCGTGTATGACAGCAATAGAGTCAGATTAGCTCTTTAGAGGGGTCAGTGTAAAAAGTCCAGAACTTACCAATGCTTTGAATTTGGATTTTGCTCCAATTATAAACTCTAACTGCAGCTTTGACATTTTCATTTGCACAACATTTTCTGTTGCACAAACAAGAGATACAGTATAATTTTGAATGTTTAAGAAAATGGATGTAGTTTTATCATCGCATCCATTTTTGCTCCAATTGACAATGTGGAGATAAAATATTACATTTATCAGGACATCCTTAGGGTTTTCTGTTGCACTATTTTTATCTGTTTTTTTTAAGTATTCAGTTGTAGCTTTATATAAATGAATCTATTGTCAGTGTAATGAAGAACTGTGTACAATTATAAAATTAACCCCATTGTTTGCACAATATTTACACATGAAAAACAATTTGCTCGTTTTAATGCAAATAATCAAAGAAATAAAAATGCATGTATATATGCAACAACAACCTGGTAAAGAACAACCTGGATATATAACAACCTGGATATATATATATATATATATATATATATATATATATATATATATAAAAGGGTGTTGATGAGTGGAATATAAAGTGAAATTTCAGTTATTTGGAATAAAATGCACAGTGAACAATAGTAAATCAGCTGATTGAATTGATCTGCAATGAAACCTTTTTCTTTGAAATTTCTGAAATTTCCATCTTTCTTCTCGTAAATTTATTATTTTCTTCTTGTACATTTGCAACTTTCTCCTGTAAATATTCAATTTTTTTCCCCTGTAAATTTGCAGCTTTCATTGGATGCTGTTTAATTTTTTATTCAGTGTAACTAAGTTGCCATTTGTGACTTTCTGACTTTTTAAATTGGCCTCTTAACAAATGTTTGCACATTTGTTCTTGCTGATGTGTTTCAAATTTGCATTTATAGATTTGTACGTTATGCAAAATTTCTGAATACCCCCATCTTCCTTTCAGAAAAAAAAATCAAATTGCCATATATATGGAATATAACAATTATGAAATATGCATTTTAAAAAGAAATGAAAAAAATAAACCTTGACCAACACAATCATGGACTTACAACTTGTAAAGATGTTGTAAATTTTTGCAGGATATTAACACACCACTTTCTACCATTACTTTGATCCCATTTGCAAAACGTATCTTGACGGTTGTTGTTCAAGGCACACAGTTAGATCAGCCAACACAACTACCATCTGTGAACTTGGACATTTTTTAAATTACATTTTATTTATTACTGTCGCTAAACATCTAAATTCTATCTCTCTTTTTTTTTTACTTTGTCCAACAAATAAGAAAAGACTGAATTAAATAAGTAGAATCTTAAACAAGTGCAATTGAGAAAAAAAATGACTTACTCAAATCAACGTGTAGTTTTACGCCTCTTCCAAAAATAATCTTGTTAACATTCACACAACCCACAGCATCAATACACAAACCTCACTAGCAGCTCTTCAAAGGACATGCATGGCTCAAACCTTAATATAATTTTAAATGATGGAATTGCATTAAAAAATTCAAGTTTATTAAAAAATCTAAGTGTTTTGTTACTAGAATACCTCATTTTAAAATTGTACTCATTGCATGGCCTTGACATTATGTAGGTCTTTAACATTGCTCAATTAAAATTAAAATTCATGCAGATGAAGCTACTTCTGTTTCTAAAGTATCACTGCCAGTTTCAGCATGTTTGTGTGAAAAATGTGTAAAATTTACATAAACTTACATTAACACGAGTTACCAGTTTAGTTATCTTTCCAAACAGGAGTTTATTCCCAACAGTCCCACTGTGTTCATTCAGTTTAACTGCAACAAACACTTCAATAAATGCATTTTTATAAATGATGGTGAGCGATTTGATCATTGTATTTGTAATAAAAATTCTTATTTTAAATTTGCATGCAGTTCAATTCAGCTAATCATTCTAGTTAATAACTATAGTTTGCCTTTATATACTCTAGATTTTTACATATAGTATTTCAATGATGATGCAAATAGCAAATTTAATAGTATGTCATAATATCATAATAAGATCACTTACTGGTTTCAGTGCTTAATTTGGTCCCACTTCCAAAAAGGATCTTAAACTGATTTCCAGTATTCATGCAGCATGTAACACCAGAACACAAACCCAAAGTCAACCAACTGAAGTAATTCCAGTAATAATTATTTGAACTCACATAATCTTTCAAAGTAATCACTTAAACTATGATTACGCCTATTTATCTTTGTTAATGAGTCAATTGAACGAGTTGTATTTAAAATATCTGACAACCCAAATTGTATAATTCCTCAGAAGAACAAATAGATGAGTTACATTATTAATAATAATTATAATACTCACTGGTTTCAATGATTAACTTGGTTCCACTGCCAAAAATCATCTTATAACCTCCAACATTCACACAACATCAACCACAGTGACACAAACTCAGCAGCTGAACAAGACTCTAAATTAAAATTATCTACACTGTTGATATATGTTGATACATTTGACTGCTATAATGTAATAAGCTGTTTCTTAGTGGATTTTAATATACCCACACAAACCGTGTATGACAGCAAAACAGTCAGATTAGCTCTTTAGAGGGGTCAGTGTAAAAAGTCCAGAACTTAACAATACTTTGAAGTTGGATTTTGCTCCTATTATAAACTCAACCTCATCATTGACATTTTCATTTGCACAACATTTTCTGTTGCACAAACAAGAGATACAGTATAATTTTGAATGTTTAAGAAAATGGATGTAGTTTTATCATCGCATCCATTTTTGCTCCAATTGACAATGTGGAGATAAAACATAACCTTTGTCAGGACGTCCTTATGGTTTTATATATATATATATATATATATATATATATATATATATATATATATATATATACACTACCGTTCAAAAGTTTGGGGTCACTTAGAAATTTCCTTATTTTTGAAAGAAAAGCACTTTTTTTTCAATGAAGATAACTTTAAACTAATCAGAAATACACTCTATACATTGCTAATGTGGTAAATGACTATTCTAGCTGCAAATGTCTGGTTTTTGGTGCAATATCTAGATAGGTGTATAGAGGCCCATTTCCAGCAACTATCACTCCAGTGTTCTAATGGTACAATGTGTTTGCTCATTGTGTCAGAAGGCTAAGGGATAACTAGAAAACCCTTGTGCAATCATGTTAGGTCTGCAATGCTGTAATTGCTGAAAATGGAGGATTCTTTGACGAAAGCAAAGTTTGAAGGAAAAATTATTATTTCAAATAAAAATCATTATTTCTAACCTTGTCAATGTCTTGACTATATTTTCTATTCATTTTACAACTCATGGTGGTAAATAAGTGTGACTTTTCATGGAAAACACAAAATAATTGTCTGGGTGACCCCAAACTATATATACTATATAATATATATATATATATTAGTTCTAGTTAGTTTTCAAGTATGTCTCAGGGATGTGTGAATGGCTGTGTTGGGGTGGGGGGTGAGGGTGTGTGTGAGTGTGTCTTAAATTATGTTCTTTTTACTTATATGGATGCTGAGAGAAACGCAATTGCATCTTGCCTGCACTACAGTTGTATGTACAGCAACATGACAATAATCATGCTAATCTTCTCTGTATCGTTCCAATTTTAGTATTGTGATTCTAATCTATCAAAATGGGAAAAAAAAGATATTCCACTTTACTGAGACACACTAGAACTGTATTTCAAAGTTTTTCTGTAGAAGATTTCTCATATTTTACTCCATTTTTTTCTGTATTTTTTATTTTTTATCAGTCAGTCACTCCTGTTTCTAGGGCAAGTTTTAACATCAATAATACATCTTTGCCATTGTTTAAAACCTGCTGATACTGATACACTTTTAAATATTTCATTTAAAATTAGATTGATTAAATCACAACTTACTAGGTTCAATGGTCAGTCTTGTTCCCCTTGCAAAGATGATTTTATTAGCAACATTCACACTACATGAACCCTCCTTACATAAACTCAGCTGTGACAGTGACAACTAAGATTATCAATATTCTTCATTAGGAATAAGTAAGTGGATATGGAAGTATTAAAAACGTAAATAAAATATTGATACCAAAGGGTAAATGGTGACTTAATTGTGAACTTCTAAGGTCATTTGTTTCTTTTTCAGTAGTGCTGAGGCTGGAATTTGTTTTCTTGTCTTTGGTTGTATTTGGTTCTGCTATATAAGCTGGATGCTTGATTTACTGCAGTATTGTGTGTACAATATTTCTTTTGTACAGACAGTTATTGTCTTGTCTTGACTATGGTTACAGACATCACGTGCCATTCTGACCAAACACATTTCTATCAGGCAGATTTACTTTAGGAGATTAAATAAATAGAGCAACATTTCTATCTACTATTCATGAGATCATGCAAAATGTTTACTATTAAGGAACATTTTATTAAACTTTTTTTAAGTAATACTACTTACTGGGTTAAATAATTAATTTTGTTCCTCTTCCAAAACTGATCTTATATCCACTGCCAGTTTTCACACATCATTAAACTCCATAACACAAACTGGGCAGTGGAACAGTAACCAGACTACATTTCCTTCTATGACAACTTATGAATTATTTCAACTCAATATTTAAATGTTTATTGTAACCAAACCAGTAATACCTACTGTATATACGTATTTTGACAGATATTATTATTGTAACTACATTTGTTTTACAAAATAAAGAACAAACGTTTCATCTGGATCTAACTGATTACCATATTTCTTTTTAATATGTAAACTATCAGTATATTCATCAGTACTTACTGGCTATGATAATTAATCTGGTTCCTGTTCCAAAGGTAATCTTTCGTGAATTCACACATCATTAATCTCCATGACACAAATTAGATGCAGTCAAACTGGAGCACAGGATTTGTTTCTGAAATATCCAACTAGTTCTAGCTGACAGACTTGCATATCTACATGTTTTCTACATAATCCTATGAGGACAATGTTTCTAAGAACAATATTTTTTACATATTTGACTGAGTGTGTTTTCAATTATGTTCAGTCAAGTTTAAGTTCAGTTCTCTTATGTCTAAATATTTTTTCATACTGTTTATGAAAATCTGTAAAATGTAAATGTATATATTTAGTTTATCATTTACTTAAAGATAAAACTTAAGATTTAAAATAGAAAACAAAGAGAACAGTTCAGAAAACAATAGTTCCAGTATAGAACTGATCTTCCCCACTTACTAGGTTCAATGATTAATCTGGTTCCTTTTCCAAAGATGATCCTGTTACCAGCATTCACACTACATGACTCTGCCTGACAGAAACTTAGCTCTTACATGGAGGTTCATTTAAAATTTCTGTGCATCAGTACTCTTCATTAGGAACAAACACATGGATATATTATGGCTTTTTTTTTCTGTAGTTGTGTTACTTTCTGCCTTATAAGTCATATGCTTGATTTACTGCAACATCATGTATCAAACACTGCCTTGGGACAATGCATCTAAAACCTTGAAAGCTATTTTCTTATTTATTAAATGCAAAAACTTCAGACCAAAGTGAAGCAACTTTTCCATTAGCATTCAAGAGAACACGTGAAATATTTAGTGTTGAGGAAAATAAACCATGCATGTGAAACAATTTAGCTGGAGCGGTACTTACTGGGTTGAATAATTAATATGGTTCCTTTTCCAAAAATGATCTTATATCCACTGCCAGTTTTCACACATCCTTAAACTCCATAACACAAAGCGTGCAGTGGAACAAGAACCAGATTACATTTTTTCTACTACATCTTGTGAATTATTTCAACTCAATTAATATTTATGTACTATCAACGAACTAGCAGTACCTACTGTATAGACATATTTACAGCTATTATTATTGTAATTTGTTATTTGTCTTACAAAAACACAAAGCAAATGTTTATCAGAATCTAATCAATTGCCACATTTTAAAAATATATATCACTATATTCATTAGTGCTTACTTGGTTCAATAATTAATCTGGTTGCAGATCCAAAGGTAATCTTTCTTGCACCTCCAGCATTCACACAGCATTAATCTCTATGACACAAATTAGATGCAGAAAAACTGGAACAAGGGTTTGTTTCTGAAATAGCCAACTAGTTGTATCTTACAAAGCTGCATATTTACATATTTTCTACATTTTCTTATTTGGACAATGTTCCCCAAAAAACAAATAATTAATATTAATAATATTTAGTGCATCACCTACTTAAAAAAATCTAACTCAAGTTTTAAAAGAGAAAACAAAGTGAATAATTCTGAAAACAATAGTTCCAGTATAGAATTGAACTTCCTCACTTACTAGGTTCAACGGTTACTCTGGTTCCCCTTCCAAAGATGATCTTAGTAGCAGTTACACTACATTAATCCTCCTGACACAAACCCAACTGTCACAAGGAGGTTGATTTAGAAAAGGACAATGATGAGATATTCTATTTATGAACACTCTTCACAAAAGAGATAAAAAGTTTGAAAAAATACTCTAAATGATGATAACAATGATTTAGTTAATTTAAATCTCTGTTATTTCTTTATAAATACAGTATATATTGTGAAGAGTTTAGCTGTCAGGCATGGTGGGTAAAGTTTCTTGCCCAAGGACAAAACAGTAGGAGAGTGGGACTAAAACCACCAACCCTCCAGTTAGTGGATGACCCACTCTTGCTCCTGAGCCACTACGCCCACTAGATATTATTATATTCATCCATCCATCCATGCATCTTCTTCCGCTTAATCATTTTTGGGTTGCGGGGGGGGGGGGGGGCTGAAGCCTATCCCAGCATCTTTGGGTGAGAGGCAGGGTCCACCCTGGACAGATCACCAGTCCATCGCAGGGCCAACACAGAGAGACAGACAACCATTCACTTTCAGTCATACCTAAGGACAATTTAGAATCCCCAGTTTTGATGCCAAATAACCTAACTTAACATGTTTTTGGCATGTGGGAGGAAACCAGAGAAATCCCGGAGTAAACCCACGCAGACACGGGGAGAACATGCAAACTCCACACAGATCACTGTTGTCGGGGGCTGGGATCGAACCCAGGATCCCCCGGCCAAGGGTGAGTTGCTGTGCTGCCGCAGTGCTAACCACTCTGCCACCGCATTGCCCATATTATTATTATTATTATTATTATTATTATTATTATTATTATTATCATTATTATATCATCATCATTATAATACCATCCTGCCTGCATTGCTATATGTTCATGGTGTACTGTGTTTCACCACATAATAGTAAAGTCCTTAATGCAGTCACCTCTATAGTAGTTTCTGTGGGCTCTACATGACACTAACAAAATTCATCTGGACGGTACTTACTGGTTTCAATCATTAATGTTGTTCCTCTTCCAAAAATCATCCTAAAGCCACTGCCGGTTTTCACACATCATGAAACTTCATAACACAAACTGGGAGGTGGAACAGGAACCAGACTACCTTAACTTTGTTTACACTTTATTAATTACTTTTAACTTAACCTTGAAGTTATATTTTTTATGAACAACCAAATATATCTTCACACTTGTTGCAGTTATTTTGTTGTGCTACATCCATTATATATATATATATATATATATATATATATATATATATATATATATATATATATATATAATGTTACACTTTAGCATTACAACATAAATTACTCTTAACTCAGTAATCTGTGAATGGAGATATTTGGCTTTTAACATAAATGATATTACAGTTAAATTAACTCATTAATCCCATATCAAACACAACACAACATTATTGTGAATTCCATGTCATTTTCCACCACCTACTGCTTTTTTTTTCTACTTTATATATATATTTAATAATCAGTATATGTATCATCACTTACTGGGTTCAACAATGAATCTGGTTCCAGTTCCAAAAATCATCCTAGTTCCACCTCCAACATTCACACAGCATTAATCTCCTTTACACAAAGCAGACAGCATCAAAATAAACCAAAGGGTTCCTGTCTGATATATTTGAACACTAATAAATAATAATTTTGGCAAATTTACATTTTTAGGGCTCATCCTGTTTGGAGATTTATTTTCCAAAAATGCTAATTTTGTTAATACTTTTAATTATTGGGAGATTAATTTATATTATTACATTAAAGTTGATTTTTCTCAAGGTTAACGTATATTTTTTTTAATAGGAAATACAAAAATTAATCACCACTTACTAGGTTCAATGGCTAATCTGGTTCCTTTTCCAAAGATGATCCTGTTAGATGACTCCTCCTGACAGAAACTTAGCTCTTACATGGGGGTTCATTTAAAATTTCTGTGCAAACTGGAGCAAAGGATTTGTTTCTGAAATATCCAACTAGTTCTAGCTGACAAACTTGCATATCTACATGTTTTCTACATAATCCTATGAGGACAATGTTTCTAAGAACAATATTTTTTACATATTTGACTGAGTGTGTTTTCAATTATGTTCAGTCAAGTTTAAGTTCAGTTCTCTTATGTCTAAATATTTTTTCATATTATGTTTATGAAAATCTGTAAAATGTAAATGCGTATATTTAGTTTATCATTTACTTAAAAATAAAACTCAAGATTTAAAATAGAAAACAAAGAGAACAATTCAGAAAACAATAGTTCCAGTGTGGAATTGATCTCCCCCACTTACTAGGTTCAATGGTTAATCTGGTTCCTTTTCCAAAGATGATCCTGTTACCAACCTTCACACTACACGACTCTGCCTGACAGAAACTCAGCTGTTATATGGAGGTTCATATAAAATTTCTGTGCATCAGTACTCTTCATTAGGAACAAACACATAGATATATTATGGCTTTTTTTCTGTAGTTGTGTTACTTTCTGCTTTATAAATCATATGCTTGATTTACTGCAACATCATGTATCAAATACTCTTTTTGGGACAATGCATCTAAACTTGTCTTTATTATAACAAAACCTTGAAAGCTATTTTCTTATTTATTAAATGCAAAAACTTCAGACCAAAGTGAAGCAACTTTTCCATTAGCATTCAAGAGAACACGTGAAATATTTAGTGTTGAGGAAAATAAACCATGCATGTGAAACAATTTAGCTGGAGCGGTACTTACTGGGTTGAATAATTAATATGGTTCCTTTTCCAAAAATGATCTTATATCCACTGCCAGTTTTCACACATCCTTAAACTCCATAACACAAAGCATGCAGTGGAACAAGAACCAGATTACATTTTTTCTACTACACCTTGTGAATTATTTCATCTCAATTAATATTTATGTACTATAACCAAACTAGTAATGCCTACTGTATAGACATATTTACAGCTATTATTATTTTAATTTGTTATTTGTCTTACAAAAACACAAAGCAAATGTTAATCAGGCAATAATCAATTGCCACATTTAAAAAAAATATATTCAAAATATCATTATATTCATTAGTACTTACTGGGTTCAATAATTAATGTGGTTGCAGATCCAAAGGTAATCTTTCTTGCACCTCCAGCATTCACACAGCATTAATCTCCATGACACAAATTAGATGCAGAAAAACTGGACCAAGGGTTTGTTTCTGAAATAGCCAACTAGTTATATCTTACAAAGTTGCATATTTAGATATTTTCTAAATTTTCTAATCGGGACAATGTTTCCAAAAAACAAATAATTAATATTAATCATATTTAGTGTATCACCTATTTAAAAAATCTAACTCAAGTTTTAAAAGAGAAAACAAAGTGAATAATTCTGAAAACAATAGTTCCAGTATAGAATTGAACTTCCTCACTTACTAGGTTCAATGGTTAATCTGGATCCCCTTCCAAAGATGATCTTAGTAGCAGTTACACTACATTAATCCCCCTGACACAAACCCAACTGTCACAAGGAGGTTGATTTAGAAAAAGACAATGATGAGATATTCTATTTATGAACACTCTTCACAATAGAGATAAAAAGTTTGAAAAAATACTCTAAATGATGATAATAATGATTTAGTTAATTTAACTATCTGTGATTTCTTTATGAATACAGTATATTTTGTGTAGAGTTTAGCTGTCAGGCATGGTGGGTAAAGCTTCTTGCCCAAGGTAAAAACAGTTGGAGAGTGGGACTCAAACCACCAATCCTACAGTTAGTGGATGACCCACTCTTGCTCCTGAGCCACTATCACCCACTAGATATTATTATATCATAATCATTATAATACCATCCTGCTTGCATTGCTATATTTTCATGTTGTACTGTGTTTCACCACATAATAGTAAAGTCCTTAATGCAGTCACCTCTATAGTGGTTTCTGTGGGCTCTACATGACACTAACAAAATTAATCTGGACGGAACTTACTGGTTTCAATCATTAATGTTGTTCCTCTTCCAAAAATCATCCTAAAGCCACTGCCGGTTTTCACACATCATTAAACTCCATAACACAAACTGGGAGGTGGAACAGGAACCAGACTACCATAACTTTGTTTACACTTTATTAATTACTTTTGACTTAACCTTGAAGTTATTTTTTTTTTATTAACAACCAAATATATCTTCACACTTGTTGCAGTTATAATGTTGTGCTACATTCCATTTTATATAAATTATTTTTTTATGTTTCACTTTACCATTACAACATAAATTATTCTTAACTCAGTAATCTATGAATGAAGATATTTGGCTTTAAACATACATGATATTACAGTTAAATTAATTCATTAATGCCACATTAAACACAAAAAACATTGTGAACTCAATGTCATTTGCCACCACCTACTGCTATTTTTTCTACTTTATATACATATTTAAAAACCAGTATATGTATCATCACTTACTGGGTTCAACAATGAATCTGATTCCAGTTCCAAAAAGCATCCTAGTTCCACCTCCAGCATTCACACAGCATTAATCTCCTTTACACAAAGCAGACAGCATCAAACTAAACCAAAGGGTTCCTGTCTGATATATTTGAACACTAATAAATAATAATTTTGGCACATTTACATTTTTTAGGGCTCATCTTGTTTGGAGATTTATTTTCCAAAAATGCTACTTTTGTTAATACTTTTAATTATTGGGAAAATAATTTATATTATTACATTAAAGTTGATTTTTCTCAAGGTTAAAGTATATTTTTTTATAGGAAATACAAAAATAAATCACCACTTACTAGGTTCAATGGTTAATCTGGTTCCTTTTCCAAAGATGAGCCTGTTACCAGCATTCACACTACATGACTCCTCCTGACAGAAACTTAGCTCTTACATAGAGGTTCATTTAAAATTTCTATGCATCCATACTCTTCATTAGGAACAAACACAGATATAATATGGTTTCCTTGTCTGTAATTGAGTTATTTTCTGCTTTATAAGCCATTTGTTTGATTTACTACAATATCGTGTATCGAAAATTCTCTTTTGGTCAGTCGCATCTAAACTTTTCTTGATTATTATAACAACAAATTTAAAGCTATTTTCTTACTTAATAAATGCAAAAAATTGAGAACACAGTGAAGCATTTTTTTTTTCCGTTAGCATTAAAGAAAACAGGTGAAATATTTAGTGTTGAGGAAAATTAAGCAGACATAGAAAACCTTTTATCTGTAGCAGCACTTACTGGCTTGAATAATTAATTTGATTCATCTTCCACCAGTGATTACATATATACCTCTGGCATTCTAACAATATAAAACTCCACAACACATATAGGGAACCAGACGTCATGTATCTGTACTGCATTGCAATAGCAATTATTTTCCTAAGTTAAACTTTGAGTCTTTTTTAACAAGCAAGTGCCTAACATAACAACATTGTAGGTGGCGCGGTGGTGGAGTGGTTAGCACTGCGGCAGCACAGCAACTCACCCTTGGCCGGGGGATCCTGGGTTCGATCCCAGCCCCCGACCAACAGTGATCTGTGTGGAGTTTGCATGTTCTCCCCGTGTCTGCGTGGGTTTACTCCGGTATTTCTCTGGTTTCCTCCCACATGCCAAAAACATGCAAGTTAGGTTATTTGGCATCAAACTGGGGATTCTAAATTGTCCTTAAGTGTGACTGTGAGAGTGAATGGTTGTCTGTCTCTCTGTGTTGGCCCTGCGATGGGTTGGCGATCTATCCAGGGTGGACCCTGCCTCTCACCCAAAGATGCTGGGATAGGCTCCAGCCTCCCCACAACCCGAAAAGGATTAAGTGGAAGAAGATGAATGAATGATGAATATACTTTTGTCTTTAGATAAGTGATTTCAAATCAAACTATCACAATATTAAATAATTAAATAATTAATCATCACATTTTAAAAAATTGCAATACAGTTATTTCAGATGTGAAATAAGTAAAATCTCGTTACATTTCAAGCACCAAAGCATTACTGTAAACTGCTGTCCATCCTCCATTACATACTCTTGTTTTTAAATTTGTGTTTTAAAAAAGTTTCAGTGTAAGTATTGGTACCTACTGGGTGCTATAAATAATCTGGTTCCAGTTCCAAATATAGTCTTTATTTTACCTCGATCAGTAAAGGGACAAGAACAAACTGGATCATTTTCTGTCTGTGATGTTTGAATACTAACATGATAGCCTTGAAAATTTTTGTTTTTAGATAATATTAGGATTACTTTTATAAAAAAAAATTACTAACATATTTGATTATTACATGTGATTAAATTGGTAATTGGTATTAATTAAAGTTGATTTCTTTCAAGCTAGTCCATTTTTTAATTGCCATGTTTACTCAAGTCTGTAAAATATAACTTGTTTTTAAAGCATCTGTATTAAAAATATATCCAGACTTACTGGGGTCAACAATTAACCTGGTTCCGCTTCCAAAGAAGAGCTTATACTGGTTTGCACCAGTAGTCACACAACATTCACCCCCATAACACAAACTCAGCCACAGTCCTGCATATAACAAGGTCATTTTGGAAAAATACACAAAAACTGCCTTTAGTGAAATTGTCAAAAATTAAATCATCAATTAATATTCAGTTGTACTAATAGTTTAACAACTAGAAGAAAAGAATTTAAAATATATACATGTGCTAAAACCATTATGTATTCTCATTTGTTTTTTAAGTTTTTCAGAGAACTGTTATTATTATTGTTGTTGTTGTTGTTGTTGTTGTTAAATTAAATAAATATCCAAACATCAGCAAGTTTAAAAACAAATATAAGTGAATATTTATTGCACAGTACATGGAAATGGTGGAATAAGAATTACCAGGGGCCTATACATGATGACATATGGCCAATGTTGTCATTATTATATATAATGCATATTTATGTACATAGGTACAAATTGCCTTCTATTTAATTGTCAGTATTTGTATCTGACTTATTTATTAAGTTATATTCATTTAAAATAGAACATTGTACTTTGTGTTTGCTTGAATTTGATAATAGATTAAAGGGCAGGCTTTAATGAGTTTTTACTTATGTCTACTCCTTTTTGACCCAGACATAACTGTCTCTCTTTGATGCATTTATTTAATTATTCCTCTTTTTTGTTTGTTTTGTGTTATCTTATTTTCTATAATTTTCTTTTCCATGTTCAAAATAAAGATTTCAAATCAAATCAATCAAATGATTAAAATCAATATGAAACCTTACTGGATCAAACTTCCAAAAATGAGTTTGCGCTGGTTTGTAGCAGAAGTCACACAACACCCACATTACACAAACTCAAACCATTTCATTTTGGAGTCTTTGGAAGACAAACAAATAAGCCAATTAAGTCAGCTGTGCTAGTAGTGTAACATGAGAAAATAATTTAAATTTATTTAACAATTCTAAAAATATCTTGGATCCTTTTTTTGGGGGGGGGGGCTTATTTGATATTTTTTTTTACAGTAAGCCAATGCAAAATTTATACCTAAATCGTCAAAGTCAATGTCATAACTTACTGGATTCTACAGTTAATCTGGTTCCACGTCCAAATATGAGTTTATATGAGCTTCCAGTCACACAACATGAACCTCCATAACAGCAACTGCTTCAACTGGACCAAACTGCTAAGAGGTTAATTTTTTTAAGTTTTTATAAACTTTCTTCCTAACATGTGCAGTTTAAATATTTTATCAACATCATGGATTTCTTGTATGTATTTCAATCAGTAGATGTATTTAGACAATTCCATCACATCATATAAGTGTAGCAAGAGAGAATTTTGTCTAAAAATGTTCTGAACAAATATAATTTATGATCTCTATGAGTGCTTACCACTATTAATGAATAAGCTGGTTCCTTTTCCATAAACGAGCCTAGCTTGACTTCCAGTAGCCACACAACATGATCCTCTATAACAACAACTGTTTCCATCATCATGCTCTCATCTACAAATATCAAATCTTTGTACTGAAATTTAAAAAAAAAACTATAGTTAAAAATGAATCAAATGCTTCTCTTTTTGTCTGCTTCTCTTTAAATTTAGGGAAGTACTTGAACCCTCTAATTTTAGGTGTTAGATTTTTCTGTAATTCATGAACTGAACCTAAAACACAACCTTGATATTCAACAAAAAAACTTATTTTTTTGAGCTTCTGCAGATTGTCTGTTGAAGCAATTCAAGTAAAGGCAGGTCATCTTAAATGCCGTCAGAACATGTATGTTCTGAATACTCAGAATTACTCTATTGATTGGAATGTTTTTGTGTTGCTTTGTGTTGGCTTGTTTAAAGAATGAACTAAATAGAAAATATATTGAACAGCTACTGATAAAAGAACACACTTAATGCTCAGCACTGGGTGTGTTTATATTTATATATCTATATATTTATTCCATCTAGCTACAATGCTCCGCACTGTGTTTTTATATATCTACATATTATTCCATCTAGCTACATTGCTCCGCAATGTGTGTGTTTATATACTTGCATATTTATTCCACCTAGCTGCAATGCTCCGTACTGTGGGTGTTTATATATTTACATATTTATTCCATCTAGCTACAATGCTCTGCACTGTGTGTTCATATATTCATATATTTATTCCATCCGGCTACAATGCTCTGCACTGTGTGTCTGTGTGTGTGTGTGTGTATATATATATTTTATAGTAATATGTACATATGTATATTAGCTGCTCTTGCTTGCTTGTTTTTTTTTTTTTTTTCTTGCCTTCTGATTGTTGCTCTGAGTGTTGCTATCCCTGTGCTGTTGCAATCCTGGAATTTCCCCATTGTGGGACTAATAAAGGCTTATCTTATCTTATCTTAATTGTTAAATTTAAACTAGTATGCTGTGGAAATGTTATTCAATCTGTCAACAAGTAAAACAGTAGCTATATATATATATATATATACACTACCGTTCAAAAGTTTGGGGTCACTTAGAAATTTCCTGATTTTTGAAAGAAAAACACTTTTTTTTTCAATGAAGATAACTTTAAACTAATCAGAAATACACGCTATACATTGCTAATGTGGTAAATGACTATTCTAGCTGCACATGTCTGGTTTTTGGTGCAATATCTACATAGGTGTATAGAGGCCCATTTCCAGCAACTATCACTCCAGTGTTCTAATGGTACAATGTGTTTGCTCATTGCATCAGAAGGCTAATGGATGATTAGAAAACCGTTGTGCAATCATGTTAGGTCTGCAATGCTGTAATTGCCGCAAATGGAGGATTCTTTGACGAAAGCAAAGTTTGAAGGAAAAAAATATTATTTCAAATACAAATCATTATTTCTAACCTTGTCAATGTCTTGACTATATTTTCTATTCATTTTGCAACTCATGGTGGTAAATAAGTGTGACTTTTCATGGAAAACACAAAATAATTGTCTGGGTGACCCCAAACTTTTGAACGGTAGTGTGTATATATATATATATATATATATATATATATATATATATATATATTGCAGTCTTTTCTTAAGTTCAACAGCCAGATTAGGAAAAACTTAGAAATGCTACCCATTAATAAGAGCCATGTGTGTTAATATGGAGTTTAAATAAATATGAAGCAGATGTCTACATCAGTACTCACTGGCTTCAATGATTAACCTGCTTCCCCTTCCAAAGATGGTTTTACGTGCACCAGTATCCACACAGCATTAATCACCATGACATTAACTCAGTCACCACCTTAACCAACATGATTTCACCCTTTCACCATAAATCAGCTGCTCTTTTTTATATTCAAGAGCACTGATGTACATTGGAAATAATAATTGTTCTATTAACATTTCTAAATGTTTTCTATTGAAGAAAGATCAATGATTTTAGTGGCAATGCTCTGTAGTTCCACTGAATCATTGTTTACTGTTATCCAAACAAGATAAATTACTCAATAAAAACAGAAACCATATGGTTAGTTTTCACCTACAGAAAAACAGAACTTACTTTCATAAATGTGGAGTTTAGTGCCACTTCCAAAGAGCATTTTGTTGGCAGCACCAGAGTATGTCACACAGTGTGAATCCTCAGTACACAAACCTGACCTCAGTACACAAATCTGACCACTCTAAACCATGGATTAACTGGTAGGAATGTTTTAGAAAGAACCCTCAAAGTAAAATAATTAAATAAATAAATAAAAATAAAATAAACTTAAAAAATGCTGTTAAAATGTGATTTGGTCATTTGCTCTGAAGAGCTGATAAGTTTTTTTTAATCTTTCAGTTAATAATTAGAAGAACAATATAAGGACTCTTTAAGCAAATATGGAACTAAATGTTTCTCTACAATTACTTTAATTTAAATCACTTTGTAAGATTGATCAAACAGGTGAGAATTTCATGTGAAATTAATCACTTATGCTATTCTTTGACATTTCATCTGCCTTTTCTTCATTATAATACTATGTCATTAGTCATATATATACTAAACCCATGTTCATGTTTACATGTACAGTAATTGAATATAATTGGCTTTATGATTATTCTAGTAGTTGTGTAAACTATCAGGTTATGAAAATTCACTTTAGCTCAAGTAATTTACTGCCCAGTAATCAATTAATTACCATTGCATTGTGTAAGACCATTATCCGTTTATTCCCATGTATGGAGTTATTGTGACCATGTAACTGGAGTCACTGATTATGCTGATTTCAGTTCTATGCAGATGAGCTGCAACATGAATGCCAAGTAACTGGATCATTAAGAAAAGAAAACAAGTTTATCTACATTTACTTTTGTAAAATCAAATAACATAAAACATGAATTCTTTCACCAGAAAGTGTGCACTAAATATGATTATATTATGAGTATATACATAAGTGAATAAATATCAAGGCCATAATACATATATGAAAATTATAATTCATCCTCCATTTTGATGCATCTGAAAGAATCGCCCCATTTAACCCCCCCTCAAAAAAAAAAATAAGTATAGCAAAGGAAAAAAAATGCACCTTAAAGTTACAATCTGGATATTGTACATGATTGATAAGACTTACTGGACCCAGTTATTAATGTGATTCCCCTGCCATAGATGAGCCTACGTTGGTTCCCAGGAGTCACACAACATCAGACTCTCTAACAATAATTTACCAGTCACCCACAGACCTCCTTTAGAAAGAGTCTAATGGAACAATTTTTCAGTATTTTTGCATTGCTCTAATTATTTTAAATTCATATATTCACTTAATGCTTAAATAGCTATGTATTATATTTACCTAGTTATTTCTGTTTACATATTTTAAATAAGACCAATACGTTAATATATGATATAATATATGAACATTAAAAATGAAATAAATTGAAGCTTTAAGACGCTTAAATATTACCAAAAAGTGTAGTTTATCACATGGTTTTCTAGACTAGCCAAAATATTGTAAATTTTGACAAATCATAGTTTAATCTGATGAATAAACAGTGTAATTTTTTTCTTTTAAAAAAAGTGTCATATTTAGTTCATTCATTGATTAATTTCATTCCTTTCCTAAAGTTGACTTTGTAGTTACCAGTGTTCATAAATTATTAAGCATAATTCAGCATCCATCTTTTAATGCAAATTTTTTGATGTACATCTAGAAACTGTTGCTCGTACATTATAGCCTTAATAAAAGTTTAACATGTCAGAATCATGTTTGTTTACGTTTTAGCAGTAATGCTCTTTATAGATCTTCTAGTTAATAGAAGCACAAGATTTTTTTCTTCAGTAAACACAAACCATATTTTTTTGTTCATACAGTCAATTTTTCACCACAAAACCAACTGATATTAACTTATGTACTTTAGTTCCTCTTCTAAAGATGGGTTTAGCATCAGAGTATATCATGCAGCAATAATAATAATAATAATAATAATAATAATAATAATAATAATAATAATAAAGTGTCATATCTGACTAAAGGCTTAGTGCAACCAAATACATTTAAAAGTGAAAGGGAAGAGCTCATTAACTTGACTGTAAAATCCCATAAGCAGATAGTTTTCATGTAAAGCAATAACTGACTGAGGATGCATGAAAATCCTGCACAACACCAATAATTCACAAACGTCAGAGACAGTTTCAGTATTATATTAATTTAAACTCCTCTGCAAATTTCATGCTTAGGAATTTCACATATACTATAGATACATTTAAAAAGTTTGTCATTTTAAAAATTGTATGCCATTAGACAAATCCAACAACACAATAATATAATATAATCTGCAAACTGGGGCTGCACGGTGGCGCAGTGGCACAGTTTACCCTTGGCCGGGGGATCGTGGGATCGTGGGTTCGATCCCAGCCCCCGACCAACAGTGATCTGTGTGGAGTTTGCATGTTCTCCCCGTGTATGGGTTTACTCCGGTATTTCTCCGGTTTCCTCCCACATGCCAAAAACATGCAGGTTCGGTTAATTGGAGACTCTAAAGTGGCCCTAGGTGTGAATGTGTGTGTGAATGGTTAAAGGATAGCACCGTATCATGGCTGCTTCATCCATCCAGGTGGTTGATGACCCTCAATTTCCCCTCTGGGGATCAATAAAGTATACTAAATCTAAATCTAATCTACAGCGCACTTACTAGGTTCGATGACTAATGTGGTTCCTGATCCAAAGAAGATCTTATTGTAACCTCCAGAAGTCACACAGCATGAGGGTCCATAGCAAAAAACTACATTTCACACTCCATGTACAGTTTTTATTATATTTAAGTTTTATTTTAAATCTCAATGTTCAGTTTATTTGTTTCCTCATTCTGTCCATCTTGTCAGTTTAAACTAAACAGCTTTAAAACCTTTTTTCAGATTTTTTTAATAGTTTAAATATTTAGTGATGGTCAGTCCTTACTGGGTTCAGTGATTCATCTGGTACCACTTTCAAAGGTGATTTTACGTGTTTAATCAGCATCAAATTAACTGAGTGGTGAAATTCATTGTAATTCTTTAAGGAAAATCATATTTCATATTCAGGACAGAAACACAGTATTTGATATTCATATATTGATTTTAAATCAAAATGTAAATGTTTGGAAAGAATTCACTTTTCCATGTGTCTTTAGCTCTTTGATTAGATTGAAGAATTTTATAACCACATGTTTACATGTACAAACAGACATTAATACTTCAATAAACATACATATCAGCACAGAAGGATGTGAACTTACTTTCGATGATGTTTAATTTGGTTCCACTTCCAAAAAATATCTTGTTATTGATGTATGTCACACAGTCTGGAGCTATAGGACAAAAACTGATGACTGACATCAGCATCAAACTATAAAAATATTATTAAAAAAAAACAAAAAAAAAACTGATGACACTAAAGTCCAAATTCATTTTTGGTAACTCTTAACTGGTTTATTTTAATAAAATTTAGAACCAGTGGCTTCTCAGATATATTAGAACCAACATATATGATGTATAAAAAATGACTTTTTAGTGTATTTTCTGTATTATTGTTGGTTTGATATATATATATAACATACATTTATACTGATATATATTTAAATTTTCCCTTTATTTTTATCTTAGATTGACTTGTAGAGTCTAGTCAGTTGCATTTGTTGTTAGATTCATTCTCTCAGTTTTAAATGTAAAATTTTAAATGATGAAAATAATATATATGTACCTGGAGTGTACCAGCGAAATAAACTGTTTTTAAATGCACCTGAATGGGGACATTTTAGCAACAATGAGGTCCTGTTGCACCATATTTATGTGATATCTAAATGTAAATTTGTTTTACATGGAATAAGTGTAAAACTTGCTTTTCAGCAGTGATATTACTGTAGTTAGACAAGTGAACTTACTGGCATTAATATGAAGTTTGGTGCCACTTGCAAAGATGAGTTTGTAACTTCCAGAGCTGTATGTCACACAGCCTGAAGCACCACAGCAAAAACCTGGGACTGTCACGTCTAATTAAAGACTAATGCATTTCCAACAAATAACACCTGGTCCCTGTTAATTAACTTGTGTGTTACTGCAAGTGAGGAGCCAAAAATATTCATTTGAACAGTCTGATCATTACATTCAGTTGATTTTGATCAGATTACATTTAATGGTTAATGCACTTGGTTACATAATACATCTTAAACCAAACATAAAGCAGGGCTCTATTTTTAATGTGTATTTTCATAAAATAGCAAAGTCCTTCATGCAGCAGCTTGGCTTCTGTGGAGTATTTGTACCTTGATCAAAATTTATGAAAAAAAATATAAATATTGCTTTCCTATGGACTTATGTAGAAATTGAGATGGTTTTTCCATAAAGAACGCAGGACAAAAAGAGAGTGCATATGGGCACTCAGTTGAAAACCTAAATAAATGTTTAAAGTTTAAAGAGTTTAAAGCCTTGAAGCAATTAGTACTTGACAGTTGAAAGTCAAATATATATTAGTTTCTCAAGTACGAACAGGAATCGTCACCAAAACTTTATTAAATAAGAAATAGTCTACTAAAAAGTTACTGAAGAATTTATCGGAGAAGAACCCTAATGTATAATCCAACTTATATAAAGAAACTTCATAGATTGCAATAAATTAAGCATTAACTGATCCAGGATGTAAGAACAATGAGCTCAATATGGATTTATAGGAAGCAGATTTATAAACTCACTAAAATGACTAAAGATGGTGTTGTTTCTAGCAAGAACATGTTATTATATTATAAACAAGTACAAGGAAACAAGAAAAGCAATTTTAAGAGTATTGCTAAATGTATGTGTAAAAGAAGACGAAATCCTGCAATATTTCTATTGTTAAATGGAATTTTGTAGTAAAGTTACATGTAACTTGTTACTACCATCTTTGGATCCAATGTTTTTAGTTTTATGATTTCTTTTCTTATGAAAGTTACTGTAAGTTCTTACCATTTTAATATATATGTAAATAGACTTACTGGACTGAACCACTAACAGAGCTCCAGAAGCAAAGAAGAGTCGTTCACGTCTACCAGCAGACACACAGCACTGCACCGCTACACACAAATGTCAGTTCTCAGCTGGACAACCAACTGGCTACAATCTACAGTTAAATCCTCAAATAAATGTTAAATATAAAAATCAGACCAAAAATGACATCAAGACCACTTCAAACGACTTCTGCAATACAAGTACGAGATCCACATACTTTGTTTCATTGCAGTGCTATTTTTAAAAAGTCTGTCAAACAAATACTGGTATTATGTTCACTAGGAGACTTACTGGGTTCAATGGTTAATCTGGTTCCTCGTCCAAATATAATCTTGTCTACAGCTCCAGTAGTCACACAGCAGGAAGTTCAATATCAAAAACTAACCAGATGAATAACTGAACTTTTCTTGGTTATTTCATTATTGTCTCACAAGCAAAATGCATTTATTTTCATTAGTACTAAATGCCTGGTAAATGCACATCAAAAATCAAATATAAATGCTATATTAACCTTTAAGATAAGTTGTAAAGTGACAGTGATCATGTCTGTTTTCTTAATCTTTAAATCACACATTTATTTACTATTAGACTATATTATATTATGGATATGCAATAACATTTGAATTCAGTTAATGTTATTTAAATGCAATTTGGTTGTTAATTTAGGATCAAAAATAAATATTTACACATGCACCATATTGCCAAAAGTATTGGGACACCCCTCTAAAGGACAGGGTACCTCTGGACAAAGCTCCCCTTTGCAGCTACAACAGCTTCTGATCTTCTAGGAAGGCTTTCCACAAGGTTTAGGAGTGTGTTTATGGGAACATTTGAGCATTCTTCCAGAAATGCATTTGTGAGATCATCCATGCCTTTATGGACCATGTGTTGTCAATTGGCGCCCATTCATTCTGAGGGGTGAACCAATACCTTTGACAATATAGTGAATGTACATGTCACACCAGCTTTAAAATCAAATGTTTAATGTATGTCACAGTCAGATTTCTAATGTTGACATGTGTTTCAAACATGTTATAAATACCTAATAATTATGATGAATTCCAGAACTGACTGGGTTCAGTGGTTTCTCTGGTTCCTGCTCTAAATACGATCTTATAATTTCCTCCAGAAGCCACACAACAAGAATCTCCACAAGAAAAGAACTAACCCAAAGAACAACTGAACTCGTCTACTTAAAAACATTCAAATGCTAGTTGCACCAAGAACATCCTTTTCGTCAGTGCTAATTGTTTAAAAAAATGCACATTATACATTGAATGTAATTGCCAATATTTCCATAAAAGACAAGATATATAAAGTATGAAACTGATAGCAATGATAATGCCCAGTTTTTTATGGTTGTAAGTTTTGTAAGTATGGTTGTTTTGTTCATCAGAATCTTAATGAACATTTTTTTATTAGGTTCATGTGAAACACCAGTTGGCAATCATTTATACATTTAAACACAGCAGTAGAATAGTTAATATTTATGATGAATATCAGCACTTACTGTGTTCAATGGTTAATCTGGTTCCTGATCCAAATCGAATCTCATTTAAACTTCCAGCATTCACACAGCATGAGGCTCTGCTACAAAATCTAACCAGATGAATAACTGAGCTGTTCTAGCTTAAAAACACCATATATTCAACATTCTCTCTCTCTCACACACAAAAAAAAAAAACATTCATATAACTATCGACAATAATGTAACAATGGACAGTAAAACCATGTATTCCAGCTGATAACTTTGCCATGTTTAATATTTTAATATTTTAATCTCTACTCTCATGAATATATTATGAATTTCTAATATTTTATGTTTCTATACCTCTTATTAATAACTGTACTCGTAGTCTGAACACAACAGTCTAACAGAACTAATATCAATTAAATATTGTGCTTTTGTTTTCTTGTTTTGAAACTGTAGTGAACATTTTTTTTTTCGTAACCCGTGTGTATGTCAGCACTTACTGGGTTCAATGGTTAATCTGGTACCACTTCCAAAGATGAGCCTGGCTGCATTGCCAGTATTCACACAGCATTGGGTTCCTCAACAAAAACTCAATCAGTAACTGGAGACTTTTTCTTAAATACAGATAGAATTGAAATTTTAACCACACAAATGTGTTTAAAATATGTGTAAGGAGTGTATTTTCTAATTAATAATAGATAGTCCTGCACTGTACAGTGAGTATGATTCATGTATCCAAGTGGATCAACATCTGCGATGTATATAAAGTTATCTAGGCAGTTTAACTTTCCTGGGTAATTCCTCTTTCTATTATGCCGTGTGTGTTTCTGTCATTTTGGCCGTCTACTGTCATGCTGCACTTAAACTGTAATTTCCCAGTTTGGGATCAATAAAGCACATTATCTTTCTATCCATCTATCTATCTCTATAAATGTCCAATAAATGCACATTATGGGTCACATTTAAAAGCTGATATTGGCTCTTGTCTGAGTGGCAAAATCAACTCTCATCAACTTTGGTAACTTGATGTTTATTTTTTACATAATCACAATTTCTTTTAACCTTTAATTCTACAAAACTAAGATGTGGTGGTACTCTACACCCATTCAGATTAATTTAAGACCAAAACCCAACATTTTTAATAAATCTGTGCAAATAGATGGTATTCACATATATAGCATTTTTTTCTCATCTCTAGATGACAAAAGTGCTTCACAGATCCTGCTATGCACCCATTCACACACAGATGGTGGCAAAGCTGACACACACAGGTGCTAGCCTGACCCACCAAGAGCAACTGGGGGTTCTGTGTCTTGCTCAAGGACACTTCAACACGCAGACTGCAGACAGAGCGGGAATCAAACCCCTGACCCGACAATCAATAGCTGGCCACACTACACCTGTGCCATAGCCATCCCCCATATGGAACATGATTCACCGTTAGAAATCTGGCAGTGATCTTTTTATAATGTTTACATGATAATGGGTATTATTTCTTATTGGGTTTGATGGTTAATCTGGTTCCTGACATCGAGAAGTAATTTTCAAATCAAATGTAAACACCAATATTAGCTTGTAAGATAGGATATATATGTATGCACTTACTGGGTTCAATAATTAATCTGGTTCCTGCTCCAAATATGATCTTATTTACACCTCCAGTCTTCACACAGTAGGAAGCTCTTCAACAAAAACTAAGCAGAGAAAATAAATGAACTTTTCTACTTTTGACCCACAATTACACAACAGTCTCAGATAATAACATGTTCATACTCTGGTTACATTTTGATTTTTATGTTTTTTATGTTCGATATTGTATAGCTCTATCCATTGTTTTTAATAATTCTATTTATGGTCCAAACTGAACCACTGACCACCAGATGACAACTAGAAATCACTGTACCAATGAGAGTATCATTTGAAGTGTTTTAAATTAATATTATTTATCATATACTGTATGTCAGGACTTACTGGGTTCAACAGTTAATCTGGTGCCCCTTCCAAAGATCATCTTTCCCGCACCTCCAGTAGTCACACAGCATGAAACTTCCTAAGAAAAACTCACCAGACCCTGAACCCAAAGTAGCTCACTAAATGACACTGATTAATTACAGATTTGTTTTTTGAGGGTAGTGAGATTTTTTTCCCACATACTTGTGAAATGATAAACACACTTGATTACATTTATTAATACCGCATATGCAGTATTGCTATAGTTTGCTATGTTTTACTGTGTTTCATCACATAATAGCAAAGTCCTTAATGTAGGGCTAAATGCAGTGTTTAACATTAATACATAGTCTTATTTCAGTTATGCAAAGGCAATTTTAATGATATTTTTCTGGTAAAATAACATTGTTGAGTTTAAGTTGTGCAGCTTTTAAATCTTAAGGTGTGTATGTGTTGAAAACTCAACATTTAAGATGCCTATCATGTTTAAAAGGGCAGGAGATAGAGGCTTTCAGTCTTAATATTGTGACCTATTTTTATGCAAATTAATTATAAAAACAAGAATGTAGCACAAATAAAAATCAATTCTTAAGCAATAAATTCCATAAGGAAAACTCATAGGAGAATTAAACACCAAACCCATTTTAAAAACAATATATTTTATATGTCTATATTGCCTTCAAAACATCATAAGACATTTCCTTGTTATTGTAATTTAGTTTAAAGAAAGGAATTAAATGTTCAGTAATAATTACTACAAAGGATTATGATCCAGTAGTGCAAATTTAAGTAAAACTTGGTCTTTTTTTCCCCAAAATGCACATAGTTAATGTTTGGGATGGTGACGGAAAAAAAAAAAAAAATACTGATCAGATGTAAAACACTGTTCTCCATTAAAACAATGTCATAACAAAAGCCACTTGTTAAATACAAGTATATACATATATTGCAATGATGTAAACATGCCTCTATAAAACATATTTTTAATCAATAACCAGTAATATTTATAATCAATATAAGTACTTACTGGGTTCAATAATTAATTTTGTTCCACTTCCAAAGGTGATCTTATATCCAGTAGACACACAACATGATGCTTCATAACAAAAACTTAGCCAATAATTTGAAAAAATATTTTAAATTTTACCTAAAAAAACTCTACTCAGGAACCATAGTGTGGCACATATCATTGCAATTAACAAGAATTTAAATTGAAATGACAATATAATGTTTATTATTTATTTGTTGTTAACAATTGATGGTTATTTATATTTCCATCTATCAAACATTTTTTTTCCAAGTTATTATATTCAATATGGATTGTTTCACAAAGCAATCAAGAAATAATATTCAGTTTTAATAGTGATACCATTGCTGATTACCTGCTGGTACACTATTTACTCTGCTATTTAACGATATTATTAAACATTCTTTAAAATTAAAATGAAATATATCATACTCACTGCTGTTTATTACCACTTTTGTTCCTTCTCCAAATATAATCTTCCACCCTACAGCTGAAGAAGTCACACAGTGTTTCTGAACTGACAAAAACAGACTGCCACTATACAATATATATATATATATATATATATATATATATATATATATATATATATATATATATATATATATATATACACTATGGTTCAAAAGTTTGGGGTCACCCAGACAATTATTTAGTGTTTTCCATGAAAAGTCACACTTATGTGTGAGAACAGTGTGTACTTATGTATTTATAATATTTATAATATTTATAATTGTGTATTTATAATCTTTTTGCATTGATGTATGTGGTTATTGTGTATTTTCTTTTCCTTTTTTTACTTGATTCTCTTTTCTAAAGCCCATCCAGGGACAAGAGTTGCAAATTAGCTAATAGCTCTACACTCTATGTGCAACACATCAGATTGATTGTCATTGATTAATTGTCTATAGTTTATTTGACAGGGACTGTGCAATAAACAATCTATCTATCTATCTTATTTACCACCATGAGTTGTAAAATGAATAGAAAATATAATCAAGACACTGACAAGGTTAGAAATAATGATTTGTATTTGAAATAATTTTTTCCTTCAAACTTTGCTTTTGTCAAAGAATCCTCCATTTGCAGCAATTACAGCATTGCAGACGTAATATGATTGCACAAGGGTTTTCTAATCATCCATTAGCCTTCTGAGGCAATGAGCAAACACATTGTACCATTAGAACACTGAAGTGATAGTTTCTGGAAATGGGCCTCTATACCCCCATCTAGATATTGCACCAAAAACCAGACATTTGCAGCTACAATAGTCATTTACCACATTAGCAACGTATAGAGTGTATTTCTGATTAGTTTAAAGTTATCTTCATTGAAAAAAAGTGCTTTTCTTTCAAAAATGAGGAAATTTCTAAGTGACCCCAAACTTTTGAATGGTAGTGTATATATATATATATATATATATATATATATATATATATATATATATATATATATAAATTAATTGTTGAGCATATTTTTGGAAGAAGGGTGTAATATAAGTTCATAAAATTTCATTCCAAGTATATGTAAAACATTGACGTAACATTCTAAATGAGATAAAATACCAATTTGTATTTAAGCTACTAATTTGGTTATTTCAAAAATTGTATTTTTTAAAGTAATTTTAAAAAGTGCACTTTTGTTTCACTATATATTGAGTATATATATATTTTTTTCTATATATATTTGATTAAAGTTTTTAACAGTCAGTTAATTCCTTGTAAATTTGTACTATATTCATATATTAGATTACACAATGGTCCCCTCCAGTATATACAACTAGGACAATATCAGTCGCTATGGAGAGTGACAATATGTATGGGTACATATTCATACTATATAGGATAACTAAGTAGACGGTTATGCTGTTTATTCCATCTAGCTACGATGCTCTGCACTGTGTGTATATATATTTACTGTATATATGTATTCCATCTAGCTACAATGCTCTGCACTGTGTGTTTATATATTATATATTTATATGTACATATGTATATTCAGTGCTCTTGTTTTTCTTGTCTTCTTGATTGTTGCTCTGAGTGTTGCTATCCCTGTGCTGTTGCAATCCTGGAATTTCCCCATTGTGGGACTAATAAAGGCTTATCTTATCTTAGATATAGTTCCTTCAGCAATAAAATTATATGAGACTTACTGGAGTGGATGATCAGTTTGGATCCAGAACCAAATTGGATTTTCTGGTAAGCTCCAGTAGTTGCAGAGCATCAAACATCAGAACAAAAACTTCAGCACCTTTGCAGCAGCACATACGATAGAAACTTTGACTGTAGAAACTGTACGTAATCAGTTGCAAGGAGACAAACTATAAAATACTATTTCAATTAATAAAGTAAAAAAGTAAGTTTTTTAGTCAGAGTATTTTTTTTTTTTTTAGATTTTTATGAATTGTGAAACGGTTAGAATTTTATAATTAACAGGCTTTTGGTTAATGAATATTCAACTAGTATACTCAATGGCCACTTTTCTTTTAGTTAGAACTTGGCTATACATTGCCAACGCTTCGCCTTCAGAACTGGTACTGGCAAGGTGTGCTGTAACTGATGCTTCTAATAAAATAACCAGTGAGCGTCATTTTTTAACATAATTGAATGCAAAATTTCAAAAAAGGTAACGTTGCACCAGCAAATAGGATTAACAAAATAAAATACATATGAGAAGACTTACTGGAGTCCACAGTCAGTTTAGTTCCAGCACCAAACAAAACTTTATCAACACCGGTTCCCTTCACACAGCAATAAAACACATGACAAAAACACAAGTACACTGCTACTCCTCTATGCTGATGATGATCCACTAATCACAATGCAATTAAAAATGACAGTCCTCTTCCCTTTAGAAATCTTTTTGGCTTTGCTTCTGTCACCAAAAAAACCCCCCAGAAACTAACGTATCAGGGGCTACAAATTTGACAAACATGAAAACTTACTTGATTCAACTTTTGATTGAGGTTTTTGACCAAAAATGAGCTTCCTAACTGTAGTTTTCACACAGAAGGAAATATTTCAGTAAAAACCCACTAGACTATAAGCTGCTGTAGCAACTGAAGAAAATTGAATAAAATAAGCCTCTTATTAATAATAATAATAATAATAAAAAAATCTGATTTTGTAAAACTAAGCCTGCCAGTGTAATAGTAATGTTACAAGGCATTACTTTTGTCAGTTTACTTTGGTTGTAACCCACATCAGGGTAAATGTTAAGTGTTGCTATCAAATGATAGACTAAATACATTTAAGTTTCCTATGCAAAATATGTTAAATTAAAACAAGTAATTGTTTTCCATTACTTTTGACAGTTTTCAAGTCTGTTCTCTTTCATTCTTACTCTCACAAAATCTTTGAATGGCTTACAAAGTTGAAACAAATATCAAATTCAATTCCAAATATAAACTTACGTGCATGAACCTTCAGTCTGGTCCCTGATCCAAACATCAGTTTATCGTAACTAATGCCAGTAGTCACACAACCATAAGCAGCAGCATAAAAACCAGCAACTACACAACCTTTCTACTCATTTGAATTACTTTTGTAATATTAATCATTTTTGCCTCTAAATGCTAGCTCTAAAATTTTCATTTTTTTCTGTGTGACTGCTCTACTGCAGCTTTTCTAGTATCCAGCAGGTCCTTTTTGAACTTAATTTAAAAAAAAATCTATAAGCAATCGTAATCAAATTGAAAGAAAAAATGTCTGAAATACTTCATCTTAACTGTTGAGAAGAGAGGAAACATGAAAGTTTACCTTTGATTAAGAAAATTTAAAGACATTTCACAATATTCATTTTTTTCTAACAAAGCTTAATATATATATATATATATATATATATATATATATATATATATATATATATATATTACTGACCTGAGCTAACAATGAAGCAAGTTCCTGTCCCACAGACCATTTTCTGTGCATTTCCATCACACTGTCAGCTAACCAAAATGCTCCGCTCAGTCAGAAGTAATTCAGTTAATATGATCTGTTTTAGAAATTCCTTCAAGTCAAAGTGGTCCACATTGAAAATCAAAAATGGAGTCAGTTTAATGGGAAATATGGCACAGTAGCAGATTTTGATTTTCTTTGAATCTTTAAATTTTCAGATTCAGTAAATTTTATTACAATAGATCCTTTCTGGCTGTTAAACATCAAGTTGATTAAGTTACTTCCTAACTGTTTTTGTTGTCAAAGGACACTGATTTATTGTTTATGGAAACACTGGATTATGTTTATGTGATGGATTTAAAATCATGTTTAGCCCTTTGTCTTTGAAAGAAAATACACTTATTAACATTTCTGCCTCACCTGAATCAACAATAAGCTGAGTTCCTCTCCCAAAAATCAGTTTATCAGCAGTTCCTCTCACACTGTGACTGACAGCAAGACAAAAATCTCATTGCAATTTCATTTTAAGTAAGCCTATTAACTGTTAACATTTCACTAGAAAATGTAGAATAATGATTTTCTATAATATGCTGGAGCAGTTCACACAATTGTATATAAACTGGTAACATAAAACCAACATTCCGAATGCTCTAAAGGATTTTTTTTTGTATTGAGTGGGTACTTTTTTTTTAATTACATATGTATTTATTTTATATGGATGTGCATTTGGGTCCTTCAGGATCTCAGTAAATGTACAACTGTTCCTGATTTTTTTTTTTTCCAACGATACTAGTTTTGGCACTTTTAATCAAGATTAACTGCATTTAGATGACAGGGCAGCTTGTTTCTTCTGAATCACACTAATAAGTGTTTTAGTGCATTTAATTGCACTTTAACTGTATACTGCAATTAATCTCATTATTTTCATTAACTCAACCTAGCTCTCTCTCACCTGTGTGCTGCCAATGACAAAAATTATGATTTGTGATTAAGTGATTAAGTAGCCTGGATTTGATTAATGGTGATTTCAGTGACACCACTAATGATAACATGAAAATCTTACCAATTTCTATAGTCAGTCTGGTTCCTGCTCATTCCTGATTACTAACACTAACTTTACTGTGACAAATACTGCAGACTTTTAAAACATAATGTGTTTTTCATTTCATTTTTGGATTCATAATACCAATTTTTGATTATTTTTTTTAACCATCCAATTTATTAGGCTTTTTAGTTTAAACTGGAAGTTCTTCAGCCTTGATAATCCAACTCTTTACATGTTTTTCTTTGAATAAAAAATGTGTAAAATTAATAATATATATTTTTCCTATCAAAGCAGCTGGAAAACATCTGATTTATTTATTTATTTTGCAGTGATTTTTAAATAGTATTTGTTCACATTAAAACCACATTGCCGATAATCTGTCACATTTCACCAGTGAATGGTTCCCTGTTAGCTGATGGTGATTTTTCACAACAGTTTGTTTACCTTTAATAATATTATTTTAAAAATATTTGTCTTAAACATTACAGGATGTTTTTTTTTTTTTATTTTTTAACCTTGAAAAGACTTGTCTATGTGTATGGACCAATTTGTTTCATGAAATTATAGATACAAATAAAACCATAAATTATAAGAAAACTATGAAAATAAGATCAAAATGACAAAATCATCTATAGCTTCTTACCAGATTCTACTCTCAGTTTGGTTCCTCCACCAAAATACATCTTCCATCCTCCCTGACTAGTCACACTGTGACACCAACACTGACAAATACTAACACAGCCAAAATGATGCATAAAATACTGATTAGTTTTTGGCTCCTGTTTTTTTTTTTTTTATTGCTTTTTAGTTGTGGTTGTCCCATTTTTGTTTGGTTTCATATTGGATTTCTTAAAGGTTCAAGGTGTAAAATCCAGCCTTGAAGCTCTTTATTATTATAATAAACACACAAAAATGAAAATCTTACCAGTTTCTACAGTCAGTTTGGTTCCTGTCCCAAAATAGTTTAGAGACACTATCAGTCACACTAAGAGAGTCACTGTGACAAAAACACATCAGCTGCAGATTTTAGATTTATTTTAAGCATACTGTCTCAAGTGTGATTTTTAGACTTGTGTCTGTTTCCTCAACACTGGTCAAAACCAAATTTATTGTATAAGTTTGTTTGTTTTTTTTTTTGTTTTTTTTTTTTTTTAGCTGATTTAGGACAATTTTGATGTGCTGAATCAAAAAAAAAATCACATTGTTTTTGCTCATTTAAGTCAACTTTTTGAACTATGGCCACATGTTTTTTACATTTTTGTTTACATGTACGGGTATTGTTCCTTTATATGATGCAAAATTCTTTATTATTTTTTGAAATTCTCTAAATTTTGAACAATGATGATGTAACATTCAATTTACATGTACTTACCTTTATCAATGCCTACTATTCAATATACAGTGCAACTGTACAACTGCTGTACAACTGCTTACAACTTTGCGTATAAACCTGACCTGATCGAGAGAAAGATGTCATTTTCAGATTCAGTGATGCAAAAGTTTCTTAAATCAGTTAAAAAAAACAGACAACTTACAAAAAAATAATTTTTGTTATGTTGTATTATTGTTCCTTACATTTTTTTGGTAAATGTACACTTTTTTACATTATTGTTCACCTGTGCTTGTCCACATTAGTTTGAATCACTAAAGCTTTGTGTCAATGTGATAAAATCAAATATCTTTCTTATCTTACCAGATTCAACAGTTAGTTTAGTTCCCTCACTGAAATGAAGTCTGTAGACTCCTGCCCGAGTCACACTGTAAAACTCTCTGGAACAAAATGTGCTTCTGCGGTTCAAAATTTTAAATAAAATCTTAGATTTCAATTGTAGAGTCAACATCAGTTAATTGATCTTGTAATTTGGGTTTAGTTTATCGTTTCATATTCTTCTCATATAGTCAGCTCATTTTTCCACCAACTTAAGCAATTTAACATCTATAAATAAAACAAAGACTGGTGCATCTGTTTTATGTAAATGTGAAGATACTGAAAATATCAAATCTTACCAGTTTCTATGGTGAGTCTGGTTCCATCACCAAAATATAACTTGTATCCCCCCTGAGTATTCACACCATGACACACAATGGTACAAATACTGCTGTGTGCAGCTCAGCTCCTTCATGTCTTTTCTTTATGATTAATAACAGAATTATACCAGAATAGCATTCAAGTCCCCTTTTTGGGAATATTTCCACATTATATTTTTGTGTATCAGAACTTCAAAATTATATAAATGCAATCAAATTTACAAACAGCATTTTTAAAAGAAATGGGGGAAAACTGGTTTCACGGAGTTACTGTTTCTTCATTTTTGAATCTGTGATGTACTGCGTTTCAGGGTTAAACTTTAAGCACAATCTTATTGTTTAGCTCTACTGTTTTGTTACTTTTTAAATTCCATGCCTATATTTTTTTTTAGGTTGTCTTACTTTATTTGTAGTAAAATGTACTTTATACACTACAGTTCAAAAATTTGGGGTCACCTCAGACAATTTTGTCTTTTCCATGAAAAGTCACACTTTTATTTACCACCATGAGTTGTAAAATGAATAGAAAATATAGTCAAGACATTGACAAGGTTAGAAATAATGATTTGTATTTGAAATAATTTTTTTTTTCCTTCAAACTTTGCTTTCATCAAAGAATCCTCCATTTGCAGCAATTACAGCATTGCAGACCTAACATGATTGCACAAGGGTTTTCTAATCATCCATTACTGATCACTTCAGATCACTGAAGGTCAAAACCACCCGTCACAGGAACAGTTTCTTTCCTCAAGCCATCACTCTGATGAACTCCTAACATTCACCTAGTCCTACCTGTTGCTGTACTCATGACTTTTCATCCATTATTACATTGCACATAACTCTCACACTGCTTTTTACTTCATTCACATTATATCACTGAATCTGAGTCCACATTGAAATACTGTGTGATTGTATATTTTTTCATATATTTCTGCAAAGTGTGGTTAGTCTGAGTAAATAACTGCATATATTCCTGTATATATTTGCATCCTTTTATAGAAACGTGGACAGACTGTAATTTACTGTACATACTGTGGTTGTCATTGAATCCTTATTTAAATCCTTCACCTGAACAACGAGAGCAAGTTTTTAGCCAAAGTCAAATTCCTTGTATGTGTTGTGCATACTTGGCCAATAAAGCTGATTCTGATTCTGATTCTGATTCTGATTAGCCTTCTGATGCAATGAGCAAACACACTGTACCATTAGAACACTGGAGTGATAGTTGCTGGAAATGGGCCTCTATACACCTATGTAGATATTGCACCAAAAACCAGACATTTGCAGCTAGAATAGTCATTTACCACATTAGCAATGTATAGAGTGTATTTCTGATTAGTTTAAAGTTATCTTCATTGAAAAAAAGTGCTTTTCTTTCAAAAATAAGGAAATTTCTAAGTGACCCCAAACTTTTGAACGGTAGTGTATATTTATAAAAGTTTAACTGACAACACATTTCTAGTGAGATTGCCAAACTTGAAGAAGAATTAATTTGATTATGATTTATCCCTAGTTAAAAGGGAATCTGTTTAATAAGTTCTTAACTTTTTGCTAACTGACTCTTTGGAAGGGTCATACAATTCCATGGAAAACTGTACTTTGGGATATACGATAGAGTTACATCTTTATGTAAAATAATAATATGAAACTTACTGGTCTGGACCATCAGTTTAGTCCCAGAGCCAAACAGAAGTTTTTCGTAACTTCCAGTATTCACACAGCATGAAATCTCAGAACAAAAACTTCAAAACCTCAGAGCAGCTCCAGTTATACAAACTATTTATCTGTAATATAGAAAAAAAATACATAAAACAAATAGAAAATAACCTATAAAATAACTAAAAAATACTCATAATAACTAAAAGCAAGGCAGGTTTAAGCCTTTATACCTATATAAAAGCAATACTTATGGTTTAGTCATCTGCATTTGATAACTATAGTTTACTTTTAAAAATGCCTTGTTGGGAAGTATTTTAACAAATTCTATTTTTTTTTAAATTTTATATTTTTCTACAAAAGGATTAAGCGGAAGATGATTAATGAAGCGCTAGACTGTTGAAAAATAAACTTTTTTTTTAAACTATAAATTTCAACAGTGGTAATGTTATGCAGATTAAATTACTTGTCATAAACAGAGCAAATGAATCAAAATAAATACATATGATTAAACTTATGGGGGGGGGGGGGGGTTATAATTAGTTTAATTCCAGCTCCAAGCAGGATTTCACCAAAATCAGCTGACTCCACAACATCCATGAAAAAAAAAAAAAAACATAACTACTCTTCTATGCAGATGACAACTTATTTCTCACAAAAATATTAAAACACCAATAAAATTCCTATTCTCTATGGAAATAGTTCCAGACTTACTTCTGATGACAAACCATCACAAACACAGCAACAAACTAAGAGCCTCATCAAAAGCTTAAAATTTGACAGCAAAGGTAAAAACTAGCTTAGTGTTTGTTCTGAAAATAAAGAGAGAGAAGCAAACGCTTACTTGGTTGGACTATCAGTCTAGTCTAGTTCCTTCACCAAATACCAAATCTACTGCAGTACTTCTCACACAGCAGCAATCACTTATTTAAAAAAAAAAAAAAACGCTGGATTATGAACAGCTGCTGCAAGTTAACAAAAATATACAAAATGAATTTGCCTCCCATTTTTCAAACTTTGTTTTTAAAAAACTAAACTTTACAATGTTTGCAGTGATGCAAAATGACATTACTTTTGCAGCGTACATTGGCAGATATGCATCAATGCAAACATTAAACCAAGAGAATTATCTGGCATTTTAAACTCCTCAAAGGTAGAATTTTTTTTCCATCTAACAAAACCTATCAAGAAATATGGGACAATAAATCAATGATGTCACTGAAGTTACTCTAAAAATTCTGAGTTGCAGCTTCTGCTGTTAACACAACAAAAATGTATCCACTCAAAACGTGTTTTATAAGATTATAAAGTGCAACAAAATGTTGTAATTGTGGTATTTTCATCTTACCGGCTTCAACAAGCAGCCGAACACCTTCTCCAAATATAACCTTGTCTGCTCCTCTATTCACACTGTTGTCCACGGCTAGCTAAAAACCTTCCAGAACTCCAGTACTGTCAACCATTCAACATTCATCACCTTAAATGGCTGTTTATAGAACTTTAAATACAAACTGAATTAAAATGTATGACTGGGAGATTTTTTTTTTCATAAATTTTAATTGAGCTTAAATTTAATTTAAAAAATGTGGCAATTTTCTGAACAATACGTTAAATCTTGGTCCTCAGTTGCAAAACAATGACAAATGTTTTGAGTTTCAGCTGTAATGTATGTACACTTATTAATGGTTCACAGCTCCTTTTTTGTTATTTTTTTCATAATGATGTTGGTTTCCACATATACAACAGTGCAAGGATATTTGAGTTAAATATACATTAAACATTAGTGGGACTTTCTAGTCCTGAAAAGGAGAGTTATGTTTAAAGGTTGTTTTATCTCATTCTTTTCTATGATTTCAGCCCGCAAAGTTAAAAGAAATATCATATAAATGTTAAATTTAAACTTACGACTGTTGACCCTCAGTCTGGTCCCTGATCCAAACACCAGTTTACCAGTGCCGACACCAGTAGTCACACAACCAGCAGCAGCAGCACAAAAACACAAAGACTACACCTTGATGTTTTCTGAATTTAGCCAAAATTTAAAGGGTATTTACAGCATACACATTATTGTTTTGATTTTGAAGTGTTTATTCTGATGAGGAATGAGGAGGTTTTAACAGTTAACTCATGTAACTTACTGTACATTTTCAGGATAAAACACTTTTCAATTTGATTATATTCAGACATGAAAGGGTTCCCCAGCAGAAATCATAAAGTCAACTTTTATATAAAATATATTGCAATGACGTGTCATTCTATGCCAGATACAAATGATGACAAACAATATCTGTCTTTTAAAATTTTATATCAGAGTCAAATTTTGTGTCTTTTGAAATGATGGAAAGAATTTCAGTAAATTTCTCATTTGAACAGGTTTAAAAAAAAAACTTGTATGACTCCATGACTCAAATGTGTTTTCTTAAATTTTTCATTATGTGTTCTTATTCTGACCTATGGTTGTTCTGAAGGGCTTTTAAATTTAGATGCAACTCAGTTTAATGTGATTTAACACTTGAAATCACTTTTTTACTGATAAATATCAGATTTATTTATTTATTTATTTATTGTGTGTGTGCTGGTATTCTCACCTGAATTAACAATCAGCTGTGTTCCTCTCCCAAAAATCAGTTTATCTGTAGCTCCTGCTGTCACACCATGGCTGATGGCAGGACAAAAACCTCACTGCAATTTTACTTTAAATCTCAAACTTTATTTACGCCTGTTGATGGTTAACGATCAGCTTTCTAATAATAACTTTACAGCCTATAAAATTAAACAGTCAAAGCTAATGATGGAATAGTTCATACATTAATAGATAAGCTTATAACACATTAAACATTTCAGTTTTAACTCAGACTGTTAAGAGTCACAACTTTCAGTTTGTTTAGTTTGCAATTTTATTATTCCTAATATAATTCTGACAACAGTTTAAAAGCAAAAATCATTTCTCCTTTATAACATCAGAAATGAAAAGCAGTGAGCAACACATTAAAAGTATTTTTTTTTTAAATTTGAAGATCAAATTTTATTTTTATTCTGTTTTTGGATGGATTAAATCCAATTATTTTACCTTCAGGTTTCAGTGGGTGGTCTTATTTACTTATATTTATATCACTATTACTCCTGACTTTTGCTGTTAGTAATTACTTTCATTTTATTAATATGAACTGCATTAAAACAAATATTTAAATGAAAGTTAACAACCAAAGATTTTTTTTTTCATTTTTATGTCTTTTATGCTTTATGTCTAAATTTTGTGCTGCCTACCAGGAAATACTCATCACTTTATTCAGTAAATACTTTGTGTTTAACTCAGGAATCTTCATCCTGTTGCATAAACATATAAAGCAGATTTAAATAACATGAGTTTAAGCAGTTTTAGCTTAATTTGAAGCTTATTTGAGTTTGTATTTTTTAAACAAATCCTAAAGTTTAACCAGAAGAAATATTGTTAATTCACTTAAATAGCCAACAGGCTGAGTCCACTGAAGCCTCTACAGAGGCAACTGCATTAAGATCTACGTATTACATGTATAACATAAAACAATCTAACAATGCTGAATGTGTACTATAATAATAGAAAAAGACATGTAGCCTTGGATAGCTCATATCTTCAGATTAAACATATTCTCTGTATTATTTTAAGGTTTTACTTACTGGTTTCCACACTAAGTTTAACTCCTGGTCCAAACACGGTCCTGTATCCTCCCTGCCCAGTCACACTGAGACACAGGCCTCTACAAAAACCAGTCTACCAGTCACTGCACCGGCACCAGTTTCAGTTTCAATTAAAAGCAAAGATTTTCCCAGGAAAATACTTGTGAAACTGTTTGCTTGTTTCATGTTTTTTGGATAAACACTTCTAATGAACCAAAAGTTTTGTTCCTGCACCAAAAACCAGCCTGTTTCCATATCCAGAGACACAACCAACCACATCACACATAAACACAAATTCCCTTTATCATGGAAGGATTTTCACTCTTAGAGGTTATGTTTTGAATTTATAAAATAAAAGTGTAGGCACAGTTTAACATATTTTAGGTTATTAAAGTACACTGTGTTAATAAATGAAGAAAAAGTGAAGAAACTTTACCTATATTAGCCTTCAGCTGTGCAGTACATGTGCAAAACATAAAGGCATATGTGTTATTTTTTAAACATCTGTTAAAATTTTGGCATGCTCTGATTTATTTTTATTGATTTAGTTTATGTCATATCTATTTTTTTATGTTTTAGGTTGGATGGTTTTGATTTCTCTTTATTATCTATATCTGTTTTTAAACTGTATTTTGGTTCTTTTATTTCATGTGAGATGACACAAAATCAATTAAATCAGCAATTGCTCCTTATCCAATGATGATTTTTGTGAATTACAAGATTAAAAAGAGAAATCTCACCCGTTTCTACAGTCATTTTGGTTCCTGTCCCAAAATAAAGATTTCCCGCTCCCTTACTGGTCACACTGCAACACAGATTATGACAAATACTGCTGCATACTCCAGGTGACCAATTCTAATTATTAGAACATTATACAGTGTTATGATTTTGACTGTGTAAAAGGAAAAAAAAAACAAAAAACAAAAACTAATTTCTACCAAAGGACCTGAAGTAAACTCTGAATATAATGAGTAATTTTTATTAAAGTAAACTTGACTGTAATTTATCACATTTTCTTTCATTAGAAGCTGCTGCTTGGTTTTCATTTCATGGATTCATTCCTTTTGTATTATTGTTTTAACAAATAGCTTACCATTTCTGTAGGTCTCTATAGTCTATGTGTACATCTCAGTTTGTTTAAGAAAATTCTACAAATGCATAAATAATTTCATCAATATAAAGACAACCATTAACAGACTATAAAAAATGAATATAATCTGCATCTTCTTACCAGTTTCTACTCTCAGTTTGGTTCCACCACCAAAATAAAGCGTCCATCCACCCGTATCAGTCACACTGTGACACAAACTTGGACAAATACTGCTGCCTTCAAAACCAGGAATAAAAAGCCAATTCATTTACAGGTCCTGGTCGTTGTTGTTGTTTTGTGGCTGAAAACAGTGTTTGTCTCATTTTTGTCTGCTTTCATGATGCATTTTTCACATATTTTAAAAGTTTAAATAAAACCATAACCATAAAATCACTATAAAATCAAGCAGTGAAGCTCTATATCATTACATTACAAAGGTAAAAATTAAAATCTTACCATTTTCTACTGTTAGTTTGGTTCCAGTCCCAAAATAAAGCCTGTAGGATCCCTGAGTACTCACACTATAACAAACTCTGGGGCAAAACCTACTGTGGTGCTTCAGCTGCTTCTTCAATTTTGCTTTTTTTTTTTTTTTTTTTTTGCATTTTTCAATTCATGGTTTACATTTATTTACAGTATATAGATGTGGATTTCATAATTATTCATCCCATCTTATTAGACTTTTTTTGTAATTACATAAAAATGTTCATATAAAGAATAATAAATTTCTTCCACCTGAACACTCAAATGATTTATGTAAGAAAATCTTAATTGGTTCATTTACACTAATTAGCACTGACAGTGGTAAGAGGTCTATTATTATTATTATTATTATTATTATATAAAGGAAATGTTAATTTGAGGGCCTGAACATTAACAAAAAATCACAAATTTTCATGAACTGGCAAAAATATTGACATTTTCAAGAGAATGTGAGGCCCTTTGAAAGATTGGCCCCTGGGGGAAGTCTAAAAGTTTAGTAAAGTGTAGAAAGCTGAAAACTGGCACAAGTGTGTATCACACTGAGCCCTGCAAAAAATATTATTGTGGCCATGACCCATGCCCGACAAGAAGTCTGCTGTCTTGACTGAAAGTGGTGCAGGTGCCTTTTTTTTTAATGATTTCCTTGCCCTTATTTAAAACCAACATATCCTTGTTCTAAATTGGTCTTTTTCTACATTAAATCAACATTTTCTGTAATGTGTCACACTTCAATTGTTTGGCTTTAACATTATTAGTAGCACTCGTTTAAATGATTTCTCTTACATTATCACTATCATGACAACAAATACCAACTAAATCATGAAAAAAAGATGGAATAGTCTTTCTCTTACCAGGTTCTACTCTCAGTTTGGTTCCATTACCAAAATAAAGCTTCAGTCCTCCTCTATCAGTCACACTGTGACAGAAACTCTGACAAATACCACCGCAACCAAAACGACAGATAAAATCACAAAACTGTTATGATTTTGACCCGTTGTTGGTCTCTCTGACCGCCACCAGTGTTTGTCTGCTTTCATGCTGCATTTTTCAAATCAATCAAATCACCCTTATTGTCAACCGTACAACCAATCATGTACAGCAGAATGAGATTGTGCTTTACCTATCTACTGTGTTAATCACACACACCCCAAGTGCAGAATCAGAGGGCCGCTGCCATGCAAGGCGCTGCCACAGAGTTCTCTCCTCCATTCCATTTACTGCTGAGCACCAAGCTGGACGGCAGGAAGTTCCACTTTTATAAGGTCTTCGGCATGACCCGGCCGGGATTTGAACCCCTGCCTCCCGGGTGTGGGGCGGATGCTCTACCAACTAAGCCACCACTCCGGTTATTTTCACTGGTTTTTAAAATTTTACACCATAAAAGGTTGCTATATTTAGGTATAAAGTTGAACTGACACTCTTTGTTAAAACATATGAAAATTAAAATCTTACCAGTTTCTACAGTGAGTGTGGTTCCTGTCCCAAAATAAAGTTTATATAATCTGTCATTCACACAGTGAGACTCACTGTGACAAAAACAGTTTAATGTAAAGTCACTTCTGTTTTGTCTGTTCATTTGTGTTCATTATTTTCTGTAAATTCCTATTTTTTATTATATTTTTAATTTATGTTTGTCCACATTAATGCAAATGTGTGAAATACTGTCACATTGATGGACTCCAAAAAATTTGCATTTGAAAATATATTTTTAAAAGCATATCTTTATCTTACCAGATTCTACAGTGAGTTTGGTTCCTTTGCCAAAATAAAGTTTGTAGTTTCCTCCCTGAGTCCCACTGTAAAACTCTCTGTGACAAAAACTGTTTCACCATTTGCACTCATGTTCGTAAATATTGTCACAATTTCTGAACAATATTTCTTGGTGTTACTTTAATCATGATTAAGTGCAATTATTCCTGATGGGTGGGTTAATTGTTTAATTGCAATTAATGCAGTTTTTGCCATAGGCAGCACATGGGCAAGAGAGAGCTGTGTCCAGTTAATCGCAAAATGTGATTAATTGCACTATGCAGTAAAAGTGTGATTAAACAGTTATTAGTGCAATGTGATTCAGAAGAAGTGAGCTGTCCTGTCATGTAGGAGATTGTTGAAAATTTAAACATTGGTTTATTTATTTATTTATTGTAATACAGTGAAAGTGTTAGTGTTATCATTTTAGTCAATGACTATTTAAGCCAATTTGAATAAAAGTCAAAGATGCATAAATGCAATAATAAAAATAATGAATGTTGCTTTAAAAAACTGTTAAAATCTGAAAATGCTGGAAATATTAATTCCTGCCAGTTTCCACTGTGAGTTTGGTTCATTCACGGAAATATAAATTGTATCCTCCCTGCTTTTTCACACCATGACAAAAACTGTTTAAAATACTGCCTTTTTTTTTTCCTCAGTTCAACTACATCCTGGGTTTTACAATTTAGAATCTATTCCAGCATATCAAATAACCTTATGTGGTATATTTCCCCTTTGTTTTTTTCCATATCAAAGCACCCAGCTCAGTTCATGTTATTCTAAAATGAAAAACTGATATAAATACAACGGAAATTAAAACCAGACTTATTGTAGCAAAAAAAAAAAAAAAATAAAAAATAAAGGAATAAGAGAATATCTTCATCTTACCCTTTTCTATGGTCAGTTTGGTTCCTTCGCCAAAATAAAGCTTGTCATTTCTCTGATTATTCACACTGTGACTAAGACTGTGACAAATACTGTTGATCAACCCGACCCCAGAAATTCTGATTATTACATTTTATATCAACAGTAAATGTTTCCATGTATTTGCAATAGAGCTTAATAATATTCTAAAATTCTAATAATGGAATTTGCTGCACCTTTCTCTTGTTGCTACAGTCCCAGGGGTGGGTGTTAGTCACACTCGTTCCTATGCATCTGCATACACATATCACCGTGGCAATTAGTGCCAATTTTCCAATATTTAATCAGTGTTGAAGCTGATGTGTATTTGAAATGAAATGTTTTTAATTAATATGTACACCATTAAGTCAAAATTACACAAAACACATTTTCTATTTTGGTTGAGGTTTTTAGGCAAAACTCACCACAGCAACTTCAGAGAATCCAAAGCTTCTATATCAAAATCCATTTTCTTTCCAATCAGATTGAAAGTTCCTTTCCAAAAAAAAAAAAAAAGTTTATTTAAATAAAATATGTGTTGGTTTTTAATATCCAGTAATCCAACACAGGATGGGCATTGCTTCCAAACTGTAGCTCCAATCAATAAAGTGGAAGCCTGTAGAGAATTGACAGAAATTAAAAAAGGTTTGCAACAAGTTGCTACAAAAGTTAATGAAATAATATAGAAATCACTCATTCAGCACCAACACTTACTGCACACTTTTCCAGAACTGTGTAAGTCTTGTTTTTTGTACTGGTTAGAAAATCAACTTAACCAATGATAACTGGATTTGGCAGTTAGACTGATCTCATTTTCCTTTTCTAGCTAATAAAAAAGCAGGTAAAACTAAATGTCCAAATCCATCCAAAGTAAAAATGATTATAAATATAAAACGCACTGTCAGCTGCATAAAATTGAATTCCAGAATTAAACATGCATGCGACAGCTGGAAATGAATGTGGGCCCAAGACTGTTTCCTGGAGACGACTGTTAAGTCTTCAGAAACAACTTCCAAAAATCAATCATATGATCAGATACATACTTGCAGCAGAGTGATGGTCTTAATAACTGTTACAAGACGAATAAACATCCATTAAACACGTATACACTAAAAGCCAGTTAAGTGGCCCAAACATTAGACAATTTGTTCAACTGCTAAATAACTGCAAAGCACTCTATTTGTGCTTGATTTCATTTTAAAGGAATGTTAAATGAAATACTCTTGTGGAGTAGTTTAAGTTGGGATTGGCTATGTTACAGTTAACAGTTTCTTTGACTGATTTTTCAACCAAAGAGTTTCAAAGATTTTTATTTTTTTCAATACTATTATACTTACAAGACGTACGGGAGAATTGAAATGGCATTTCTTTCTCTCTTCAGTGGTGTGCACAATATAAAAAAAAAGAAAAAGGAATAAGGCTAGAAAAACATTAGCATCATTCTATGTACAGTAATGCTACCCAAAGTGCAAATGGCAACAAGAGACCCAGACCTCCCATAGTGCAAATAAAGATAAACAAGTTTAAAGGACCTCTGGCTAAATTTACCTGATCCAGTGCTATGGCCATATTAAGGTGCATTGCAGTAGTCTCCATGACTAACACCTACCATTGGGACTGCAGAGTCAAGAGAAATGCATACATTTAGAGAATGTACCTGTTTTCTTCCCAGCAGATCTTTACCGGTGTCTGTCAGGTTCTCCTCAGCTTCGTCTCTATCTACATACAGACTCCTCCAGGACATGAACTTTTGTATTTGGTGCAACAAACCGGAAGGAAAGAGCAAAAATTATGTGACCTGTTTTTCAGCCCGACTTCACCTGTGGCCTAAAAAAAGAGTTTAGAGGAAACTCCAGCTGTTAGAAATATCTATTTTGATGAAAAAGTGCATTTGACATAAAAACATACAATCATCTAGAATTGTTTAATGTTTATTTGAAAGGGACGTTACATACTAATGAACAATAATACAAATGAACAGTAGTGTGAAAAAGTGTTTGCCCCCTTCCTGATTTCTTTTTTTTTTTTGTATGTGTGTCACACAAATATTTCAGATCAAACAAATTTAAGTATTAGACAAAGATAACACAAGTAAACAAAATGCAGTTTTTAGTTGAAGGTGTTTATTATTAAGGGTAAAAAATCCAAACCTACATGACCCTGTGTGAAAAAGTGATTGCCCCCCCTGTTAAAGTATAAGTTAACTGTGGTTGATCGCATCTTTGGAAAACTGAGTTCAATTTTCTAGCCATTTCTAAAGCTTTTAGACTCCAGCGAACCACAGTGAGAGCCATTATCCACAAATGGCAAAAATATGGAACAGTGGTGAACCTTCCCAGGAGCCCCCAAAAAATTACCAAGTGTACAGCGACGACTCATCCAAGAGGTCTCAAAAAACCCCCACAACAACATACAAAGAACTGCAGGCCTCACTTGCCTCAGTTAAGGTCAGTGTTCATGACTCCACCATCAGAAAGAGACTGGGCAAAAATGGCCTGCATGGCAGAGTTCCAAGACAAAATCGACTGCTAAGCAAAAACAACATAAAGGTTCATCTTAGTTTTGCCAGAAAATATCTTGATGATCCCCAAGACTTTGAGGAAAATACTCTGTGGACTGACGAGACAAAAGTTGACATTTCTGGAAGGTGTGCATCCTATTACATCCAGGGTAAAAGTAACAGCATTTCAGAAAAGAAACATCATACCAACAGTAAAATACTGTGGTGGTAGTGTGATGTTCTGGGGCTGTTTTGCTGCTTCAGGACCTGGAAGACTTGCTGTGGTACATGGGACCATGAATTCTGCTTTCTACCAAAAAATCCTGAAGGAAAATGTCCGGCCATCTGTTTGTGACCTCAAGCTGAAGAGCACTTGGGTTCTGCAGCTGGACAATGATCAAAAACAAACCAGCAAGTCCACCTCTGAATGGCTTAAGAAAAAGAAAATGAAGACTTTGGAGTGGGCTAGTCAAAGTCCTGACCTGAATCTGATTGAAATGCTGTGGCATGACCTTAAAAAGAAGCAGTCCATGCTTGAAAACCCTCCAATGTGGCTGAATTACAACAATTTTGCAAAGATGAGTGGGCCAACATTCCTCCACATCACTGTAAAAGACTCAATGTCAGTTATCGCAAACGCCTGATGGCAGTTGTTGCTGCTAGGGGTGGCCCAACCAGTTATTAGATTTAGAAGGCAATCACTTTTTCACACAGGGCAATGTAGGTTTGGATTTTTCCCCCTTAGTAGTAAACACCTTCATTTAAAAACAGCATTTTGTGTTTACTTGTATTATCTTTGTCTAATATTTAAATTTGTTTAATGATGTGAAACATTTAAGTGTGACAAACATGCAAAAAATTAGAAATCAGGAAGGGAGCAAACAATTTTTCACACCACTGTAGGCACTAATTTGCATCTTTAGTCCCCCTGGATCACAAAAACACAAACAATAATACACAAGAAGAACAAGTGCAATAAAACTGTACAAAGTGGAGATGCTAAACTGCAGATGTTAAGGTGCTACAAAACAAAACATTCAAATGTCACATGAGTGAAGTACTGTGTATGCATACACACACACACATGCACCCAAGCACCTCACAGCAACAACGAACAACAACAACAAACAACAGGCGGGGCATATGTGTGTGATGCAAGGGCACATATACAGTATATAGTCATGTGAAAAAATTAGGATACCCCATTAAATATTGAGTTCCATCCATCCATCCATCTTCTGCCGCTTAATCCTTTTGGGTCGCGGGGGGGGGGGGGGCTGGAGCTTATCCCAGCATCTTTGGGCGAGAGGCAGGGTACACACTGGACAGATCACCAGTCCATCGCAGAGCCAACACAGAGAGACAGACAACCATTCACTCTCACATCCACACCTAAGGACAATTTAGAATCCCCAGTTGATGCCAATTAACCTAACCTGCATGTCTTTGGCATGTGGGAGGAAACTGGAGTACCCGGAGTAAACCCACGCAGACACGGGGAGAACATGAAAACTCTTTATTAAGAAATGTTCTCATGTCTAACTTTGTTTTTGTTTTTATTTGCATTTTTTAAGATTTATTTTAGCAGTTTTAAGTGGGAATGAATGTGGGGGTGTTCTAAAAAAAAGATGGGTGTTCTAATTTATTCCTCACTATTTGTTTAGAATTAGATTTTACAGAAAATTTGAAAAAAAGTCTTTCATTTTTATTGTTGAGTTGTACTACATGAATCTTCCAGTATTTTTATCATCACTCTAAAAATTAGGATGGTCTATGATGTCTGCATGATGTCCTATGATGATCCTATGATCTCAGGCAACATAGGACTTGTGATTCCGTCATATAGGTGATGCCATCATATAGACAACAGGAATGGCAGCCTATGATGTAGTGTCCTATGATGCCTGCCTTGATGTCATTATGTCATATAGACCATCACTCACGATGTCTGCCTTGATGTCTTTATGATATATAGACCATCACTCACCAAAGAAGAGATGCTCATCACCAGATTACGAATAGGACACAGCACTTTAAACCACACCCGCAATTCAAATGCACGTAAACTGTGGAATTGGAGTTGCCAGAAACAGGAAAGAAGAGATACTCATCACCCGATTAAGAATAGGACATACTAATTTAAACCAGACGCTACATAAATGGAGAGCAAGAGAGTGAGGAGAACTGCTGCACGTCAGGAAAGATCCTGTGAAGATGACACAGCTGCGGTTCGAGCAGTAGGTCACACGCATGACTGTGTTGCACATCAGAAAAGATGGAGTGAAGATGAAACACCTGAGGTTCGAGCAGTACATCACAAGCATGACTGAGCAACACACCCGTCTGAGACAGGAGGAGACCCTTCACCAGCATAGAGTATGACAGACAAGGGATGTACAGACAGACAGGAAATGTGTGGCAGTGCGCCATGCACGTGCTGAGTCACTTGAAGCCTGAAATGTCTGCAAAGCGAGCAACGCTGCACGCCAGGCCAGGCATAGACAAGCTGAGACAGAGGAGATGCCAAATAGTTGGCTGACTGCCAACACTGCACGCCAGGCAAGGCACAGAAAAGTCGAGACCGAATAGGACACACTAGGGATGGGCATTCGGTGAAATTTTCTTCACCGATCGTCGGGAGAATTAATGATTAATAATCGGTTAATCATTAACATTTTTAGGTACGTAACAAGGCAGGTAGACTACATTATAACATCAGGTGCACGGAGAGCCCTCTCTCTGTTCTCGTGTTGGCTCGGCTCGGGAATCTCGCAAGCTGATTGGCCGAGACGTTTCACCCCGCAAGCTGATTGGCCGAGACGTTTTACCCACCTTGTCTCCCTGCCGAGCGGCCACCCAACAAACGAAGACCGCATTCATTGCTCTATCGCTCGTGTTACTTAGTCTAGCCGCGCAGAACTTTTTGCTGTTCTCTTGTGCCATTTTGTGCGAAATAGTCTTCCCGTCGAGCTACTACGCCGCCTCCTGCAGCTTCCCTCGACGTGTGTACACCGAATCTTCATGACCTTCTCAATAAAGTTTCTGAAAAAAAAAATCTTCACGATCGCCATTACTCAGCGCGCAACCACTGTTGGCGGTTTCTTTGCGTAATAAGGGTGTTCCATGGACCCTGTCGATGAGGTATATTTGTATGCTGCATTGCAGTGATTGCAGTACACCTGGTCATTTTTTAAATTGAAATGGTCCCACGCAACACTTCGCCGTAACCGCTTAATGATTTGGCGATTGCCCTACAGAAGCCCGCGTGTATCAACTGAGGCACGCCAGGGTACGGCGATGGTGTAATGTTGCCCCCTGGTGCCCAAATTTTGCCATTGCATTGTTTGAGGACGGCCGTACACTAGGCCTCGGATTGTTTAAAAAAAAAAAAACGGTTTGTCGACGAAAATGAACTTCCTCGGTGAAATTCTTAATGATCAATTATCGGTTAATCGGTAAATTATGCCCATCCCTAGGACACACTACTTTAAACCACACCCATTCGAAGCAGTAAATCCAGAAATCTCACTCAGTAAGGCAGAAGGCACTCTATAAATTCAAGAAAGCTCTGTCAGTGTGTCAGTCTTTCACCCAATTAAGAATAGGACACACTACTTTAAACCACACCCATTCGAAGCAGTACCCATGAAGAATGACAGTCTACATTACAAATGTGTAAAATGCCAAGCAGGCATGCACAGGTCTTCCGGAACAGGGTTGAAAGCCACTTTTTGCTCAGATCTATTTTCATGATCCTGTCCATGAACTGGAATTACAGTGCACCTATCCCTCAACCAGTGGTCTGAATGAAGAAGAAGAACAAGAAGACCCACCAGATGGAGAGCAATAGAGTGAGGAAAACTGCTGCACATCAGAAAAGATGTTGTGAAGATGAAACACCTCAGGTTCGAGCAGTACGCCACAGGCATGACTGTGAACAACACAGCCGTCGCAGACAGGAGGCGACCCTTCAGCAACAGGCAAGCAGAAATACTTGCATATACTTGGTTTCTACGGGCACATGTCCAAATATGTTAAAAAAAAAAACAAAAAAAACCACAGGCTTATACTGGGTGTCCTAATTTTTTTTCACATGATTGTGTATGTGTATGCCACAGATCAACAACTAATTATGGGTACAGTTTTGGTTGTTTAAAAGCAAACATTTTTCAATGTGTCTTAAAGTGTTCATTGCGGTACATTCTCTGATTGCAGGTGGTATGCTATTCCAGATCTTGGTGCACCTCACTGAAAGCAAAGATTGATCAAATATGGTGTGTATGTGGGGGACCTCAAAGTCTCCTCTAGTGGTTGCTCTGGTGGTTGTCCCGGTGAAAGTCCTCATTTTAACACATTCTGCCAAGGGGGGTGGTGCATAGCCATTTAATATTTTATAAATTAAAGAGGCAAATTTGAGAGTTTTATAATTTTCAAAAGACAGAAAATTGTATTTTTATTTATTTTTTTTTTTAAATGTGACAGCAATAATATGTGGGACCTTTCTTATCAAAGATTTTTATGGCTTTTTTGTATAAGGATTCAATGGGTTTGATTATAGTTATGCCGGTGAGAGACCAATTGGTAAAACAGTAATCAAAGTGTGAGAAGATCATTGCATGCCGAAACATTTTTGTCCCACTGTCAGCGATGGTCTAATAAGTTTAAAATTTCTTAGATTGCGATGAACTGGCGATCTGTCCAGGGTGTACCCTGTCTCTCACCCAAAAGATGCTGGGATGGGCTCCAACGCCCCCCCCCCCAGTGACTTGAAAAGGATTACGTGGAAGAAGATGGATGGATGAATTTGATTATGTTTGAGATTTTTTTGATGTGGTTTTAAAGGTTAAAAAAATCATGCCAAGGTATTTAAATTCCTCGTCTAGCGTCAGCTCTTCCCCTTTTAAGAAAGTGTTTGAGTTTGTAATATTTGATCGTTGTTTGGTAAACATCATGAAACAGTTTTTTTTAGTGTTAAGTAGGAGGCATGAATTATTCAGCAAGTCATGGATTTGGCTAATCACTGTTGTAAGAATACAGGCAGCTATATATTCATATATTTATTCCATCCAGCTACAATGCTCTGCACTGTCTGTGTGTGTATATATACAGTATATTTTATAGTAATATGTACATATGTATATTAGCTGCTCTTGCTTGCTTGTTTTTTTTTCTTGCCTTCTGATTGTTGCTCTGAGTGTTGCTATACCTGTGCTGTTGCAATCCTGGAATTTCCCCGTTGTGGGACTAATAAAGGCTTATCTTATCTTATCTTCTTGTGTGTTTTTTCAAGGTGTGAATATTACAATGTTATCTGCATACATTTGGTATATGAATGTTTCTGCATGCATTTGGCAAATGATTTATGCATAGGGAGAATAATAGTGGTCCAAGTATGGAGCATTGTGGGACACTGATGGAACTGAGACTGAGCAAAAGGATTAAGAGGAAGAAGATGGATGGATTCTGGAGATATGAGTAAAATTATTATTCAGACAAGGAGAAGGACACAATGAACAGCCAGAATCAGATTTATTGCCATTGTTCATGTAGTTTCTCTCGGTGCAATGCTGCAACATTAAAACATGATAAGATAAAGAGAGAAACTAAAAAACTTAAAGACTAAAACCATGCAATAAGTGTAGAATAATAAGTAATAATAACAATGATAATAACAATAATAATAATAATAATAATAATAATAATAATAAGTAATACTAGTCACAGCAGTTTTAAATAAATTAGCAAGTAGCAGATGATGTGGAGTACCACATAGTGCAGTCGATAATGCAACAGAAGAACAGTGATGAATGACATGAGCTGCTGTATATAGTGCACGAGAGTCAATAAGTCACTTAATGTTCAGCAGTCTGATGGCAGAGGGGAAAAAGCTGTTCATGTGCCGGGAGGTTTTAGTCTGAATGGACCGAAGTCTTCTACCTGAGGGGAGAGGGGCAAACAGTACGTGACCAGGGTGTGAAGGATCGGCTATGATCCGGCCTGCACGCCTCCGGGTTCTGGAGATGTACAGATCCTGGAGAGATGGGAGCTTGCAGCCGATCACCTTCTCAGCAGTGCGCACGACGCGCTGCAGCCTTAGTCTGTCCCTGGCAGTGGCTCCTGCGTACCACACGGTTATGGAGGAGGTGAGGATGGACTCGATGATGGCCGTGTAGAACTGCACTAACATCTTGGTGGGTAGCTTGAGCTTCCTCAGCTGCCGCAGAAAGAACATCCTCTGCTGGGCCTTTTTGATGAGGGAGCTCATGGTTGGCTCCCATTTGAGGTCCCGGGTGATGGTGGTGCTCAAGAAGCGGAAGGAATCTGCAATGGTGATGGGAGAGCCTGTGATGGTGAGGGGGGGCAGGGGGGTTGTGACTTTCCTGAAGTCCACAATCATCTCCGCTGTCTTCAGAGCGTTCAGCTGCAGGTTGTTGTGGCTGCACCAGGACACCAGCTGGGCCACCTCTCTCCTGTAGACGGACTCATCGCCGTTGGAGATGAGCCCAATGAGGGTGGTGTCGTCCGCAAACTTGATCAGCTTAACAGACTGGTGGGTGGAGGTGCAGGAGTTGGTATAAAGGGAGAAGAGTAGGGGGGAAAGTACACAGCCCTGGGGTGATCCGATGCTGATGCTAACAGAGTCTGAGACAGACTTCCCCAGCCGCACATGCTGCCTCCGGTCCGTCAGGAAGTCGGTGAACCACCTGCAGAGGGAGTCAGGCACACCGAGCAGGGACAGCTTGTCCTGGAGCAGAACGGGGCGGATGGTGTTGAATGCAGAGCTGAAGTCCACAAACAGGATCCTGGTGTAGGTTCCCGGGGAGTCCAGGTGCTGCAGGATGGAGTGGAGGGCCAGGTTGACTGCGTCGTCCACAGACCTGTTGGCACGGTAGGCAAACTGCAGTGGGTCCAGAAGGGGAGTGGTGACGGACTTGAGGTGGGACAGGACCAGGCACTCAAAGGACTTCATGACTACAGAGGTGAGTGCTACAGGTCTGTAGTCATTAAGTCCAGCAATCCGTGGCTTCTTGGGGACAGGGATGATGGTGGGGGATGTGAGGCAGGTCAGCACGTGGCATTGCTTAAGGGAGGTGTTAAAAATGTCTGTGAAGACAGGAGCCAGCTCTTTCGCACAGTGTCTCAGGGTGGAGGGAGACACGCCGTCAGGACCGGGGGCCTTGCGTGGGTTCAGTCTGGAGAACTGTCTGTGCACGTCCTGCTCACTGATGACAAGGGCAGGGGGGGAGGAGGAGGAGGAGGGGGGGACCGCTTTTGATGAATTAGCAGCCGAGGAGGCAGTGGAGCTGGGTGGAGGGGGGGAGTTGGACACAGCTGACGAGGTGTCAAAACGGGCGTAATGTTGGGACAGTTTTTGACAAAGGGCTTTGTCATCCTGACCTTTAGAAGCCTGAGGCCAATAGTTGGTGATTTGTCTCAGTCCTCTCCACACAGAAGCCGAGTCATTAGCAGTGAACTGCTGCTGGAGTCTCTCAGAATACACAGATTTAGCTCTCTTCAGCTCTCTGTTAAACCGATATTTAACCTCCCTGTAGCAGTCCCTGTCTCCACTTTTCAACGCTGCTTCCTTCTCCTTCCTGATCTGTCTGAGCTTGGCAGTGAACCAGGGCTTATCATTAGAGTACCTCACCCTGGTGCGCGATGGAAGAATGCTCTCCTCACAAAAGTTGATGTATGAGTTCACAGTGTCTGTGTACTCATTAAGATCATGTGTGGCTCCTTTAAACATGTCCCAGTCAGTTATTTCCATGCATGTGTTCAGTTTCTCTCCAGCTTCACTGGTCAATTTCTTCCTGGTGGTCACAACAGGTTTAGTGAGTTTCAGTCTCTGTCTGTATGTGGGAATGAGGTGGACCATCACGTGATCAGATGGTCCGAGCGCAGCGCGGGGAACAGCGCGATATGCGTCCTTCACTGTAGTGTAACAGTGATCCAGTGTGTTCTCACCTCTGGTTGGACATTTAATAAACTGTTTGTATCGGGGGAGCTCGTGACTCAGATTGCTCTGGTTAAAGTCGCCAACCACAATAACCAGGGAGTCCGGGAAAGTCCGCTCCGCATGTTGGATGTGATCTGCGAGCGCGCGCTAAGCCTCGCATGTGTCCACGTCGGGAGGGGCGTACACAGCGATCAATACGAATGAAGCAAACTCCCGCGGGGAATAAAATGGCTTGCAGTTAATGGAGAGAAATTCTAGGTCGGGAGAACAGTGCCGGGAAATCACGGTTACATCAGAGCACCAGCTGCTGTTAATGTAAAAGCATACTCCTCCTCCTTTAGACTTACCGGAGAGCTCTGTGACGCGATCAGCACGAAACAGCTGAAATCCCTCAAGGCTGATCGCGCTGTCCGGAGTAGAATCATTAAGCCAAGTCTCAGTAAAACAGAGGGCGGACGAATTAGCGAAGTCCTTAAATCGCATCAGCAGTCTCAGTTCGTCTACCTTGTTAGAGAGAGAGTTGGTATTGGTCAGAAATATTCCAGGCAAGACTGCGTGCGTGCCCCTCTTCCGAAGCCGTTCGAGAGCTCCCGCTCGTCTTCCTCTCTTCCGCCGTCTCACTTTTTGGGCTAGAAAGTGGACCAGATCGGCGGCAGGAGCCAAAAAAAACGGGAGAAGGTCCGTGGGAGTGAAAGACATATATATGCGATTTCACGATTAGAGCATCAATATAGAATTTTTTCATTCCCCCTTGATTTAGATTGATAGATGATAGATAGATACACTACCGTTAAAAAGTTTGGGGTCACTTAGAAATTTCCTTATTTTTGAAAGAAAAGCACTTTTTTTCAATGAAGGTAACTTTAAACTAATCAGAAATACACTCTATACATTGCTAATGTGGTAAATGACTATTCTAGCTGCAAATGTCTGGTTTTTGGTGCAGTATCTACATAGGTGTATAGAGGCCCATTTCCAGTAACTATCACTCCAGTGTTCTAATGGTACAATGTGTTTGCTCATTGCGTCAGAAGGCTAATGGATGATTAGAAAACCCTTGTGCAATCATGTTAGGTCTGCAATGCTGTAATTGCTGCAAATGGAGGATTCTTTGACAAAAGCAAAGTTCGAAGGAAAAAATTATTTCAAATACAAATCATTATTTCTAACCTTGTCAATGTCTTGACTATATTTTCTATTCATTTTACAACTCATGGTGGAGATAGATAGATAGATGATAGATAGATGATAGATAGATAGATAGATAGATAGATAGATAGATAGATAGATAGATAGATGGGAAATTGCAGTGTAACAGCAGCATGACAGTACACAACCAAACAACAGAAACACACATATGACAGACAAAGGGATTACCCATGGAAAGTTAAATAACTATAAAACCTATATACATCATAGCTTAATATATGATGACCCGTGTAAACACATGAATCATCCCATTGCACAAAGTAGGACAATCGGGAGCAGAGTGAAAATGTGAGGTACCGGTTAGTCTGTAAGGTGCAGTGTGGCAGCATAGTTATGACCAGAATACAACATCATAGTGAGTTATTGTACAGTGAAATTGCATGTGGCAGGAAAGATTTCCTGTACCTGGCCGTTCGACAGCGAAGCTGTAGTAGTCTACTGGAGAAAGTGCTTCGCTGTCTATCTAGTGTGTGGTGGAGGGGGTGATCAGGATTGTCCATGATGGATTGCAGTTTATTTAGTGTTCTCCTCTCCATCACTGTCTCAAAGGTCTCCGGTCTGAGACCAGTTACAGAGCCAGCCCTCTTGATAATCTTGTCAAGTCTGTTGGTGTCTCTGGCCCAGATACTGCTAACCCAACAGACAGCAGCAAAGAAGATGGCACTGGCGACAACGGTCTGGTAGAAAAGCTCCAGCCTCCTGCTGCACACGTTGAAGGATCTCAGCTTCCTCAGGAAGTAGAGTCTGCTCATCCCCTTCTTGTGCGCAGCATCAGTGTTGGAGCTCCAGTTCAACCCGCTGCTCATCCTGACACCCAGATATTTGTAGTCCTCAACCACTCCCACATCCTCCCCCCTAATCTGCAGTGGCTGAGAAGGAGCCTTCCTCTTCCTGAAGTCAATCACCATCTCTCTGGTCTTGCTGACATTCAACCTCAGGTGATTCTGCTCCATCCACTCCACAAATCTGTCTACCAATGCCCTGTACTCTCCCTCCTCTCCTCCTCTTATACACCCCACAACAGCTGAGTCAGACAATTTCTGCAGGTAGCATGACTCAGTGTTGTACTGAAAGTTAGTGGTGTATAAGACAAAAGAAAAGAAGAGAGCACAGTCCCCTGTGGAGCTCCCTTATCACTAGGCACCACTCCTTACAAGACATTGCCCAGCTGGACAAACTGTGGTCTGCCTGTCAGGTAGTCAGCAATCCAGGAGATCACAGAGCTGTCAACCCCCATCACCCACAGCTTCTCACCCAGTAGCAGTGGCTGGATGGTGTTAAAGGTAATGGAGAAATCAAAAAAAGTGATTCTCACAGTATCTCCTCCAACATCCAGGTGCAGATGGGCTCATTGCAGCAGGTAGATGACAGCATCTTCAACTCTTAAATGGGGCTGGTATGCAAAGTGCAGAGGGTCCAGCCACATCTTCACCTGCAGCCTCAGGTGGGCTAAGACCCGTCTCTCCAAGACCTTCATCTTATGAGATGTGAGGGCAAAGGGTCAATAGTCATTCAGATCCGATGGAGATGACTTCTTGGGGACATGAACCAGGCAGGATGTCTTCCACAGCACCGGTACTCTCTCCAGATGCAGGCTCAGGTTGTACAGGTGTTTCAGTACCGGAACTAGCTGGTTGGCACAGGTCCTCAGGGTCTTTGCGGAGATGCCATCAGGGCCAACCGCCTTCTGCTGACAGAGTCTCTCCAGCCGTTTCTCCACCTGGTCTGTAGTCACCGTGAAGTGAGGGAGGGTCCTGGTGCCCCCTGGGGAAGGGGGGGGGGGTAGAGAGAGGTTCTGCACAGGAGGGTGGGTGGGGAGGTGTGTGTGGGGGTCTAGTTGTGTTGCTGTGGTGACAGACTGTGAGTTGAACCTATTAAAAAACAGATTCAGTTCCTCAGCTCTCTCCTGGCTCCCAGATGGCTGCCCGACTCTCCCCTTGCACCCTGTTATTTTCTTCATTCCCTCCCACACATCTTTAGCGTTGTTTTGCCTGAGTTTATCTTCCAACTTCCTCCTATAATTGTCCTTGTGCCTCCTCAGCATCTCTCTCAGCTCATGCTCCACTCCCCTCAGCTTCTTTGTCTCCAGCCCTAAAAGCTATTCTTTTTGTTCAGAAGTGCTTTCAGGTCGCTCGTGAGCCATGGTCTGTTGCTGGAGAAACAGTGTACCGTCTGAGCTGGCATGGTCATGTCTTCATAGAATCTAATGTATTCTGTGATGCAGTCAGTCATACTGTCTATGTCCACCCCACGTGGTTCACAAAGTACGCTCCAATCTGTCGTCTCGAACCAGTCCTGAAGTGCATCAGCAGCCTCCTGTGTCCACCTCCTCACAGTCCCTGTATAAGCAGGTTGCCTTTGCAGAAGGGGAACGTACACTACTGTTCAAAAGTTTGGGGTCACCCAGACAACTTTGTGTTTTCCATGAAAAGTCATGGAAAACACTTATTCACCACCATGAGTTGTAAAATGAATAGAAAATATAGTCAAGACATTGACAAGGTTAGAAATAATGATTTGTATTTGAAATAATTTTTTCCTTCAAACTTTGCTTTCGTCAAAGAATCCTCCATTTGCAGCAATTACAGCATTGCAGACCTTTGGCATTCTAGCTGTTAATTTGTTAAGGTAATCTGAAGAATTCTGATGCAATGAGCAAACACATTGTACCATTAGAACACTGGAGTGATAGTTGCTGGAAATGGGCCTCTATACACCTATGTAGATATTGCACCAAAAACCAGACATTTGCAGCTAGAATAGTCATTTACCACATTAGCAATGTATAGAGTGTATTTCTGATTAGTTTAAAGTTATATTCATTGAAAAAAACAGTGCTTTTCTTTCAAAAATAAGGAAATTTCTAAGTGACCCCAAACTTTTGAACGGTAGTGTACTTGGGTGTTAACATGACCATGCAGTGATCTGATTTGCCAATGGGGGGTAGAGCTGTGGCACTATATGCATCTCTGACATTGGCATACAGAAAATCCAGTGTTTTGTTTTCTCTGGTGGGACAGTCAAACCGGTGAAAGTTTGGCAATGTTTTTTCCCCCACTGAGACATGATTACAATCACCTGTGATGGCCATGAATACATCTGGGTGCTTCTCCAGTAATGTGGCCGCAGTGGAGCTGATGACGTCATATGCCACCGCTGCGTCAGCTGACGGAGGGACGTAGACGATAATTACTAAGGAACACTTCATTTGTCGCGGCATATAATAAGGTCTGTAAGGATGTCACCATGGTTCATTAACAATAAGTGGCAGTCCTCCTCCCCTCTTTGTCTTGCTGCTTGTCACGTGTCAGTCCCCCGTGTAGTGTGGAAGGGAGGTATCGCTATGTTTACATGCGGATCTGTGACTGTAACCATGTCTCCGTAAAAGCCGCCGCCGCGGATTGGTTTGATGAGCATGACGAACACCTGAAGAAACTACTAGAAGCGAGGAATACAGCTAGGCAGGAAAACCTACAGTGTAACACAAGGTCAAAGAAGAAGAAATACACAAAGGCTCAGAGTGAGCTACAGAAGTACACCAGAGAGATTAAGTCCAACTGGTGGGATAAAAAAAAAAGCGGAGAAACTTCATGTCCTTCCTGTCTGCTGCAGTTTGAAAACATTCTTCACAGGTTTGAGAGAAGTCTACGGCCCTAAACCAAGAGGATTGATCCAACTAAAGGCTATTGATGGTGAAACCGTTTTGCAGGAGAAAGACAAGATCCTGGACAGATTTGCAGACCACTTTGACCAACTACTAAACAACCTTGGAGATCTCAGTGAAGAGGCTAAAGAAGCTCTAGTGCAGCGACCAGCTGTATCAAGTCTGGATGAACCACCAAATTTTGATGAATTAATGGCAGCTATCAGGACAACACAGGATGATAAAGCTCCAGGAAGGGATGGAATTCCAGCAGAAATGTGGAAATTTGGTGGTGTTCAGCTGACCAACTGCCTGCACAAGCTAATCCAAGAGATATGGGATGCCCAGAAAGTACTTCAAGACTGGAAGGATGCAAGTATTGTGCCTTTGTTCAAGAAAGGTAACAGGAAGGATTGTGTAAATTACCGAGGTATATCACTACTAGCCACTGTTGGTAAGATTCTCTCACGTGTACTACTTAACAGACTCAGTGAACACATCTCACAGAATGTACTACCGGAAACCCAGTGCGGTTTTAGAAGTGGAAGAAGCACAATGGACATGATTTTCTGCTTGAAACAGGTTCAAGAAAAGTGTATTGAACAGAACATGCCGCTTTATGTAGTCTTCATAGACTTCAGTAAAGTCTTCAATACAGTTTCGTGACAAGGACTTTGGCAGGTACTCAAGAAATATGGTTGTACAGAGAAGTTTGTCAGCCTGATCGAGGCACTCCATACAGGTATGCAAGCAAACATGGCAATGAGTGGTTCAGTATCTAAAGACTTTTCAGTAAGCAACGGGGTGAAACAAGGGTGTGTGCTGGCACCTACACTCTTCTCGCTATATCTGGCAGCCATGCTTGAGGTGGCCTTCAAAGACACTTCAGAAGGAGTATACATTCAAACAAGGAAAGAAGCAGACTTGTTCAATGTGGCAGTTTAAAGCCAAGAGTAAGACATCAATAAAGATAGTAAGAGAAATGTTCTTTGCCGACGACAGTGGTCTAGTTGCACACAGCGTGGAAGATATGCAATCTTTAGTGGAGAAATTTGCAAGAGCAGCTAACCAATTCAGCCTCCAAATCAACATCAAGAAGACAGAGTGCCTTTATCAACCACTAAAGTTCCAATTATCAACATCACTACCAGAAGAGATCAGCATTGGTACAGAGCCACTAGTCAAGTGCAAGACTTTCAAGTACCTAGGGAGTACTGTTTCAGAAAATGCTAGGCTGGAGGATGAACTCTCTCTCGAAATGGGAAGAGCGAGCGTTGTGTTTGGAAATTTGAGGGAGAGACTGTGGAACAATCGACATGTGTCTATCCGTGTGAAATGCAAAGTGTACAGAGCGACAGTACTGGCTACTCTATTGTATGGTGCTGAAACTTGGACTGTCTACAGAGTGCAGGTGAAGAAACTCCACGCGTACATGATGAGACACCTTCAAGCCATAATGAACATTTCATGGAAAGACAAGATAACCAACATAGAACTGTTGAAACGAGCTGGTCTACCATCCATGGGGGACATGCTAATACAGATGAACCTGAGATGGCTCGGACATGTTGAGATGGACCACCAGGATGGACCACCAGTGTCTCCCCCGGCAGTTAATCTACTCACAGTTATGCAAGGGCAAACGCAATCAGGGTAGACCAAGGCTCAGATTTAAAGACACTGTAAAAAGAAACTTGGAGAAGTTGGACATAGACAGGAGTTCCTGGCAGCAGAAGGCTAAGGACAGAGCTGTGGGGAGGAATCTGATCAGACCTAAATGAAACAATCATTGTCGCCCACGACAGACCGCTATGATGATGATGATGATGATGATGGCTGGAACTTCCTGAGTTCCTTTTCTAGGTGAAAATATTGAGCATTATACTGTAGTTTTCAAGGAGTAACATGAACTTGTTTTCATTGCATTACTCAATCCAAAAAAGCGTCAAAAACAACATCTTTGTGTTATTGGATATTTTAGTCATTTCCGGTAAGTAAATTATGTGTGTGTGTGTGTGTGTGTGTGTGTATTAATTTGAAATTTGTTGATTCATTTTCAGCAGGTTAGAGAAAAAAATAAATAGTCCCTTTTTCCCATATAAATAGTAAGACAGAAAAAAGTGATGATTTCATAGTCCCTTAACAAATACACTGCGTAATTTCAATGTCAGGGGCAGCGCGGTGGAAGAGCGGTTAGCACTGCCACTCACCCTTGGCCAGGGGATCCTGGGTTCGATCCCAGCCCCCAACTAACAGTGATCTGTGTGGAGTTTGCATGTTCTCCCGGTGTCTGCGTGGGTTTACTCCGGGATTTCTCCAGTTTCCTCCCACATGCCAAAAAAACATGCAAGTTAGGTTAATTGGCATCAAACTGGGGATTCTAAATTGTCCTTAGGCATGACTGTGAGAGTGAATGGTTGTCTGTCTCTCTGTGTTGGCCCTGCGATGGACTGGCGATCTGTCCACGGTGTATCCTACCTCTCACCCAAAGATGCTGGGATAGGCTCCAGCCCCCCGGCGACCTGAAAAGGATTAAGCAGAAGAAGATGAAATGAATGAATTTCAATGTCACCTTTCACACAGTCTGTCATTTCTTTAAACTGACAAGACAGTAAACCAACCAATTGGTCTTTTTTAATGTCAACAGAATCAAATCTAATCAGAGAGCCCAGTATTGGAACTCTTTCCCCTTTTTGTTCATCTTGTAATCCTTCAAAGCTGTGTTGTTTTGTCATGAGCAGTAAAAGGATTAAAACTGTAAGAATCACATAGTGATTCATTAAGAGTGGCTTTTCTATTTCTAAAAGAACAATAATATGGCAAAGAAACATTAAAGGCTCTGTTTGATAATCAACAGCCTCAGGCAAATCACATGCATAAACACTGTCATTATTAGATTAGATTCAACTTTATTGTCGTTGCACATGTATGAATACACGGTAACGAAATACAATTTAGCATCTGATCAGACGTGCAAAGGACAGCAGGTATTATTACATTATTTGGCTGTTATTTACATTATTTAACCATGAGTATTTGCACATTATTGCAGTTATGTGCAATAATGTACAAATAAGTTAGGTGGACAGTTATGTACAGGTGAGGGTGGAATATAACGGTGTATGTACAATAATGTAGAAGAGCTGTGAACAGACTATAAGAAAACTACCACAATATATATATATATATATACAGCAATATAAAGAGCTGCGAACAGGCTATAAGAAGAATATAACAATGTATATTCAGTAATGTAAAAGCTGAACAAACTATAAGAAGGCTATAACACTGTATGTACAGTAATCCAGAAAAGCTGTAACTGACTATAAGAAGACCATGACAATATATATACAGGAGTGTGATCTGGGTGGTATATCCATGGGCGGGGCATGGGGGGGGGTGTCAAAGGGGAGAAAAGTGGAGGTTCAGCGGGAAACTGAGTTCAATTGCGTGACAGCTGTTGGGAAGAAGCTGTTCATAAACCTGCTGGTTCTAGTCCGAAGGCTTCTGAAATGCCTTCTGGAAGGGAGGAGCTGGAACAGTCCATGGGCAAGATGAGTAGAGTCCCTAAGAATGCTGCGTGCCCGGCGCAGACATCTTTTCCTGTAGACATCCTCTATAGCTGGAAGTGGAGTCCCTGTGATGCGTTGGGCAGTTTTCACCACCCGCTGCAGCGCCTTACAGTCAGCGACAGAGCAGCTCCCATACTAAACTGTGACACAGTTGGTCAGGATGCTCTCGGTAGAAGTTGCCCAAGATGTCAGCTGACAGGTGGTTCTTCTTCAGTGTCCTCAAGAAGAAGAGGCGCTGATGGGCCTTCTTGATCAGGCTGGTGGTATTGACTGACCAGGAAAGGTCCTCCGAGATGTGAGTCCATAGGAATTTGAAGCAGGAGACCCGTTCAACAGCCATGCCGTTGATATGGATGGAGTCATGTGTCTCTCCCCTCTCCTTCCTGTAGTCCACTATGAGCTCCTTGGTTTTGCTGGTGTTAAGGAGCAGGTTATTGACAGCGCACCAAGTAGCCAAGTGCTCAACCTCTGCCCTGTAGTCTGACTCAACGTTGTCTCTGATGAGTCCGATCACCGTGGTGTCATCTGCAAACTTTATGATGGAATTGGATCCATACATAGGCCTGTGGTCATGGGTGAAGAGGGAGTAGAGGAATGGGCTGAGCACACAGCCCTGTGGTACACCAGTGTTGAGTGTGATGGTGAAAGAGGGGTTGGGGCCTGACTTAACATGCTGGGGTCTGTTAGTTAGAAAATCCATGATCCAGTTGCAGGTGGAGGTACTGATTCCCAAGTCCCCAAGTTTAGTGATCAACTTGGAGGGGATAACTGTGTTGAATGCTGAGCTGAAGACAACAAACAGCATTCTTGCGTAGGTGTTCTTGTCATCCAGATGTGAGAGTACACAGTGCAGCGCTGTGGAAACCGCATCCTCTGTAGTCCTATTGCTCCGGTAGGCAAATTGGTGAGGGTCCAGTGTGGGGGGCAGACATTTTTTGAGCTGTGCCAAGACCAGTCGCTCAAAGCACTTCATGACTATGGGCGTCAGTGCCACAGGGCGATAGTCATTTAGGCACGATGGTGTTGAGTGTTTCGGCACTGGTACTATAGAGGTGGTCTTGAAGCACGCTGGTACCACCGCCTGGGCCAGGGACAGGTTGAAGATGTCCCTAAAGGCCACTGCTAGCTGCTCAGCGCATGCCCTTAGCACACGCCCAGGAATGTGTTACCATGACGATACATTACCACAAGGAAGGACGTTGATCGTCACTTCCTTGTGGTAACGTATCGTCACTTCCTGTTTTGCTGTCTGTCTGTGTGGTTTGCTCTCCTAACTCTCCTGAGCTTTTGGGTTAGCCACTAGCGATGGCTACTAGCTCTCCTTCTCCTCCTCTGGTGTGCTCTCTCTGTCAGATGTTTAGCTACACCTCTGTCTCTTTTAGTGATAACGGTAAATGTAATAAATGTTGTCTTTTTGAGGAGCTCGAGGCGAGGTTGTCTGATTTGGAATCCCGGCTCCGCTGCATTGAAACACCGTCTGCGCCAGTTACTCTCGACGGACGCCCCTTAGCTGCAGTGGAGCTAGCTAGCTTAGGCCCCCGTTAGCGGTCCTCCGGCTCTCCTCAGCAGCGAGGAGACTGGGTGGGTGACGGTGAGAAGGAAGCCTAGTCGCAAAGCCCCGGTACACCTCCAACCTGTTCACGTTTCTAATCGTTTTTCCCCGCTCAGCGACACACCCGCTGAGGAAAAAACTCTGATCATTGGCGACGCTGTAGTCAGAAACGTGGACCTAGAGACTCCAGCGGCCATAGTCAAATGCATTCCTGTGGCCAGAGCAGGCGACATCGAGTCAAATTTGAAAATGCTGGCTAAAAGTAACTGTAAATACTCCACAATTGTTATTCACACTGGCATTAATGACATCTGTCTCCAGCAGTCGGAAGTCACGAAACTTAATGTAGAATCGGTGTGTGACTTTGCAAAAATGATGTCTGCCACTGTAGCATTCTCTGAGCCCCTCCCCAATCTGACCAGTGATGACATGTTTAGCCGCTCGTCATCCTTGAACCGCTGGCTATCTGTGTGGTATCCTGCAAATGACGTGGGCTACATTGACAATTGGAGCTCTTTTTGGAGAAAACCTGGTCTTATGAGACGAGACAGCATTCATCCCACTTTGGATGGTGCTTCTCATTGATCTAACAATCTGGCATCTTTTTTATCCAAATTTCCAAAATCTTGACTACTCAGAGTTGGGACCAGGAAGCAGAGTCGCAGTCTTACACGCCTCTCTGCAGCTCCTCTTCATCCGCCACCCTTCAACTTAGCCCCTGTCTTCCCCATCAGAGAATCATTGTCTGCTCCCTCCAAAGTAAATAAAAATATAATATATAAGCATCCCAAAGTGATTAAGCAAATTTGAGTTTTTTGGACGCTGAGACAGACTCCAGCCCCCCCGCGACCCGAAAAGGATTAAGCGGTAGAAGATGGATGGATGGATGGTAAAACTCAAATTAAACATAAAGCCTCTAAATTGAATGATTTGGCCTATGTTCCTCCTCATAATTTAAAAATTAAATGTGGTTTGCGGGCTGCACGGTGGCGCAGTGGTTAGCACTGCGGCAGCACTGCGGCAGCACAGTTTACCCTTGGCCGGGGGATTGTGGGGATCGTGGGATCGTGGGTTCGATCCCAGCCCCCGACCAACAGTGATCTGTGTGGAGTTTGCATGTTCTCCCCGTGTTGCGTGGGTTTACTCCGGGATTTCTCCGGTTTCCTCCCACATGCCAAAAACATGCATGTTAGGTTAATTGGCTGTTCTAAATTGTCCCTAGATATCTGTTTCCTATAGGCCCTTAGAATAGAGGGTTAGTATTAATGAAAGCGCTTTGAGTGGTCTTTGTGACTAGAAAAGCGCTATATAAGTGCAGGTTAGTTAGTTAGTTAGTTTATTAAATATTAGGTCTCTAACTCCCAAGTCTCTGTTAGTCCATGATCTGTTAATTGATCATCAGATTGATTTAATATCCCTTACAGAGACTTGGTTAGGGCAAGAGGATTATGTTGGTTTAAATGAATCAACTCCCTCTGGTTATTTAAACTGTCAAAATCCCAGAAGTTCTGGTCGTGGAGGAGGAGTAGCAACAATTTACCATTCCAAACTACTAGTTAATGTAAAGCAAAAAACATGTTATAATTCTTTTGAGGGCCTGGTCCTCAGTATTGGGCACTTTAGCAATTTTAGGTTAAACCCAATTTTATTTGCCATAGTTTATCGTCCCCCATCAACCTACTCGGAATTTTTATCCAAATTTGCTGATTTCTTAGCTGATTTAGTGCTGAAATCTGATAGAATAATTATAGTAGGGGACTTTAATATACATGTGAATGTAGATAGTGACTGCCTTAATGTGGCATTTAATTCAATATTAGACTCGATTGGGTTTTCTCAGAAAGTAGGAAATTATACTCATTACCTCCACCATACAGTGGGGCAAAAAAGTATTTAGTCAGCCACCAATTGTGCAAGTTCTCCCACTTAAAAGATGAGAGAGGTCTCCAATTTTCATCATAGGTATACCTCAACTATGAGAGACAAAATGAGAAAAAAAAAATCCAGAAAATCACATTGAAGGATTTTTAATGAATTAATTGGTAAATTCCTCAGTAAAATAAGTATTTGGTCAATAACAAAAGTTCATCTCAATACTTTGTTATATACCCTTTGTTGGCAATGACAGAGGTCAAACGTTTTCTGTAAGTTTTCACAAGGTTTTCACACACTGTTGCTGGTATTTTGGCCCGTTCCTCCATGCAGATCTCGTCTAGAGCAGTGATGTTTTGGGGCTGTCGCTGGGCAACACGGACTTTCAACTCCCTCCAAAGATTTTCTATGGGGTTGAGATCTGGAGACTAGCTAGGCCACTCCAGGACCTTGAAATGCTTCTTACGAACCCACTCCTTCGTTGCCCAGGCGGTGTGTTTGGGATCATTGTCATGCTGAAAGACCCAACCACGTTTCATCTTCAATGCCCTTGCTGGTGGAAGGAGGTTTTCACTCAAAATCTCATGATACATGGCCCCATTCATTCTTTCCTTTACACGGATCAGTCGTCCTGGTCCCTTTGCAGAAAAACAGCCCCAAAGTATGATGTTTCCACCCCCATGCTTCACAGTAGGTATGGTGTTCTTTCTCCTCCAAACACGACAAGTTGAGTTTTTACCAAAAAGTTCTATTTTGGTTTCATCTGACAATATGACATTCTCCCAATCCTCTTCTGAATCATCCAACTGCTCTCTAGCAAACTTCAGACGGGCCTGGACATGTACTGGCTTAAGCAGAGGGACATGTCTGGCACTGCAGGATTTGAGTCCCTGGTGGCGTAGTGTTTTTCTGATGTAGCCTTTGTTACTTTGGTCCCAGCTCTCTGCAGGTCATTCACTAGGTCTCCTCATGTGGTTCTGGGATTTTTGCTCACCGTTCTTGTGATAATTTTGACCCCACGGGGTGAGATCTTGCATGGAGCCCTAGATCGAGGGAGATTATCAGTAGTCTTGTATGTCTTCCATTTTCTAATAATTGCTCCCACAGTTGATTTCTTCACACCAAGCGGCTTAGAACTCAGAAAAGATTTATTGCCAAGTACATTAACAGATACTGATAACAGATCACTGATAACATACGAGGGATTTGACTTGACACTGAAAATGAACCTGCATTTCCGGTGACACGGCGGCATCTGAAACGCGCCTGCCAACAGGAGGGTACAGGTGGCATAAGAATAATACAATAGGAAGGAGCAAAAAAATCATTGACTCAGAATAGTGGTCACATATGATCAATATTATGATAACAAAGAAAAAAAAAAGCCCTCAATGCACAATCAGCAGACCAAAAAGTTCACAAGACACAGAGAGAGCAGTGTGTGAGCCATCTTTATCGTCAGTTGTGTGGATCAATATGATTGTAATGTTGGAGTGTGAGTGTTGTATCAGTAAGAACAACAAGGACTCTTTGGCAGGAGATATTGTGTCTAACTGCTGGCAGTTTTTTGTCCTTGGCCAAGAAGCTGCCTGTCCAAGGCCTTGAGCTCAATGTTTTGAAACAAGGACTGCAGATTATCAGGAGAATTTTTTGTGAGGGAGCCGGATGAAGCCGAATGGTACTGAACACAGAGAATAACTTTATATTCTCTTGCAGATTCAGTACATAATCCTTCATTGCTGGGTGTTGAATCTATCTTGGATGTCCTTAAGCGAAACCATGATGTAATCCACCTTCCGAGACAGTTCTCCATTTGTCGCTATGAGGGTCCTTTCCATTTTTTCAATTTTTTTTTTCAATTTTTTTTTTTTTTTTTTTTTTGTTTTTTGTTACTTATTTGTACCCGTAGGTAGACTTGGTTTGCAGTCTGGTGACAAGCCACTGGCTGCCGGTCGCTGCGTGCGCGAGCGCCCTAAACCTACATGTTTTTTTTTTTTGGTGTGCGGGAGGAAACCGGAGAAATCCCGGAGTAAACCCGCGCAACACGGGGAGAACATGCAAACTCCACACAGCTCACTGTTGGTCGGGGGCTGGGATCGAACCCACGATCTCATGATCCCCGCGATCCCCCGGCCGAGGGTAAAACTGTGCTGTCACAGTGCTAAACCACTGCGCCACCGTGCACCGCCACCGTGTTTGATAGATATACCTCGCCTGGCCAGCATTTTGATAGGTTGTATCCATCTTCAGCAATTTGCGGTACACCAGGACGATTCCAGATCCAATCAGAATGATCCCAATCACCATTACAGCGAAGACGTAAAGATCTTCTACATCTTCGATAAAAAGATCAGTCAGGCACAAGAGCTTCCAATTACTTGTCTCCCATAAATAGCCCGCTGGAGCCGTTCCTGCTGGGCAAACAACCTCCCCCGGGGCACTTTTCCTCGTTGAAAAGATAGTGTCAATTGCGTTCAAAGCCCAGCTTATCAATTCCATAATTTCTTTCGATAATCGGCAGTAAAAACGCAGACAGACGACAGCAAGCTGGGATCCAGTTAGTTGGGGGGGGAAGGAAAAAAGTCAGAAGCAAGAGAGAAGCAAAAAGGCGTCTGCTCTCTTTGGAGGCGGAAGTGAGAAATTACCTATTGCAGATTCAGTCTTCCCAGCCTGGTGCAGGTATACAATTTTGTTTCTGGTGTCCTTTGACAGCTCTTTGGTCTTGGCCATAGTGGAGTTTGCAGTCTGACTGTTTGAGGTTGTGGACAGGTGTCTTTTATACTGATAAAACATCTGTGCGGGAAACATCTGTGCTGACCCATCACACCCCGGCCACAAACTGTTTGAACTTCTATCTTCTGGTCGTCGTTACAGATCACTGAAGGTCAAAACCACCCGTCACAGGAACAGTTTCTTTCCTCAAGCCATCACTCTGATGAACTCCTAACATTCACCTAGTCCTACCTGTTGCTGTACTCATGACTTTTCATCCATTATTACATTGCACATAACTCTCACACTGCTTTTTACTTCATTCACATTATATCACTGAATCTGAGTCCACATTGAAATACTGTGTGATTGTATATTTTTTCATATATTTCTGCAAAGTATGGTTAGTCCGAGTAAATAACTGCATATATTCCTGTATATATTTGCATCCTTTTATAGAAACGTGGACAGACTGTAATTTACTGTACATACTCTGGTTGTCATTGAATCCTTATTTAAATCCTTCACCTGAACAACGAGAGCAAGTTTTTAGCCAAAGTCAAATTCCTTGTATGTGTTGTGCATACTTGGCCAATAAAGCTGATTCTGATTCTGATTCTGATTCTGATAACAAGTTCAAACGGGTGCCATTAATATAGGTAACGAGTGGAGGACAGAGGAGCCTCTTAAAGAAGAAGTTCCAGGTCTGTGAGAGCCAGAAATCTTGCTTGTTTGTAGGTGACCAAATATTTATTTTACTGAGGAATTTACCAATTAATTCATTAAAAATCCTTCAATGTGATTTTCTGGATTTTTTTTTTTCCTCATTTTGTCTCTCATAGTTGAGGTATACCTATGATGAAAATTGAAGACCTCTCTCATCTTTTAAGTGGGAGAACTTGCAAAATTGGTGGCTGACTAAATACTTTTTTGCTCCACTGTATATATATACTGTATATATTTATAGTAATATGTACATATGTATATTAGCTGCTCTTGCTTGCTTGCTTTTTTTTTCTTGCCTTCTGATTGTTCCTCTGAGTGTTGCTATCCCTGTGCTGTTGCAATCCTGGAATTTCCCCATTGTGGGACTAATAAAGGCTTATCTTATCTTATCTTATCTTAATAGCTCTGTGAGGAACCTTGGAATTATTTTTGATCAAGATCTGTCCTTCAATTCACATATTAAATTTGTTTCAAAGACTGCCTTCTATCATTTGCGTAATACTGCCAAGATTAGGAGCATCTTGTCTCAGAGTGATGCTGAGAAACTGATCCACGCTTTTGTTAGCTCAAGATTAGATTATTGTAATTCTTTATTATCAGGCTGTCCTAAAACATTGTTAAAAAGTCTTCAGCTGATCCAAAATGCTGCAGCAAGAGTTTTAACAGGTACTAGAAAGAGATCATATCTCTCCGGTTCTGGCCTCCCTTCATTGGCTTCCCATAGAGTTTAGAATTAAGTTTAAAATTCTTCTTCTTACTTACAAAGCTCTAAACAATCAGGCTCCTTTTTATTTTAAAGATCTCATACTACCGTATTATCCTAACAGAGCACTACGCTCCCAAAATGCAGGATTACTTGTAATACCTGGAATCTCTAAAAGTACAATGGGAGGCAGAGCCTTCAGTTATCAAGCTCCTCTCCTGTGGAACCAGCTGCCAATCTGGATTCGGGAGTCAGACTCGATCTCTGTTTTTAAGAATAGGGCTACAACCTACCTTTTTGATATAGCCTACAATTAGGGAGGGATCATGTGTTTCTGAACCCTCCCTTAGTTATTCTGCTAATAGGTTTAGTCAGCCGGGGGACCTCCAATAATGCACTGGGCCTCACTCCTTTCTTCACTCTCAATGAAATATACAGTATATTTTTTTTTGCTCGTCATCAACATCTGTTTGTTCTCTCCCATAGACCGAGTCCCCATCGTGCTGTTTGCTCTCTACATGTCTGTTCTTTTCATCTTCTCTATCCCCTCACCCCCCAGCCAGTTGCAGCAGATGACTGCCCCTCCCTGAGCCTGGTTCTGCTGGTTTCTTCCTGTTAAAAGGGAGTTTTTCCTCTCCACCATTGCCAAGTGCTTGCTCACAGGGGATCGCCTGATTGCTGGGGTTTTTCTGCAACTGTGGGGGTTCCCCCTACAGTTGATAGTGCTATGAGATGACTGTTGTTGTGAAATGGCGCTATATAAATAAAGTTGAATTGAATTGAATTGAATGTCGTCAGGGCCAGCAGCCTTACGTACGCTGATATGACAGTGCGTTAGGGACATCGGTATGGGTGAGTGTGAGGTAGTGGAAGTCGTCAGAGGGTGGGGAATTGGTATTCTTTTTGTTGTTGTCCTTGTCAAAATGAGCATAGAAGTCATTTATCTCACTGAGAAAGGACACAGTCATGGCTGCAGGTGTGGAGTTGCTGGGCTTATAGTCAGAGATAGCTTGAATGCCCTGCCACATGCGTCGGGGGTCAGAGAACACAAAGTGTTCCTCCACCTTCAGCTTGTAGCTGTGCTTGGCCTTCTTGATGCCCCTCTTCAGATCTGACCTGGATGAACTGCAGGCCTGTGCGTCACCAGATCTGAAGTCATTGTTACGTGCCTTTAGCAGAAGCTGCACTTCTCTGTTCATCCACAGCTTCTGATTTGGGTACGTGGTGATCTGTCTTTCCATGGTGACACTGTCAATAGTGGTGTTGATATGGTCTAGGACTGAGTGGGTGTAAGAATCGATGTTTATATGGGAACCACAAGTAGCCTGAGAGGTGAACATACTCCAGTTTATGTTCCTGAACTTTTCCTGGAGTACAGAGTCAACCCCCTCTGGCCACACTTTGATGGTCCTCACTGATGTCTTCACCCGGTTGATGAGTGGTACATACTTGGGGGTGAGGAACAAAGATAGGTGATCAGACTGACCTAGGTGGGGGAGGGGAGTTGCTGTGTAGGCTCCCACAATGTTGGTGTAAACATGGTCCAGTGTTTTGTCCCCTCTTGTATGACAGGAGACATGCTGGTAGAATTTAGGAAGCACTGTCTTGAGGTTAGAGTGGTTAAAATCACCCGCCACAATAAATGCTGCCTCTGGGTGTGCAGTTTGTTGTTTGCTAATAGCTGCATGCAGTTAGTTCATAGCAAGCTTAGCATTAGCATCCGGAGAGATATAAGCAGCTGTTATGATGGTACAAGTGAACTCCCGTGGCAGATAAAAAGGACTACATTTAACCATGAGAAACTCCAGGTTAGGTGAGCAGTGTCTCCCAACAGTGACAGAGTTTGTGCACCAAGCCTTGTTAATATAAATGCATACTCCCCCACCTCTGGTCTTACCGGAGTCATCAGTCTGTCTGCCCGGAGAGTGTGCCGTCCGGCCAGCTCCACAGCACCATCGGGTACTCCACTGTGTAGCCATGTTTCCGTGAAAATCATGATATTGCAGTTCATAAGTTTCTTATTGTTGGTGATCCGAAGCCGTAGCTCATCCATTTTGTTCGCCAGTGACCGTACATTAGCGACGAAAATGCTGGGTAGAGAAAGCCGGTGCAGTGTTAGCTTTAGCTTAGCTTTTAGCCCTCAGCGCTTCCCCCGCCTTGGTTTATGGTCTCTACGCTGCCTGCGAGCACTTCCGGTCAGCCGGGAAGCTTGCCTAGCGTCGGGTGCTCTCCAGAGCTCAGGGATGAGACGTAGGTTGCTGATAAAAAGGTTGTTATTTTGTAATCCAATGTCCAAAAGTTCATTTCGGGTGTAGGATGTAAAAGCGAAGCTGTTCTGAAAGAACAGACCCGAAATGAGCAGAAATATCACTGCCAATCCACAAAATCTGAAGAGATGCTGAGCCTCGCGTTGTGCATGCGCCACCATCTGATGGATTATCACCTTGTGTGTGCTTTGAACCATGTCATATATGCTGGATTTAAAGCTTTCAAATCATTGTGTGGCGCATGTATTTTTGTCTACATATGTATGAGTATAAAGTGAGACGCTTAGGATTGCATATGTGGATTGATCTCACGTCTTAGGATGGGACAATATGTCTGGACCGCCTGTGGATAACGGCAAGAGGACGGAGGTACCGGATAAGGAGCTGAAAGGACTTCCTGACCTCCTGGGGCCAGGCGGAGGTCTAAAGGACTCGGGGGAGTGAAATGTGGGGGTTTTGATGCAGCTCTCTCTCTCTTCTGTTCTTGAGAGATCGCTGGGGATGTGAAAGCTACATTAAAACCTGAATTGAGAAATAATTCAGCCTCGTTATTTCACGCTCCCCACATTGGTGACCAGAGACGTGAGAATGCCTAGAAGCGAGTCCCCCGATCCAGACTCGTCGGAGTCTGCCCGAGCGAGCGCCGTCTCCATAAAGCTACCAGAATTCTGGCAAGACAACCCGGACTCGTGGTTCCTCCAGGCCGAGGCACAGTTCGCACTCGGGGGAATAACGGCAGATGACACTAAGTTCTACCACATCATCGCAAAGCTCAACAACCGCACAGCTCGGTGCGTGCGGAGCCTGGCGCAGCAACCGCCCGCTGATGACAAATACGGCGAGCTGAAGACTGCCCTCATCCAATGCTTTATGCCCTCAGCCGAAGAGAGGGCTAGGAGACTCCTGGCTATGCACGACCGGGACGGATGCAGGCCAGTCGACCTTAGAGGATATGCTGCAGCTGAGGGACTCAGACAACGACAATTTCTTGTTTAAGCATATCTTCCTGAGAAACCTCCCAGTGCAGATGAGAGGGACCCTTTCCAGCATGCGTTGTGTGACCCAGCGGGACTTCCGCGCGCTGGCCCGGGAGGCACAGCGGCTCCTCGACTCCTGCAGTGAGCAGACGGCTACAGCAGCAGCGGCAGACCTCGGTGCGGCGTCCGGGAGCAGCGAATGGCCGGAGACAGCAGAACCAACCCCACCAACAATGGCAGCGGCGCGTTCCCGGCGCAGCGGGGGAGATGGCCTCTGCTTTTATCATTGGCGTTTCGCAGAGAAGGCGCACAGATGTGTGCCACCGTGCAACTTCAAGAGCTCGGGAAACTCCAGGACCGAGAGTCGTTAGCAGCCTCGGCTCTCGGAGAATGGAATAAGCTGCTCTACATCACAGATGCGAGTTCCGGGAGACACTTCCTCGTCGACACCGGGGCCCAAGTGAGTTTCATCACCCCGACCTATGCTGACCGGCTGGCAGGCCCCCGGGGTAACGGGGCAATGGCGGCGAACGGCTCGAGCATCGATACCTTTGGAGAGAGGACTCTGTTTCTGTCCTTACACGGCCGCACTTATGAATGGACTTTTATTATTGCGGCGGTGAGTTTCAACATGTTAGGTGCTGATTTTCTGTGCTCACATGGTTTGTTAGTTGATCTTGCCAATAGGCGGCTAGTAAATGCACTCTTTTTATTCTATTCCTTGTGCAGCTCGAGTGTCCCCGCCACCAGTGCAGACCAACGTCGCCACAGCAGGCGGTAAGTTTAACACACTACTCACCCAGTTTCCAGCGCTCAGTCCCCACATTTTCGGCAACAGTTGCGAAACACGGGGTGGAGCATTTTATCACTACAGCTGGCCCCGCCGTCTTCGCGAAAGCTCGGCGCTTGGATGCCGCTAAGCTCTCCATAGCGCACGAGGAGTTCGCCAGCCTGGAAAGGCTGGGCATTATTCGCCGTTCGAAGAGCCCATGGGCCTCGCCGCTGCACATGGTCCCTAAAGCTGACGGCTCGTGGAGACCTTGCGGCGATTACCGCAGACTAAACAACGCCACAGCGCATGACCGCTACCCAATCCCACACATTCAGGATTTTTTGGTGCATCTAGCGGGGGCGCGCATTTTTTCTAAAATAGACCTGGTTCGCGGCTACCATCAAGTTCCAGTCCGGCCGGAGGACATTCCTAAAAACAGCGGTAATAACCCCTTTTAGACTTTTTGAGTTTTTGCGCATGCCGTTTGGTCTTAAAGGCGCTGCACAAACATTCCAACGCATGATGGATGCCGTGTTACGCGATCTCCCTTTTGTGTTTGTCTACCTCGACGACATTTTAGTCGCCAGTACTTCCGAGGAGGAACACGAAAAACACCTCACTGCAGTTTTTCGGAGGTTGGGAGAGCACGGGTTAATAATTAATCCAGCCAAGTGCCAGTTTGGCGTGGTGCAGATCGATTTTTGGGGGCATCGCGTTTCCCCAGAAGGGGCAGTTCCGCTACCGGACAAGGTGCGCGCAGTGGCAGATTTTCCCCGACCACAAACGGTCAAATCATTACAGGAATTTTTAGGAATGGTAAATTTTTATAACCGTTTCCTACCCCACGCAGTGCAGCTCATGCAACCGTTATATGCTGCGCTTAAAAAGCAAAAACCCTCCAATACGATCGAGTGGTCCCCGGAGCGGGAGCACGCATTTGCGGAGGTTAAAAAAGCCCTTGCTGATGCTGCGCTCCTAGCTCACCCAGACCCAACGGCCCGCATAGCGCTCACCACTGACGCATCAGATTTGGCCATAGGGGCGGTTGTGGAACAGCAGGTTGCCGGGGTTTGGCAGCCACTGGCATTTTTCAGCAGATCCTTGCACGGGGCAGAGCTGAAATACAGCACGTTTAACAGGGAGCTGTTAGCCATTCGCCATTTCCAGTTCTGGCTGGAAGGTCGGCGTTTCACCGCGTTTGTCGACCACAAGCCACTCACTTTTGCGATGGCCAAAATTTCAGAACATTGGTCGGGCTGGCAGCAGAGGCAGCTGGCCGCAATTTCGGAATTTACTACTGATATTCAGCACATAGCGGGTAAACTCAATGTAGTGGCAGACTGCCTCTCTCGCGTGGTGACAGCACCCGTCCGCGCGGGGGTAGATTATACTACCACAGCCGCAGGGTAAAATAGCAGCACGGAAGCGCACGCGGCCCCAGTTCACGTGGGGATAGATTATGCAGCCATGGCGGCGGAACAGAGTAGAGATGTGGATGTGTGCGTGCTCCAGTCTGGACCAACAGGGTTAAGGCTGGAGAGTAGGAGTTTGCAAACCGGTATGCCCCCTCTAATCTGTGATATCTCTACTGGGCGACTGCGCCCGGTGGTACCGGCCGCTTGGCGCCGCTGCGTTTTTGACTCTGTTCACTCCCTGGCACACCCAGGGGTGCGCACTTCGGTGAAAATGGTAGCGGAGAAGTTTGTTTGGCCAAGCCTGCACAAGCACGTCAAAGAGTGGGCAAGAACCTGCATGGCTTGCCAGTGGGCCAAAATTCACAAGCACACAAAAGCCCCCTTTGAACCGTTCCACATTCCGGCCAAGAGGTTTGATCATGTGCATGCCGACCTCGTGGGCCCCCTATCGTCGTCGCAGGGGTTCACACATCTTTTGACAATGGTGGACCGAACCACACGCTGGCCGGAAGTGGTCCCACTAGCATCGACCACGGCTGCAGAGGTGGCTCGTGCATTTCTGACGGCCTGGGTAGCGCGTTTCGGTGTCCCGTCGGATATTACGTCCGACAGAGGGCCTCAATTTGTCTCTGAGCTTTGGTCAGCGATGACCAGCAGCTTAGGGGCGACGATTCACCGCACTACCGCGTATCACCCCCAGGCTAATGGTTTATGCGAGCGTTTTCATAGGTCCTTGAAGGCAGCCCTCAGAGCGTCGCTTACGGATGCAGATTGGATAAACAAACTACCATGGGTTTTATTGGGGTTGCGTGCTGCGCCCAAGGAGGATTTAAATGCCTCCCCAGTGGAGTTAGTTTTTGCACAACCTCTCAGGCTGCCCGGTGAGTTTCTACCAGAGCACCCGGAGCCCGGGCGTCCCCCGGCTCTGGGGCCACTGAGTGGCACGGGAGCAGACATACTCCCGGGCCCCGTTCATCACACCTTTCCGCGTGTTTTCGTTCCCAAAGCTTTAAAAAATGCCGAGTTTGTTTTTGTCAGGCACGAGGCTTCACGATCAGGCCTCCGCCCACCATATGATGGCCCATTTAGAGTGTTGGAGACAGGTGATAAGCATTTTGTGCTAGATTTGGGGGACAGAAAGGAAACAATTAGTATTGACAGACTAAAGCCTGCTTTTGTGATGAATGACGAGTCTGTACGGGTAGCAAGGGCTCCTTGACGTGTCAGACCCCCCAGGGAACAGGTCCTGGAGCCCCCGCAGAGATCAAATAACCATTCTCTTCCTCAGTCGACAGATTCTTTGCAGGACGGCGCCGCAGGGATGGCGAGGCCTACTTACAGCAGATTTGGAAGACGTTTGAAGCCCAGACGGCGTACTGACTGATGTGTGATTTGATCATGTTGTGTAAATCATGCTGTTGATGTTGTCATATTTTGTGAACTATGAGATATTGTCCATTCTTCGACGTTTGGGGGGGGGGGGTTATGTGGCACATGTATTTTTGCCTACATATGTATGAGTATAAAGTGAGACGCTTAGGATTGCATATGTGGATTGATCTCACGTCTTAGGATGGGACAATATGTCTGGACCGCCTGTGGATAACGGCAAGAGGATGGAGGTACCGGATAAGGAGCTGAAAGGACTTCCTGACCTCCTGGGGCCAGGCGGAGGACTAAGGGACTCGGGGGAGAGTTATTGTCAATGCGGGGTTTTGACAGGGATGTGTGATTCTTCCTTTGATGTTGATGTATAAATGTGGGGGTTTTGATGCAGCTCTCTCTCTTCTGTTCTTGAGAGATCGCTGGGGATGTGAAAGCTACATTAAAACCTGAATTGAGAAATAATTCAGCCTCGTTATTTCACGCTCCCCACAATTGGGTATTATTTAGTGACAGCATTATTCCATAATCTTTAGTTTAATTTATCATACTGATGATGGTTGCAGTGATTAATATGTGTGCACTTTTACTTAACTTACTGGCTGTCCGACATGGCTTGGTTGTTGGCAGGAGGGGTGTGGGTGAGCAGAGGTGGGGTGATGTCATTCGCTGGGCTCCTGGGGCAGGGCCATGGATGAGCAGCAGAAGAGCAAGGAGCAGGGGGAGGGAGGAACGAAGGTGCGGCCCTCGTTGTCATGTCAGACCGTTAGTCCATCGCCCTTTTTCCCTGTAAAGTTCACTGTTGTCCCTCGGTCAGAGAAATGATCCAACTGTGAGCTGAAAAATTACACCGACACTTCAAAAAACTGAATAAAATAGCCCAAAGCTGTTCATCTGCCCTCAGGCATCCCAAAAGATAAAAGTAAAAACCAAACTGTCTCTCTGCCCTGCTAGCAGGCAGTTTAACTCCTTGCACTCTGGTCAATTTCCCTAAAAACGCCAAAAAATAACATACCCAAAGTAAATCAAAAGCTGTTCTTCAACCCTTTGCAGCATCTTCATGGGGTTGGTCTCATTTAAAAGAAAACACTTTGAATTTTTTGGCAAAACAGTCATAATCTCTCCAAGTGCTCCGGCCACTGAGTAACAGTCATCTAAACATACTGAACTTGAAGAAAATAAATTTCGCCTGGGTGTTTTTTTGGATACAAATGCTTGCAAATAACACACAGCTTCAGATCCGGGCTGGAAAATGCCACAGAAATGTAGAACTGCATTGAAACACCGTCTGCGCCAGTTACTCTTGACGGACGCCCCTTAGCTGCAGCGGAGCTAGGTAGCTTAGGCCCCCCTGTTAGAGGTCCTCCGGCTCTCCTCAGCAGTGAGGAGACTGGGTGGGTGACGGTGAGAAGGAAGCCTAGTCGCAAAGCCCCGGTACACCTCCAACCTGTTCACATTTCTAATCGTTTTTCCCCGCTCAGCGACACACCCGCTGAGGAAAAAACTCTGATCATTGGCAACTCTGTAGTCAGAAATGTGAACCTAGAGACTCCAGCGGCCATAGTCAAATGCATTCCTGTGGCCAGAGCAGGCGACATCAAGTCAAATTTGAAAATGCTGGCTAAAAGTAACTGTAAATACTCCACAATTGTTATTCACGCTGGCATTAATGACATCTGTCTCCAGCAGTCGGAAGTCATGAAACTTAATGTAGAATTGGTGTGTGACTTTGCAAAAATGATGTCTGCCACTGTAGCATTCTCTGGGCCCCTCCCAAATCTGACCAGTGATGACATGTTTAGCCGCTCGTCATCCTTGAACCGCTGGCTGTCTGTGTGGTGTCCTGCAAATGACGTGGGCTACATTGACAATTGGAGCTCATTTTGGAGAAAACCTGGTCTTATGAGACGAGACAGCGTTCATCCCACTTTGGATGGTGCTTCTCATTTATCTAACAATCTGGCATCTTTTTTATCCAAATTTCCAAAACCTTGACGACTCAGAGTTGGGACCAGGAAGCAAGAGTCGCAGTCTTACACGCCTCTCTGCAGCTCCTCTTCATCAGCCACCCCTCAACTTAGCCCCCGTCTTCCCCATCAGAGAATCATTGTCTGCTCCCTCCAAAGTAAATAAAAATATAATATATAAGCATCCCAAAGTGATTAAGCAAAATATTGGTAAAACTCAAATTAAACAAAGCCTCTAAATTGAATGATTTGGCCTCTGTTCCTCCTCATAATTTAAAAATTAAATGTGGTTTATTAAATATGAGGTCTCTAACTCCCAAGTCTCTGTTAGTCCATGATCTGTTAATTGATAATCAGATTGATTTAATATCCCTTACAGAGACTTGGTTAGGGCAAGAGGATTATGGTTTAAATGAATCAACTCCCTCTGATTATTTAAACTGTCAAAATCCCAGAAGTTCTAGTCGTGGAGGAGGAGTAGCAACAATTTACCATTCCAAACTGCTAGTTAATGAAAAGCAAAAAACATGTTATAATTCCTTTGAGGGCCTGGTCCTCAGTATTGGGCACTTGAGCAATTTTAGGTTAAACCCAATTTTATTTGCAATAGTTTATCGTCCCCCATCAACCTACTCAGAATTTTTATCCGAATTTGCTGATTTCTTAGCTGATTTAGTGCTGAAATCTGATAGAATAATTATAGTAGGGGACTTTAATATACATGTGAATGTAGATAGTGACTGCCTTAATGTGGCATTTAATTCAATATTAGACTTCATTGGGTTTTCTCAGAAAGTAGGAAATTCTACTCATTACCTCCACCATACATTGGACCTTGTTCTGACATATGGCATAGAAATAGAAAATCTTGTAGTGTCTCCTCATAACCCTGTACTGTCAGACCATTGTCTGTTAACCTTTGATTTTACTATTTCTGACTATTTGGCTCCTAAAGAAAAATATTATTACAGTAGATGCCACTCACATGATGCTGTTACCAAATTTATGCAGATTGTTTCCTCTATGCCATGTGTCAACACAACGGAAATAAGCTATAGACAGCTTGCTCCTTCTGTAATTGATAACATGGTGGATAGTGTTACAGCTTCTCTGCATCAGACTCTAGACTTGGTGGCCCCCTTAAAAAACTAACTAACTACTAACTAACCTGCACTTATATAGCGCTTTTCTAGTCACAAAGACCACTCAAAGCGCTTTCATTAATGCTAACCCTCTATTCTAAGGGCCTATAGGAAACAGATATCTAGGGACAATTTAGAACAGCCAGTTAACCTAACATGCATGTTTTTGGCATGTGGGAGGAAACCGGAGAAATCCCGGAGTAAACCCACGCAACACGGGGAGAACATGCAAACTCCACACAGATCACTGTTGGTCGGGGGCTGGGATCGAACCCACGATCCCACGATCCCCACAATCCCCCGGCCAAGGGTAAACTGTGCTGCCGCAGTGCTAACCACTGCGCCACCGTGCAAAGAAAAAGTCTAATCAGAGATTTCTAACTCCTTGGTTCAACACAGAAACTCGTAGCTTAAAACAGAAGACTCGTCAATTAGAAAGAAAATGGCGCTCCACTAATTTAGATGAAATCTATTTAGCTTGGAGAAATCAGCTTTTAATCTATAAAAAATCTCTTAGAAAAGCTAGAACGAGTTATTATTCTGCATTAATAGAAGAGAACAAGAATAATCCCAGGTTTCTTTTCAGCACTGTAGCCAGGTTGACAAAGAGTCAGGACTCTGTCAATCCTAGCATTCCCTTAGAGCTTACTAGTCAGGACTTTATGAACTTTTTCAATAATAAAATTTCATCCATCAGAGATAAAATCAATCAGATTCTTCCCACAGTTAACTTAAATACTGTAACTACTACAACTCCTTCAATTGATGTCTGTCTTGATGAGTTTACTCCAATCAACCTTTCTGAGTTAGACAAAATAGTTTCCTCATCCAAACTTTAAACTTGTCTTTTAGATCCTATTCCTACCAAGTTATTTAAAGAAGACTTCCCACTTATTGGTAGCTTTATTCTTCATATAATCAATTCTTCATTAACTTTAGGCTATGTACCACAGGCTTTTAAAACGGCTGTAATTAAACCCTTACTCAAAAAGCCAACGCTAGATCCAGGAGCTTTAGCTAACTATAGACCAATCTCTAATCTCCCTTTCATCTCAAAAATCTTAGAAAGAGTTGTTGCTACACAATTATTTGACCACCTGCAGGGAAATGGTTTACTTGAAGAGTTTCAATCTTTAGAATCCATCATAGTACTGAAACAGCCTTAGCGAAGGTCACTAACGACCTCCTCATCGCATCTGATAATGGACTGGTTTCTGTACTTGTCCTTTTAGACCTTAGTGCAGCTTTTGAGACTATCGATCATAATATTCTACTTGATAGATTAGAACACTATGTTGGACTTAATGGAACTTCATTGCAGTGGTTTAGATCTTATTTATCTGATAGGTTCCAGTTTGTTCATGTAAATAATGAGTTTTCTTTCAACTCAAAGCTTAGACATGGAGTTCCACAGGGATCTGTGCTAGGCCCTACTCTTTTTAGTCTATACATGCTTCCGTTAGGCAACATTATTAGAAAGCACTGTATACATTTTCATTGTTATGCAGATGACACACAATTATACCTGTCAATGAAGCCAGATGATAGTAATTAATTAGCCAAGTTAGAAGCCTGTCTTAAGGAAATCAAAGCTTGGATGACTTGTAATTTCCTGCTATTAAATTCAGATAAGACTGAAGTCATTCTTGTTGGTCCAAAAAACCTTAGAAATATCTTTCCAAATCAAACTTTCAGTTTTGATGCGGTTACTCTCTCTCTTAATAGCTCTGTGAGGAACCTTGGAATTATTTTTGATCTGTCCTTCAATTGGGCCTCACTCCTTTCTTCACTCTCAATGAAATATTTTTTTTTTTGCTGGTCATTAACATCTGTTTGTTCTCTCCCATAGATTGAGTCCCCATCGTGCTGTTTGCTCTCTACATGTCTGTTCTTTTCATCTTCTCTATCCCCTCACCCCCCAGCCAGTCGCAGCAGATGACTGCCCCTCCCTGAGCCTGCTTCTGCTGGAGGTTTCTTCCTGTTAAAAGGGAGTTTTTCCTCTTCACCTTCGCCAATTGCTTGCTCACAGGGGAGTGCCTGATTGCTGGGGTCTTTCTGTAACTGTGGGGGTTCCCCCTACAGTTGATAGTGCTATGAGATGACTGTTGTTGTGAAATGGCGCTATATAAATAAAGTTGAATTGAATTTTGATGCAATTACTCTCTCTTAATGGTTCTGAGGAACCTTGGAGTTATTTTTGATCAAGAGAGCTTTTGTCCCTACCTTGTGGTAAGTTTGGTGGTGCATGAAAACGCAGCGGCCTCGCTCCTCTCTTCAGGTGTTCTATTTTTTGTGTTGTGTGCCACTTAGTGTTGTTAAACTGTTTAATGTACATTTTCAATGCTGTGCACAAGCTATAGTCACTACAGCCTTCTTAAGATAAGGAGTAAAGCCACAGATTAAATCCTGGATGAAACCATCAAAGAGGAGCTTCGTGGCCTAGGGATCCTCCGCCAGTCCTTCACATCCTCGAACTTGACTGCCGTGCCCTATCCCAGTTAGAGACGCCGCAGACTGTGTGAGAGGAGACGGAAGCGAGGTAAATGCCTAGGTATATGTACAAAGCTAACTGCTAACCTGCAAAAACCAGTGATTCCTTCACTGATTCACTTGATAACAAGATAGACCACATACAGCTCCTGAGATCCACACAATGTGATGTGCGCAACTGCTGTGTTTTTATCTTCACGAAAATGTGGTTAAATGACAATATACCGGACACTGTCATTCACCTAGCTGGGCTAACATGCTATCTCAGCGACAAGAGTGCTAATGGTAGGAGCGAAAACTGAGGTTGAAGACTTGTGTGTGTACATCAATGATTCCTGGTGCTGTGACTCTGTTGTTGTTCACAGACATTGCTTTCCTTTGGTAAAGTTTATGATCATCAAGTGCAGACCCTTTTACACGCCTACAGAAATTTCATCTGTTCCAATTGCCACCCTGTATGTCCCGCCCACCTGCACCAGTGAGAGGAGGGAAGCACTGAAAATACTCTCTCAAGCTATAAGTGAGACACAAACAGCGCATCTGGATGGATTTCTTATCGCAGCAGGAGACTTCAACCACGCAAATTTAAAGGCCCTTCTACCGAATCTATATCAGCATGTAAATTTTGCAACGAGGGGAGACAACCTGCTGAATCTGGTGTACACAACCCATAAGAATACATACAAACCCTCCCCGCTCCCCCTTATGGGCCTCTCTGACCATATCCCCATCCTGTTAAGGCCAGCATACAAAACTATTCAGTGACCGACTACTATGACCCCGTGTGGACTGGTAATGGCACTGGCCATGCAGCACATCAAGCCGACCATGCCTCATTCTTACAACCAAATCCAGTTTGCATACAGGTCGAACAGATCCACAGAAAAGGCCATCGCTGCTGCTCTCCACCAGGCCCTCACCCACCGGGATTCAAAAAACTTGTACACGTCATGCTGTTCTTGAACTTCAGCTCAGCACTCAACACAATCATCCCCCAGCACCTGATACAAAAACTCAGACACTTAGGAGTCAAAACTTCTGTAACTGGGTGCTGGACTTTCTCACAGGAAGGCCACAGAACCTGCGGGTTGGCAGCAGCCCCTCCCAGACAATCACGCTGAGCACAGGGGCCCCACAAGGGTTCATGCTCAGCCCACTGCTCTTCTCCCTGCTGACCCATGACTGCGTACCAGCCTACAACGACAACCACATCATCAAGTTTGCAAACGACACAATGGTAGTGGGCCTCATCACCAACTACGACGAGGCCAACTACAGAAATGAGATGAGCTAATTGGTCCAATTGTGTAAAGACAACAACCTCTTCCTGAACGTGGGAAACACCAGGGAGATTGTGGTCGACTTCAGGAAGGGTCACATACAACATCCCCCTCTGATCATCGACAGTGCAGCTGTAGAGAGAGTGAACAGCACCAGGTTCCTGGGAGCGCACATCTGAGGATCTCACTTGGGCCAATAACACCACATCACTGGCCAAGAAGGCCCAAGCTTGCCTTCATTTCCTCCACAGACTGAGGAGAGCACGAGTCCCACCCCACATCACGCAGTCTTTCTACTGGGGTACCATTGAGAACATCCTCACAAACTCCTTCACGGTGTGGTATGGAAGCTGCACCGCCACCTGCCAGAGGACACTACAACGCATAGTGGATGCAGCCAGCAAGATCAGTGCCCCACCCCCACCCCCCGGACACCTACCCCACCCGCCTCACCCGCAGAGCCATCAACATCACAGGCGACGCCTCCCATCCCCTGCACTCCTTCTTCAGCCCCCTGCCCTCGGGGAAAAGGTACCGTAGCTGCCATGCCCACCCCACAAGACTGCTGAACAGCTTCGTTCATCAGGCCATCACGACCCTAAACTCCCCCCTTCCCCCCAGTCGGTAACACTTGCACAATATCTACCCGAGATGTTGGCACAGAAAGACTGGCACACCAAAAACAGTACTGTTGTTCTGTTGGACTTTTGCTGCTATGTCTCTGCACATTAACCGCAACCATTTGCACAAATGCCATATCTGCTGCTGTCTGTCACTGCAATACTGATCATGTGCAATAATATCTGTCATTATTTGCACCTACACTACTGCATTGAAATGCAGCTATTGGTATTCATCTCTAGCTGTCTGATTGCTGTGTTTATTACCACTAATCATTTACGTAAAATAATTGTTTACCTCTATGGAGGTCAGAGTCCTTCTGGCTGCCATTGGCACCATGGGTTGTTTCACTGTACATAGACTGCTGCTGTCGCTGTTTGTTCTTGTTTTTTTTTTCTTCTATCCAGCCTTATTCCTTTTCTTTTTATAAAATGCACACCAATGAAATGAGAGAAACGGCATTTCAATTCTCCTATATGTCCTGTACGTATAGTAGTATGTCATGATTCACTAGTTAAATAACCCAGCGTGCAAGATGCCACACCAGAGAATACACTCAACACCGAGAAGCAAAGTTTAAACACAATTTTACTGAAAAAAAAACAAAAAAAAAAACAGTACAGCAAATGTAGCAGAAAAAAAACCACCTCATTCGCCAGAGAAATGCCCAGCCTGTAATTAAAGAAATGAGAGAAAGTTAGAGTGAGGAGGGAGACAGGTGATAATAATTCTTAGGAATTCTTACAAGTGGGAGCAGAGAGCCCAACAAGGAACCCAGAAAGGCCAGGATAAGGGAGAACAGATGTTGCAGGCTGGTGGAAGTCTGACCGGGTGGAGAAGGCAATCGGGGTGAAACGGATGAAAATGAGGAGGCAGGTAAGCGCACAACGAACCCCTGGGGACACACCAGAGATGGCAGCAACCTGAGAAGAAAGAGGAACACGGCAACTTCTCTGGGTTCCATAATATAGAATACCTTACTTACTTAGATTTCAGTTGAGGGAGTATACCCAACGAGCCAACACTGGAGCATTCACAGACTGCACCTTTTAAGTGCTGGCAGTGATGAGACAGCAGATGCGTCCATTCACACAGGTGCCTTGACTATCTGCTTAGCCAGGGACCCTCCCACAGGATGGAAGGGGGAGTGCGTTCACCCAATCATAGCAGTGCCTTCCCCCATGGGACGCCTCCTGGCGGCCCATTGGGCTTGCTGGGATGGGCCTGGTGAAAAGCCTGGACCATCCCCTTGGCATGGAAGTATGACTTGGGAATCCATGACCTTTCTTCGGGTCCATAGACCTTCCAGTGGACCAAGTATTATAGCCCCCGGCCCTGATGGAGAAAATCCAGGATTCTCTGAACCATGTAGGTGGTCTAACCATCGAGGATCCGGGGGGGGGGGGGGGGCTTAGCGGGGGGGGGGGGGGGCATAGAGGACTGGCGGGGAGGAACTTGATCTTGGAAATGTGGAAGGTCGGATGGATTCGGAGAGCTGGCGTGATCTGCAGGTAGACTGTCACATCGTTGATTCGGGAGATGGCGAACGGCCCCAGGAACCAAGGTGACAGCTTCCAAGAGTTGGTTTTCAGAGGCACCTGGTATGCAGACAGCCACACCTTCAGCCCAACTGTGTATTTAGGCGCTGGAACCCACCTGCGGTCTGAGTACTGACATTTTCGTTCATTGGAACGGAGGAGCGCAGCGCAGGTGGCCCTCCATAAATGACGATAACAGCGGGCGTGGGCCTCCATAGATGGCACTGCAACCTCCCTCTCCGCCATGGGTAGCAGGGGTGTGTGTACCCCATTGATGCCTAGAAAGGTGTTAATCCTGTAGCCGAAGAAACTGCGGAGTTCTGGGTGTACTCCACCCATGTCAGATGAGTGCTCCATACTGATGGGTTGCAGGATGCCACACATCTGAGGGCAGCCTCAAAGGATGGCTTAGTGCTCTCAGCCTGCCCATTGCTCTGTGGATGGTATCCTGAAGACAGGCTGACTGAGGTGCCCAGGGTCCGGCAAAATGACTTCCACACTTGGGATGTGAATTGTGGCCCCCGTCACACACAATGTCCATTGGAATACCGTGGAGGCGGATGACGTGGTTAGTGAATAGGCTGGCAGTTTCAGAGGCAGAGGGCAGTTTTTGGAGGGGTACCAGATGAATGGCCTTTGAGAATTGATCTACAATGGTGAGAATGACAGTGTTACCATTAGAGGAAGGAAGTCCAGTTACAAAGTCCAGGGCCACGTGAGATCAGGGGGCGGCTGGGTATTGGGAGGGGGTAAAGTAGACCGGCGGAAGGAGAAGAGTCTGATTTATTTCTGGTACACACTTGGCAGGCTTTAACATAGTCCTGGACGTCCGTCCGCAGCGTGGGCCACCAGAACACTCACTGGATGAGATTGGTGGTACGGGAAACCCCAGGATGACAGGCAAAATGACCGGTGTGGCCCCACCTGATAACTTTGCAGCAGAGGCTGGAAGGGACATACAGTCGATTTTCAGGTCTTCCCTCAGGCTTGGGCTCAGTGGTCTGGGCCTGTCAGACCCTCTGCTCGATCTCCCAGGTGAGAGCCCCCAAGATACATGAAGGGGACACAGTGGGTTGGGGGAGGGAGGAGGGGGCTCACTGGTCGGAGAAAAGCTGGAGGGAGAGAGGGTCAGGTTTAATATTACGAGAGTCCAGCCTATAGGTGATGGTCAGATTAAATCTAATAAAAAAAACTAGAAAAGCACTCGGAGAGCGCAGACCTCCGCCAAGCGCCACAGTGCCCCCCATACAGTGTTTAACATCATAAATATTAATCCTACATTACACGGCGAACTGAAGTTTAAAAGGGTGCTTTATTCATCCTCCACGAAGCTCGCTCAGCACTGTGGCAGCGTGCTGGAGCGAGCCATGTGTCTCAAAGTCAGCAACAAACAATGCGAGTGATCAAAAAGAGAGAGCAAGAGATATGCAGTCAACTTATATACCCAGCTGAGACAATGCATGCATGGCACATTAGCATCACAGTATACAGCAGGAAAGCATGGACATTTGCATTAGAGTCACGCATATCAGGATTACTGGCCGAAAGAGGGAGGGAGGCGCATCTGCATAATGATCAGTCCATACCTCTCACTGTTCTGATAACTGCTCACGCTGAGCGCTCTGTCAGGCCCGTACGCTGTGGGGGTCACACACGAGGTGTTCCTCCACACTGTCATTTTTTTTCCCGTATATTTTTTTTTCTTTTTGCCGTACAGAAATGGCAATACGCCCGTGTTTGCTAAAATTGGCTGGGTGTTACAATTCACCGCACAACAGAGTACAACCCACAGGCCAATGGGTCATGCGAGCGTTTTCATAAATCACTGAAAGCAGCACTCAGGGCTTCATTGACGGATGCAAATTGGGTAGACAAGCTGCCATGGGTTTTATAATGGGGTTGCGCTCCGCGCCGAAAGAGGATCTGGAAGCTTCCCCGGCAGAGCTGGTTTTTGCGCAGCCACTACGGCTGCGCAAAAACCTTATATTATAGAACCTGAAAAAAAAAGAATCCTTTAAAAAATTCCTGGATCCAGACGGTGATCCTGATCACCACCAAAATCTAATCATCTGTAGGATACCACATTTCTGACAATCTGTGAAAATTTCATGAAAATCCATCCATAACTTTTTGAGTTATCTTGCTAACAAACAGACAAACAGACAAACCAACGCTGATGATCACATAACCTCCTCCTCTTGGCGGAGGTAAAAAAAAATATGGCCAATCGGGCCTGCCGGGCATTTAATCAGTGGGCCGACCAAAGATATTCTAAATTTTTATGGTTTGTCCACACCATGATTGGATGGTGTCTTCACTCCTCCAGAGCCAATTTAATGGCCAACAGCTCTTGGTCATCTACGTATGTCGTAGTTCCTCTCGGCTGGCGTGAGGCCGCCAAGAGAAATGCATGCATGGATGGAGCTTCTGATCAGAGGTTGAGCGCTGCAAGAGGACAGTGCCCACCCCCGGATCAGAAGCATCCACCCCAACAATGAATTGGAGCTGAGGGTTAACCTGGGCCAAGATGGGAGTATTGGAAAACAGGCTCTTCACTTTAAAGAAGGCCCGTTCAGCCGCCTCGGACCAGGTGAAAGGCACCTTGACCAAGGCCAGCTGCGTGAGAGGCTGTGCTTCCCCACTGTAGTTTCTAATGAAGTGGCAGTGAAAGTTAGCAAATCCTAGGAAGTGTTGAAGCTCCTTATGGGACTGGGGTGTAGGCCAATCCAGCACAGCCTTCACCTTGGCTGGATCAGCCCTCAGCTCTCCCTCAGCAATAATGAAGCACAGGAATGAAGTGGAGCTAGTGGAAAACTCACTCTTTCCGCCTTCACAAAGAGCTGATTTTCCAGGAGCCATTGTAACACAGCCCTAACATGAACGCAGTGCTCCTCTAGTGTGCGTGAAAAAATCTAAATATCATCAAGGTAGACAAAAACGAATTGATTAACCATATCAGGTAGGACGTCACTAATCAATCACTGGAAGACAGTGAAGACATTGTTGAGCCCAAAGGGCATCACCAGATATTCAAACTGCCCCATATGAGTTTTAAATGCCATCTTCCATTCATCCCCCTGACGAATGTGGACTAAACAATACGCATTACGCAGATCTAATTTAGTAAATATACTAACGTGCTGAAGAAGCTCGAATGCAGTGTTGATCAGGGGCAACGGGTATTTATCTTTGACGGTGATAGCATTCAACTCACTGAAGTCTATGCAAGGACTCAGAAATGCGTCCTTCTTACCGACAAAGAAAAACCCAGCCCCAAGAGGAGCCGAGGAAGGCCAAATAAGGCCAGGGTTCAAAGATTCCTTTACATAACTCTCCATTGCCTCGCTCTCTGCTCCAGAAAGATTGTAGAGTTGGCTAGATGGCAACCGCACACCTGGGAGGAGGTCAATAGCACAGTCAGAGCGATGAGGAGGCAAAGAAAGGGCTATAGACTTGCTAAAGACTCCCCAAGGTCATGATAGACCTCGAGTATGAGGCTGAGATCTGGCGCCTCAACCGGAGGAGAGGAGACAGAGAGACGGAGAACACGGTCATGCAGAGACATGGTGCTAACCAAAAGGGGTTCAAGGAAGAGATGGAATTTTGTGTCCAATTAATAATAGGGTTATTCGTCAAGAGCCATGAATACCCCAGAACCACTGGGGAAGACAAACTAGGGACAATAAGGAATGAAATGGTCTCCTGGTGGTTCCTGAACAGAAATTGGCACGGTGTGCTCACTAACAGACACCACACAACTCCCAGCTAATGTTACAACATTTAGCGAAGCTGGCAGTTGAGTTGTGGGAATACCAATTTCCTGCACGAGCCACTGAGAGATGAAATTTTGCTCAGCCCCTGAATCAGTTAAATCCAAAACCCTCCTCTCGAGCCCCAGTAACTGAATGAAGGCCGGAATGGAAAAGCTACTGGGAGGATGAATAGAGTTCCTGCCAATCAGACCCCCCACAGCTACTGATGGGCTATGTCTTTTTGGCTTAAGGTAACAATTGAATATTTTGTGCTCCAGTCAGCCACGATACATGCAAGCATTGGATCTCCTCCATCGCAGGCACTCCTCCAGAGTCAGTCGGACTCAGCCAAGCACCATTGTCAGTCTCACCTAAGCCAGAAGCTGGGGAGGACGTGCCCGAGATGGATGGGCCTGAGGAGGCCTCCTGCTCCTTTGCGCCCTAGCGGTAGTGATTATCTAGGCTAACGGCTTGATCGATAAGCTCATCCAGAGAGGAGGGAGCAGCATGAATTGCCAGGTCGTCAAGTAGGTTTGAATTGAAACCCTGGAGGAAGGCGCTTCTTAGAGAAATGTCATTATACAGGCTGGTGCGACAACCCGAAACTCTACAGAGTAATTGGCAGCTGACCAATCACCCTGGCGGAGTAACACACGACTCATGTTTCCCTGGCTCTCCGAGTGATCGAAAGCCTGAGAAAGCCTGGCAGGGAGTGGGCGAACAATCTGAGCCTGTTTTTTTTTTTTTTAATAGGTTTGACCAACCGCCCTCCCCCCCGACTGCACAACAACCACTGCTGCCTCTAATGGCATCGAGTCCTGCTGCCCACACCCCACTCCACCAACACCCCCCCACTCCCAACACACAGCCCCCCAACATGACCCTCACTAAGACCCAGGTGAGGACGGAGCTGAGAAAGATCAAGGCAAGGAAGGCGTCGGGACCGGACGGCATCAGCGCAAAGCTCCTCAAGTCCTGTGCAGATCAGCTATGCGGGATTGTGGAGCTCATCTTTAACCTGAGCCTGAAGCTGGGGAGGGTACCACAGTTCTGGAAAACATTTTGTGTGGTACCTGTACCAAAGACATCCCGCCCCAAAGACCTGAACAGCTACAGACCAGTGGCCCTGACGTCCCACATGATGAAGACCCTGGAGAGACTGCTCTTTGCTCACCTCCACCCCCTGGTGGGACCAGCGATGGATCCACTCCAGTTCGCCTACAAGCATGGCATTGGGTGGAGGATGCAGTGATCTTCCTCCTTCACCATTCTCTGTCCCACCTGGAGAAGCCCAGGAATGTGGTGAGGATCATGTTCTTTGACTTCTCCAGTGCTTTCAACACCATCCAACCGATGATCCTGAAGGACAAGCTGCTGTGCGCAGAGGTGGACCAGCACCTGTCATCATGGATCCTGGACTACCTCACTAACCAGCCACAGTTTGTGAGAACCCGGGACTGTGTGTCTGACACGATCATCGGTAGCACGGGGACCCCCCAGGGAACGGTTTTGGCTCAATTCCTGTTTACCTTTTATACTGCGGACTTCTCACACAACACAACACACTGCCACCTACAGAAGTTCTGACGACTCTGCAATCGTCGGCCTCATCTCCAACGGAGATGAAGCTGAGTACAGAGGACTTATCCAGGACTTCGTGGACTGGTGCCATCGGAACTGCCTCCAGATCAACACAAGGAAAACTAAGGAGCTGGTGGTGGACTGCCACAGGCAAGGACAACCCCTCACAGCACCAGTAAACATACAGGGAACAGACATCAAGATGGTGACATCCTACAAGTACCTGGGTGTTCATCTGAACAATAAACTAGACTGGTCACACAATACTGACGCACTCTACAAGAAGGAACAGCGCAGGCTGTTCCTACTGAGGAGACTCAGGTCTTTTGGTATACAAGGGGCACTGCTGAAGACATTCTATGTCACGGTGGTGGCATCAGCCATCACTTTTGGAGTGGTCTGCTGGGGCAGTGGCATTACAGCAGCCGATAGGAAGAGACTGAACAAACTGATCAAGAAAGCTAGCTCTGTTCTGGGGCGGCACCCTGACCCAGTGGAGGAGATAGGAGAGAGAAGGATGGTGGCTAAATTGTCATCTCTGCTGGAGTCCGAGTACCACTCTATGCAGGACATACTGAACGCACTGAGGAGTTCATTTAGCAGCAGACTACATCATCCTAGGTGCGCAACCGAGAGGTTTTTGCAGGTCCTTCCTACCTACGGCAGTCAGACTGCCTAATCTAAGCAGGGTTGCTTGCAGAGATAGCAAAAAAAATGTGATGACCTAATAGTATTGAATGCAAAAGACGCATTAGACTTACACAATGGTCCCCTCCAGTATACAACTAGGACAATATCAGTCGCTACGGAGGGTGACAATATGTATGGGTACATATTCATACTATGTAGGATAACTAAGCAGACGGTTATGCTGTTTATTCCATCTCGCTACAATGCTCCACACTTTGTATATATATTTATATATTGATGTGTATGTATATACACTGCTCTTATTTATATCTTCCGTATCTTCTTAATTATTGCTCTGAGTGTTGCTATCCCTGTGCTGTTGCAATCCTGGAATTTCCATTGTGGGACTAATAAAGGCTTATCTTATCTCATCTTAAAAGTCACCAATAAATCTATCAAGAGTAATGAGGGCCCTCCTCACTATCTAAAATAGACTGAGTCCAGCTGAGGACTCAATCACGTAGCAGGAGGGTCATAAAGTGAATTTTAGAGGTATCATCCGGGTACTCCCTGCCGCAGATGCAGCTGAACCTGACAAAAAACCCTTACATTTCCCCACCTCCCTCGCATAGGGGGCAGGAGAGGGAACAGAGGTGGTTCAACGGATGGTAGAAGAAATTGGGGCAACAGGTGCAGCAGAAGGCCCCAAACAAGACATGAGGCTTAAGTGTTCAGTGACCGTGCTCAATTGCTGCGTAATGGTCTGCAGCTGTTCAGTCAGCACAGCCACCTGCCTCTCGGTTGCATTGAGGCGGAAAAGGGCAGAGTTTTCTGCTGCTGTAGCACCTGCTGGGCCTAATTCATGGCTGGCTCGTTCTGTCATGGCTTACTAGTTAAATAAGCCAACGTGCAAGATGCCACACCAGAGAACACACTCAACACCAAGAAGCAAAGTTTAAACACAATTTTATTGAACAAAACAGAACAGCAAATGTAGCAGAAAAAAAAAAAACAAAAACAAAAAAAAAAACACCTCACTTGCCAGAGGAGCACCCGGCCTGTGATGAAAGAAATGAGAGAAAGTTAGAGCAAGGAGGGAGACAGGTGATAATAATTCTTAGGAATTCTTACGAGTGGGAGCAGAGAGCCCAACAAGGAACCCAGAAAGGCCAGGATAAGGGAGAACAGATGTTGCAGGCTGATGGAAGTCTGACCGGGTGGAGAAGGCGATCAGGGGTGAAGCCAACGAAGATGAGGAGGCCGGTGACCCCACAGCAAACCCTGGGGACACACCACAGAGATGGCAGCAATCTGAGAATCAGAAAGAAAGAGGAACACGGCAACTTCTGTGTTCCACAATATAGAATATCTTACTTAGATTTCAGTTGAGGCAGTATACCCAAAGAGCCAGTGCTGAAGCGTTCACAAACGGGACCTTTTAAATGCTGGGAGTGATGCGACAGCCGGTGCGTCTACTCACGCAGGTGTGTTGATTACCTGCGGAGCCGGGGACCCTCCCACAGGACGGGAGGGGGAGTGCGCTCACCCGATCATAACAAGTATTGACAATAAAATCTTTGAATCTTGAATCTCGTCTCAGAGCGATGCTGAGAAATTAATCCACACTTTTGTTAGCTCTAGATTAGATTGCTGTAACTCTTTATAATCAGGATGTGCTAAAACATCTTTTAAATGTCTTCAGCTGATCCAAAATGCTGCAGCAAGAGCTTTATCAGGTACCTGAAAGAGATCACATCTCTAGTTCTGGCCTCCCTTCATTGGCTTCCCATAGAATTTAGAATTAAGTTTAACATCCTTCTTCTCACAAAGTTCTAAATAATCATGCCCCTTTTATTTTAAAAGATCTGATACTACCTTATCATCCTAACAGAGCACTATGCTGCCAAATTGCAGGAATACTTGTAATACCTCGAATCTCCAAAAGTACAGTTGGAGGCAGCGTCTTCAGTTATCAAGCTCCTCTCCTTTGGAACCAGCTGCTAATCTGGATTCGGGAGTCAGACTTGATCTCTGTTTTTAAGAATAGGGCTAAAACTTCTCTTTTTGTAATAGCCTATAGTTAGTGTGCTGCCCTCACAGCACGTTTCTCTGTGCTGCTAGACAGCCAGCGAACCATTGAAGAAAACTTCGCACACAAGGCTTACTTTTCTTGTCTTTATAAAGTTTTCTTGCATGCGTGTGTAGCATGACGCGCGAGAGGTAACTGAAACATACAGAACAATGCAATCACTATCTACATACATATACATAACATGCGGTATGCTAACACAAAGAACTAATACACGTAAATAACTAACAGAAACATCGTCGCTCAACAAAACTCATTCATGTAACACTTTAGAACATCAGTGCTCTCTATCAAGTGCTTGTACATAAAATACTCACAAAGACAAAAGGTTTCCCAAGACTCAAACGAAGACGAACAACACAGCGTACTCAAATGAACTTTTAACTTCGTTTCTGTGTGGCTAGCTGACTGTAGCCGCGGGAAAAACACATTAAAGATCATCTATATACGGAAGAGCACACACTCTGTAGTAACAAAAAACGATCCTTTAAAAAAAAGATGTCTCACTTCGATAACTTTTTAAACACAGGTTTTTGACAATTTTATCACTCATTCTAACTTATTTATTCCTTTTAACCAATTTATTAACTTTATAAATTTATCAATGTCTTTACCCAAAGACATGACAGTTAGGGTGGGATCAGGTGCCCCTGAACCCTCCCTTAGTTATGCTGCTAGTAGGTGCACTGGGCTTCACTCCTTTCTTCTCTCTCAATGAAATATTTTTGCTGATCATTAACATCTGTTGGGTCTCGCCTATAGATTGAGCCCCCGTTGTGCTGCTTGCTCTATATGTCTGTTCTTTTCTTCTTCCATATCCCCTCATCCCCCAGCCAGTTGCAGCAGATTACTGCCGCTTCCTGAGCCTGGTTCTGCAGGAGGTTTCTTCCTGCTTAAAGAGTTTTTCCTCTCCATCGTCACCAAGCGCTTGCTCACAGGGGATCGCCTGATTGCTGGGGTCTTTCTGCAATTGCAGGGGTTTCCTCTACAGCTGAAAGTGCTATGAGATGACTGTTGTGAAATGGCGCTATATAAATAAAGTTGAACTGAATTGCTCCCATAATAATTGTTAATTTTTTTAGTTTTTTTTGGGGGGGGGGGCTTCGGGAGTATGGGGTATTGGCCTTGTTGTTACGAGCTATTTGGTCTCTGTACAACCATTGTGAGAGCTTGGTTCGGATTGCCAACACCCGGTCGGACTCATTCCCAGTGAGAGGTGGACTCCGCCAGGGCTGCCCTTTGTCACCAATCCTGTTAATATTTTTTATGGACAGGATTTCTAGGCGCAGCCAGGGAACGGAGGGTGCCATGTTTGGTGACCACAGGATCTCATCTCTGTTGTTTGCAGATGATGTTGTCCTGTTGGCTTCATCCAGCAATGACCTACAGTTCTTGCTGGGTCGGTTTGCCGCTGAGTGTGAAGCGGCTGGGATGAGAATCAGCACCTCCAAGTCCGAGTCCCTGGTCCTCAGCCGGAAAAAGGTGGATTGTCCTCTCTGGGTTGGGGACAGGCTCCTGCCCCAAGTGGAGGAGTTTAAGTATCTTGGGTTCTTATTCACAAGTGAGGGGAGAATGGAGCGAGAGATTGACAGACGGATCGGAGCAGCATCTGCAGTGATGCGGACATTGTACCAGTCTGTTGTGGTGAAGAGGAAGCTGAGTTCTAAGGCAAAGCTGTCGATTTACCAGTCATTCTACTTTCCTACTCTCACCTACAGTATGGTCACGAGCTTTGGGTAATGACAGAAAGAACGAGATTGCGAATACAAACGGCTGAAATGAGCTTTCTTCGAAGGATTGCTGGACTCACCCTCAGATGGGGTGAGGAGCTCAATCATCTGGGAGAGGCTCAAAGTAGAACCGCTGCTCCTCCACATTGAAAGGAGTCAGTTGAGGTGGTATGGGCATCTGATTAGGATGTCTCCTGGACGCCTCCCACTTGAGGTGTTTTGGGCACGTCCCACTGGGAGGAGACCGCGGGGCAGACCCAGGACTCGGTGGAGAGACTATGTCTCCCACCTGGTCTGGGAACGCCTTGGTATCATCTCTGAAGATCTGAAGCAGGTGGCTGGGGAGAGGGAAGTCTGGGCTTCTCTGCTTGAACTGCTGCCTCCGTGACCCAGACCTCTGGAAAAGCGGTAGAAGATGGATGGATGGATGTTCCCATAATTCAAATGTTCACATAATATTGTGGCCACCCATTTTTCAATTATTTTGGAGATGACAGGTAAGATGCTGATTGGTCTGTAGTTGTTTATATCAGTTTTAAATAGAGTTAAGTAGAATTTAAATAAAGTAAATCAGGCAAAGGATTCAATTACTGTCACATATTGACACAGCCGCATGAATGTTATCCACCCTGCAGGGTTGGGTTGCCATCTTCCACCCCAGTTGGATGAGCTGAAGGGCTGCATTACAGCAGCACAGTCCGTAATCAGTTGTCTTAGGCAAGGGGTGCATTTATGGATATTTCCAAGTTCATTTTGCTATTACAATAAGGCAGAAATTAATTTTCCAACAGGTGCAAAGAGCAAAGAGGCTGTCCTGATGCTATTAATTATTCAGAGGTGTGTTTGGGATGTAATGGGAAATAAACCAATGGCTGTCTTTGCTCTCATTCCCTTTAATAAAAAAGGGGCACATGAACAAAGGCTTAATATTAATATGACTGTCTAAATGGGAGGACAAATCAGTTTTGTGGGCCTGTTCACAAAGTGAAAATGCATTTAAGAGTGAGGGGCTTTTAAGGAGCTTTTTAGCCTCCTCCACAGCCTTGATCATAATTACGCATGGATGGGAGCTCTAGGCCACAATTCAGAGATTATGCCAGTCTCTCTTCATGATTTTGACTGTTGTAAAATTTCCTTCAGTTAAATTATCATTCATCCAGACTTCTTTTAAGCCGAGAAAGAGGAGCTGCTCATCTCGCTGAGGTCTGTTAATCTCCTCTGCTCAAAACAAAATTGTGTTTTAGCTCAAAACAACATTTTGAATTCTTCTTCTTCTTCTTGCTTTAAGGTGGTTTTCTTGTCTCTTGCCAAGTGCGTCTCCAGCTTTCCAGAAGATTAAAATTGGAAATTTAAGGGGAGACAGCATACCTAGTGAAGGGTTTGCAAGAGCGTAGGCTTTGAGCACCTAGATCTTGGGCAACTTGGATGCAATGATGTAAAAGATGCTTCTTTTCTTCAATGCCCTTCACAAGCATGTGTGTTTGGTGTTTTCTGCAAAGCAAAGGAGAAGCGATGCCAGATAAAAAAAAAAAAAAGGCAGGTAATCCACAGGTGTGGCACAAAGGCAACCTGTGCTTATCCTGTGTTTGTGTTTATGTTGAATGTAATTGTGGTTTGTAAATATGGATGTCAGACTGCAAAACAAATCTACCTACGGGTCCAAATAAAGTAACCTGAACCTCATGGTCTCAATGAATGTGACATCCAGCTTCTTAATGTGAACACTCCTACTCCAGACTGGAGAGGCATATTCCGCTGCACTGTATACCAGTGCAAGTGCTCCAGTACAGAGTGTGCTTGTATAGGCTCCCCATAAAGAACCAGCAAAGGTGCTGGAGATTATTCCTTTATTATTACTTTAGCACTCAGAGAGACAAGATGGTGCTTGTAGGTAAGTTGTCAAGTTTTATTCTGAGGTATGTTGTCATGGTGGTGTACTTTGTCTTGGAAGTTCAAAAGTTTAAATATGAGGGTTCTGGGCTTGACTGATTCTGTATCGGGAGACAATGTGCGATTTAATTGAGTGGTGGTGAAGGAAATGTGTCCGGTCCCAACACTTCGGGCAGCCACTTTTCCAGAAAGGCAACCAGGTTGTTTTTGACCACTTTTTCAGGCATATTTACCAGCCTGAGATTACACCTCCGGCAGATATTTTTAGCCTGGTTTAACTTGCTCACGAGGAGATCGATTTGTTTAACTCTTTGATCTTGCTTTTTTCTGAGTTGGAGAAGTACTCCAGATCATGGATATGCCGTTCTGCCTCATCCATGCACCCTGCAAAGTTACAAACGTCTGCTTTAACCTCTTGAATTGCCAACAAAACTACATCCATCTTTTTATCAAAATAATTCTGTATCATGTCTATGGAGCTTTTATTGTTCCAAAACTATTTGTAAGCATTTGTACAGATCCACAAATGCATGCATTGATCAACAAATATATAAATTTTTTTTGTTAAACGTGTGCATCATCCCCCTCATGGATCGTCACCTTATCGTGGTGGGGGGTTTGCGTGCCCCAGTGATCCCAGGAGCTATGTTGTCCGGGGCAATTTGCCTCTGATAGGGTCTCCCAAGACAAACTGGTCCTGGGTGAAGGGCCAGACTAAGAACGATCCAACAGACTCTCATGAATTGTATATCAAGGATTCAGTGTACCCCGCCCGGTATGGAGTTACCGGGGCCCCACCCTGGAGCCAGGCCTGGGGGAGGGGCTCGAAGGCTAGCATCTGGTGGCCGGGTTTCCACCCATGGGACCCGGCCCGGCTTAGCCCGAAGGAGTTACATGGGTCCGCCCTCCAGTGGGCTCACCACCTGCAGGAGGAATCATGGGGGTCCGGTACTATGTGGATTAGGTGGCGGTTAAAGACGGAGACCTTGGCGGACTGATCCCAAGCTTTCTAAACTGGCTTTTGGTACATGGAATGTCACCTCTCTGGTGGGGAAGGAGCCTTAGCTGGTGTACAAGGTTGAGAGATACCGGCTAGATATAGTCGGCCTCACCTCAACACCCAGCTCCGGTTCTGGAACTAGTCTCCTGGAGAGGGGCTGGAGCTTGGCCTTCTCTGGAGTTGCCCCGGGCGAGAGGCGACGAGCAGGGGTGGGTATTCTTGTATCGCCCCTCCTTGCTGCCTCTATATTGGAGTTTTCCCCGGTGGATGAAAGGGTTGCTTCCCTGCGCCTTCGGGCTGGGAAATGCACCAAATGATGTTTCAGAGTACCCACCCTTTTTGGAGTCTGTGACTGGGGTGCTGGAGGGTGCTCCTCTTGGAGACTCCATTGTCCTACTGGGGGACTTCAATGCGCACGTGGGCAACGACAGTGAAACCTGGAGGGGGGTGATTGGGAGGAATGGCCTGCCCGATCCGAACCCGAGTGGTGTTCAGTTATTGGACTTCTGTGCTAACCACAGTCTGTCCATAACGAACGTTATGTTCAAGCATAAGGGTGTCCATATGTGCACCTGGCACCAGGACACCCTAGGTCGCAGGTCGATGATCGATTTTGTTATCGTATCATCAGACCTGCAACCGTATGTCTTGGACACCGGAGTAAAGAGAGGTGCAGAGCTGTCAACTGATCACCACCTGGTGGTGAGTTGGATCCAATGGCAGGGGAGGAAGCCATTCAGACCTGGTAGACCCAAACGTATAGTGAGAGTGTGCTGGGAGCGTCTGGCTGAGGCCCCTGTCCGGGAGGTCTTCAACTCCCACCTCCGGAAGAACTTCAACCACATTCTGAGGGAGTCTGGAGACATGGAGTCTGAATGGGCTATGTTCTCCACCTCTGTTGTTGAAGCGGCGGCCCAGAGCTGCGGCCGCAAGGTGGTCGGTGCATCTCGTGGTGGCAACCCCCGAACCAAGTGGTGGACACCAGTGGTGAGGGGGGCCATTAAGCTGAAGAAGGAGTCCTATCAAGCTTGGTTGGCTTGTGGGACTCCCAAAGCAGCTGAGGTGTACCGGCAGGCCAAGCGGAGTGCAGTTTGGGTGGTTGCTGAAGCAAAAACCCGGGTATGGGAGGAGTTTGGTGAGGCCATGGAACAAGACTTTCGGTCGGCCTCAAAGAGATTCTGGCAAACTGTCAGGCGGCTCAGGAGGGGAAAGCAGATCCCCGTCCACACTGTGTATGGTGCGGATGGGACACTGTTGACTTCGACTGGGGATATCGTCGGGCGGTGGAAGGAATACTTCGAGGATCTCCTCAATCCCACTGATACGCCTTCCACAGTGGAAGCAGGGTTTGGGGATGAGGGGGATGACTCGCCTATCACAGGGGCTGAGGTCGCCAAGGTGGTTAAAAATCTCCTTGGTGGCCGGGCCCCGGGGGTGGACGAGATTCGCCCCAAGTACCTCAAGGCCCTAGATGTTGTTGGGTTGTCATGGTTGACACGCCTCTGCAACATTGCGTGGAGGCCGGGGGCAGTGCCTTTGGCATGGCAAACCGGGGTGGTGGTTCCTCTCTTTAAAAAAAGGGGACCGGAGGGTGTGCTCCAACTTTAGAGGGATCACACTCCTCAGCCTCCCTGGGAAGGTCAATGCCAAGGTACTGGAGAGGAGAGTCCAGCCGTTGGTCGAACCTCGGATTCAGGAGGAGCAATGCGGTTTTCGTCCTGGCCGTGGCACATCGGACCAGCTCTTTACCCTCTCGAGAATTCTCGAGGGTTCGTGGGAGTTTGCCCAACCAGTTTACATGTATTTTGTGGACTTGGAGAAGGCATTTGACCGCGTCCCTCGTGGATTTTTGTGGGGGGTGCTTCGGGAGTATGGGGTATCGGGCTTGTTGTTACGAGCTATTCGGGGTCTGTACGACCGTTGTGAGAGTTTGGTTCGTATTGCCAACACTCGGTCGGAGTCATTCCCAGTGAGAGTTGGACTCCGTCAGGGCTGCCCTTTGTCACCGATCCTGTTCATAATTTTTATGGACAGGATTTCTAGGCGCAGCCAGGGAATGGAGGGTGTCATGCTTGGTGATTACAGGATCTCATCTCTGTTGTTTGCAGATGATGTTGTCCTGTTGGCTTCATCCAGCAATGACCTACAGCTCTTGCTGGGATGGTTTGCCGCTGAGTGTGAAGCGGCTGGGATGAGAATCAGCACCTCCAAGTCCGAGTCCATGGTCCTCAGCCGGAAAAAGGTGGATTGTCCTCTCCGGGTTGGGGACAGGCTCCTGCCCCAAGTGGAGGAGTTTAAGTATCTTGGGGTCTTGTTCACGAGTGAGGGGAGAATGGAGCAAGAGATTGACAGACAGATTGGAGCAACATCTGCAGTGATGCGGACGTTGTACCGGTCTGTTGTGGTGAAGAGGGAGCTTAGTTCTAAGGCAAAGCTGTCGATTTACCAGTCAATCTACATTCCTACTCTCACCTATGGTCACGAGCTTTGGGTAATGACTGAAAGAACGAGATCGCGTATACAAGCGACTGAAATGAGCTTTCTCCGTAGGATTGCTGGACTCACCCTCAGAGATAGGGTGAGGAGCTCAGTCATCCAGGAGAGGCTCAGAGTAGAACCACTGCTCCTCCACATTGAAAGGAGTCAGTTGAGGTGGTATGGGCATCTGATTAGGATGCCTCCTGGACGCCTCCCACTTGAGGTGTTTCAGGCATGTCCCACTGGGAGGAGACCCCGGGGCAGACCCAGGACTCGGTGGAGAGACTATGTCTCCCAGCTGGTCTGGGAACGCCTTGGTATCCCCTCTGAAGAGCTGGAGCAGGTGGCTGGGGAGAGGGAAGTCTGGGCTTCTCTGCTTGAACTGCTGCCTCCGTGACCCGGACCTCCGGAAAAGCGGTAGAAGATGGATGGATGGATGGATGGAGTGCATCATTCCACAAATGTGTAAAAAATATTTGCAATTTTGTACACAGATTCACAAAATTGTAAAAAGATCCAGAAATGTGTAAAAAGATTTTGTATTTGTGCACTTAGTTAAAAATGGCTTGAAAAGACCACAGCTGTGTCTCAAATGCCTGTCAAACTACATGTGACTTTTGCAACACTTCTTGCATATTTGATCTACAGATGTGTATGTTGTGTATGGAAAAAAATGGTATTAGCAAGATGGTGGCCAGGTTGGACGGGGAATGAGCAGGGATGGCCAACTACAAGTTTCTGGTGGTGACGCCACTCTGAGTATAAAGGTTGTGGGTGGAAGAGGCTAGTCCTCTTTCATCGTGGAACACCTGACTTGCTGGAGGGTGCCGAACGTCTGAGGGTATTGTCAATAGCTACGTTAATAAAGCTCCATTAACAGTAACTATACTCTGCTCGTTGTTGCCCTATTATGGATCCAACATTTGGTGACGAGGTAAAAGCGGCTATGGAGAGGTACGTTGCCAGTTTTTGTCCATTTTTTGAAGCCCCGGGCGAGCCGCCTGTGCCTTGGACTAGGTGGTTTGCCGCATTTACAAATTATCTGGTAGTTTTGAACCTCGGTGAACTCAAGAAGCTTCGCACGAGGGCTGTCCTGGTTCATAATTTGGGCATGGAGGGGCAGAGGATTTTGGAAACTCTAGGAGGAGCCGATAGTTTGGAGGAAGTGGGGTTAATGGTGGGTTACTTTTGGGCCCCGGAAAATGTCACTGTCTGGCGTATTCAATTCCGACAGCGCCGCTAGTGCACGGGGGAACCTGTGTAGAGATTCATTGTAGACCTCCGGGAGCTGGTGAGGGAATGCAACTTTGGAAACCTGGAAGATGAGATGATACGGGACCAGTTGGACCTGATGAAGGAAGACAGCGGAGAGGATGAATATGCCTCTGTGGTGAAGATTAAGTCCGCCCCAGGAACGCCACGTTGTTATGGCTGTGGGGCCCCAAAACACCGCTACAAGTCCAGATAATGTCCAGTGAAGGGCAAGTGTTGTGGGAAGTGTGGACCGCTTAACCACTTTGACAGAGTGTGCATTAATTTTGAGCGTAGGGGCCAACAGCGTGAGGTGGGTCCCTCGCAGAAGGCTCCCACGATTGTCCATGCAGTTTCCCTGGTGACTACGGAATGGATCGGCTGTGAGGTAACACTAGATGGCGTCGAGGTTCCTCTTTTGGTGGATACGGGAGCTGTAGTCTCTGTGTTGAACCCGGTGACCATGAAGAGTCCATTTCTATACCGACAGATCAATAAGCAGCGGAGCCCCTATTATGGTTATGGCATGAACAGATTGGCCGTTTTGGGATTTGTGGAGATGGAAGCACAGTACAACTCTGTGGTGGTGCAGGGACAAACGTAATTGTGTGTAACCTATTTTTTGCTCTGGGGTTCTCTCTCTCAAATATGATGGGTGAGGAGTGGTCAGGCTGTGGACTGTGGGGCCGACCAACTCCGGTGGTGGAGAGCGAGGAGGTGTGGGACTTAAACTGGCTGGATACCACAGGTGGAGTTCATGCTTGGCGCCACGCGACGCCGCCCTGGGACGGACCAAATGCCGATAGGCACACCAAGTTTCCACACCAAGTTATCCTTGGTGTGGGAACTGGACGGCATGCAGGGACCCCCGGGGTGCCCCTTAAGGATGAGGTGCCCATGCTGAGGACTGTGGGGGTGAGACCAGAAAGCGCAGTTTTGAAACGCTCACAACGACGTCCTGCCAAGAGGACTTCAAACCGGACCCGCAAGCCGACCAGTTCTGTGAAGGAGGCCAGTCGACAGCGGAGTGATCTCCCAGAAAAAAAGGGCTTCCCTGCAGTTTGGAGATGAGGTTCTGTAATGATCCCGAGCTTGGGTCTGTTCTGCGCTCGAGTCATTTATTATTTTCCCCATTTTCTATCTGTTTATTTAGTCTCATTTATTATGGGGATTATTTTGTGCTTTTATTTTGACAGCGCCACGGCAGGACTTCTGCCTGTCAAACCTGCGTGTGGCCTGTCACAGCTGTTTGGGTTTAATTCATTACGTTGGCTCCTCACCTGTTTGTAGTTTGAGTTTTCCTGCCGATTTAAGATCGCAGTCGAGGCTCACTCCTTGCTGCAACCTCGCTCTTTCCAGGCTGGTTTCCATACGTACGACGCCAGCCTCTTTACAGCGTAAGGTTTCGCCCTCGCTATTCCTATGTAAGTGTTTATTCTACAGTTTAGGTTTCACCCTTGCTACATTATATGTAACTGTTTGTCTCCTCTATGTTTGTTCCGTTATTTCACCCATCGAGGTCGTATGTTTAGTTGTATGGGTTTTGCCCCTCATGGCACATTTTGTTACTTTTTTGTTAGTAAAATAAACTCACTGCTGGCTTCTGGGGCCTCATCTTTGCCCTGAAAGGGGCATATATAACAGGTTCGGCCCAGGGTTGAGGCCCGGATGAGAGGGGATTACTGGTCACACGAGCGGCGTGATGACCAGAGGCGGTTCCAGGTGGAGGCTGCCCGGAGCGATGGGTATTTGGGTCTGTCAGACAAGACCTGGAGGCATCCGAATGAGCTGCACCGCGTGGTGGAGAAGAAGAAATGGCGCAATCCGAGCCCGGCGGTCAAGAGACAGAGGCACTGTGAGAGAGACACATCGAAGGACTGAGGGTGTGTTTTAATTTCAACCCAGGTCCTGTTGTATATAGTTAAACACTACTGTGTCTGTGCCCCGAATATTATTGCTGTTTTAATATAAGGGTGAAGTTTCATGGGATATATTTTACAACACACACATGAAAATTTTTCATGGTTTAATTTGGTCCTATTTAAGGTGATTTAAAAATGTAATGTGATTTTCACGTTTTTAAAGGAGTCTAATGAACATTGAGTATTTTAGTGGTATTATATGTACATAGAAAAGAAGATGAAGGGAGTATTTTGGCTTGTGTAACCATGATCACTGAGTTTATCGTCGGAAAGGAAACAATATGTGACAGAATAAAAGTAATTGTGTTTATTGTACCCAACAATTTAGAATAGTTATGTGAAGCCTGGATGTGGGGTGGGTGTGTTGGGTGGGGAGCCACCAATAGTGCTACTGTATGTTGTATGTATACTCATTCATTATAATGTGTGGAGCTGTTTAAGGGGATTATTTTGATTAGAGACAGTTTTCTTTTGTTTTGGAATGTTTCAGATATGGCTGCAGAACAACCTGTCCAGCCGTGTAGGGGGTGCTGGCAGTCCCCAGCCTCCCAGCCTTAGTTGTATGAGTGGATAGGCAGTTTGTTTCTTTTGTACATGTTTTTATGCTTAGAGTGTGAGTCGGGTGACAAATTTGGGTGGGTTATCTGTGCGCATGTTTATTTTGAAGGGTGGGGAGAAATGTTGTGTATGGAAATAATGGTATTAGTAAGATGGCGGCCGGGTTGGACAGGGAATGAGCAGGGATGGCCAACTACAAGTTTCCGGTGGTGATGCCACTCCGGGTATAAAGGATGTGGGCGGAAGAGGCTAGTCCTCTTTCGTCGTGGAACACCTGGCTTGCTGGAGGGTGCTGAACATCTGAGGGTTATTGTCAATAGTTATTTTATTAAAGCTCCATTAACAGTAACTAATCTGCTCATTATTGCTCTGTTATGGATCCAACACTGTAGACAGGTGTACAAATGCCAGTAAGCTGGATTTTTGTTACCCTGAGCTCTGGCTGACAGGCTGCCTGTAGGGTTCATTCTGCTCTGGTTGCCAGGGGTCTCAAACTCATTCCATGGAGGGCCAAGACCCTGCAGGTTTTACCTCCACCCAGTGTCTTCAGCAGGTGCTTTCACTGAATTTCGAAGACACTGGGTGGAGGTAAAACCTGCAGGGTCTTGGCCCTCCATGGAATGAGTTTGAGACCCCTGGCAGACTGTGCTCATGAGCTATTGCTATCCCATACCACTAGTTGGCAGTAGTACTCTTCTATATGGGTCACTGCTCAGACAGACAGCAGCAACAGTGTGTTTTGCTTTCACTCTTCAACAGTGGTGTGATGCGAGGTGGGAGCGTAGGGATGCAGAAACTCAGAGATAAAGTGGAGCAAGACTGTTCAAAGATTTAAGAACAAATTAAATAATTTTAAAATGGACTCTAAAATGCATGGGAAGCCAGTGGAGTGAAGCTAAAATGGGTGTGATGTGATCTCTTATGTGTACCTGTTAAAAGACAGGCAGTGGTGTTTTGTTCTAGCTGCAGATGTGAAGGAGATGACTGGCTGACACTGGTGTAAAGTGTGTTATAGTAATCCAGCCAAGATGACAAAAAAGTATGGATTACTGTTTCCAGGTGTGGTCCAGAAAGAATGGGTTTTACTTTTGCTTAACGCCTTAGATGAAAGAAGCTGGATTTTACCATAGAATAAGTCTGATTGTGTAATTTAAAATCACTGTCCATGAGAAAACCAAGGTTCTTGACTGCGGATTTCACATAAGGTGTGAGGGGGCACAAGTTTACACGATGGAACTCTCAGGGGCCAAACACCATCACTTCTGTCTTATTAAAAATTTAAAACGTTAAGGGCCATCAAAGACTTGATTTCCTCAAGCATGACAGAAGTGGGTTTACTGATAAGGCATCTTTTTGTTTTAAAGGGACATATATCTGGCAATCAGTGTACAGGTGGAAGGAGACACCATGCTTTTTAAAAATGGAACCCAGTGGAAGTATGTAAAGAGAAAAAAAAAGCATGGGCCCTAGAACTGACCCCTGTGGGACTCTGTATGGCAGAGGAGCAGAAGAGGATTCAAACCCAGAGATGCTAACTTTAAAACTCCTGTCTGCCAGAAACCACTTGAGAGCAGTGCCACAAATGTCCACTAGGTGCTGCATTGGGAAATTAATAAAATGTGATGGCCCACAAGTGTCAAAATCAGCAGTTAAATCGAGCAACATAAGAACAGCATATTCACCGGAGTCACATAAGTCACATGCAAACTAAAACTGCCACATGTGTGTGCCACTTGGTGCTGGGTAACTACAGTAATTGCCCCGTAAATGCCAAGAATCCTATTCCAGTGCATCCTGACAGAATAAAATTGAATTAAGTGAGACAGTCAAAAATTCAATGGGCGGATTTTTGAGTTATGAGCCATTTATTTTCTGGCCCAGGACAAAGTGTACATTCAACCACCCACAGAGTCATTCATGCACCTTTCTGATCATGAATTCTGAGCCTGGTATTTTTATACCTCTAAGGATAGATAAATAGGGAGACGTCCCTGTGGCATCTCGGAGACAGTCTAAGTGTCAATAAATCTAATCTATATGAACAAGGAGTTTCAGCACATTTCCTCAGTCACAGAAACTTAGCAGAGCAGGTCAATAAAACAAAGATTATCAGTGCAGCTTAGGTCACCTTTTACGTCTCTGCTGACCCACATTCTCAGCACTCGTACGGACACACACACACACACTAGACTCTGGGGCATGAAAGTCAGAATAATTTCTCACAGAAACGCACGAAAAATGTATCATACATAGAATATGAAAGAATAATATAGAGGAATATATTCTTCTGGAGATGGCGGTGCGCATGGACGCAGCGGCCCCTCTTGGCATCAGCGAGTGTGAGAGTTTTGAGTGTTTTGATCATCCCAGACGTACATTCTGTAAAACTTACAACCGTGAGACCTTATTAAACATCAAGGTACTGCACGCTGCAAGAATTGCGGCACTCTGTTGTGACTATGACATTCTAGGCCAGGATGGAATTCTGGCGGAGTCCCCGCTAGAAGCTACCCGGGAGAGGAGGAAGTGTAAGCGAAAGGAACGCAAGCAAAAGCGTGGAAAAAGGGCCGGGATCCATGCTAGGCTAAAGGCTAACCCCTCCAGACCAGCGGTACCACCGCTCATTCGCTAACGTCCGCTCCATCGACAACAAGCTGGACGAGCTGCGTCTGCTGAGAGAAACCCGGAGACAGTGGAGGGACTGCTGTGTGCTTGCGTTCACGGAGACGTGGCTCCACAACAACATCCCTGACGAGGCCATTCAACTAGAGGGGATGGCGGTGTTCCGAGCAGACAGAGGAATGGCGAGCTCCAGTAAGAGCCGTGGAGGTGGGCTATGCATCTATGTTAATAAGAACTGGTGCGTTAACGCCACGTTAGTATCTAAACACTGCTCTCCGTTGGCAGAGTTCGTTATTTTAAATTTTCGGCCATTTTATCTGCCAAGGGAATTCAGCAACGTGTTTGTAGCGGCTGTTTACATAGCGCCGAGCGCTAATGCTAAAGCTTATGCTAAGAAGGCACTTGGGGAACTACATGATGCAATTAACGAAATCCAAACTTCACATCCGGACAGTTCTGTAGTGGTTGCGGGGGATTTTAACCACACCAGCTTAAAGACTGTGCTCCCCAAGTTTAAACAATGTGTAGACTTTAAGACCAGAGGAGAGAATATGTTGGACTTAGTGTACGCAAACACAGATGCATATAAGGCGATACCCCGCCCCCACCTCGGCCTTTCTGACCACATATCCATGATGCTGGTGCCTGCCTACAAACCCTTATTGAAGCGCAGCAGGCCAGTAGTGAAACAAATCAGGATTTGGCCAGAGAGTACAACCTCTGCACTGAAAGACTGTTCTCTGCATACAGACTGGGAGTTCTTCAAAATAGCAGCCTCCCAGGAAGACAAGACAGATATGGAGGAGTATGCTGAAATGGTCACCAGCTACACTGTGAAGTGCACAGAGGATGTCACTACAGTGAAGACCATCACTATGCGGGGAAACCATAAGCCCTGGATGACTGCAGAGATGCGCTCGCTGCTTACAGCCAGAGATGCAGCCTTCAGAGCGAAGGACAGGATCGCCCTCCACTCTGCCAGGTCTGCGCTCTCAAAAGGAATTAAGACGGCGAAGCGCGCCTATGCGGAGAAAATCCAGGGACACCTCTGTGACACTAGGAACACCAAGCAGATGTGGCAGGGAGTTTGGACACTGACGGGCTATAAGTCTAGGCAGGGGGTCGATGATGATGACGCTTCGCTTCCAGACAGGCTCAACAACTTCTCTGCACTTTTGAAGCATCAAACCCGACAATCAGAGGGAGGGCTGGCCCATCCCCACCATCAGTCAGACCAGCTTTTACCATCAACACAGCGGACACACAGAGGACCCTAACCAGAGTCAACCCACGTAAAGCTGCAGGTCCGGACAACATCCCAGAACGTGTGCTTCGAGACTGCGTGAGCGAGTTGGCGGATGTACTGACTGACATTTATAACATCTCCCTGAGTCAGGCCATCGTTCCCAGATGCTTCAAGACCTCTATCATTGTACCGGTGGCAAAGAAACCAGTTGTGTCTTGTCTGAATGACTATCATCCTGTTGCACTGACACCAATTGTGATGAAGTGTTTTGAATGGCTTGCCAAACCACACATTACAGCCTGCCTCCCTGCATCACACGACCCGCTCCAGTTTGCATATCGTTCAAACCACTCCACGGAGGATGCTATAGTCACCACCCTGCACTCTGTCATCACCCACCTGGACCAGAAAGACACCTACGCCAGACTCATGTACATTGATTTCAGTTCAGCATTCAACACCATTATTCCCCAGGTTCAGGTTACTTTATTTGTACCCGTAGGTAGATTTGTTTTGCAGTCTGGTGACATCCATATTTACAAGCCACAAATTACATTCAACATAGACACAAACACAGGCACACATGAAGCTGACTATAAACATGATAAAAATACTCAAGGCTCCATCAATCAGGGTATAAAAAGACAAAGAGATGGGAGAAAAACCAGAGGTAAAAGAGAAGGGTCATATGAAAAGTTAAAAACTAGTCAAAGAGGTTAAAAACTCAAAGGTCTAAAACCCAATAAAATATTTAGAACCCAAGTAACATCCTACAAAAATAAGTAAATATAAAATGGAGTTAATAAATAGGTACCTAAATTATGTGCAATATATTGTTACAGCTTGTTCAACTCTGACAGCAGCAGGAACAAAGCTGTTTTTGTAGTGCTGGGTTCTACTTTCTGGGACAGTAAACCTCCGTCTTGAGGGAAGAAGCTGAAAGTTGCAGTGCAAAGGGTGGGAGTCATCATTTAAAATGGAGGTAGCCATCCTCTGTACTTGTCTGGTGTACAGGGATGTCAGGCTCAGCTGTGGCTCACCAAGCAAACGACTGGACCATCTAACTACCTGATCCAAGGATTTCCTCCGTTTCAGTTTTATCTGACCAAACCATGACACTAAAGAAAAGGATAAAACAGATTCAATAAAAGCCCAATAAAACATTGTCATTATGGTTCGGTCAATTTGGAAGCGTGCAAGTTTTCTCAATCAATGCAAATGTTGCTGACCCTTTTTGCACACCCTTTCACAGTTCTCTTCAAAGTTTAAATTACTATCAATAATCGTCCCAAGATATTTTCTAGGATTGTACACATTTGGTGGTCTGGCCTTTTAGTACAGTAACTTTGTGCCTGGGAGTTTTCCTCCTAAAGTCAATAATCATGTCTTTAGTTTTTGTCGTATTCAGCTGCAGTGGCCACTCTCACCATCCTGGAGGAGACTGACAATAACTGAGTCATCAGCATACTTTATAATGTGTCTGTTGTCATGTCTGCTCCGACACATGTTTGTGTGCAGGATGAAGAGTAGTGGTGACAACACACACCCCTGAGGAGAGCCAGTAAAAGAGCACTTTAGGTCAGACAATGTACCATTGACCCTTACTCTCTGCGTCCTGTTGGTTAAGAAATCCAGAATCCAACCCACCAGATTATTGCTCAAATCAAATTGCTGCAGGAGCCTTTCAACTAAGATATGACGTTGGATTGTATTAAAGGCGGAGGAAAAGTCCACAAATAAAAGTCTGGCGTGTGTCCCATAAAATCCAGATGTTTAAAAAGCATGTTAAACAGAGTGACAGTGGCATCCTCCATTCCTCTGTGAGGCCTATAGGCAAACTGCAGAGGATCCGATGAATGCTCAGTCTGCTTTAGGACCTCACATCTGACCAGTTTTTCAAAAATTTTCATTAAAATTGAAGTCAAAGCAACTGGTCTAAAGTCGTTTACCGTTTTAGGACAGCTGGATTTTGGAATGGGAACAACCACGGCTTCTTTCCAGATCTTAGGCACATGTTGTGTCTGTAAGGACTCCAGAGACTGATAGAGAAATTACTCCTTCTTGGTCTGAACACCGCCACATGTCTCTGGATCCTGGATTTCCTGACTGAGAGACCTCAGTTTGTCCGGGTTTGAAACAACACCTCTAACTCTGTCACGCTGAGCACCGGATCCCCTCAAGGCTGCATACTCAGTACACTGTTGTTTACACTTCTAACACATGACTGTGTATCCAGACACGAGGGGAACCAGATTATTAAGTTTGCAGAGACACCACGGTGGTGGGACTTATTCAGAGGGATGAGGAATCAATGTACAGAGAAGAAGTGAGAGACCTGGAGGGCTGGTGCAGGGAGAACAATCTGGTGCTCAACGTAGACAAAACGAAGGAGGAGATGATTATCAACTTCCGGCGGTCAGAGCCTGAACACGTCCCCCTCAGCATTGGCGGTCGTTTAGTGGAGAAAGTGGATAACATCAAGTTCCTCGGAGTGCAGATCTCGCAGGACCTGACCTGGAGCAAGAATTCCTTGGGGATCAGGAAGTGGGCCCAGCAGAGACTGCACTTCTTGAGGAAACTCAAACAGGCCTCTCTCCCCATCTGCATCCTCAGGACCTTCTACAGAGGTGTGGTGGAGAGTGTTCTGATGTACTGCATTGCTACATGGTACTCCAGCTGCAGTATGTCAGACAAAAAAGCCCTGTAGAGGATAGTTAAGGGAGCTGAGAGGGTAATTGGAGTCTCCCTCCCCTCTGTCCACCAACTTTTTCAGAACCCTTGCAGGACCAGGGCACTGAACATTGTCAAGGACCGTTCTCACCCTCTGCATAAACACTTTGAATTTCTGCCATCTGGCAAACGATTCCGGAGCATCAGAGGCAGAACCACCAGACTGATTAACAGCTTCCTTCCACAAGCTGTTAGGATGCTGAACAGCTGATCCAGAATCTCTCGTATACACTACTGCACCTACGGACATTATGTACATTATTTGTATATTATAGTTAGTTAGTTTTTCAAGTATGTCTCAGGGATACGTAAATGGATGTGGTGGGGTGTGTGTGGGGGGGTAAAGATATGTGTGAGTGTGTCTTAAATCATGTTCTTTTACTTATATGGATGCCGAGAGAAATGCAATTTCATCTTGTCTGCACTACTGTTGTATGTACAGCAATATGACAGTAAAGGCTGATTTGATTTGATATGAAATTATTCTACATGGAATGCACATATAAACATCAGACAGGAAAGGAATGGAATAATAATAATAATATTATATGGACAATATGGAATTTCACATCCCCTCTATAAAGTTGTTTTGGTTGAATTTTCAGTCAGTCTGTTTACTCTCTCAAATAATAATGAGTGAAGTCTGGCCATTTCACATTTATTATACTGGCAATTAGGCATTTTCTCAATATAGAGGTTAAACTATGATCATATTTATAATCTTTGTCTTATATTGTTTTATACACAATTTATGGGGTGAAATATGTGAGAGATATTGACCAAGTGAGCATGGGGGGCCCATCAAGATGGTTTGTACGTAGGGCCGAGAATTTCATTCAACGCCCTGGATATGTGAATGCATCTACAAATTTTTTACATATTTGTGGATCTGTGCACGCATTTCTGGATCTGTGCGTGCGCTTACAGTCTTGCAACAGTAAAAGCTTCGTACATGTCTAACTTTTACTTGATATCCGTGCTTTGGGTCACCGGAGGTGAAGCCATACGATGCTGTTCCAGAGGGCTAGCAATGCTAATATTATCCTTCTCGTCTTCCTCATGCACCATTGAATTGTTTTTCTTCTCTCTTTGCCACATGACATTTCACTGTGCAATAACTCACTGTCATGTTGAATTCTGGTCATAACGTATGTCATAAATCATAGATAAGAATGACGCCAGGAGCAGAGCAAGAACATCCCATTATTATAAAGCTGATCTCAGCGCACCTGCCGTGCGTGCAGCCGCTAACAGGTAAGGCAAAAGAGACCGTCCCTCTACCAGCAGTCCCTTATATGCCCACGGGGTTGGCGGAATGAGAGGGCGACACCACCACCCCATGCCACACAAAGAGCTCCAACAGTATAAGAATATATATGAAAAATAACTACATAATACCCCCCCCCACGTCGAAAAATCCAAAACACACACACACACACACACACACACACACACAATCATCTCACCCCAGTTTGAAACCTGAATCATCCGCTAAACATAATTAAACCAAATTCACCAAAAGGGACCCATGACATTCATACCAAAAGAACTAAAATTGGGGGGGGGGGGGACAGGTAGACTGCTGTCCTCCCCCCCCCACACAGTGAGGCGGGTTATTCTGTTGCCTATGCTAACAGTCCAGTTAAAAAAAAAACAACAACAACAAAAAAAAACAATACTGTCTTGTGTAACCCAGCGTTAAAAACGTAAATAAAATCATAAATATCGATACCGCTTTAAGAAGAAGGGGACACTCATTTCACAATGGGAATAAATATTTTGAGGATAAATATATATACTGTAGATGGATATACAGCAAGTTCAAAAAATATATCCATAGAGTGTATTCATAGATAGTTAAAAACATTTCTAGGGGCTCTGATGAAGTTCCTAATGTTTTTATCTGGTATATCGAGCAACCAATGGCTGCGTCGTTTGTTTGGCAGCATCAGCCAATGGGGTCACGCCAGCCAATGGGGTCACGCGTTCCCTCGCTCAGTCTTAGTATGGCCTGCAGAACATTTTCAGTCGCAGCAGAGACACGACCGAGAGAATGCGATCCCTTACTGAGATGATGAGCTAACGTGCTAGTATCAGCCTTTGCCTGGATAAACTCTTGAGATTGGTAAGCCAAAACCAACATGAGAAACGAGGTAGTGCTGTATTGCCAAATTCTATTACCTCTTTCATTAAATTTTAGGTTTGAACCCAAAGGCTGTGAACTCACGTGAGCGCGGGAATCCTGTAAAGCACGTGTTGCTTAGCATGGTGAGTGCCATTCAGTGTGTATGTGGAATGCTAATCGTTAGCTTAACATGCTAACCGCCGATGCCAATTCCGGCTAGGTTTTCCATCAGAAAAGGGCACTTTTCAAAGCTGTAATGGTTAGCAACGGTCCCATTTCACTTGCCACTGAATGTACTTAAGAGTGAATATTACATCTGTGGTTTAAAGGTGTTTAAAAAATATTATTGTTGCATAATTTAGAACTATGTGAAACCTATGTGATAAGCTATAGGGCATAGCTTATTTTTTGTGTTCTGACCTATTCTGTAGGTCAGGTTTTTTTTGTAACCTGGATTCAGAAGAGCGTGGATCTCCAGATCTGGATGGCGAGCCGAAGCCCGAACCCTATTAACTGTTAAGTTATTTAACCAGTCACCTGGAACTGATACAAAAGGACTCAAAGTATTGTAAATATATTTTGGGGTATTTTATTATTATTATTACTACAAGCGTTGTGTTTGTTTAAGTGTACACAACTGTTAAAAAATATACACATACGTGAAAGTTCCCATACTATGGTGTATGTGTCATCTGTTGTTGCACCTCCCAGGCTCCTACGAACCCAGAGTCTATCTGACCTGGCCCAATTGTCCCTTCTGTCCAGGTGGTAAGGTTAAAGGTAACTACACTGCCATACCCAGTACTACCAAAAGGGTACAAGACAACACCTAACGTAAGTAGTGTTACACAAAGTGGTGTTACACTTGTCTCTTATATAAAATACAATACTAAAAGAATCCCCAAAACTATTAAAACAGAACAAGATTAAACAATCAGAACACATCCATGACTCAGTGAGGATGACCCTTGCCCCCCCAGACCCTTCATCCTCAGTCCGCCCCCTGGAGGCAGTCTGCTTCCCGGACCACAGCTGGTCGCCTCAGTCTTGAAGCGTCTTCTCCACCACACCTCCGAGTGCTCCATCCGTCTGGGGCCGTGCCTTTCTGCCTTCAATTGGCCACACCGTAGCTCATTAGGATGCCACCATGAGCCATCCAACAGCAGAAGATAACCATCACGTCGCACATCCATCACCTTTAGCTGACCCCGGTACCACTCCATCTTCCGCTTCTCCCCTCACCCACCTGGACATCTCCTCTACCTGAGCCTGAACCCAGTCCATAGCTCTAAGCGGGGCCTTGCACGGCCTGCGGTGTTTATGCCTTGTACTCGCTCCTCCAGTGCCACTTGGTCCTGCCACTACCGCTTGTAGATCCACTGCTGACCCCGCCCCTGTGGCCCCATGTTCACCAGTCCTCCACGGCCATGCTCCGGGAATGCTGAGACCATCGTTTGGGCATCACTTGCCACTGCAGATCCTCCCCCATGCCGCCTGCCGCCCACATCCAGGGCAGCTCGGACACTGGCACCGGGGCCCTCCCGCGGCAACCCAGAGTGCGGCACGGTCTGTCCACTTTCCGGAGTGCCCAGCAACTCTTCATTTCACACAGTATCGTCCCTAACTCTCGGAACCGGTTGGTCCCATTGTCCGCAACCTGACCCTTCTTCCCCAGTGCCGGTCTTGGCACCCAATCCCAGGCCATAAAAAAGGTTGCAGCCCATGATGTTAGAACCTTAGGCTGTCACGACGAACTCCACATTGGCCATCTCCACTGATTTGTACTAAGCTGTCAGTGTGACAGTACCCACCGTGGCCAACCGTCCTCCTCCATAGCTGCAAAATGGCGCTGAGACACATCCAATCCTATAGTGGGGAAAGCATTCTCTAACCCTAGCCCAATTCAGCACCAAACTCTCCGCTCCCGTGTTGACCAGCATCAGTACCGGAACACCATCTACAACCACCATTCAGCGTGTGTGCCCACAGGTAGTCAGAGACACCATGTGCATCACCGTCAGGGCGGGGGGAGTTGAATTCCTGCGCGAACTCTCCTATTCTGCTGACTGGCATATTCTCGCCAAAGTGGTGTATACAGCCACATTTTCCACAGCGCTTCCCTCTTGCCGCACACTCTTTAGCCTTTTAGTGGTGCTTTGTGCACCCACAACCCATACACCTGGGCTTCCCCGGGGCAGACTCCCATCCATGCAGCGTAGGCCTCCTCCACGTTGTCGTCGACGCTCCCTGTCTGGGTCCACTACCTGTGTGGCCATGGGAGATCTTGATTTTCCCGGTGAAAGGCACTCATTTAGCTCCCGTGTTAGCTTGTCCGCTGCTTCCAGCTGTAGCGCCAACTCGACAGCCTTAGTCAGCGTCAACTCACCCTGGAATGAGAGCAGCTTGGAGCGAACCGCAGCACAGTTGGTGTGTTCCGCCAGCTGCTCACAAACCATTTCTTCCTCCAACAGCCGGAACCAGCACTCAGCGGCAAACGGCCATAAGTCCAACACAAACCGCTGGATTGGTTCGCCTACCTGTTGGCAGCGCTGTCTGAACTTAATCCGTCTGACGATGATGTTGTCCGGTGCCCTGAAATGGCAGACAATTAACTCGGCCACTTCTTCGTAATTGTCCATGTCGCCAAGCGTGCACAGAATTCTGTCCCTCCATTCCCAGGTTGTGTACCAACAACGCACGAGCTCTCAGCTTCTCCATTCTTCCCAGGTCCAACGCCACAATGCATGTCTGGAAAGCCTCATACCAATGAGGGCACAGCACAGGCAGCTCCCTTGGGAGCTCCAGGAATGGACAAATAGGTGTCCCACACGCCTCCATGTGTTTACTTCTCCTCGCCAAATATGATATTGTAACTTGTAGACAAGGATGACTCCAGGAGTGGAGCTGAACACTTCTTTATTATAAAGCTGATCTCAGTGCACCTGCCATGCATGCAGCTGCTGGCAGAGGTAAGGTGGAAGAGACTGTCCCTCTACCAGCAGTCCCTTATATGCCCACAGGGTTGGCGGAACTGGAAGGTGGACCCACCACCCCGTGCCGCACAAATAGGAGCTCCAACAGTATATATGAACAATAACTACATAATTATGCTGCCATGCTTCACCTTACAGTCTAATTGGTACCTCACATTTCACCCTGCACCTGATAGTCCTGCATTGTACACCGAGTATGATTTGTGTATCTATACAGGACATCATGTATTCATCTATGATGTATATAAGTTATTTAGATAGCTTTAATTTCCATGGGTTATCCCTTTGTCTATTATACTGTATGTGTTTCTATCATTTTGGTTGTCTACTGGCATGCTGCTGTAACACTGTAATTTCCTAGTTAAGGATCAATAAAGTCCATCCATCTATCTTTTTTCAGTGGCATGATGTGATTTTAGTGGTTTATCACAGTTAGGGCAAAGGTTTGGCATTTTAAACATGCTTTTTGAAGGTTATTTTCAGAAATTTAGTCAGGAGCACTCAAAAACACATCCGTTCAGCTCAGCACATAATCACGCCCCCTTTGGTTCATCTTTTAGGTCTCAGTTTGGTTTCTGAGCTCAGGCAGTTACACTTGTATCATACTGTCGTTGTATGGTTTTTGACTCAATCTTAGAATATTCATTATTTTATTAGTCAAACAGAAGGATTGTTCAGTCTGGAGCTTTGACTCACAGACAAGTTTCTAACTTTTTGGTGGCAATCAGTGTTGCAAGATCGGAAATGCTAAATTATCATACCAGTGGCATAAAATTATTGTATTTTGAGGAAAATTATTTTACACACCCAATATGCATTCTGGCACGGCTTACGACCATCCGCTTCAGTAACATTTTATTATAGATGATACATACTGTATTGTAGCCTATAACACAGTTTTTCCTTTAAATAATCTAACAGAATGGTTGAAAATTAAGTGCCTCATGCAGAACAGTTCCTCTACTGTGTGGAGTGCAAGATGAAACCCTGGCTTGCACTGAACAGCCCAGAATATCAATCATGCTACTATCATCTACTTGGTTTCTGTTGAATCATGTACCAAGGTCTTGCCTTACAAATTTTGAGAAATTCTGTTTATACATAAGGAAAATACATCAGTCCATCTAAATTACTCCTAAAATGCCTCTGATAATTGAAAAACTTGTATAAGATAAGCCTTTATTAGTCCCACAATGGTGAAATTCCAGGATTGCAACAGAACAGGGATAGCGACACTCAGAGCAACAATCAGAAGGCAAGAAAAAACAAGAACAGCTAGTATACATATATACATATAAATATATAAACAGTGCGGCACATTGTAGCCAGATGGAATAAATATATAAACACACACAGTGCGGAGCATTGTAGCTAGATGGAATGAAACAGCATAACCGTCTACTTAGTTATCCTACATGGTATGATTATGTACCCATACATATTGTCGCCCTCCGTAGCTACCGGTATTTTCCTAGTTGTATACCGGAGGGGACCATTTGTGTAAGTCTATTGCGTCTTTTGCATTCAATGCTATTAGGTTGTCACGTCTTTTTCCTATCTCTGCGAGCTGCCCTGCTTAGGTTGTACAGTCTGACGGAGGTAGGAAGGACCTCTGAAACTTCTCGGTTGCACACCTAGGATGATGTAGTCTGCTGCTAAATGAGCTCCTCAGTGCATTCAGTGTGTCCTGCATAGGGTGGAACTCGGACTCCAGCAGAGATGACAGTTTAGCCACTGTCCTTCTCTCTCCTATCTCCTCCACTGGGTCAAGGCGCTGCCCAGAAACCTGTTTTACAGTTTTATTAAGAATCTCAATGTAGTGATATTTTTGCACAGACATTTATAGAGTGCAAAACAGCCACAGCTATTGCAATAGCTGATTCATCGCAATAACACATATCCCTGTAAACCCACCTCTGTCCATTCAAATAACTACATTTGACCTGAACTGAAACATTAAAGGCTTCTACATATTTTTGCATTACTACATTTTAAAATAAAAATTCACAAACACAAATTAAAGAAGCATGTTCTTGACCCTAACTGTCAAACGCCCCTCCGGGGCAGAGAGACAGACCCGCACAGTGAACTGTAGTTTTGACATTTATTGACAAAAAGAACAAAAGTTACAAAAATTGCGCAGACAAGACAAAAATGCAAACAAGGTTAACACACAAGTGAGGCACTCCAGAGCTGGAATGGCTCTGGAGGAGATAAGGAAAACTTACTGAAGGATGAACTCTAGTAACATCAGGCAATGTAATCCATGTAAAACTGCCACAGTGGAAAAAAAAAAAAAAAAAAGAGTTGACAGTACTTAAATACTGGGCAGGCAGATGAGCAGCAGGTGTGGGCTGAGCATGCAGGTGACCTAATTACCCAACTATTCACTGCTGGGAAACAGACTGAACAGCACGTAGGAGTGTCAGAGAGGAGGGCACATAAGTGTCAAAAAAACCAAAATATATACAGAAAACTGACAACATAATAATAACAGAAATACAAAACTCAGAAATGAATTGAGTCTGAACTCTGAGGAAACATAAGAGCTCAGACTCATGACCCTAAGAGTTTACTTTCAACCATGTTACTAAATGTCCTGAAAACCTGGGCTGAAAACATAAATGCAGGCCTAAAACATTTTTGCATTGATGCATTTTAACATGGAAAAATGCACAGTACAAATTTAAAGTAAGTGCTTTGAACTAGAACAGAGTATTTGTAACCATGTTTCCAAACATGCTAAAGACATAAAAGCAAAAATAAGACTATAATACAAGATTTTTGTACCAATATAGTTTAACTTAAAAAATACACAACTTAAAACATATCAATATCAGTCTATTTGTAACCATGTTACCATGTACAGTGCAACAAATCGAGCTGAAATGCAGTGAGTGGTATTTACAGTAAGTTTTAATATGTTGAGGTATTCATTCCCCTGGAAAAAAAGGGCTCCCTGCTTCTCCAATGTCTATGTAGATCCTGACAGATAGATGTCCAGTCTCCATCTGTTGGATCTTTGCACACGCATGTATTTGGCACGTTCTGCATGAATGGAAGCATAAGAGAGGCTATGGTTTAGATTTTATTTGCATAACTCCATTTTCCAACATGACATAAGGAAATCTGTTTAGATTCTACATAAAAAAAATAGTTTAGGACAGTGAAGTGTAGATGGAATTATTAATTAAACTAATAAATGAGCTTACGTTAGTGAGAAACTTCAAGCTCAACATCTGAGTCACTGTCTGTGGCTGCTACATCCTTCAATGGTGGGCCACATGTTTTACGGTACAGGTTTGAGGCTGTCAAGTGTCAAGGTACCGAGGAGTGAGGGGAGGACAGATTTAGGTGCAGGTTACACCACAAACACATTTATTAAACAGAGGAGAAACAAAACCAACAGTACAAAATAACATAATAGCTCAGGCTGACTTAGAAGTCCTCCAGGACGCTCTACAGTCTGGGTGAGAAAACTGGGGAAAATTTACAAGCGTGACAGCTTAACTGAAACAAGGGAACACAAGCAGTTAATACTCACGGGGCTGGAGCAGTCCAAGTAGTCCAAGTTAAGTCCAATGAGCACGAACAACCAAAAACGGATAATCACGCCTCCCAGTGTGATGCGGTACCAAAGTCAAGGCAGGGCATCTAGACATGGGGGGCGGATAACTAACACTGAAGGGAATAGCAACAGTGTAGATCCCCAAACCTTCTTGAGACAATACAATAATCCAGCAATGCTTGACTGGCACAGAGCTGCTTAAGTACAGTCATTGCTGGCAATACAGATTGGGAACACCTGGGCGAAGCACAGGAAGGGAAATTACCGGAGGAGACCCAGCTGGCTTTCATGAGAGAGAGGGTGTGGTCGGACCGGCAAGTGTCAGACAGTGCCCATAAGAATGTAGGCCAAAAGACGCTGCCTCACACCAGAACAGTGGTTACAGGTACAGAAAAACCAGGACCGGAGGGGTGAAGCAGGAGGTGGCCTGGCCACCAGGAGGCTCACTGGTGGGTGACCGGACCATAGGAAGGGAACCCCCACGGCATCAGACAAGGAGGAGGCCACAACGGCATCAGGTTGAGGAGTGGAGGCCCCGGCGTCCTCAGGCTGGCCAGCAGCACCCTTGGTGGTCCCGGTTTGGGACACAGCTGCACCCATGGTGGAACCTGACCAGGCTAATGCTGTACCCGTGGTGGCTCCCAGCTGGAGCTCTGCAGCACCCCCAGTGGACCCCGACCAGGCCAACGCTGCACCCTTGGTGGACCCTGCGCTGGAGTGTGGTGTCCATGACGGGTCCGTACAGGGTTGCAGCACCCACGAGGGTCCCAAGCCAGCGTGCCGCACCCACGGAGACACGGACTGCGGAGGGACCCACACGATGGCCTCAGGCAGCAGGGGAGCTGGACCTGCAGCATCGTCAGGCAGCGAGACCGGTTCCATGGAGACCCCTGGTGATGATGGTTCCTCTCCGGTGACCCTAGAAGGAAACGCAGGAGGGGGAGAAGAAACAAGGTTGTTTGGGTCGCCGGCAGCGGCGGAGCCTGGCAAAGGGAGTTCAGATGCAGCTGTGTGCTGCACCTGAGTCTCCTCACCTAGAGCAAGTCAAGATCTCTCTAACACTGACATTATAAATACAAGAGCGATAACTTGCCTGAGCTCGAGCTCAGGACTCCATCGATCCTGACGATGAAGACTCGGGCCTAGCCTCTAGGAGATTCACCTCAGGCTTCCAGTCCGCTGCGGTCGCCTCCGCAGCTGGCAAGATGGTGGTGGCAGTCCTTATGTCCTCAGATGAAATAACAACCCACTGGAGATGAATCCAGAGACGAGGCTGAGGGCTGGCTCCGTGCAGGCTCTGGAGCAGGATCCTCCAGGGCCTCAGGCTCCTCCATGGTCTGGCGGCGTAGTTCCGGGGCCGGCGGACACTAAGGGAAAATTGGAGGAGACACGGAGAGGAGAAAAAAAGAATTAATGTTTGCAGCTGGAGGAGAGGACCCAGCTGACTGCTGAGACTGGGCCTCTCCCTCGGGAGACAGACCAGGTTTATCATGATTTAATGAGGTAGAATGGGGGAAAAAAAAACCCCCAAAAAACCACTTGCCTTTCATCCCGGTGCTTGTTGTTAGCAGCTGCAGCAGGCAGACAGTCATCCCTCTCCGTGTCAACAGTGATGTCGACCTCTTCAAAGGATGACTGCGGTGGCGTGCCCTGATGACGTGGAGGTAGGCATATCCGGGGGAGCCCTGATGGACCTCTCGGCTGCTGGAGGCATGATGGCTGCTGAGGGCGATGGGGGCCTCTCCCGGCGTTTCAGCGCAGGATGACTCTGCTTGCGGGCGGCTCAAGCTGATGACTGAGGTGAGGAAGTGGTGGCAGCTGGATGTGGAGAGCATCTCTGCCTGCACTTCATGGCGAGTGCCCCCCTCCTCAAGTTGGTAAACTCCTCATCCAGTGCACAGACCAAAAACAGCAGCCCCTCATACTGAGGATACAGTAGCTCCAAATCCCAGGATGCACCTCCAGGATAATTACGGCTGAATCCAGACAGCTCCACTTAGCCTTAGGTCCGCGGGCTTCATGGGTCTCATCCATGAAGTCCTGGATGAAGGTTGCCGCCCATTCCTCCTCCACCGTGGGATGCCCCGCCGATCGTCTGCTCCGGCCGGTACGGGAACGGTGTGCCAAAGACATCGTTGGGCAACACAGGTGGGTGAGGAAAAAGTTCAAAAAGAAAAAAAGTGATGTGTGGGTGTAACCCCCTAAATCCTTTGCTGGTTGGATTATTCTGTCAAGGTCTTCCTTGCGCGCTTTTACGCAGTGCACCAAGGAGTGAGGGAAGGACGGATTTAGGCACACATTACACCACAAACACATTAATTAAACAGAGGACAAAAAACAAACAAACAAAAAAAATAACAGTACAAAATAACAATAGCTCGGGCTGATTTAGAAGTCCTCCAGGACGCTCTACAGTCTGGGTGAGAAAACTGGGGAAAAGTTCCAAGCGTGACAGCTTAACTGAGACAGGGGAACACAAGCAGTTAATACTCACGGGGCTGGAGCAGTCCGAGTAGTCCAAGTTAAAGTCCAGCAAGCACGAACAGCCAAAAATGGATAATGAGGCTGCCTCACAGCTGCTTGCCAGAACAGTGGCTACAGGTACGGAAAAAAGTAAACTAGTGACAAAGAAATTACAAGAACTAAAAAGATAACACAATACACAAATACACAGATAAACCTGAGCCACAGAGAACGGTCAGAACCGAGCCTAAAGGACAAAACCGGCTTGGTTCATGACAGTCAAGGACCGCAGAATTGCGCTTGATGGCTGAAATGTGACACATCCACCTGCATTCTTCACCCAGTCTGATGTGTGTATTAGTCCATTAAGTGTTTCTTTGATCAGCCTGTTGCGGGGTTTTGTTTTGATCAAGTTCACTTACAAAAAAACACACACATAATGCATTTGAGTCTGGTAGCACCAGTGCATCCAAGGCAAACTTTCCAAGTTCATTGAACACCCTTTTCCCACCAAAGTCCTCCAAAGTAGAGAGATGGTGCCAGAATTCATCGACATCCATTGTCTTTGTGTCTTCACCGAATGTGACGAGAGGCAGATACCTCCACTGGTCATCAATTGCTTAGAGACGATCTGAATCCTTCATGTCAATCATTCGGGGCAGTTGCTCCATGAGTGGAAGCAGAGATGAGTGTTCTGCTCGTGCACTGGCACTGGTCGCAGTAGCAGGAGAGAGGCACACGATATGGGTCACAAGGGGATCACTGAAGTCAAAGCGTTTTTTAAATTTTTCTGCATGCAACACAAAGAAAACTTTCACAGCACACTCTAAAGTCTGCAAGGGAGGCTGGATTGATCTTTGCCTTCTGGACTTACTGCATCACTTTCACTCCCAAATACACCGTGTTGAGTGGTAAAAGATTTGAGTCATTAAGACTGATCTGATTCAATGGCGTGTGTAGAACACAGTCTCTTTTCATGAAGGTCAGCAAGACATCTCTGTAGACTTCACACATCTGTCTCCTCAATGAAGTAATCACAACCTTTTCACTCTGAAAATACTGATTAAGGTCTGTAAACTTTGGCAGGACCCATTCCAAGAAGTGGCAATACAGTCGGAGAGACTCATCATTAAGTACATGAAAAATATTCTCTGCCGCTTTCTTTCTGGCATCGATCCACTGGTCTGTGAAAAAAAAGTTTCAGGGCATTCCACTGGTTGGATATGCGTTTAACAACTTCATTTAATGACAGCCATCGAGTCTGGGAGGGCTGCAGTATTTTGTGTGGCTCAACATGACAAAACTCTTGAAATTCACGGAGCTCTGCAATGCGCTTAGAACTGTTTTTAAAATATCCAAAGACTTCTCGGGCTAAATCCTCACAATGACAAGGAAGCTGTTTGCAGGCTTCACTTGCACAAAGATGTGATAAGTGGCAAATGCAGCAATGCACCGTGATACCAGGAAAATCATCTTTGAGACGGCTGGAGACACAGTCGTTCTTTCCCATCATTGTGTTGCAACCATCTGATCCAAATCCCTCGATATTTTCAAGTGGCACACTTGCATCAGTGAATGACATTATTTCCTCGTAAAGCTTTTCTACTGCTGCCCCCTCCCTGACAAAATGTCAGTGTTGATCTGAAAAAATCTGTGCCAATTTCCAAAAACGACTCTGAACCCTATTTGTTTCCTCATCAAAAAACGAACAACAATACACAGAGTTTCAACATTTCCAATGTCTGTTGACTCGTCAAATTGCTGTTTCTTTTTTTTTTTTTTCCCAAGATTTCTGAGAGACTCAAAGAAACAGTCACCATTGGCATGCTTGGCTATTGCAGTTGCCTTTGTGTGCCCAAATCTGGGGCTCTGTGCAGTTTTTGAGTCTTTAAAAATGTCCTTTATAACATCCACTAAATGGTCTGAGGTCCTCATTGTGATGTTGTGCTCTGCTAAAAAAGCTTGCTAGCTTTACCTCTGCTGTTTTTATGGCTGTTTTCAGCAGGGCCTTATCCAAAGTTTTCTGCAAACATTGTGCTGTTGACTTCTGTGATGGACCAGGCATTTCTTCTTCTCCTGATGTTTTTTAGAGCTGGTGTGATTTTTCAGAACAGTGAGCTCTGCTACCATTTGCACCTTGCAACAGCGACAGAAAGCTTTATTGCTAACGCCGACAACAGGTTTTAACCACCCACTAAGACTGGAGTCATTTTCCCCCCATTTGTTTCTGTAAGCCTGCTGGCGATGCTGCTTACTTTTAGAAGCTGCTGTGCTTGTATCCATGTCGCCCGCCTCAGTGCAGCCACAAGTCTTCCATGTTCATTTCCATGCAGCAGCCCGCCCAATGCTCACTATCCTCCTCCATTCTTGTTTACGTCACTACGCATTACGTTGTGCGCTGATTGGCTGAGAGGCATGTAAAATGATGCGTAAAAACAAGCATAGTTGATGTGCAGAATCTCCGTATCCTGATAGTGTTTAACTATGTCATGAAGGGATCAAATTATCGTACATTATGGCATTTTTGGAATTCTTGATCGTACATCATACATAGGGCAAAATCATCGTGCAAATACAATAATATATTGTACGTCTGGCAAAACTGGTGGCAATATGCACAAATGTGTCTGTGGAGAGGGGCATTTTGTCCCAGGGAAGTGGTCAAAATCTTTGAAACCTTTTAAAAAATGTCTTCCCCCAAAAGAACATAAAATAAATTTGAGTCACTGTCGAGATCAAAAGTGTCATAAACCTCCCCGTGCACTTTTCCACAGCACACGGAGGAAGAGAAGGATAGATGAGGAATTACAAGCAGGGTTCACAGAACACACATTTATTGACATAGACAGATCAAAAAGTAAAGACTTACAGAAATGGAACAGTTGTGCACATAAAGGCTGACACTAATAGCGTGCAGACCACTGTGCACCGTGCCCACGAAGACTAACAAGACAAAAGTGCTCAGGTACACTTAGAGTTCTCAAGGATGCTCGACTGGCACGGAAGAAGAGCTGGGCAGCAGTGCCCGAGCGTCACAGTTGTGCTGCCAGAGGAAACGCTACACACAAGCGTCGCAGCACAACTGCAAACAGAAACGCAGAGAAGCTCTTACTCACCGTGCAGGAACAGTCCGAGTCGTCCAAGTCAGACTGCGAGCACACACACAGATAATCCTTCAGGACGTGACGGTTAGACGGCAGAGAACAGCCACCTAACGCATATAATGGTCCAGCGGCATTTGTCTAGCAAGGAGTTGCTTAAATACAAACACCGCTGCCCTTACAAATTGGGCACGCCTGGACAAGGCGCGGGAAAGATAATTACCGGGGCTGAGAACAGCTGATGGAATTCAGAGGGAGAGCGAGGGGGCATGGCTGGACCGCCTGTCAGCAGGACAGACTGTCAGCAGCATGGGAGAAAGTAGGTCACCGATGCTGACTTAACAGCTGCTGGTCAGGCAGTGGCTATGGGTATGGAAATAAGTACAAGAATCCAGAAAAATGCACATAAACAGTAGAACCAAAACCCGCAGAGAGATCAGGGCCGAGCCTGGGGAAAACCAAGCAAGCTCAGCTCCTGACAAAAAGAAGAAGCATTACATAGAAAAATAGAAATAACCATCATCCATATAATGGTTGCAAGTTAAAAAAAATATGAGGAAAAAAGATGCAAATTTACAATGAAGGTAGCAAATTTTGACAGTCCATCCAACCATCCATCCATTCATTTTCTACCGCTTTTCTGGAGGTCCGGGTCACAGAGGCAGCAGTTCAAGCAGAAAAGCCCAGACTTCCCTCCCCTGGCCACCTGCTCCAGCTCTTCAGAGAGGATACCAAGGCGTTCCCAGACCAGCTGGGAGTCTCTCCAGCGAGTCTTTGGTCTGCCCCGGAGTCTCCTCCCAGTGGGATGTGCCCAAAACACCTAAAGTGGGAGGAATCCAGGAGGCATCCTGATCAGATGCCCAAACCACCTCAACTGGCTCCTTTCAGTGTGGAGGAGCAGCGGTTTTTCTCTGAGCCTCTCATGGATGACTGAGCTCCTCACCCTATATCTGAGGGTGAGCCCAGCAATCCTATGAAGAAAGCTCATTTCAGCCACTTGTACAGACGTAGACAAAATTGTTGGCACCCCTTGTTAATGAAAGAAAAACCCACAATAGGCACAGAAATAACTTGAATGTGACATAAGTGGTAATAAATAAAAATTCTATGAAAATTAACCAATGAAAATCAGACAATGCTTTTGAATTATGGTTCAACAGAATTATTTTAAAAAAAACCAAACTCATGAAACAGGCCTGGACAAAAATGATGGTACCCTTAACTTAATATTTTGTTGCACAACCTTTTGAGGCAATCACTGCAATCAAACTATTATATTTCTGTAACTGTCAATGAGACTTCTGCACCTCTCATCAAGTATTTTGGCCCACTCCTCATGAGCAAACTGCTCCAGTTGTCTCAGGTTTGAAGGGTGCCTTCTCCAGATGGCATGTTTCAGCTCCTTCCACAGATGTTCAATAGGATTTAGATCAGGGCTCATAGAAGGCCACTTTAGAATAGTTCAATGTTTCGCTCTTAGCCATTCTTGGGTGTTTTTAGCTGTGTGTTTTGGGTCATTATCCTGTTGCAAGACCCATGACCTGCGACTGAGACCAAGCTGGCTTTCACTGGGCAGCACATTTCTCTCTAGAATACCTTGATAGTCTTGAGATTTCGTTGTACCCTGCACAGATTCAAGACACCCTGTGCCAGATGCAGCAAAGCAGCCCCAGAACATAACAGAACCTCCTCCATGTTTCACAGTAGGGACAGTGTTCTTTTCTTGATATGCTTCATTTTTGCATCTGCGAACATAGTGCTGATGTGCCTTGCCAAAAAGTTCCAGTTTTGTCTTGTCTGTCCATAGGACATTCTCCCAGAAGCTTTGTGGCTTGTCAACATGCAGTTTGGCAAATTCCAGTCTGGTTTTTTTATGATTTGTTTTCAACAGTGGTGTCCTCCTTGGTCATCTCCCATGAAGTCCACTTTGGCTCAAACAACGACGGATGGTGCGATCCGACACTGATGTACCTTGACCTTGGAGTTCACCATGAATGTGTTTAGAGGTTGTTCTGGGGTCTTTTGTTACCATCCGTATTATCCGTCTCCTCCTGCGGCCACGTCCAGGGAGGCTGGCTACAGTTCCGTGGATCTTAAATTTCTGAATAATATGTGCAACTGTAGTCACAGGAATATCAAGCTGCTTGGAGATGGTCTTATAGCCTTTACCTTTAACCTGCTTGTCTATAATTTTCTTTCTATTCTCCTGAGACAACTCTCTCCTTTGCTTCCTCTGGTCCATGTTTAGTGCGGTATACACCATGTCACCAAACAGCACAGTGACTACTTGTCACCCTTTAAATATACCGACTGAACTGATTACAAGTTTGTAGACACCTGTGATGTTAATTAGAGGACACATCTTGGCTGAACATGTCCCTATGGTCACATTATTTTTAATCTTTTCTAGGGGTACCATCATTTTTGTCCAGGCCTGTTTCATGAGTTTTTTTTTTTTTAAATAATTCTGTTGAACCACAATTCAAAATCATTGTCTGATTTTCACTGGTTAATTTTCATAGAATTTTTATTTATTACCACTTTTGTCAGATTCAAGTTATTTCTGTAACCACTGTGGGTTTTTCTTTCATTAACAGAGGGGTACCAACAATTTTGTCCATGTCTGTATACGCAATCTCATTCTTTTACTCAATACCCAAAGCTCATGACCACAGGTGAGGGTGGGAACGAAGACTGACCGGTAAATCGACAACTTTGCCTTAGAGCTCAGCTCCCACTTCACCACAACAGACCAATACAGCGTCCGCATCACTGTAGATGCTCTTCCATCTGTCAATGTCTCTCCAACTCTCTCCATTCTCCCCTCACTCGTGAATAAGACCCCGAGATACTTAAACTCCTCCACTTGGGGCAGGAACTTGTCCCCAACACGGAGAGGACAATCCACTTTTTTCTGGCTGAGGACCATGGACTCGGACTTGGAGGTGCTGATTCCCATCCCAGCCGCTTCACACTCAGTGGCAAACTGTCCCAATAAGACCTGTAGGTCATTGCTGGATGAAGACAACAGGACAACATCGTCTGCAAACAACAGAGATGAGATCCTGTGGTCACCAAGCATGACACCCTCCATTCCCTAGCTGCGCCTAGAAATCCTGTCCATAAAAATTATGAACAGGATTGGTGACAAAGGGCAGCCCTGGTGGAGTCCAACTCTCACCGGGAATCAGTCCCACCGAGTGTTAGCAATACGAACCAACTCTCACAACGGTCATATAGATACTGAATAGCTCGTAATAACAAGCCCAATACCTCATACTCCCGAAGCACCCCCCACAAAAAACCATGAGGGGCGCAATCAAATGCCTTCTCCAAGTCCACAAAACACATGTAAACTGGTTGGACAAACTCCCACGAACCCTCGAGGATTCTTGAGAGAGTAAAGAGTTGGTCTAATGTGCCACAGCCAGGATGGAAAACCACATTGCTCCTCCTGAATTCGAGGTTTGACCAGTGGCCGCACTCGTCTCTGGAGAAGAGAGTCCGGTCGGTTATGAGGAAGTCAGAAATTTAAGAGAGAAAAGTCACAAATTATTATTATTATTATTATTATTATTATTATTATAAGTATTTATGCTATGCTGTCACAAGGAAGTGCAGCTCCTTAAAAACTGTTATAATATTTCTGGTCCACTGGGTGGCAGTTGAAGCTCTCCTCTGGTTTGTCAGACTGTCATAGTCAGAGGTGGATAGAGAATCCAGGAACTGCACTCGAGTCAGTAAAGTTACTTTATATTAACTACTCAAGTATATATAAGGGTAGTTACCCCCCTCAAATAAATATCCTGCTTTGACAAAAGCATTAAGTACTGGAAATCTTCTTGGAGTGTTGAATAAGTTTGACAAGTTATTTTTGTGAATAATGAAGGAACTATAAGGTGTTAATCTGATGAAAATATAAAATGAATTATACATGTACCAAATGAGTCAAATCAGATAAAGAAATGGTAGACAGTAATAAATTAAATACAATGGTGTGAAAAAGTGGTTGCCCCCTTTCCCAATTTCTCATCTTTTTGTATGTTTGGCACACTTAAATGTTTCAGATCATCAAACAAATTTAAATATTAGACAGCAATAAAACAAGTAAGCACAAAATGCAATTTTTAAATGAAGGTGTTTATTATTAAGGGAAAAAAAATCAAACCTACATGGCCCTGTGTGAAAAAGTGATTGCACCCTAAACCCAATAACTGGTTGGGCCACCATTAGCATCAACAACTGCAATCAAGCGTTTGCAATAACTGGCATTGAGTCTTTTACAGCGCTGTGGAGGTAGAGGTGGACTTGCTGGTGTGCTTTGGATCATTGTCCTGCTGCAGAACCCAAGTGTGCTTAAGCTTGAGGTCACGATCAGATGGCCGGACATTCTCCTTCAAGATTTTTTGGTAGACAGCAGAATTCATGGTTCAATTTACCACAGCAAGGTTTCCAGGTCTAGAAGCAGCAAAACAGCCCCAGACCATCACACTACCACCACCATATTTTACTGTTGGTATGATGTTCCTTTTCTGAAATGCTGTATTACTTTTACACTGGATGTAATGGGACACACACATTCCAAAAAGTTCAACTTTTGTCTCATCAGTCCGCAGAGTATTTTCCCCAAAGTCTTGGGGATCATTAAACTGTTTTCTGGTAAAACTGAGACGAACCTTTGTGTTCTTTTTGCTCAGCAGTGGTTTTCATCTTGGAACTCTGCCATGCAGGCCATTTTTGCCCAGTCTCTTTCTTATGGTGGAGTGATGAACACTGACCTTAACTGAGGCAAGGGAGGCCTGCAGTTCTTTGGATGTTGTTGTGGTGTCTTTTATGACCTGTTGGATGAGTCGTTGCTGCGCTCTTGGGGTAATTTTGGTCGGCCGGCCACTCCTAGGAAGGTTCACCATTGTTCCATGTTTTCGCCATATGTGGATAATGGCTCTCACTGTGGTTCTCTGGAGTCCCAAAGCAAATGGCTTTATGGCCTTTTCCAGACTGATGGATGTCAATTACTTTGTTTCTCATTTGTTACTGAATTTCTTTGGATTGCAGCATGATGTCATGATGTCTGGCCTTTGAGGATCTTTTGGTCTATTTCACTTTGCCAGGTAGGTCCTATTTAAGTGATTTCTTGATTGAGAACAGGTGTGGCAGTAATCAAGTCTGAGTGTGGCTAGAGAAATTGAATTCAGCTTTCCAAAGATGTGATAAACCACAGTTAATTTATGTTTTAACTGGGGGGGGGGGGTGTCACTTTTTCACACAGGGCATGTAGGTTTGGATTTTTTTTACTCTTAATAAAAAACACCTTCATTTAAAAACTCCATTTTGTGTTTACTCGTGTAATCTTTGTATAAAATTTAAATTTGTTTCATGATCTGAAACATTTAAGTGTGACAAATGTACAAAAAAATGAGAAATCAGGTAGGGGGCAAATACTTTTTTTATGCAACTGTATGTTCTCAGCCAGTATAGAACAATGATTTGAGCATCGATTTTAATTAAATAAATTATAAAATCACTAAATTGACTGAAGATGCAGTCATTTCTGGAAAGAACAAGTTATTACAGTTTTAACAGAAACATTTCTACTTTTTGATTACTTAGGGAGAAAAAAGTGGAACTGTATCTGGTACAGGGATGCACAGATATATCAGCCTAAAGCCAGATTTGTCATGTTTTGCCCCTCAGGGCAGAGAGAAAGACCCAGATGCTGGACTGCTAGATTATGAAATTTATTCAGAAACAAAAACACAAACGTGCACCTTCACAAAAATCCAAACTGATGAGCAAACGAAAAAAGAAACTTATGAGTAAGCTCACCAGAACGAGGGCAGGGTTCTGGTGAGGATGAAGGGAGAGAAGCCTCAATACTCGGGCAACAAAAAATGAAAACAACAGTCCTTAAATAAGGCTAGAAAAAAATTAAACAAGCAATAGCAGGTGTGGTTCATCTGAGTGGACAGGAGAAAATCAAGATACAGTTTAGACCAGCTGGGAACAGTGAAAGAGAGTGGACTGACAGCTGACAGGGACCCCACCTATGCGGAGCAACAACCCAGAAATGTCCCTGACAGCTGTCAGTGGAGGACATAACAGAATCAAAATATATGGCAAATAGATGACAAATTAAAGACAAGTAACCTAAAAATGTGAATAACAAACTATAATGAACGTAAACAGGAAACTAAATCATACTAAGACACAAAACAGGATACGTGACAAATCAACCAAGGATAAAATAACAGAAATTGCAACTCAAAATTACAACACTGTACAAATATGAACAAAGGCAGAAAGATTGAGCCCAGCACTGTCAGCAAATAGAACTGCAAGAAGTTTAAAAAAAAAAAAAAACTGGGTCAAAATTGAAAAAGCTGTGAAAGTTTTGTGAAAAGTGAGTCAAGAAACCAAGGTGATGCTCCAACCAAAGTGCTTCCTGTTGCTGTGAAACTGAGCAGTTGTTTGGTTTCTGTCTGATTTTATCTGCAGCTTCTCATCTGCCTGTTTCAGGTTTCTGTTGAAGTGTGGTTTTAACTGGTACAACTGCTGCTGGTGTTAAAAACTGTCACAAAACAAGATGAAGACGTGTCAGGCTGAATTAAAAATTCAAATTTAGCAGAAATCCATTACATGACAAGAATGAAGATCAGGTGTTTAGCTGTTATGACTAAGGAGAAAATGAATTGTCCCAGTACTGAACCCTGAGGGACTCCACGTGCTGCTGGAGCAGATGTTTCATTCCACAGTTGGAGGGAAATATGAGTGCTTTCTAGCTTTTTTGGAGTCCCTGTTTTTATAGTGGGGAAGAACTGAAGCTGAGTTTTTTAATTAGAAAAACACATGAAGCAGTTAAACTGGGAAATAATGAATCTGGTTACACTTCCACAAGACAAAAGGAAAAAGCTATGAAAGCACAACAATCATCCAAAACAGTTAAACAGGAACTGATATACATAGAATGATCTATTGAAAAAAAAACAAAAAAAAAATGTTCTAGATAAGTCATACGCAGCAGAACTGAGGAGAAAAGAGAATATTTGATCGCCTCCCTCGTTTTGTGTTATTTTTCTCTTCTATGTCCAGAACATTAAAGTCTTCTCACTTCAAATCACAATTTTACTTACATTTAGCAAACATTTTGAAATTTGGTTATCATTTTGTCAAAAAGAAAAGAACAACTTGAACAACTGTAGCATCAAAGAACAAACATTTCTATGTCTCATCTGTTGAACATCTTTCTAACATCGACTTTTAAAATATTTTGCATTTGCAAAATTATCTTTTTAATAAAGAAGCAAACACTAAGCTGATCTGATCTTGAGTTTTCTCTGGAGTTACAGCTGAGGGTCAGTGAGCAGCGTGGGTTCAGGGTCAGAGGACGGCCCGGATTGTCAGGGCGGTGCTGAAGGCCAGAGCTTTGGTGAAAATCACCCTGATCCCGTTCAAGAGCAGCACGAAGAAGTTCACCCTGGCATTCTCTGAACAGCACAGAAACAGGCATGTTAGAGTCTCCCATACATCCACCTTTACATATGAAAACAGAGAGTAACAAACTCAAGTTCATAACAAAACATTTAGACATTTTCTGCTCCAAAAATGTCAAGTCTGCGGATTAGTCACATATTGCCAGCCAGCATGTCCACATGGGCCCCACCATAGGTTAAAACCAGGCTGTCTCATGGGTCCATGTGGGCATGGGTTCCATGTTGGGCCCATCTGTGTCTGTCCACATGGACTTTACCTGTGGTACATGTGAGCAGGTAATCTGCTTACCCACTTTAAACCCAACTGGGTTTATAATGGGTGAACAGGTTTCAGTAACACTTGTGCCAAAGGCAAAATAATGAGAAAAAAGTCACAAATTTATGATTAAAAATGCAAACTTTTATGACAAAAAGGTTAAAAAATAGTATCAAATTTATGAGAAAAAGAAGTCACAATTTATACCAAAAAGTCTAAAAATTTAGGAGAGAAAAGGAGCAAATTTACAACAAAAAAAGTAAAATTATTTGAAAAAGTTACAAACTTAAAAGAAAAAATTTCCAAATGTCATAGAAAAAAGTCATCAATTTATGAGGAACAATAAGAAAAAGTAACAAATTTAAAGTTACAAATTTTCAAAAAAAAAGTCACAAAGTTATGAGAAAAAAATGGAAGTTTACAGTAAACAAAAGTTGATTTTTTTTTTTTGAAAGTTCAAAGCTTATAAAAAAATGTAACAAATTTATGGGGAAAAGTCACAAATTTACAAGAAAATAGCAAATTCACAAGGAAAAAAATAGCTTCATGACAAAAAGCAGGATTACAGTAAAAAAGTGGCAAATTAATGAGAAAATTCCAAAATTACAAGAAAAAGTTAGCAACTTTGCAAGAAAAATTCACAATTTTTCAAGAAAGCTAACACATTTATAAGGAAAAACATCAGTAAGTTTACAGTAAAAAAAAGTTTCAAATTTATGAGACAGCTTAAAATTTTCAGGAAAAATGTATAAATTTGTGGGGAAAAGTCACAAATGTACAAGAAAAAAGCAAATTTATGAAAAAAAAAAATTGAAAATAGATAAACATGTCGGGCCCTATTGTGACGGTCATCTGTGCACTTTTCCGACGGACTACCCACCATGCGCCAGTGTTTCTGTTAGTTTCTATCAGCACATTGTCAGTTTTTTACACCATGTGTCACGCCATCAAATTACCTGTAGACAGCGCGCCCGCTATATGCTCGGAGAAGGAGAGTCATTTCAAAGAGGTGTGGCGGCACACAATCTAATGCACATTACTATTATAATGCATTCTATGAGAATCTGCTTTTGATCAGGAAAAAAGAGATAAAAAGATAAGCCTTTATTAGTCCCACAGTGGGGAAATTCCAGATAATAGGCTACTATCCAGGGATGGATGTTTTATTCAAGTAAAGGGAGTTGTTCAGAACTCCTTATAAGAGCTCCTTATACAAAGCTATAGAGTGATATATAGAGTGTGTGGCGGTCAGATGATGACATAGAGTGAAGTAGACAGAGATTTCTTGAATTATATATAGAGTGATAAAAAAGATATAGAGTGACCAGAGTAGAGTGATGTACAAAGTGCGTGGCAGTGGTGCACATGTAGGCTGGTTGCCGCCGCCAGTCAAGTCTAGAAGAAGAAGAAGAAGCAGGACATGATGTTTTCTACAGCTCCTTACCAGATAGAGTGATGCTACAGAGTGAAGTACATGGCGGTAATGCACCTGTACATTGGTTGCCAACTGCCAATCGAATCTAAAAGAAGAAGGCTACAGCTCCTTATATAGAGTGAAAATATAGAGTCAAGTACACGGCGGTAATGCACCTGTAAACTGATTTCCAGCCACCAGTTAAATCTAAAAGAAGAAGAAGACTACAGCTCCTGACCAGATAGAGTGATGATATAGACTCTATATCATCTGATCACTCTATATTGATCACTCTATATTATAGAGTGAAGTATGGGTAGCTCCCCCAGTAACAGATAATTATGCAGACACTTGGCGGACACGATGCGGCAACTACAGCTCCTAACCAGATAGAGTGATGATATAGAGTGTAGTACGTGGCGGCAATCCACCTTTAAGCTGGTTGCCAACCGCAAATCAAATCTAAAAGAAGAAGAAAAAGAAAAGTGAACCAGTTGCTGGCTGGGAATAAAAAGGAGTGATGCCATCTGGCTTTCTAAGGCAAACAGCTAAACAGCGCGACACATACCCAGGCTTGATCAACCTGCAGTGGGCCTGCCTCAGTGGAGGGTGTCTTGTGATAAATGGCCGAAACACCCTGTGATGCTGAGGAACACAACTAATGATGTGTCCTAGCGGTGAAGCCTTATAGTAGCCATCTCTCAAGAACTCCCCAAGGATTCAGAAGTGGTGCAAACATCAGGGATTGTAACAACTACTCCTTTCATTGAACCTTACACCACTGTGAAACACAGATGAGGCCAACATGGAACCCATGGACAAACCCACATGGCACCCACAATACAGCCAGATTTAACCTTTGGTGGGGACCACTTGGTCATGCTGGCTGGGTTAATATGGTTTCGTACTTGATACACAACTAATAGAAATGATATTGGACGGCCATCTGCTCTGTAGGCTGAATTCCTTCTCAGTTAACAATGATTCTTTGATGTTTTCATGAATCTATTGTCAAAAATGTCTGAACCTTTTTCATTTGCTGATTTTAAGTCATTCATTAAAGGAAAGGAACAGCCTGAACAGTTCTCAAGGTTTCCATGCTCTTATAATCAATATGATGAACAGATTTCCTTTGGGGAAGAAACTGGATTACATTGTATTGTGTTATGGTATTATACTGTATTATACTGTATTGTACTGAAATTTACTGTATTATATTGTATTATACGCCATTGTACTGTATTATATTGTATGATATTATACTGTATTGTATTATACTGTATTGTACTGTATTATACTGTATCACATTGAATTATACTGCATTGTACTGTAGTGTATTATACTGAATTATAAGATAAGATGAGATAAGATAAGCCTTTATTAGTCCCACAACGGGGAAATTCCAGGATTGCAACAGCACAGGGATAGCAACACTCAGAGCAACAATCAGAAGGCAAGAAAAAAACAAGCAAGCAAGAGCGGCTAATATACATATGTACATATTACTATAAAATAAATATATACACACACACACAGACACACAGTGCAGAGCATTGTAGCTGGATGGAATAAATATATGAGTATATGAACACACAGTGCAGGGAAAAGCCAGTGTGAACACACAGTGCAGAGCATTGTAGCTAGATGGAATAAATATGTAAATATACAGTATAAACACCCACAGTACGGAGCATTGCAGCTAGGTGGAATAAATATGCAAGTATATAAACACACACAGTGCGGAGCAATGTAGCTAGATGGAATAATATGTAGATATATAAAAAACACAGTGCGGAGCATTGTAGCTAGATGGAATAAATATGTAAATATATAAACACACACAGTGCAGAGCATTGTTGCTAGATGGGATGAAACAGCATAACCGTCTACTTAGTTATCCTACATGGTATGATTATGTGCCCATACATATTCTCACCCTCCATAGCGACGGGGTATGTTCCTAGTTGTATGCCGGAGGGGACCATTGTGTAAGTCTATTGCATCTTTTGCATTCAAAAAACTATTAGTTTGTTACGTCTTTTTGCTATCTCTGCGAGCAGCCCTGCTTAGGTTGTACAGTCTGACAGCCGTTGGTAGGAAGGACCTACGAAACCTCTCGTTGTGCACCTGGGATGATGTAGTCTGCTGCTAAATGAGCTCCTCAGTGCATCCAGTATGTCCTGCATAGGGTGGAACTCGGACTCCAGCAGAGATGACAGTTTAGCCACCGTCCTTCTCTCTCCTATCTCCTCCATCGGATCAAGGCGCTGCCCCAGGACAGAGCTAGCTTTCTTAATCAGTTTGTTCAGTCTCTTCCTATCGGCTGCAGTAATGCCACTGCCCCAGCAGACCACTCCAAAAGTGATGGCTGATGCCACCACCGTGTCATAGAATGACTTCAGCAGCGCCCCTTGTACACCAAAAGACCTGAGTCTCCTCAGCAGGAACAGCCTGCGCTGTCCCTTCTTGTAGAGTGCGTCAGTATTGTGTGACCAGTCTAGTTTATTGTTCAGATGAACACCCAGGTACTTATAGGATGTCACCATCTCGATGTCTGTTCCCTGTATATTTACTGGTGCTGTGAGGGGCTGCCCATGCCTGCGGCAGTCCACCACCAGCTCCTTAGTTTTCCTCGCGTTGATCTGGAGGCAGTTCCAATGGCACCAGTCCACGAAGTCCTGATAAGCCCTCTGTACTCAGCTTCATCTCCATTGGAGATGAGGCCAACGATCGCAGAGTCATCAGAGAACTTCTGTAGATGGCAGTGTGTTGTGTTGTGTGAGAAGTCTGCAGTATAAAGAGTGAACAGGAAGGGAGCCAGCACCGTTCCCTGGGGGGCCCCCGTGCTACTGATGATCGTGTCGGACACACAGTCCCGGGTTCTTACAAACTGAGGCCGGTTCGTGAGGTAGTCCAGGATCCATGATGACAGGTGCTGGTCCACCCCTGCTCGCAGCAGCTTGTCCTTCAGGATCATCGGTTGGATGGTGTTGAAAGCACTGGAGAAGTCAAAGAACATGATCCTCACCATATTCCCGGGCTTCTCCAGGTGGGACAGAGAACGGTGAAGGAGGAAGATCACCGCATCCTCCACCCCAATGCCATGCTGGTAGGCGAACTGGAGTGGATCCATCGCTGGTTCCACCAGGGGGCGGAGGTGAGCAAGGAGCAGTCTCTCCAGGGTCTTCATCAAGTGGGACGTCAAGGCCACCGGTCTGTAGCTGTTCAGGTCTTTGGGGTGGGAAGTTTTTGGTACAGGTACCACACAAGATGTTTTCCACAGCTGTGGTACCCTCCCCAGTTTTCAGGCTCATGTTGAAGATATACGTCACAATCCCACACAGCTGGTCTGCACAGGACTTGAGGAGCTTTGCGCTGATGCCGTCCGGTCCCGGCGCCTTCCTCGCTTTGATCTTCCTCAGCTCCGTCCTCACCTGGGTCTCGGTCAGGGTCAGGATGGGGGGCTGTGTGTTGGGAGTGGGGGGGTGTTGGTGGAGTGGGGAGTGGGCAGCAGGACTTGATTTCTTTAGAGGCAGCAGTGGTTGTTGTGCAGACAGGGGGGAGGGCGGTTGGTCAAATCTATTGAAAAACAGATTCAGGTTGTTCGCCCACTCCCTGCCCCCCGTGGCCTGGGGGGAGGTATTCTGGAGCCCCGAGATGGTTTTGAGGTTTCTCCAGACCCCGCTGATGTCGCTCTGTTGCAGCTTGTCCTCCATCTTCTTCCTGAAGCTGTCCTTGCCTTCTCTGATCTTTCTCCTCAGCTCCCTCTGTACGGACTTCAGCATCTCCCTGTTCCCCGACCTGAAGATCCTCTTCTTCTCTCTCAGAAGTGTTTTTATCTCAGGGTTGATCCAGGGTTTGTTGTTTGAGTGACGCCGTATGGTCTTGGTGGGAACGGATTTGTCCACACAGAAGCTGAGGTAGCCCGTGAAGGTGTGAATGAGGCCATCGATGTCCTCACCATGTGGATCGCAGAGCTGCTTCCAGGCGGTGGCTTCAAAACAGTCCTTTAGAGTGTCCATTGTCTCCTCAGACCATAACTCCACAGTGTGCATGGCCGGAGGTTGTCTGTGCACTAGGGGTTTGTACACCGGCCGGAGATGAACCAAGTTGTGATCCGATCTCCCGAGTGGGGGGAGTTGTGATGAGGTGTACGCCTCCTTAGTGTTTGCGTAGAATAAATCCAGTGTTTTATTGTCTCTAGTGTGGCATGTGACATACTGGGTGAACGTGGGTAGAATGGGAGATAGTGAAACATGGTTGAAATCGCCTGAGATGAGGAGAAGAGCATCTGGGTGTTCTGTCTGCAGCCTGCTGGTTACTGAATGGATGATGTCACGCGCTGTCCCAGCGTTCGCCGTCGGATTTGCATAAACAACAATGCAGATCACGTGTGAGTGTTCTCTCGGGAGATATGTAGGCCTCATGCTAACAGCTAGCAACTCAATGTCTTTGCTGCAGTGTCGTTGTTTAACAGTGATATGTCCCGGTCTGCACCAGTTGTTGTTAACATACATTATCACTCCACCGCCCCTAGTTTTGCCACTGTCTGGTGTTCGGTCAGCTCGTATCATGTGAAACCCTCCAGCTCAATGTTAGCATCTGCTGCTAGTTCAGTTAGCCACGTCTCAGTAAACAAAAGGAGAGAGCACTCCCGGTATGTGCTATCATAACGGGAGATAGCCGCTAGCTCATCTAACTTTCCCAGTATCGACCGTACATTTCCCATGACAACAGATGGAAGGGAGGGTCTGTACCTTATATTTTTTGTCCTCCGCCTTACTCCAGCCCGGCAGCCGCGGTGTTTTCGCCTCAGTTCTCTCGGTATGTTGAGTTTTTCCAATGGGACCGGGTGGCGGTTGAATGCTAGCAGCTCTTCCCTGCTGTATTGTATCCTGCTATAAACAGTGGCTCCGTCCACCGGCTCAGGAGACATTTGGGACGATCTGTGTGTCCGTGATATAAGTGGGGTGAAAAAAAAAGACGAATCAAAAGAGAGAGGAAGGGAAAAAGACTCGGAATCGAGCCGCTGTTGCAAAAGGCAGCCTACTCGTGTGGCGCCGAGAGAAAAAAAAAAAAAAAAAAAAAAAAATACTGTATACTGTGTTGTATTGCATTATATTATACTGTATTGTACTGTATTTACCGGAGTGGTGGCTCAGTTGGTAGAGCATCGGCTCCACACCCGGGAGGCAGGGGTTCAAATCCCGGCCGGGTCATGCCGAAGACCATATAAAAGTGGAACTTCCTGCTGTCCAGCTTGGTGCTCAGCAATAAATGGAATGGAGGAGGGAACTCTGTGGCGGCGCCTTGCATGGCAGCGGCCCTCTGATTCTGCACTTGGGGTGTGTGTGATTTACACTGTAGATAGGTAAAGCACAATCTCGTTCTGCTGTACATGATTGGTTGTACGGTTGAATGACAATAAGGGTGATTTAATTTAATTTAATATTTTACTATGTTGTGTTGCACTATACTGCATTGTACTGTATTACACCGTATTGTATTATACTGCATCGTACTGTATTATACTGTATTGCACTGAATTTTACTGTATTATAATGTATTGTATTGCATTATACTATATTGTACTGTATTGTGTTGTATTATACTGTGTTGCACTGTATAATACTGTATTGTACTGTACTGCATTGTATTATACTGTATTGTACTATATTATATTGTATTGTATTGTATTATACTGTATTGAATTGTATTATATTTTATTGTATTTGTACGAACTGTCAATCTTTTCATTGATGTCTTAAGGTTGATTCACAAATACCTGAAGCAATTCTTTCATGTGTCATGATTACATATACTATAAAGCTAATGGAAGAACCAAAACACACAAATTTAATGTAAGTTACAAAAAAAAAATAGGTAATGAATTGGGTTTGTGTGCACATAACCTGCTCCTAGCTCTTAGAGAAAAGAAGACGAGAGAAAAAAAGGGCAGCTTGGTGACACAGTGGTTAGCACTGTGGCAGAACAGCAAGAAGATCGTGGGTTCAATCCCACCCCTTGACAACTGGCGACCCTTCTGCGTGGAGTTGGCATGTTCTCCCCGTACACTCCGGGTTTCTCCGGGTTCTCTGGCATCCTTTCACAGGCCAAAGACACGTACAGTAGGTTAGGTTAATTGGAGACTCTAACGTGGCCCTAGGTGTAAAGGTTTGGACATGGCTGTCCTCATGTCCTCACTTTATGTTCAAGTTTGATCCTTCTGTTATTCTCAGGACATGAGTTCAGCCATGTCCTCTCCCTTAGTTATTTGTTTTGCTGTGTTTTCTTCTTAGTGATATATGTCGTGTCCATAATTATAGGAATAACGAGGCACTGGTAACTCGGTTAACAGGGCTTTATTCAGGATGCCAACTATTTACAATAAGGCTTACGACACTCGCCTGCATGCCAGGTGGCTCCCACAATGAAAGAGGATTAGCCTCTTCCGCCCGCCTCCTTTATACCACGGGTGGCGTCACAACCAGAAACCGGCAGTCAGCCACCCCGGTCTATCCCACATCCAACCCGGCCGCCATCTTTCTACTACCAGCCTTTTCCATATCTAACACCCCCCCTTTAAAAAAATGCAAAGCACACAAATAACCCACCCTAATTTGTCTCCTGACTCACACTCTAAAAGGGGAAGAAAATATGTACAAAAGAAACAAACTCCTATCCATTCATCCAACCAAGGCTGGGGGGCCGAGAAGACTACCAGCGCCCCCTACACGGCTGGGCGGGTTATTCTGCCTCCAGAGATAACAGTCCAACTTAAATAAAATAAAGCCGTGTTTCTAACTAAAACAATCCCCAAACATTATTACATAAACAGGACATACAATACAACAATAGATACAGTGGGGTAAAAAAAGTATTTAGTCAGCCACCAATTGTGCAAGTTCTCTCACTTAAAAGATGAGCGAGGTCTCCAATTTTCATCATAGGTATACCTCAACTATGAGAGACAAAATAAGAAAAAAAAAAATCCAGAAAATCACATTGAAGGATTTTTAATGAATTAATTGGTAAATTCCTCGGTAAAATAAGTATTTGTTCAATAACAAAATTTCATCTCAATACTTTGTTATATACCCTTTGTTGGCAATGACAGAGGTCAAACGTTTTCTGTAAGTTTTCACAAGGTTTTCACACTGTTGCTGGTATTTTGGCCCATTCCTCCATGCAGATCTCCTCTAGAGCAGTGATGTTTTGGGGCTGTCGCTGGGCAACACAGACTTTCAACTCCCTCCAAAGATTTTCTATGGGGCTGAGATCTGGAGACTGGCTAGGCCACTCCAGGTCCTTGAAATGCTTCTTACAAAGCCACTCCTTCGTTGCCTGGGTGGTGTGTTTGGGATCATTGTCATGCTGAAAGACCCAGCCACGTTTCATCTTCAATGCCCTTGCTGGTGGAAGGTGGTTTTCACTCAAAATCTCATGATACATGGCCCCATTTGTTCTTTCCTTTACACGGATCAGTCGTCCTGGTCCCTTTGCAGAAAAACAGCCCCAAAGTATAATGTTTCCACCCCCATGCTTCACAGTAGGTATGGTGTTCTTTCTCCTCCAAACACGACAAGTTGAGTTTTTACCAAAAAGTTCTATTTTGGTTTCATCTGACCATATGACATTCTCCCAGTCCTCTTCTGGATCATCCAAATGCTCTCTAGCAAACTTCAGATGGGCCTGGACATGTACTGGCTTAAGCAGGGGGACACATCTGGCACTGCAGGATTTGAGTCCCTGGCAGCGTAGTGTGTTTCTGATGTAGCCTTTGTTACTTTGGTCCCAGGTCTCTGCAGGTCATTCACTAGGTCCCCCCGTGTGGTTCTGGGATTTTTGCTCACTGTTCTTGTGATCATTTTGACCCCATGGGGTGAGATCTTGCGTGGAGCCCCAGATCGAAGGAGATTATCAGTGGTCTTGTATGTCTTCCATTTTCTAATAATTGCTCCCACAGTTGATTTCTTCACACCAAGCTGCTTACCTATTGCAGATTCAGTCTTCCCAGCCTGGTGCAGGTCTACAATTTTGTTTCTGGTGTCCTTTGACAGCTCTTTGGTCTTGGCCATAGTGGAGTTTGGAGTCTGACTATTTGAGGTTGTGGACAGGTGTCTTTTATACTGACAACGAGTTCAAACAGGTGCCATTAATACAGGTAACGAGTGGAGGACAGAGGAGCCTCTTAAAGAAGTAGTTACAGGTCTGTGAGAGCCAGAAATCTTGCTTATTTGTAGGTGACCAAATATTTAATTTACTGAGGAATTTACCAATTAATTCATTAAAAATCCTTCAATGTAATTTTCTGGATTTTTTTTTTCTCATTTTGTCTCTCATAGTTGAGGTATACCTATGATGAAAATTGGAGACCTCTCTCATATTTTAAGTGGGAGAACTTGCACAATTGGTGGCTGACTAAATACTTTTTTGCCCCACTGTATATATACACACTATAGGCGGCCCCCATACCAACACCCACCCCACAATGGGCCTTCATAGCATAAAACCGTGTTGGGTATTCAATTAGAATTATTCAAACCAACTAACAGTGGGCTCAGTCTTACCATACACTGTTTACAAACTACTAATCCATCACCATCCTGGCTATCAAAATTTCAAAATATAAACACCCCAAATCAGTCCACATCAAAACACTTCCTCTGTTCACGTCTTCTTCTTCTTCTTCTTTTTTTTTTTTAATTTACCGGGGCACCAAGTGATAACTACACACAACAGAGACTAAGGTAACACAAAACACACACAAAACCCTTAGTCCTTGGATGGATCTCTCTCCAGGCGTCTCCGCCATTTAACCTCAGGGCTCCTGCTGCTCCGTCTCCTCTCCACCACAAGCAGCCGTTGCTCCCTCGGGTGCCTCCAGGTATAAACTGGCCTACACTGGTGCGCCTCCATCCACTCGAGCCCCACCTGGAACCGCCTCTGTTCGTCCCGCTGCTCGCAAGGACTGTGATCCCGTCGTACTCGAGCTTCAACCTTGGTCAACGAGGGAGCCATCCTCTTCCTGTCAGGATCACCTTTCCTGCGACTGGCCTCCGTCACTGATCCATCCTTCCCACATGTCCGGTTCGGGCTCCTCTTGGCAGGCAGTCGCTGGGAACGCTTCACCAGCACCACGCTCCGTAGTCTCACCCCTTTTTCTTCCAGCGCGGGCACCTCGTCCGTATGCACCACATCAGGGGTCCCGGTGTGCCATCTGGCACCCTCGTCCAGGGCAGCCCGAATAATGGCATTGGGTCCATCCCGAGGCGGTGCCACATGGTACCGAATATGCTCTCCCTCTGTAACTCTGTCCAGCCAGTCTGAGTCCCACACCCCAGCACCCTCCACCACTGGAACAGGCCAACCCCAAAGTCCACATCTGGACCATTCATCACCCATCACGTTAGATATGGAGAACCCAAGGCTGTAAAAAAGGTTACACCCCATAACGTTGACTCTGGACACTGAAACATCGATGTGGACTCCAGGCGCAACGATCTCCTTATGCTGGGCCTTCATCTCCACATAGCCTAAAATGGCCAACCTTTTCCGTCCATATCCAAAATACTCTTTGTGTTGCCTGCTGATCTGTCAGTGGGGAAACAGACTTTCCATGGTCACAAAGTTCAGAACGGAAATGATCGCTCCTGTGTCCACCAACAGCGGGACCTTGACACCATCTAGCATGACATTGCAACCGATCCTCCCCGTCGTCTCCGGGGAGACCGTATGCACAATTGTTGGAGTCTTCTGTGCAGCACCTGGTTCACCCCTATGGCTCCTGCGTTCAAAGTTCACGCACATCCTGGCAAAATGGTTCAACAGACCACACTTGCCACAACGCTTTCCTTTTGCCGTGCACACCCTGGACTTATAGCGGTGATCAGTGGACCCACATCCACAACAACACAGCGTACCTGGGACGGACCTTTTCTTGACCAAAGAGGCAAAATCATCCTCTCTGCACTCGCCAACACCAGGGTCCAGGAACAGTGCCTCAGTGCGAGACTCAACCTCATCCAGAGAAGCCCCTTCAGTAAGGCCTCTCACGATGGTCTCTGTCGCCTCGAACTGTTGGGCAAGCTCAATAGCTGCAGCTAACATCAACTCTCCTGAATGTGTCGACAACCTGGACTGGACCACCGGGCAGCGGATGTGCTCTGCCAGCTAGTCCCAAATCATCTCATCCTCCAGGGGTCCAAACTTGCACTCCCTCGCCAGCTCAGGGAGATCCGCCAAGAATCTTTTAACTGGTTCTCCCAACCACTGGTGGTGTGCGAAAGTAGCGCGTTATCAGCTCCACTACCTCATCAAAGCTATCTGCACCTCCAAGGTTCTCCAGAATCCTCTGCCCTTCCTTTCCCAAATTATGGACCAACACAGATCTTGCTTGGAGCTTCTCTATCTCTCTAAGGTTTAAAACTATGAGGTAGTTTGTAAAAGCAGCAAACCAGCGAGGCCATGGCATGGGCGGCTCGCCCGGGGCCTTCAAAAATGACCGAAAGCTGGCAACAGATCTTTCCATTACCGTTTTTACCCCGTCGCCAAATGTTGTGTCCATAGTTATAGGAATAACGAGGCACTGGTAACTCGGTTAGCAGGGCTTTATTCAGGATGCCAGCTATTTACAATAAGGCTTACGGCACTCCTCTGCATGCCAGGTGGCTCCCATGATGAAAGAGGAATAGCCTCTTCCGCCCACCTCCTTTATAACATGGGTGGCTTCACCTTCGGAAACCGGCAGTAAGCCACCCCGGTCTATCCCATGTCCAACCCGCTGCCATGTTACTACTACCAGCCTTTTCCATATCCAGCAATGTACTTGCAGTCATTATGTTTATTATTATTATTTTGGCCAGTTATGTTCAAAGTCTTTGTCTTTGTGGTCCTTATCTATGTCTTAGTTCCTGTTATGGTCCTTTCTCTCCCAGGCCTCTGTTCATGCCTCATGTTTACCCCTTTTTCTCAGTCCCTCATGTTTTCCATACCTATAGCCACTCCCTGCTGTCTCTAATGGCCCTTTATTGTATCCACCTGTTCCTCATTGTCTGCTAATTATCCCCTTATCTATATACAGTATGTGTGCGTCATTCTTTATCAGAGGTGGCATCCTTGTCTCGTGTTGGCATGGTTACACGCTTCCGTCTAGCTTGTGTCTTTGTCCAAAGTTATCCTGCCTGTCTGAAGTCTGCCATGTTTTTTTTTTGCTTTTGTTCAGCCCACGCAGTGCATTATTTTCTGTTCAGTACCATTATTAATAAATTATGGTTTACCAGATTCGCCTCACAACTGGGCCCTCTTCTTCGCTCCAGAGGGGCTCCCGTGACACGAGGTGTGAATGTGTGTGTGAATGCTGAAGGGATTGTTGCCATACTGTGGGTGCTTCACCCAGGTGGAAATCCCTGAATTTGGGATTAATAAAGTACAGTATACGAAATACAAAAAAAAATCATGTCAGCAAAAGTTGGATTTTACTTAAAATGGTAAAAAAAAAAAACATGATCATGATAGCCAATCACAATCAAGCTTTTTCCATCACTGGGAGTATATCAACAATGGAAAATGAACTAGTTTGAAAGTGAGATGGATTAATAGAATGAGACTTCTACTGATATGGTGAAAAAAGGGGTTTGACATATTGATCTACAGTATTATGGTAGTTTATTACAGCTTGCTGGGAGACAGAAAGAACATCTTAATATTCTTATGTCTTGCTCTCATCTTTATACTGAACTGACTTAACCTGAACCAGATGCTTCAGGCTTTCTGGCACCTGAGCTGTTGTTCTGCAAAGCAATTGTGTGGCCTACACAAACACGCCATAGATCATATTGTACCTTTCAATCTGGTTCTTATACAACTCTTCTGCTAACTTCATCAGTCACGCCTTACACAGATGGACTGGTGCTCCACAGCTATGTCTATAGTATAGTGCTGAAAGTAATGGTTGTCAAGATGCAGTTTTTGGAGGAGGCAGTGGCATTTTTACTAAATAATGTTGTAAACCAAAACTTGATGGTTTTTCTAGGACACAGAAGTTGTGATGGAAGCCCCGCCCCTCTGCGGGCTGAACTATTGCTTCTTGATCTCAGATCTGGTGGCTGTATTTGTGCTAGCAGAGTGACAGGAGGTTTCACCTCACATTTGGTCTTAAAGCAGTATTAGACTCTTTTGTGTTTGAACTTTCAGTTTCAGATTGTCCCCACAGTGGTAAGATGGTGGCCCCTGTCTTCTTGTCTCTGATTAAACTACCTTTAAAGCTGGGATCATCAAAACCATCCAAGCTAACTTTAGCACTTTGCACCTCAAGATAAATGTTTAGAATCACATTTTCCTACTTGTCCATCAGTAGCGTAGACCTTATGTAAAATATCTGTGATGGATAAGCACCAGACGGTTATCTGTTCAGGTCATCTCCAGTGAAACTTCTGCTGATTGGTCAGCACAAGTGAAGAAAAGTCCTACAGTTTATAATTTCTCTGATCACATCACAAAGCCAGATGGTCATGTTAACATCCACAAACAAAATTTCATGAATTACTACATTTTGGTTCACTGAAGGAAGACCTCCCATCATCATTTCTTTGCTCTGGATCCATTGAAAAAAATCAGAAGTGATGATGGTGACCATGAACGCATAAATTGATTGATTTAAATTGATTGATATTATAAGGATTTACTGTTGTAAAGGTGAGAAATATGTAATCACTGTGGGGTCCCACAGGGCTCTATCCTTGGCCCTATTCTGTTTTCATTATATATGCTGCCACTCGGGTCAATAATAGCCAGGCATAACATGTCTTTCCACTGTTATGCAGATGATTTGCAGCTTTATTTACCTTTGAACCCAGAACAAACTAACTCACAAAGTGTTCTATTGGATTACATTATTGACATTAAGTTGTGGTTAAGCCAAAATTTTCTCCACTTAAATGAAGAAAAAACAGAATGTATTGTGTTTGGGGATACTGTAACGGCTGGCTTTGGTACCCTCTCTTTAAGGCTCAGTTCAGCTGTCAGAAATTTGGGGGTGATTTTTGACAGCCATTTAAAATTTGATAAACAGATTGACAATGTAGTCAAGATGAGCTTTTATCAATTACGTTTGTTATGCAAAGCCAAACCTTTCCTGAGCCGTCATGATCTTGAGATAGCCATCCATGCTTTAGTCACGTCTCGACTTGATTACTGCAATGCACTTTATGTTGGCATCTCTCAGTCTTCTCTCGGCCGCCTTCAACTTGTGCAAAATACAGCGGCCTGTCTTTTGACCAGCACACCTAGGCGAGAGCACATTACTCCGATCCTTTATTCACTTCATTGGTGTCCAGTCCATTTTAGAATTAATTTTAAACTTTTGCTTTTTGTTTTTAAAGCTCTTAATGGCCTTGCTCCGGTTTATATGTCTGAGACTTTGACTATCCGTGACCAAGGCAGGGCTTTGAGGTCATCCAATCAGCTTTTGCTGGATGTGCCTAGGTCAAGGTATAAACACTGGGGTGACCGAGCCTTTTCTGTTGCTGCCCTCAGGCTCTGGAATAATCTCCCCCCTGACCTACATGCTATCTCTGACCTGGCCCTTTTTAAATCAGAACTTAAGAAATATTTGTTTAGGATGGCTTTTAATACCCAGTATTGGTGATATTTGTCTTGGCATTTTTTTATGTTATTTGTTTTTAACGCTCTGTGTGTTTTTAATGCTGTTTATTTTCTGTAAAGCACTTTGGTCACCTACGGGTTGTTTTAAAGGGCTATATAAATAAAGTACATTACATTACATTACACTGCAACACTTTGAGCTCGTTCATTGTGATATTAATGCTGAACCACTGCAGAACCATCGCTATATGCACCGGTCCTTTTGCTACCATGCATGTAATGTTTTTTAGAGTGTAAACTATGAAACGTTTGTCTGGTGACTCACCTGGGTAAAAGCTGGGGCAGTTGTCATCTGTTCAGAAACAAGAACACATCTGTAATAAACATTGCTTATACTAATAATGGATACATTTCATTTATAGGCACCGTTCATAACACTGAAGGACACCATACAATAAAATCAAGGGCAACAAATAAAACGAAGATTGAAAAAACATTAAAATGAGAAAGTCTGCAGGAAGTTAACCCCTTAGTATTCCAGCCAATTTCCCTAAATTTAGCCTACACAAAGAAAATCAAATTCTTTCTTCTTTGAGTGGCACTAGAAAAGTTGAAATGTGCCACTGGCGGAACACCAAAATTTTAAGAAGTTAAATTTGTAACTTTGTTCTCAAAAATTTGCTACTTTTTTCTTGTAAACCAACCCCCCCCCCCTTTTTTTTTGCAAATTTGTATCTTTTTCATACAATTTTGCAACTTTTATCATGTAGGTTTGAAACTTTTCTTTTAACCCCTTAGCATTCCAGCCAATATCTCTAAATTTAGCATATGCAAAAAAAAAAAAAAAAAAATCAAATTCTTTAGTGAGTGGCAGTAGAAAATTTGAAACATTCTGCTGCAGGAATGTGGAATTCTCAGAGATTAAAGGAAGTATGCTACTTTAAATCCCTGAAGCAGTCAGTTAGGAAGGAAGGGAGAAGAGTGGAGTTGGGTTTACTGCAGAGTTAGAATAGGGTGTCATCTGAGTAGCTGTGAAAGTCTATGTTGTATTTATGGAGAATATTGCCAAGGGGTAAAAGGTAAATGATGAAAAGAAGGGGTCCCAGTAGAGAGCCCTGGAGCACACCTGTAGTAAGAGGAGGGCTGGGAAGTGAATGATTTAAGCTGGATGAACTGAGTGCCTGAAAGGTACAATAGGAACTAGTTTATAGGGATAGGAGTGATGCTGATCAAGGTATGTCTGTTGAAGAGAATTTGGACTTGGGATTGGAGAGGAAAGATAGAGTGGGAATGGGACAGAGGTTTTTGAAATTGTGTACCTGTTTATCTGTAACATGCTAGCATGTAGTTAGGATTTTAGAATAGAGTGGGTTTACGTACCGATCTCGTTGTTGGTGAATGTATTATGGAGCTCGCAGGAGTGGATGGTCTTATTGCTGAACCCGACGAAGACATAGGAGGATTTTTTTTTGTACAGTTCGGCCTTTGTAGTATTTAATATTTCACGAACATCACCATCCACATTCAGAACCATCTGACCTTCCCGAGGACGGAAGTGTGTGGCAAGGCAGGCGCTGGGACCGATCTTGTCGGCAGTCTGTGGCGGGTAGCCGGCGGGCTGCAGAGGATTGAGGACAAAGAGGGACGGAGCCAAGGGGGTTGTTTCTGGACAATTAAATAAAAAATCGCAGAAGATCATCAGTGGCCATCACCAGGAACAAAGCTAACAATATTCTAGTCACATTTAAATGTCAACTAGTCCTCTTCAGAATTTTTTTTTCTTTTTTTATAAAATTCCAACCATATATCAGTAGAAATTGAGCAGTAGAACTTGTTCCCATTTTAAAAAGTAGATCATCTAGAAATCATTTGCATATTTATAATCATACCTACACATGATTAGAAACATTGCTATTATTAACACATCTGTTTATCCATAAACCATTCTTGAGCAGAAGAATGTTCAATAATGTCTATATGGATATTCAACACACATTTACTACAATAATATTTCCAAAATTTCTGTCAATTTTTTGTTGTACAGTAGTTTGCTGAATATGGTTTACATATATTATATAGTATAATTCACACACTGTTGAAATTTTTTCAGGCACAAGTTAATCGTTAACAACTATGAAGCCCCAATGATAAGCAGGAATGCAAATACAGTATATATATATATATATATATATATATATATATATATATATATATATATATATATATATATATGGAAAATAAGTACTGGACACATCAACTTTTTTCTCATTAAACATATTTCTGATGAGTCATTGACTTGAGATTTTCACCAGATATCAGTAACAACCCAAGTAATACATATATACAATGAAATCAAGGCAACTGTGTCTACTAAAACAAATTATATTTAATCAGTGGAATTTCACAGGGAATAAGTATTGAACACATGAAGAAAAAGAGGTGCAAAAAGGCATAGAAAGCCAAGAAACCAGCTGAAATCCATCAGAATTTAGGAACCCATCCCATACACCATCAGTGCAAATTAATTTTAGCTAGTTAAGTCTTGACTGATAGCCTTTAAAAAGGCCTTTGAATATTAGATTGTCACACCACAAGAACTCATGATGGGCAGAAGCAAAGAGCTTTCTCTAGATCTTTGCAACCTTATTGTTGCAAAAAATAATGATGGCAGTGGTTACAGGCGCATTTCTAAACTGCTTAATGCTCCAGTGAGCATTGCTGGAGCCATCATTTGGAAGTGGAAAGAACATCATTTTACCATAAATCGGCCACAACCAGGAGGTCATCGCTATTAGAGTTCTGACAGGAGTCAAAAGAATTATCAGAAAAGTTATCCAAGGGCCAAAGAACACTTGTGGACAGCTCCAGAAAGATGTGGAGTTAGCAGGTACTGCTGTTTAAAAGAAAACAATAAGTAATACACTCAGCCGACATGGGTTCTGTGCCTGCTCACCTCACAAGACTCCATTGCTGAAGAAAAAGAAAAATTCTGTTTGTTGCTGTTCTTTGTTGTTGTTGTGAGGTGCTTGGGTGCATGTGTATGTGTGCACGCATACACAGCACTTCACTCGAGTGACATTTGAATCTTTTGTTTTGTAACACCTTAACTCTTGCACTTTAGCATATACACTTTGTACAGTTTTATTGCAGATGTTCTTCTCGCCTATTATTGTTTGTGTGTTTTTGTGACCCACCGGGGGACTACAGATACAAATGAGTAGAATTGCTAAATCTGTCATACTTACATTTGTATTAACTAGTGCATGTCCATAGAACGCAAGTATTCCTGTCTGAAACAGGTATCCTAATCAGGCTTTCCAGGCCCAAATGTAGGCTGTGTTTGAAAGTGGAATACAAAGAGGTGTAGGCTATATGTAGGCAATCACATGTTAGACTCTGACAAATATAAAAAGGAGTAAATGGCACTAAGATTTATTTGATTGTGTGACTATTATTTACAGAATAACTACACATTGAAAATGAATGGGACATCCCATATTAGCGAATGTTTGGGAATGTTTGAGATCCCTTGTTTATTTGTTTGTCAGATCACGTATTTATCTTTTATCATTTATATTCATAATAGTGTATCTTACACTTTGGGGAAATGGAGTTGTTCAGTCACCATTATAATTATTTAAGTTTATATCACTGTTCAGTGATGAGCTCAGTGTAAAATTGAATTTCTTCTGTGTATCTTCAGTAAATTCATGCATTACTATAACAGGACACATTTTCAAATATTTGAGACCCATTGTAGTGCATTTTATATTTTAGCAATATTTTGTTATTAAAAGTTTAAAAACAAAAAACAAAAAAAAAAAAACAACTAAACTTCAATACAGTGGTGGTTATATCGTTGTGCTGGGGCCATACTGAGGCCAAATAATGATCTGAACCTTGAGGGCTTGACTGACAAAGACTGAGCGCCATTGCTGTATTGTAAGCATTTGTTTTTTTATTGATGCGAGAAGATTATTATTATTATTATTATTATTATTATTATTATTATTACACTTGTCAACACCAAATTTATTGTCTTTTTAATTTTTTTTTTAGCTGATTTAGGATAATTTTGATGTGCTGAATCTAAAAATTACATTGGTTTTACTCAGTCAGGTCAACTTTTTGAATTATGGCCACATGTTGTTTTATACATTTTTGTTGTTTTGTTGTTTTGTTGTTGTATACATTTTTGTTTATACATTTTGTTTTTGTTTTGTTGTTGTTAAAAATTATAAATTTTGTCTTACTTAAATTGAGCGTTAGTTTGTTTGAATCAAACCACAGTTTAAGCTTTCCTAATTCCTTTCTGAGTGTATCCAAAAGTTGTTCCAAATTGCTTCCACTGCATAATAAATTAGTTTCATCTGCAAACAATATTAAATCTATTTTTTCGAAACTTTACATATATCATTTATATACATATTGAATAACAACGGCCCCAAAACTGAACCCTGTGGGACTCTGCAAGTAACCTTCAGTAACTGCGAGTTTTTGCTACCGACACATACATACTGATATCTATTCTTTAAGTAACTACATAACCAGGACAGTGCTACCCCCCAATACCACAATTTTGTAGTTTCTTTAATAATAAATTATGATCCACTGTATCAAATGCTTTTTTAAGATCCAGGAATACCCCAACTGAATACTCTTTATTTTCTACAGCAGTTGATGTTTTTTCCATAAATTCCATTAGAGCAAATGCAGTTGTCCTCTTGTGTCTGAACCCATATTGCTGCTCACACAATAAATTATTCTTCATTATAACGTTGTCAATTCTCTCACAGAATATTTTTTCGAGTATCTTTGAAAATTGCGGCAATAGTGAAATAGGTCTATAGTTTGAAAATTCCCCTCTGTCACACGTCTTGTATATCAAAATTACTTTAGCTATTTTCATTGCATTGGGAAATATACCTGTTTGGAGAGGCAGGTTTCATATGTACGTCAGTGGCTTCACTAAGCATTCAATGATAGTTTTGACTAAAAGCATGTCAATACCATCACAATCCGTAGATGTTTTAAATTATTTAACAATTTCAATGACCTATCTCTCATCTGTGTTCTTTATGAAGATGGAGTCTTTTATTGCAGTGTTTTTGCTTATTGTATCACCTGAAGGTGCCGTAATGGGTATTTCTCATGCCAAATTAGGACCAGTGTTGACAAAAAATTTATTAAATTCATCTGCAAGTTAGACTGCATTTACACTCTGAGTCATTTTTTTTTGAAAGATTAGTTGGGTAGCTTGTATTTCTGTTTTTATTTCCAAGAATGTTGTTAACTTGTTATTGTAATCAGAATCAGAATCAGAATCAGCTTTATTGCCAAGTATATTTACAAGTAAACATACGAGGAATTTGACTTGACATTGGGCGCGCACGTTAGGTGCATCCAATGACGCGGCAGCCATGCAAGGCGCCATGCAAGGCGCCTAATTGTAATATTGTAATTGTTATTGTTAACTTAGCACCTGATTGAGAGAAACGGATGACATTTTCGGATTCAGCGGTGCAAAATTGTCTTAAATCAGTTGAAAAAACACAGACAACTCACACAAAAATTATTTTTGTAACCCTGTGTTGTTATTCTGCCTAAACAATCACATTGTTGGCCCTCCAAACGTTAGCCAAAACATATTTATTTTTGCACACTCCTCAGACCCAGTGAAAAATTTTATAAACTGGAAAAAATATTTATTTTTTTTTGTTCCTGTAGGTAGATTTGGTTTGCAGTCTGGTGACAAGCCACCGGCTGCCGGTTGCTGTGTGCGCGAACGCCCTAAACCGACATGTTTTTGTTATGCGGGAGGAAACCCGGAGTAAACCCACGCAACACGGGGAGAACATGCAAACTCCACACAGTTCACTGTTGGTCGGGGGCTGGGATTGAACCCACGATCTCATGATCCCCGCAATCCCCTGGCCGAGGGTAAACTGTGCTGCCGCAGTGCTAAACCACTGCGCCACCGTGCAGCCTGATATGTTAAATATGTTTGCCATGCTGAAAATATATCCAGCGTATGGTTGATACGTCGTGGAGCAAAGGTTGTAGGGTCTTCCCTGCATGGTTTTTTTTTTTTTTTTTTTTTTTTTTAACCTTTGGTTAAAAAAAGGTGGATCCAATCAGCTAATTGCTGGAACCACAGATCTCAGCTGTTTTCCATGATAAATCAGCCACAGAGAAAAAGCACACGCCATGCATTATCTTTTTTTTTTGCTTTATTGAAAATAACTTCCAAATAACAATATGAGCGCTGTGGCTCTATTGTAAGCGGTTTGTTTTTTATTGATCAAATTTGTTGCGTTTCACTTCCTTGTTTTGCACACGGAGGTTACCCATGGTGCCAGCTATTCAGCTGCTGCTCCCCCCTTTTCCCCAGCGGCACCTCGCTTTCTCCATGCCAAATTATCCATTAGACCTATGTAATCACAGGAACTTTATGGTATTTTTTTAAGCATTAAATCTTAAGTATTATTTTTTTGTAGTCAAATTTGTTGCATTTCGCTTCCTTGTTTTGCACATGGAGCGCTGTGGTGGAGTCAATCCGAAACAAACCCCGCCCACACTTCTAGAAGCCTGGGCATGAGACACAGCAGTGGCTAAACTTTTATTGCTAAAAATGACATATTTTGACTGAGCAACTCCATATTTGGAAACCACGTTTAAAATCTGAGGACAGTCTGACAAATGGTTCGAGAGCTATGCGTGAAACAGGCAGACAGACAGACACACAAACACACAGACAGAGATATTGTGAATTTATAAATAGATGGTCATTAGTATGTAATGTCCCTTTACCGGAGTGGTGGTCTACGGGTACAGCATCCACCCCACAACCAGGAGGCCTGGGTTTAAGTCCTAGTCAGGTCATGCCAAAGACCATATAAACATGGAACTTCCTGCCATCCAGCTTAGTGCTCAGCAATAATGGAACGGAGGAGGGAGATGTTGGTTGCCCAGCCGCAAAGGGTGCACAAGCCAGTGTACTTCCTTTGCTGGTCCCAAGACCAGATATAATGGGCAGGGTTTTGTCAGGAAGGGCACCCGGCATAAAAACCCCTGCCCAATCGACATGTGGATCATTGCAATATAAGGTGATGATACGCTGTGGCGATACCGAAAGGGAGCAGCCGAAAGACAAAAAAAAAGTTTGTAATGTACCTTTCAAATAAACATTAAACTTTAACTCAAACTTCAGGGAGAACCAACTCCAAGACAACAAGCAGAACCACGCCAGAGCTAGAAACAAAAGATTCTTACCTATAATCAGGCCCTAGAATCCAACAGAAAATCTTACAGAATGAATTGAAGATCAGAGCTCATAGAAGACACCCACGGAACCTTCCAAGATTTGAAGACAGTTTGTGTGGAAGAATGGGCTAAAATCACTTCTGATCAATGCCTGCACCAAGTTTCTCCATACAGGAGGTGTCTGGAAGCTGTTATCACCAACAAAGGCTTTTCTCATAAATATTAAATGAATTTCACCAAGTGTGTTCAATACTTATTCCCTCGGTAATGAAATTTATTTTAAATTTCAGCTTTTTTTTAATAAATCTGTGAATTTTTATAATGTAAAAACATATTTTTTTTCTCATTAAAGTAACATTTTCCCCATAAATTGCTGGTTTTCTCTTTAATTTTTACTTTTTTGTAGTAAATTTGCAATTTTGACTTAAAGAATCATTTTTATTTATTTATTTTTTTTTTTACACATAGGGATTTTTTTTATTTCATTTTTCTTTAATTTCAAACATTACAATAATAGTGATAGTGTCCAACTCAGCATTTGTTCTGGAGTGGATGTTTTACTTCTTGTCCCTGCAGCAGTGAATGTTTAAGCCTCTCCTCATTCCTTTAATATCAGCTTTTACACTGGTGAAATGTTCCAAAAACTTTCTAAACTATCTGTAACTCTCTGATTAAGTAGCACACATAAACACGCTTCACAGAAAATGACTCAGCTTTGACAGAATATTTTAATCATAAATTTTAACAAGAACATAAGTTAAACTTGACCATGAAATGTTTGAAAACTTCTCTCTTTATACCACAAGGTTTGAGAAACAAACACACAGAAGTTACTCAGAAATAAGAATAAAAAATGCATTGTAAACTAAATTTCCAGCCACATTCAATATCAGGAAGTCCTTTCATGAGAAGAAAATTAGACAACAGTAACTATATGTAAACATTTCAACTTTCAAAATTCAGAAAAGTTATGCTTCCTGATTTGACTTTTAAATGTTTGAATTATTTAAACTAATTTTCAATATCTTAAAAATGCAAATAACATAACAATGATCATGACAGTAAAATAATAATAATAATAATAATAATAATAATAATAAATAATAATAATAATACAGTTTTTTGAGCTCAGGGAAGATTGTTAAAACTGAATAAATTTGCAGAAAATTATATATAATTTCTGAAAATTTATTTGAATGAAAATGAATTTCAGTTACAAGACTCACTATAGACGTGTACCATTGTAAAAAAAAGCTGACTGAAAAGGTATAGATTGAAGCTTATTTTACCTACCTTTTATACAGATTAAATGGCAGCAAAATTCAATATTAAAAACAGAACAAACAAAACTGTGTCCTCACACTTGAATCATATATTTCATTACTATCAATACTTTTTAATAAGCAAATTGAACTACACATTCTTGATTCATCCTCACAATTATTCCACAAATTAACTCCCTTAACAGATATACATATTTTTTGTTTGTTTGTTTTTTGTTGCTTTGTTTGTTTTTTGTTCTCGTTCTAAATTTTTGGAATATACCTGTATCCCTAAGTTCACACCAGCTTTCTCTGAATTCGAACAGATTCTGAATACAGCTTTATACATTATTTATATAATTTTATAATCAACTGTTTGACCTGTTTTTAGAGTTATTCTTGAATTACAACATTAACAATATTTTGTAGCAGTCAGTTATTTAAAATTAAAAAAAAAAAAAAAGTTTAACAGGTCCTACTTCATCCTGACCTGCTTCTTTGTCAGAAACTAATAATTCAACTATAAAGCTTAAATAAACATTTTGACTCATTAACACACTAAAAACACATTAACAAAAACAATAACAAACACATTAACAAACATGTACTGAAACAAAAATGAACATACTGTAGAAAAGACAATTAAATTGAAATGAACTATAAAACTTTACAGGGACATTTTTCATGTTTTCGGATGTTTTTGGATGGTTCAGAACCAGTTTTAGCCTTTGATCACTGTTTCTTTTATATATTGTTTAAATATTGTTTTGAATGTAAATCACTGTTGCGCCGCTTTACTAACAAACATTAACCTTAATATTTATTAATATTAGCATTAAACTCTCAGCCTAGTTTTATATTTTCCTCCCGTTTCTTCTGTCTAAGTTAGTTGACATTCAGCTCTACGTTACTGAGAACAGATGAATTTCTCAAGCCTGTAAGATAAAATAAATGAAGAGAAGAAGCTTTGATTATGTTGATGAGGCCAGTCTACTGATGTTCTGTCTGTGGAATCCAGACCAGAGAGACCAGACCGCTGTGTCCAGGTCAGTCCTGTTCTTCTCTGGTCTTCTCCTGGTCCTGGACACTCTGGTCTCGGTCTGGTCTGGATTGCAACACTATCTACTTGTTTCTGGTCATGATTTCTTTCTGTTTCAGAAGAACTTCTGCTACAAATTTAAAAGATTTTTCCTACTAAAATGTTTGAGTGTTTCTTTGTTCTTCGGATTTAACTGATGAAACAGACCTCACATCTACCAGATCTGAGTTCTACACGGCAAAAACTGAAATCTGAGGAAGAAAAACATCTGAAGTCAAGGATTCTTTGATTTTGTCTGACAAGATATTTTTCCTTGTCGTGAAGTTTTCTGTGAGAGAATTTTACTCATAAGATTTTTTTTTTACTTGTTTTAAGCAGATTAATCTGGTTTGAAGTTAAAAAAATCTGCAGTTTACTTAAACAGTTGCTTGAAACAAGTAAAAAATTCTTGGCAAAAAACTATACTTGTTCTAAACGATCTGATAAGTCAAATTTTCAACAAGAAAAAACATCTTCTCAGAAAAAACACAAGAATTATATCCTTGATGTCAGATGCTTTATTACTGAGATTTCATTTTCAGCAACCTTGTCTAAGGGATTTTTCAGTAGGTATGCGTTTATCGGTCATTTTTGTCAGTGTCAATGTTCTTATGATTTTCTTATAATTTTATCTTGACAATATTTGACCCTTTTTTGTTCCATAGAAGAACAGAATCCTTCAAGTCTGTCAGCCACCAGCAGCCTGTACAACCAAAATCTATCCCATTAAATAATATTGAGATTTACACCATTTGAAACAATTTCAGAACTTCTCATTTTATGTAAATTAGGATTTTTTTTTGCCCAACTTTTCATCTTTATTTCCTGACAACTGAAGCGTGACTGGACCAGCTGCTCATCATTTCTCTGCAGATCCCTCAAATTTAAGTATTAAAAAGTGAAAGCTGAGCTCCATATTTCAGCACACATCTACAGCTATCCATTCTCTCTGGATGAACCAGCAGAAAGCTGATTTTCTTACCTTTTGGCAGGACGGTGAGGGTGATGGGCATTCCGAAGGTTAAAGTAGCACAGTGATTCAGCCTCGTACAAAAACCTCTGAGCTGCAAAATGGCCTTAAATCAACTCCACAATGTCCAAAATCCACTTCCTTTGGGTGAGTTCGGAGCTGAAGAACCCAAACATGTAGTCAGAAATGTCCAACACTGTGTTTCATCAGGTTAATATGAGAAAATAAAATTTCTATGTTGCAGCTGGGACTCCTGAGTGGAGAGGCCGTGGTCCAAAATGTGAAGAAAATCATTTGTTTCCATGAAGAAAAAAATGTTGTCAGAACTTACCTGAAATACTCGGACTCTTCCTTTCAGTTTCCCCCATTCTGGAAGTTTTCTGACTGTAAATACAGCGTTCAGACAGACGTGCAGGTTTTTGTTCAGCTCTGTATGGGTGTTCTATCACTGTGAGTATACCCCAGACACAGTGAAAAGCCGTCGTACAAAAACCTCTGAGCTGCAAAATGGCCTTAAATCAACTCCACAATGTCCAAAATCCACTTCCTTTGGGTGAGTTCGGAGCTGAAGAACCCAAACATGCGGTCAGAAATGTCCAACACTGTGTTTCATCAGGTTAATATGAGAAAATAAAATTTCTATGTTGCAGCTGGGACTCCTGAGTGGAGAGGCCGTGGTCCAAAATGTGAAGAAAATCATCTGTTTCCATGAAGAAAAAAATGTTGTCAGAACTTACCTGAAATACTCGGACTCTTCCTTTCAGTTTCCCCCATTCTGGAAGTTTTCTGACTGTAAATACAGCGTTCAGACAGACGTGCAGGTTTTTGTTCAGCTCTGTATGGGTGTTCTATCACTGTGAGTATATCCCAGACACAGTGAAAAGCCGTCATACAAAAACCCGTCACAGATGCAGAGGAAACTGCTGAGGCACCGACAAAAACTGCAACACCTTCCCCTCACATAAATCAGTGTTTGACATGTTTGTGCAAGTGTCATGTTTGTAGGCCAAGCTGGAAACGTTTTTTTAGCAGAAAACTTAAAGGAAATGTGATGTAATCACAGTTATATTATGACAGTTATTTCCTTTAAAACATAGCATTTTGTCTTATTTTTTTAATATATTATTAGAGCAAAAGTAGAGCTAAATTGTTCTAAGTTCTCACATAACTTCACTTTAAGATGTTTTCTCTATCCCTGTGCTGGATTTCCAGGATGTATCCTAGCCCACTGGCACAACATCTGGATCAGAAGAACAGCCAGATGAAATCTGTTTGCAGCTGTTTCTTACTTAAAAACTGGAGGAGCTCCAGACACCCAGCAGTTTATGCCACCAACCTGGACTGTACAGATGACACTGCTATCATGATAGCTCACCCTCGTTCCCACAAGAAACCACCTCGCTGATATCTGATGCTGGTAAGACAACTGGGCTAAAGATCAGTACAAGCAAGACTGGACATTCCACAGTCAGTGTCTATACCACTTCTCTGGACCTTTCATAACCTTGGTTCCATCATATCTACTGATGGATCCATTAATGGGAAGCTAGACGTTAGAATTGGTGCATCTTCCAATGCCTTTCATATGCTCAACCATACTTGGAACAACAAAGGGGTGTCGCTTGGTACCAAGACTCGACTCGCTCCACCACTTATGTCTGCAGAGAAACATAGAAGCTGGATGGGAAGACTGTCAGAAAAGGAGAAGAGCGGGTTCCTGTGGCCATTCTAATCCAATAAACCTGGCTTCTCTAATATGGTCACATGGCCCAGATGCCCAATAAGAGGATCCCCAGATTTCTGCTGGACTGGATACCCTCTCATGGTTCCCAATTGGCCTCCCTAGAATAAACCTCATGAAGCTCTATGAGGAGGACCTAGCCTCCCTCAGCATTGACTTGGACCTGACCATACAAGATTGCTCAGACCGGCTCCACCTCATGCACTCTGCAAAGACCCAAACATCACATTGTGGGCAGCCAGACCAAGAAAAAGTACAAGAAACAGGACCCGCTATCACCAAATTAAACTACTCTAGGACTCACTTTACCTTTTCTTTCACCTTTTGATTAAGTTTATACGCTAAAATGACCTGGGTAGGTTTCGGAAACAGAGCACTGTAGCATCCAACTACAAACTGCTGCAAGCATTAGCCACTGATTTGTGTTGCAGTTCCGATAAAAGAAAAACTCCACAGAAATATCATTAATAACGTCAACACATCTACCTTATTTTGAAATTTGTACAGATGTTTTGGTCACGGGGACAACATTTTAAGCGGACATTTATAACACAGATATATGTCATGAATTGTCAAGAATTGCCCCTCGGGACAGAGAGGAAGACCCATGCGCTGAACTGTGAGTTTGAGATATTTATTGAAAACAACAAAACATAAAGTCCAAACGGTGCACAAACAAAGTCCAAACAGAAATCCAAAAAAACATACAGTAATACACCACACCAGAACAAGGGCTGGGTTCTGGTGGAGATGAGAAAGAAGAACTTTAGACTGCGGCAACCAGAAATGAAAATAACCACCCTTAAATAGGGTCAGAAAAAAATGATACAACTAATGACAGGTGTGGGTCACATGAGCAGGCAGAAGGTAACAATGATCAATAATTTTGACCAGCTGGGAGTAATAAGAGGGGAGCAAACAGAGCTTAGAGCTGATAGGGGCGATGTCCACACGGAGCACAAACGACACTGACACTTGTCAACCCAAAGGGAGAACACAACAGAATAGGAAAGATAGAAGAAAATATCAACAAATGAGGTATAAATATAAATTAATACAAAATAAGAGCGTAACAAAACTAAGACGTAAACAGGAAAATAGAAAACAGTACGAGAATACAGAAACCAAAAAGCACAAAATACAACAAATATATAAATACAGAGAAAAATCCATGAGACCGAGCATGGCGGAAACCTCCAGTGCTCAGCTTATGACAGACCCCCCTCTCAATGGGTGGGTAACCAGACACCCCAGGGCAACATCAAGAGAAAAAGACCCCCCCCCCCCCCCCGCATATGAGCACAACAATAACCCACCCCGGGTGGGTGGTGGAGGGAACAGGCTAGGAGGGAACAAAACAGAAACCCCGCTCAGGACCCACACCAAGAAAAACCCCAACCACCTAAGCCCCCTGGACCGAAGAGCTGGACAGTTCAGGTGGGTGGCCAAAGTCCCAGGCCCGGCAGATGGCATGATGGAAAGAGTCGGGTGGCATATCTGAAAACGTGGGCCACCCAACCCTGCGGCACAGTCTGTCGGGTGGTCTGCTAGAGGTTTTTAGCCACCTGAACAGAAAGGGTGGTCCAGGAGGAAGATGCCCAATGGGAAGAACTAATGGCGAGCAAGATAGAGGAGTTTGGGAAACCATGACGATGTCAGGGTAAAGAGAGGGAACCATGACACCATCAGGAAGAGGAGAGGGAATCCTGCCGACCTTGGGCAGAGGAGAGGGAACCACAATGGCATCTGGCAGAGGAGGTGGAACCATGACGATGTCTGGCAGTAGAAGGGAAACAGCGACGGACGGCGTCTAGCAGAGGATGAACCACAACAGCGTCTGGCAGAGGAGAGGGGACCACGACAGTTTCGGATGGCTCTGAAGATCCCTCAGTGGTTCCAGACTGGGACATCGCAGCACCCATGGTGGCTCCGGGTTGGGGCGGAGCTGCACCCACAGTGGGCCCGGATTTGGCCATAGCTGCACCCACGGTGGGCCCGGACTGGGCCATTGCTCCACCCACGGTGGCCCCCGGTCTGGAGCGTAACACTCACAGTGGGCCCACACTGGAGCGCAGACTCCAAGTAGGTTTCAGGCTGGGCCATAGCACCCACAATGGTGCCCAACTGGGACACAGCACCCACGGAGACCCGGACTGAGGAGGAGCTGCACCCACGGAGGTCCTGAGCTGGGATGGAGCACCCACGAAGACCTCATCCAGAGGTGGAACAGCACCCGTAGAGGTCCCAGGCTGGGACGGAGAACCCATGAAGAATTTGACGGGGGGAGCTGGACCCACGGAGATCTCAGGCAGCAAGGCCAGACCCACAGAGACCTCTAGCAAAGCTGGATGATCCTCAGTGACCCTGATGGAAAGCTCAGGCAAGAGAGGCAGAGAAACAGGGTCAGGGTCACCGGCGGCAGTGGAGCCCAGCGAGGTCAGCTCAGGTGCAGCTGTTGGCTGCACTTGGCTCTCCCCACCAAGGGCCCAAAAAGATCCCTTCAAAATTGAAACAATGAAAACAAAGGAGAGCACTTGCCTGAGCTCGAGCTCCACCGCCGTCCAGGGCTTCGTCGATCCAGATGGTGACATCTCGTGCCCGGTCCTCTGGACATCCAACTCTGCCTCTGCTGCGGCGGCCCCAGCAGCAGGCATGGTGGTGGATGCAGTCCCAGGAGCCCCCAGCTATGTGACCCACGCAGGTGGCTCGCCCGGCATGGCAACAGGGGGTCCGTTCCCTGCTGGTGCTGGATGCTGCACAGCTGAAGCCCGGTGATGTTTACGCATCGGCGCAGACTCCAGATCACAGGCAGCACTCACCCTCCGTCCGAACCATGGCTGCAGGGCTGAAACCAGGTTCTCCAGGGCCGCAGGCTCCTCCATCACTTAGCCTCTCAACCCAGTAGTTGGCGGACACTCGGGGAGAATAGGAGGAGACACAGAGAGGGCATGTGAGAAATTAATGGCCGCAGCAGGCGCTGAGGGCTCAGGGGTCTGCAAATACTGAGCTTCACTACCGGAAATAAGGCAAGGCATATCGTCATAAAATATGGGAGAATGAAAAGACACTTGCTTGTGTTCCTGGGTCATGATGTTGTCTGCTGCAGCTGGTGTAGAGTCATCCCTCTTGGTGGCTATGGTGGACATGGGCCACTTAGAGGATCATGGAGGAGCCGCCCCTGTGGACACAGAGATGGGCGGAGCAAGAGAGGAAAAAGCCGACCTCTCAGCAGTGGGAGAGAATATCAAGGAGAAGCAGGAAACAGCAGCTGCGGAGAGGGAAGAAGCTGACGATACAGCCGGAGAGGAAAAACACAAAGAGAGCACTGCTGAGGGAGTCTTCTACCTCGGTGAAGGGGGAGTTGCTGCCTTAGATGCAGGAGTATTCCTCCAGTGGTCCGGAGCTGGATGGTGGCGTCGTGGAGCGGATTGAGCTGGAGCAGGAATGGGTGAATTGGAGGTGGAGCAGGTTGTCTGCTGCGGAGCGTGTTTCCGCTTCTGCTTTGGCCTCGCTGGAGGCTGCCTCCACATGAGCCCGGAGAAAGATTGCTGCAGGATGGAAAGCGTACCCAGCAGCTCCACAAACTGGGGGAACCTCCACAACCCAGGTTGTGCCTCAACTATAGCGGTCACCAAATCCGCCTCCTCCCATATTTTGTTTTGGCTGGGGGAGGCGAGGGCTTCACCCACAAAGCCCTGGATGAATTTTGTGGCCAATTCCTCCTCCACACTCGGGGATCCCGCTGCTGATCTCCCTTTGATTGCCAGAGGTCAGCGGACGGGAGACATAATGAATGCTCCGGAGAAACAAGTGAGTGAAAACAAAACACAAAAACTCACAAATCACAGCAATTCAATTCAATTCAGTTTTATTTGTATAGTGCCATATCACAACAAAAGTCATCTCATAGCACAACCAAGTGCAGGGAAAACCCCACAATTGCAGAAAGACCCAGCAATCAGATGATCCCCTGTGAGCAAGCATTTAGCGATGGTGGGACGGTGGAGAGGAAAAAGAGCTGGGTCTCGTACTGGCCGCAGTCTTCTGTCATGAATTGTCAAGAATTGCCCCTTGGGGCAGAAAGCAAGACCCATGCACTGAACCGTGAGTTTGTGAGATTTATTGAAAACAACAGCACATTAAGTCTGAACAGTACACAACCAAAAAGTCCAAACAAAAATCCAAAAACAACTTACGGTAATACACCACACCAGAACAAGGGCTGGGTCCTGGTGGAGACGAGAGAGAAGAACTTAAGACTATGGCAACCAGAAATGAAAATAACCGCCCTTAAATTGGTTCAGAAACAAATCATACAAGTAATGAAAGGCGTGGGTCACATAAGCGGGCAGAAGGTAACAATGATCAATAATTTGGACCAGCTAGGAGCAATGAGAGGGGAGCGACCGGAGCTTACAGCTGACAAATGCCACTGACAGCTATCAACAGAGAGGGAGAACACAACAGTATGAGATATAAAGAAGAAAATAGCAACAAATGCAGACTGAGGTATAAATACAAATTAATACAAAATAAGAGCATAACAAAACTAAGACATAAACAGAAAAATAGAAAACAGTACGAGAATAGAGAAACCAAAAAGCACAAAATACAACAAATATATAAATATTGAGAAAAAGCCATGAGACTGAGCATGGCGGAAACCTCCAGTCCTCAGCTCATGACAATATATCAGTAAAAAGCAGGCAAATTTTACAAATTTTGCCAGAAATTTGTCCCCATCACACAAACGCACGTTTCTGTTTTTCCACCTGAGGAGCCTGTATTTAACCTTTGATTTGTCAATTCCTATCCTTGCTGAGAGGTTCATGTGGAATTGTATATCATTTATAGAAACACCAGGAGATATACCGCACCAACAAATTCTGCACTAAAAGATAGGAATAGAAGTTGTGATAAAGGCACTGACCTACAACAATGAAAACCAAGTTCTCAGACATTAATTTAGTGTCATCACCCGCCGCTCACGGGCATCCACCTCAGCTGCGCGCACACCTGCACCTCGTTAGTGCGCAGCTATTTATTCCATCTCGCCCTGAGCTGCAGCCTGGAGCCGTCTGTCTCCCTGCGTACTCAAACCCTCAGCAGCATCATATCCTCCAGGCCTGCTGACTCCTCATCACGGCACGTAAGCTGTTCATTATTGCCTTACCTTTTCCTGTCAGCCTTCCCCCGTGCACAGGCGGACCTCCCGGTGGCGGACACTCTCCCCTTCGTCTCGCCGCTCCTCTGCCTCGCCGCTTCATCCCGGACGCACAGCAGGACACTGTCTCCCAGGATTGGGACCTTGCCAACGCCAGCCACCGCAGTACTACAAGTAAGCACAGAACTTTGTCACTCTCCTGTGTGGTTGCCCAGCTAACCCCTGTTCTCCTCTCACTCATAGGGTTGCCTGGCCGCACGGCGTGCTGCTCTGTCCTCACCTGCATCCTCCACCCACAGTACATACTTATCCCTCACACACGCATTCATACACGTCACACTGTTTGTTAATAAAGCTTTCAAATCTGCCTGAGCCTGCGTGCGTGTTTCCTGGGCCGAATAATATGTCATTTAGTAACCAATGTCCTGTGGCGCAGATATTGAGTTCATATCTCCCCACAAATGTATGACTGTATGTGTAATGGTGACTCCACGTCTGGCAGGACAAAAGAGGTCTGGACCTGCAGAGATCTACAGGAGATGACGAGTAGGTGTGAGTCTTGGCCTTTGTCTCGGAGAGGATGTCCCAGGAAGATTCCCGGACCATTGAGGGATAAGAGACAATAGTGAGACATGAAAGAGTGCATTGTGACTGAGACTATGTGCCATGTAATTATATGTTTGCTTAAGTAACATGTGGCCGAGGGTTGTGGCCCCAGCAGAGTATAAGAACGTGGTATTTGATTGCTCACCCTCTTTTCCTGCCTAGAGATTGATAGAGCATGTGTTCACTCAATAAAGTTGACTCTGAGAAATAAACTCAGCCTCATCCTTGAACGCATTCTCTATAGAATTCTCTACAGGAAAAATACAAATTGTTAGCCAATATAAATATCTTGGGTTAATAATAGATTCACAGCTTTCCTTTAAAGCCCATATTGCTAAATTGTGTAAAAAAATCAAGTTAAATCTTGCAAATTTCCGTGCAATTCGAAATGAAATGTCAACTGAAGCCGCAAAAATATACTTGCATTCAATGATTCTGAGTCACTTCAACTATTGCCTAACTAGCTGGTCCCAGGCGGGTTTGAATGCAAAAAAACCATTGGAAGTTTTGTACAAACAATCACTTAAAGTTATGGATAAAAAACCTAGGCATTATCATCATTGTGCAATTTTAAAAAAATGCAGTCTTTTAAATTGGGATAGTCTTTATACATTTGCAAATTTAAATTTGATTTATAAAGTACTGCATGATTTGGCTCCAGATCCTCTGGCAGAGTTCATCAGCCAAAGAAACAGCTCTGAGCGTGTCACTTGAGGCTCTGTCAGAGGTGACTGTTTCATTCCTCTGCGCAGGAACACTTTCAGTAAGTCGGCCTGGTCAGTGAGGAGCGCTAGTGAGTGGAACTCAGTACCTGAGGAGGTTAAACTGCTCACAACATTCAAGGCCTTCACAAAAAAATTGAAAATGTGGCTTATAAACACCTACAGCTGCCAACACTAAAAGATAAGTCTGCTGTGATGTTTGATGTTGTGTTTAAATGTACAGTTTGTTATGTATATGTTATTTGTTACATTAGTGCCCTCTTAAACGTCTAACCATGTTTTTTTTCTTGTAGATGCATTTTACTGCTTTTTTACATCTTGGCCAGGGGACTACAGATGAAAACTAGCCTTTTGGCTAATTCTGGCTTTTTTTAACCATGTGTAATCATGTGTTTTATGAAACTGCATTGTCCCTTTTCAAATAAACTAAACTAAACTAAACTAAACAGTCCCATCGTAATACGATAAATCCTCATAACTATGAAGTACCAGATGTCACATGACAGCTGGTCTCCGGCGCCGTCTCCAAGAGGCCATGTCTATATGGCAGCTTTAAGAGCTTAGCTTGTAACTATGTGAATGCTCTCTTCAACAGTTTAATCAAAGCCAGATACCTTTGGCCAGTTTAGAATCACAGACTAGTTGAACATGTGTGTCTTTTGATTATGTGAAGAATCCAGAGAATCTGGAGTCAACCCAAAGGGAGAACATGTAAGCCACACACAATGACTACATGTGAATGTCTGGGTACAGGTAACAGTTGTTCAGAGATTTCACATTCTTCTTCCAGCAGCAGAGGTTCAAATGTACTCCCCTCTAAAATACTGCAGGACAACATGATGAGTCTGTTTTCAGAGCAGCCCTGGTTTGGGGTATGTTCATGAAATCCTTCTGGGCTGCGAAGATGGCATTTCTGTTCTATATGACCCTTTAACAGCACTAAAATATGACTGCTCTGAGAGAAAGAACTCGCCAACTAGAACAAACAAATCTTCTTTTGACAGAGTTGCATAATTGTCCAAACAATGAAATCCCAGTTGTACACTGAACCCACAAACAATAATGTTTATTCCTTGGTTTTCTCGATCCTTTTGCTCCTCGGTTTCAATGTAATGTCATGTTGCCACGTTCTAGGTGGTTATCGTGATCTTGAAGCAATGTCGTAGATGTGTCAAGGACCGCAGAACAGCTCGGACTTCAAAGAACTCAGAAGGATTCTCATCCACCCCAAGTATTTCATCAAAGGTTTCAATTGCCTCATTCCCAGAATCTGCTTCTTGTCTGAAGGACCTGTAGGTGGAATTGAAGACATTCTCAGAGCTTTCCTTCCACCACTCTACTGGCTCTCTATCTCACCTCCACTCAACACAGTGTGGGCATACAGTTGCTTTCCATTCTGGAGATGTCTAGTAGCTTGACAGAATCCTATCAAGGCCTTGCACCGTGGCCTCACCAAAACTTCTCCCACATCTGAATTTTTCTTTCAGCAGTCACCAGCAATCATACTGTTGGAGTCTGCCTTCTGGCACAAGGCTGCTGCCTCAGGATTCCTAAATGCTGACCAAGTTCACCAAGCAGCTTCTGACATTATCAACCTGCTTCAAGAGTTATCAGCAATCTGGCAGCTGCAGCTCAACACAGCAATGTCCCAGTACGATCCCAGAGTGCTGTTTCGCCAAAGGTAGGAGTTGAAGACCCCAGTACCATTCTTCACCTGAGTGCCCAATAAATATGATCACAGTTTTAATGATACAATTCCAAAACCTTCCATTGCCCTTCTGATGCAAAGTGACTCAAGGGCACCCTTTCTTTACAAGATTAATTAAAGACTGTGGAGGTCCATCTTCCCAATCACACCATCATCGCTTTTGCTGTTGTTGCTCACAAGCATGTTGAAGATCCTCAGTAAGACAATGGAGTCCTGATGGACTTCCTTCCACTGGCCCACCTACAGACTGCTGAAAGGCAGAGTCAAGAAAGAATAAAAGCTGTTTGGCACAGAAAGAAATGACCCCCATTCCAACAAGAAGGCATTAGGAAAGCAACCCCTTTGTCCATCAGAACAAAACCCAGCATAACTTTTCCCCCAAACTGTGATAAGTCCAGCCTGGAACAGAATCTCCATGAGGTTAGTTCTATAACCCGAGGGGATCAGGGCTCCAATCCATCAACTTTTCACTGTGTCATGATCGCTTGAAAGAGGACTCAATTGCTGGGCGATGTTTGAACATGATTTATTAGCATAAAGCAGCTAGTGGGCTGAGGACAAAAGAGAAGCAGTAAAGGCAGACACAACTTACAACCGATGGCAACAATGGAGTGATGTCTCAAGAAAAGGCAAGAGTGCTGTACTGAGGGTGAGGAATGGCACTTATAAATAGGGACAACATACTCAACCATGAAAAGGAAACAGTCATGAATAACTGAGAACAAACAAAGACTGATAATGCAGAACAGAAAATAACTAAGGATGCTGTCACATTAAAAGTCAAGACAGGAATGATGACTGTAGACAAGGATAAGAGTAACACTGGCCAGTAAAGAGAGATGACATGAAACTGTTGGAAAGAAATGAGAGAGCCATGCTAAGATTGATGTGTCACATTAAGGCAGATGACGATGTTAGCTACAACAGTCTCTGCAGTAGGCTTGGGCTAGCCACTGTGGAGCTCGACACCGGAGTAGTGGCCTTGTGGTCGAGCACCCGCCCCTCCGCCGGGAGGTCATGGGTTCAAGCCACGGCCAGGTCATACCAAAGACCATATACAAATTGGGACTGAGCCACCAACTGTACTCTACCAAATCCCGGCTGGGTCATGCCGAAGACCAAATAAAAGTGGAACTTCCTGCTGTCCAGCTTGGTGCTCAGCAATAATGGAATGGAGGAGGGAAATCTGTGGCGGCGCCTTGCATGGCAGCGACCCTCTGATTCTGCACTGGGGTGTGTGTGATTAACACAGTAGATAGGTAAAGCACAATCTCATTCTACTGTACATGATTGGTTGTACAGTTGAATGACAATAAGGGTGATTTAATTAATTTAATTTAATTAATTAATTAAATTGTACTTCCCACCCTCTAGCTTGGTGCTCAGCATAATAGAATGGGGGAAGGAAAAATTTGTAACCCACTGACAACAGATGGAAACTAGCCACAGACTACAATCTGGCAAGTTTACATAGATATCAGTGTCCATCAACATGCATTGCCTTTAAAAAACCCAGCAATTTACATGTGTTACTGATGCCTCCGCTGGTTCGGCCATGTTCACAGAAGAAGTACTACTTCCGGACATATTGTAGATCTGCCAGTGGAGGGTTCCAACAAGAGATGGTGCCCACGTAAGACCTGCAGAAAAACCGTTCAGCGAGACCTGAAAGAATGGGATCTTACTGCCGGGGATGCCCTCGACAGAGACCTCTGGAGATGAAAGCTACGGGCACATCGTGCGATTTTCCATCATGTCTACTTAGGATATGTCTGGAAATAAGTGTAGACATGTCCACGTGTTGAAGTTTGCTTTATTGAGAGTTAGCCTAGCAACATTACAGAACACAGGTTGTGGTTAGTGGTAGGGCGCCTATGTCAGCTTGAAACTCCTGCAGAGATGCGGCAGCTTGAGGAGGCTCATGCTGCCTGAGGCACTTCTGTCGTTGCTCTTCCGTCCCGCTGCCGGGGAAAGGCGCCGTTACTGGAGTATCGTCTGGTGGAGGATGTGAGCTGTCAAGGGAAAGACATAGAGGCAGGTCGGTCTTGCTGATGATGGGGTCGGTAGCTCCGGGTCCTGTGTGGATGCAGTCTGGAGCTCCTGTGGTTGCTCCAGGTCCTGCCTGGATGCAGTCTAGAGCTCCTATGGTGGCTACAGGTCCTGTGGGGATGCAGTCTGGGGCACCTGTGGTGGCTCCAGGTCCTGCATAGACACTGTCTGGAGTTCCTGTGGTGGCTCCGGTTCTACAGGGTTCTGGTTAGTGTGTGGCACGAAGCAGGGAGTAGCTGGATCCACGGGGCCTGTGATGGAGAAGCCCAGTTCACAGAATAAGTCCCACCCTAGGATATTATTGCCATGGTGTGTCACCTGGAACAAGAACACTGGGAGAGTCGTCATAGTACACTGAGAAGGTGACACTTCTGCTGGTCTTGGAGCATCTATCGTCTGGTAGTTCTACCATGTCAGGTTTTCAAGGAGTAAGCTTTCTTTTTTTTTTTTTTTTTTGTCCTGTCAGGCAGCTAGGCAAACAGAACAGGGATCTGTCACCCTACTGTGCCAAAACAGATTTACTTTGCCAAGAGGAGCCTATACAGTGCCTAACTTTGCACTGTATATTGTTGTAACTCCTCCTGTAATAACTTTTAATACTTTATTTTAATTGGTTTACCCATGGAAGACCCAACAGGATGGGGAAGAGGGAAAGGAAGTGTGTGAAGGGGGGAAAAAAAAGGGAGGGGAACAGACAAAAAAATAAAAAAGAGACAACTAAAACAAACAAAAGACAAACTGCTTCTTCCACCGGAGATGTCTCAACACGAGTCTGGTTTCTGCACCTGTTAAAGGAGAGACACTTGTACATGTATGTCTGTGTGCCTATATATGAGAACGCGTGCAAAATAAGTGTGTGCATGTGAGCGGTTTGTCAGGAAACATACGAGCAGAGGGCCGGTCGCAGCAGCCTTCCCCCCGAGGACCCCGAGCAGGCAAGGCAGCGCCACCAACCCCCAGCCCCGAGGTCAGCAAGCCCCAGGAAAGCCAAGCATCCACCCCCGGAGAGACGATCAAAGGAGGGCAGGCTGCCCGGCAGCCGGTGCGGTGAGCCCACACCCCTGGACCTGCCCGACCCCCACCCCCCCAGCGGGGCCAACATCCACCCCCGGGCCCCAGGCACCAGGAGGCCAGCGACCCCACCCCCCAGGACAGAGACCAGCCAGCGCCCCCCGGCGCGAGCCCCCCCAGGTACCGCCACAGTGGTCCCGCCCCAGCGCCTCAGCCACACACCCCGGGGACCCCCACGTCCAAAGAAGTCCCCTCGCCCAGATAAGCCCACATTGCCGAGAGGCACTACCCCCCTAATCCAGCCCCTCCCAACTCGCAGGCACACCCCTCCCCATACCTTCACACCCACATGTTCCCATGCACACCCCTCTCACTCAGCCAGACCGACCCATTCTCTCTCACTCCAGTACCCACTTAAATTCACTCCTCATACACCTTTATTTCAAAAGCCGGCTGTGCAGTGGGCAGATGCAGTGAGCCTGAACATGCACCAGTGCCCGGCAGTGACCAGGGAAGCCACCGGCGCAGGCCACAGAAGCAGACCCCCACCCCCCGGCGCCCATCTGAGCGAACAATCAGCAGACCACCGCAGGCGCCCCAAGAAGAAGGAGTAAGCTTTCTAATTGTGCCTTCATTTATCAGGGATAAACAGCTGTGGCTAGCACCATCGATATACTGACGCTGTCCAGCTTCACTATACACCGCTGCACTAACCAGTTGTTGGGGCCCACAAAGTTGATGGTGTCCATGCTGGACGTGGGGTCGCAGGGCTGAGCAGCTGGGGTAATGGCCTGTACCGGTGGGGCTGAATGTGGGGAGCATGGGTCGGGGCCCACTAGCTGCATTGCTAACTGGGCAGCCACATCTAGCTCTAGATGGGACGCTAATCCACCACGTCTGCCAATGGCAGGTCATCCACTGCCGTTATCAGCTTCTCCCGCAGCCTCAGATTCGTGGTATGCGTCGCTTACTGGTCTTGCACCATTTTGGCTTCCAGGTGTCTGAACCTACAGTGGAGGTTAGCGATTTATTGCTGGAGTGACTCACCAGCATGCTGGTGAAACTTGACTCTTCAGACCAAAACGCTCTCAGGGGTGGCAAAATGTTTGGCTAAATAAAACAACACACTCATCGTAGATGTCCACAGGTCCAAGTGTCCGAAAAACATGCTGTCCTTCGCTGCCAAGGCAATGAATTAGCATTGCACATAACCTAGCTTTGCTAACCTTAACTAAGACGACGGCGGACACAAACATCTCAAACGACTCGTAACAATGACACCAAGGAATTGGTGGCTCACCAGGTAGAGGGAGGAACGGTGGTAGAGGTGTTAGCACCGTTTCCATTATCCTCGTCGCAAAATGCTATGCCTGGAAATAAGTGCTGACACCTCCACGTGTTGAGGTTAGCTTTATTGAGAGTTAGCTTAGCAACAATACAGAACACACGTTGCAGTTAGTGGTAGGTAGGGCGCCAACACAGAGGGCTGGCGCTGGACAGCCGTGTAATATACCCTGCAGCATTGTGACATCACGCATGCATACGTGCTACCATAGCATAGTGCGTCGCGCCATTTCACATACACCACAGATGTTAAGGATGTTAATAGGATAGTAGTCGTAGATGGTAGTAGCTGGGAAAAAAGTTGGGGAAAAAAAGGAAAAATCTTGCAAATTTACAACAAAAAAGTGCAAATTTTTAATAAAAAGTCACCAAATTTTAAGAAAAAAGTTACAAATTTACGAGACAAAAAAGTTTCAATTTGGGGGGAAAAAGTCACAAATTTATGAGAAAAAAAAGTTGAAAATACACAGGAAAACGTAGCAAATTTAAAAGAAAATATTTTGCAAATTCATGAGGGAAAAAAGTCCCCAAATTTTAAGAAAATACTTGTAAATTTATGAGGGAGAAAAGTTACGAATTGTTGAGGGAAAAAGCTGCAAATTTTTGAGGAAAAAAGGCATAAATTTATCAGAAAAAAAATTACAAATTCTTGAGGAAAAAAGTAACAAATGTATTAGAAAACTGCAAATTTATGCGGAAAAAGTCACCAAAAAAGTCAGCAACTCCGCCCTTCCAAGGGCGTGGAGGGTGAAACTGGGCATCCTGGCAGAACTAAAAACAATATCTGTCTCACGTCTGTGGTGAACCACTCCCAGTTACATGGGGTGAGACTGGACATCCTGGCAGATAAGCACATCTGTTGCAAGGTCTGTGGTGGACTTTTGCCAGTCGGTGCATCGTGATGTGCACTACACAAAGAGCAGAGATAAACAAACCTATCATCTGGTCAGTCACTGCAACAGATACTAAAGTCAATTTGTTTTTGCTTGTCCTTGCCACTGATAATACCTCTATCTGCCAAGAATGTGCCGCTAGTCCAGCAAAAGCCAGTGGTACTCAAATACTTTGCAAGCAGTTTCCTGAAATGGTCAGTCAGAAAGCAACTCATACTGGCTTGGATGTGCCTGGGTTAACAAGATCAGGAGTTCCTGGCATCGGAGGGCAAAGGACAGAGCTACGTGGAGGAATCTGATCAGATCTAAATGAAAAAGTCATTGTCGCCCCCGACAGACTGCTATGATGATGATGATGAACTAAGGTTAAACAAACTGAAGGCGAGAGCATGATTAATGATAATGATAATAATAATAACAATGAAAATGATGAAAGTAAGTATACAATAAGATAAGGCGTGGTGGGCATGGTCACCGACCATGTCCCAACACTGTCACACTGCTGTCTATCCCTGCCTCAATAGTTGGGCCCAGAAGCATGCAGGCCATTGTTGTTGCTTTGAGGTGGACCTGGCTTATTCCCATGGAGTTTTCAAAACCATCCATCCATCCATCCTCTTCCGTTTAATCCTTTTCGGTTGGTGGGGGTGGGGGGTGGGGGGGCGGAGCCTATTCCAGCATCTTTGGGCGAGAGGCAGGGTCCACTCTGGACAGATTGCCAGTCCATCGCAGGACCAACACAGAGAGAGAGACAGCCATTATATATATATATATATATATATATACTGTATATATATATTCATTCTCAGTCTGAGAATGAAATAATATTGCTGGGTGACTATGACCTGAAATGTCCTTATATCATGTGTATATCCAGACTGTCTGGCACTTAGTCCAGTGACTCATAAGGGACGATAGATTCCAGATGTGGGGAGTGAGGAGTGCATGTTTGGTCTCATCAGGTTACAGTGACAGATTGTGAGACTGAGTTCATCAGAAACACCAACTTTGCATGTAACTTCTATATTGTCATTGTTTGGGGTCTTCTGATGCCCATGGACAGAGGACCCTGTTGTATCTGAGCTGGCTGCCTTCCATCATGTAAATAAGTCTATATTTTTGAAGAAGAGTCTTCTCTGAGAAACTCAGTCAGGGTAACCCTAACCAAACCCTCTGTTTAAAAGATAGATTGGAGTGGTGGATTAGAGGTAGAGCATCCGCCCCACATCCAGGAGGTCGGGGTTCAAATCCCGGCTGACTCATGCCAAAGACCATATAAAAATGGAATTTCCTGCCGTCCAGCTTGGTGTTCAGCAAAAATGGAACAGAGGAGGGAAATGTGGGCAGCAGCGGCTCAGGAGGGAAAGTCATCATCTACGGGCGCTTGCGCACGCAGCGACCGGCAGCTGGTGGCTTGTCACCAGACTGCAAAACAAATCTACCTACGGGTACAAAATAAGTAAAAAAAAAAAAAAAAAAAATCATCATCATCATAGCAGTCTGTCGCAGGCGACAATGACCGTTTCATTTAGGTCTGATCAGATTCCTCTATGCAGCTCTGTCCCCTGCCCTCTGCTGCCGGGAACTCCCGACCCTGCAAACCCGGCAACGTCCGAGCCGGTATGAGTTGCTTTGTGACTGACCATTTCATGAAACTGCTTGCAAAGTATTTGAGAACCGCTAGCTTTTGCTGGACTAGCGGCACAATCTTGGCAGATACCCACCTTGCCTCCAGTGTCCATGACACTGGGTATGAATGTGTAGAAATGGTTGGTAGTGGTCAGAGAGGCCGTTAGCATGGATTGGCAGCCATATTTTGGTCAGTCTGCCCCAGGGCAGCTGTTGGTACAGAGGTAGCTTACTGCTACCAATGTCTGTCTGGAATGAATCAATAATGGACTCACTGTAAGTGCTTTGAGATGTCACTTGACATGTAATGTGCCACATAAATCTATTCCATTATTATTATTATTATTATTATTATTATTATTATTATTATTATTATTATTATTATTATTAATAATAATTTTTGTGATGTTTTATCAAAAGTGTACTGTCAAGGGTGGGTTGAGCTCATGTCCTCGCCTTGATTTGTAATTTATATTTTCTTGTTACCAGGACATGAGTCTCAGCTCATGTCTTCACCTTCAGTTTGCATTTTGTGATTTTCTGTATTTATTATTATTTACTATTACAGTCTTGATTCTGTTCTTGTGTTTTTATTTTTTCCCGGCCTCAGCTCAGTTTGGTTATTTTGTTACTTTCATTATCATGTCTCTTATGTCCCGTAGGATTAGTCACTGCTTTGTTTTCAGTTGATTATTATTATTAGAATTATTATTGTCATGGTCTTGTCTCCCCTGATCTTCTGTTTAATCTTCTGTGCATCCTCTGTCTGTGATTGTGTGTGCAGCCCCACCCGTTCTGTTGTCCGGAAGTGTCACCTCTGTTTTCCTCATGTGTAAGTTGTCCATCATGATTGGTCTCCCGGCCTGTGCTGTGCTGTCTTGATTGCCCCCCTGTCTATTTAGGTTCTGGTCCACCTCTGTTCTGTTCGGGCTCCTTTAGTAATGCTGGCATTATTACGTGCTTCTTGTCCTGCATCCTGCCATGCCATGCTTACGTCTTGTCTCGTCAAGTCTGTTTTGTCCTTATCTTTTTGGTTTCAAGCTTTGGAGCTGTGTTTATTTTACTTTAAAGCCCTCGAGCTAGGTCTGAGTGACCAGTTCCCAATAAACTGTTAACCTACATCTAGTGTTTGGTTCCAGTCATTACACACCGTGACATGCATGACTTTTCTGTGATAATTTACTGCATCTTTCTAATACATTTCCTGTTTTTTCTAGACATTTCACAGTGATTTTTATTGTACGTATCTGATTCTTTTCCTCATACTGTACCTTTGTAACTTTTCTATTGAATTTGTGACTTTTTTTGATAAATTTACATTTTTTTCTCATAATTTTGCTCTTCTTTCAGCAACAACTAATTGAAATGTCTGTTCATGTCCTTTTACAGAATTATAACGTGAAAGAGACTTTTGTGTATTATTATTGGATATGTGACCAGTAGCGATTCGTCGGTGATCCCATTGAGGAGCAAATTACTCATTAAAAGACACACACCCATACTTAACAGTACCACAAACCTGAAGCTCCACAGACATTCAATGCAGCTCTTGCAAAGCCCTAAGAAAACATCACTATGTTGACCATCATGCCAGTCAAGACAACACAACACCAGCCTCACTTGGCATGATAAAACTGGACTAAGAAAAGATGAGACACATCCTGACCCCAGCACCAACAACTAATGGGATCAAATGGGACACAACAAAGCCAAAATAATTAAATCAAATTAAAAGGAATGCATTGCAAGTATTTATAAAAGTGTCACAGGCAGTGTTGGCAAATTTACTAAAAAATAGTAACTAGTTACAGTTACTAGTTACTTCTTTTCAAAAGTAATGTGTTACCAATAACTGCATGATTAAAGTAACCAGTTACTTGGAAAAGTAACTTTCACGTTACTTGTAAATGTATACTTTAATCATAATTCATATCATAAATTAATTAATGGATTACATTAGGGGCTTATTAATGTCAGGCTGAAAACAAACTGTTTCAGACAGAACTTTTAGAACATGTTCAGTCTGCTTTATCGTGCCTTGAAAGCTCTTATTGTGGGAAAAAAATGAAGAAAATCACTGTAGAACGGCACCGAAGGCGTTATTTCACAAATGTTTTAATTCAGCGATGCAGGAAGAAAGCAGGTGTACATACCAGTAGTCCTGGCTGTGTGTGTGTGCCACGTACGTGACGTGACGACGTGATGACATCATTCTACATCCCCCTTCTTTAGTATAGAACTTTGGTACAAAGAGAACACTATTGACTCTTGGATTGGTATGAGAAAACATGTCACATTCCTGTGAGAGTGAGTATACTGTGACGAATAAACAACTAGTAAAATAACTTTCAATGGCACCACATAACATACCTATCTTGAAAATAAACTAATGCCTGGCTTGCAAATAAAATAAACTCCCGTGACACAACATAACTGATCTAATTTGAAAATGAACTTATGCCCTGGCTTGTAAATATGTCTATATTTCAACACGAAACTACAAAAACATCAGCTTCAGTAAATGTCACAATCAGTCTGTATTGTACTTGGGATTAGGCTTCAGGAGTCTACCAAACCTGGAACGGGCCAGGGGGGTCTCGGTGACTTGTGGGAGCGATGGCTCTCCGAGGAGGCCAGGCGTGTGGTCAGTGTGCGCAGCAGGAAGCCTGGGAGGAGCGTGCACAGCGGCCTGCCTGGGGGAAGTGTGCACGGCATCATGCCTGGGAGGAGATGCGGGTAGACTGGGCACAGTCTCACTGCTGGTCTTCTGTGTTGGTGAGTCTGCCGGTGAGGCTGGATCTGGTTCTGGTTCTGTTGGTGGTGGTTCTGTGACTGGCAGCAGGTGTCGCCGGTTCCGGCGGTATTCTTTTCCTCCTGATTCCACCACGTAAGACCGTGGCTCTGCTGCGATTCTTTTGATGATGCCAATTTTGTCATGTCCTTTCTCTGTTGCAGGCGTACTACTTGGGAGCTTGGAGCGGGGGAAGTGGCCGGCTGCCACGATTGTAGGAATCCTTTTTGTGCTTGCCTCTTCTTTGACAGGTGGGCGTGGATCGACTCTGGATTCTTGGACATTGGCTTAAGCAGGTGCCTGCTGATGGGAATATTTGTGCGTGTCTCTCTGGACATCAGTCTTTGTGCAGGTGAGCCCAGCGTGCCGTCTCGTGGGACATTTCTGATGCTCAGAAGATTGAGGAACAGGTCAGTACCGTCTCTTTTGGATGTTTCCAATAGTCGTTTTGCACTCCGTACGGCTCTCTCTGCCAGCCCGTTTGCTTGATGATACTCAGGGCTGCTGGTGACATGAGTGAAATCCCAGCTTTTCGCAAAGTCTTGGAACATCTGACTAGTGAATTGTGTTCCACAGTCTGACAGCAGCTTGTGGGGGACTCCGTGGACTGAGAAGTGACGTTTCAGCTTGTTAATTACACATTGTGATGTGATTTTCTTGACTGATTCCAGTTCATACCATCCTGAATAGGAGTCTACCAGGACCAGGTAGTGCTGGCTGTTCCATTCGAACAGATCTGTTGCCACTGTTGACCACGGGAGCTCTGGGACTGTGTGTGGTTGCATTGGCTCCTTTTGCTGATGTGGTTTAAGGGCATTGCAAGTGCTGCATGACTGTACAAAATTGTCAATGTCTCTCGTCATTGTGGTCCAATAGACTATGTTGCGTGCTCGCCGCTTGGTGGCTTCAGCACCGGGGTGTCCTTTATGGAGCAGCAGGAGATATTCTTTGTGCAGCGTTTGTGGAATTGTTGCTCTTGTACCTTTCATGATTATTCCATCTTCCACACAGAGCTCATCACGGAACGGGAAGAATTCTTTCACTGTGTCGGGTACTTTGCTCAACCTATCTGGCCATCCATGCTTGATGATGTTGCTCAGGGCCTGGAGGGCGGTGTCTTTCGCTGTATGTGTGCGGAGTTCTTCCTGACGACTGGATGAGATGTGCTGCACCGTCATTACCTCGAAGTCCTCACGTTCAGTGGCATGTGAGGCTATGGCGTTGCTCGGTGCACGGGACAGCATGTCTGCCAAGTGCAATTCCTTTCCTTTCTTGTAAACTAGCGTGAGGTTGAACTTGTGCAGCTTCAGCATCTTGCGTTGTAAACGCGCAGGCGCTGTGTGGAGAGGTTTCTTCAGGATGGAGACCAGGGGCTGATGGTCTGTCTCCACGATCACTGGTTTTCCGTATATGTAGTCATAGAATTTGAAACAGGTGAAAACGACAGCAAGCAGCTCTTTTTCAATTTGTGCATATTTTCTTTCTGTTTCAGTAAGAGTGCGAGAGGCATATGCAACAGGACTGCCATTCTGGAGACATGCACCACCAAGGCCATACTGCGAGGCGTCACATGTCAGAGTGACTGGTGTTTGTACGTCATAGTACCGGAGTACTGGAGGTGACGTCACACACTGTTTCAGAGTGTCAAATGCATTTTGTTGTTGTTCAGTCCAAGTCCATGCTGTGTCTTTATGCAGGAGCTGGTGGAGAGGTGCTGCAATGTTGCTGTGGTTTGGAATGAACTTGCCCAGGTAATTTATCGTACCCAGGAAGCGTTGTAGAGCAGCTTTGTCCTGGGGGGCCTGGATGTCAGTGATCGCTTGGATCTTTGCTGGATCGGGTTTCAACCCTTGTTCAGTGAAGACATGGCCCACGTAGCTGACTTCCTTTAGCTGGAATCTGCATTTTTGGGGGTTCAGCCTCAATTTCACGTTCCTTGCCCTGTTGAGCACTTTTTGAAGGTTCTCGTCGTGCTCTTTAAGATTTCTTCCACCGATTATGATGTCATCAACAATTATTGCGCAAGGGAGGCCGGCAAATATTTGCTCCATGGATCTCTGGAAGACCTCAGACGCTGCATTGATACCATATGGCATTCTCAGGTATCGATATCGCCCAAATGGAGTGGCGAAAGTGGTGAGGAATGATGACGTTTGGTCCAGTTTGACCTGCCAAAAGGAGCTCTTGGCATCAAGCACAGAAAACACGGTTGCGCCTGCCATTTGTGCAGCAACTTCCTCGACTGTGCGCATGGGATGATGGGGGCGCATAATTGCTTCATTTAGGTCTCTTGGGTCGATGCACACACGGATCTTGTCAGTGTCCTTTTTGTGTGTCGCTACCATTGAGGATACCCATTCAGTGGGTTCTGAAATGGGTGTGATGACTCCTTGCTGCACCATGTTTTCCAGTTCTGCTTTCACTTTGTCCATCATGGCAACTGGAATGCGGCGAGGGGGCCGGATGACGGGTGTCACATTCTGGTCCAGTTTCATGTGGTAGGTTACTGGGAGTGAACCTAGTTCGCCATTGAAAAGCTCAGCATAGTTATTAAACCACTTTTGAGAGGAGCTCGGTTTGGTCACGTTCACCTGGAAAACCTGGTCTTTCAGAGTCATCAGGTCCATCTTCATGCAGTCCGGGAGCCCTAGCAGTGGTTGCACTTTGCCGTTTACTACATGGAAACGCAGGTTGTAGGATCTTTGGTCACTGGTCTGGCACTTGAACAACACAGTCCCCTCAGTGTTTATCACCGTGCCTCCATAAGCGATGAGCCTGGCCTTGTTGTCTTTGTTTATTTTTTCTGTGTTTCTCACATACCTGAATGCATCCAGGGAGATTACGTTACACTTTGCGCCAGTGTCTACTTTCAGTTTGAGTGTCTTGCCATTGAGTTTTACATTGCAGTGTAGTTCTTCTTTCACATCATCAGTAGACAGTGTGTTTATCTTATTTGCGGCTGGTGACAGCCCGTTGATGTCGAATGATTCAGAGTCCTCGCCGTCACTGTCGGAGTCTGCTTGGGCTATTTGGTTGACAGGTTTGTACTGCTTGTTTCTTGCTGCCGATCTGCAGTAGTTTTTGAAATGGTTGGGCTTTTTGCAGTAATTGTATTGCTTCCCATATGCCAGACAGAGTTCCTTCTTCGCTGGATGTTCATGTCCACAGTTGGTACAGCTTATGTAGTCTGATTTGGGACTGTAATGTTCTTTGTACTGCTTGTGGCAAACTGTTTTTTGCATTCTGCGGTCTTGGCGTATTGCATCCACATTTGTTGAACTACGTGGTGTTGTTGCTAGAGTTTTAGTATGTTGTTCTGTTTGTTCATTGATTTGGCATATTTTGATGGCCTTTAGTAGTGTTAAATCGCTCTCTCTCAGTAGTATTTTCCTCACGCTATCGGAGCTGATACCAACGACCAGCCGGTCACGAATTAAGTCGTCATGCAGTGCTCCAAAGTCACACGTTTTAGCCTTGTTTCGGAGTGCGCTTACATAAGCCTCTATGGTCTCACCGGGTTTTTGGTTCCTTGTGTTGAATGCATGTCTCTCCATTGTGATGTTTGTCTGTGGACTGCAGAGGTATCTGAACTTTCTTTTTAGGCATTCTGGATCCTCCCGTGACTCTGCCGGACAGATCTCCTCCCCCTCGTTATTCCGTTGAGCTGGTGCATAGGTGAACGTGCGTTCCCTTTCAATAGCCTCGCTACCTGCCAAATTGAGGAGTATGTAGGCTTTGGTTCGGTCGGGCTTGTCGTTGTGGGCAGCCGTGATGAAAATGTCGTATTCTTGTTCGAACACTCGCCAGTTTTCTGCAATTTTGTCGTTGAACACAAGCGGGTCCGGATGGCGGAATCCATCAGCCATGCTAGCGTTAGCTGGGGGAGGCACACGTGTACCACAGAATACGCTTCTAACGTCTGACTAAATAATTAGTTGACTTACTGGGTCTATGTAGAGTTCGACAGGAAAATTAGTTTCCGCTGCTTTACTTCTGACACCATGTAGAACGGCACCGAAGGCGTTATTTCACAAATGTTTTAATTCAGCGATGCAGGAAGAAAGCAGGTGTACATACCAGTAGTCCTGGCTGTGTGTGTGTGCCACGTACGTGACGTGACGACGTGATGACATCATTCTACAATCACCAAAAAATTGCCAGTGATTTCCTCATTTTGGATGGAGAAATAGGATTTGTGGAGTGAGCGAGATGGAAAAAGAGTTAGAATCACTCCAAAAGAGTGAGGTGTCAACACTGCATAAAGCTGTCCATGTTTATCTTACCTTTAATATTATGGATTTAATCCAATGTGCAGTGATCCAAAGAAAATGTCCGTTATCCACACTCCCATCGTCTGCTGTGACAGAGAAATGACCAAGTCCTTTAAATTCCTTTTGGAGATCAAAATCTTTTTGAATAATCTTTATCCAGGTAGCAAATAAATGTGTTTTAACTTCAGTGGATCAGTCTCAGCTGTCTGATGGAAAATAACTTATCAAATCTTCATTCTGTAATTTTTTTTTTTTTTTTTTGTTACTTATTTGTACCCGTAGGTAGATTTGGTTTGCAGTCTGGTGACAAGCCACTGGCTGCTGGTCGCTGCGTGCGCGAGCGCCCTAAACCTGCATGTTTTTGGTATGCGGGAGGAAACCGGAGAAATCCCGGAGTAAACCCGCGCAACACGGGGAGAACATGCAAACTCCACACAGCTCACTGTTGGTCGGGGGCTGGGATTGAACCCACGATCTCATGATCCCCGCGATCCCTCGGCCGAGGGTAAACTGTGCTGCCACAGTGCTAAACCACTGCGCCACCGTGCAGAGATGCACGTGGCCAGTACGTCATTACGTGCACCGTGCACGTAATGACGTACAGTATCTGGCAATCAGTCATTTTAATTCTTGCTGGGTCACAAACTGTCCAGATGCATACCTGTGCTTGAAATCCAGCGTGGCTGTTCAGATAGCATAAATCCACTAATAACACAGTGTTAGCATAGCACTAGCTTTGATCTTGTTGTTCAGGCGCTCCTGAAGATTACAGTCGGTCTCATACAACCCACCAACATGCTTTTGTCCTTAACCACGACAAAGGAAAAATAATCTGTCCATGTCATGTCTTTGGGTAAAAGACATTGATAAATTTATAAAGTTAATAAATTGGTTGAAAGGAATAAATAAGTTAAAATGAGTGATAAAATTGTCAAAAACCTGTGTTTAAAAAAGTTATCGAAGTGAGACATCTTTTCCTTAAAGGATTGTTTTTTGTTACTGCAGAGTGTGTGCTCTTCCGTATATAGATGAACTTTGATGTGTTTTTTCCCTTGGCTACAGTCAGCTAGCCACACAGAAACGAAGTTAAAAGGTTCATTGAGTATGCTGTGTTGTTCTTCTTCGTTTGAGTCTTGGGAAATTTTTGTCTTTGTGAGTATTTTTATGTACAAGCACTTGATAGAGATCGCTGATGTTCTAAAGTATTACGTGAATGAGTTTTGTTAAAGCGATGATGTTTCTGTTAGTTATTTACGTGTATTAGCTCTTTGTGTTAGCATACCGTATGTCAATATGTAGATAGTAATTGCATTGTTCTGTATGTTTCAGTTACTGCGCCATGCTACACACGCGTGCAAGAAAACTTTATAAAGACAAGAAAAGCAAGCCTTGTGTGCGAAGTTTTCTTCAATGGTTTGTTGGCTGTTTAGCAGCACAGAAAAACGTGCTGTGAGGACAGCACAGTAAAAAGACATTAAAGACGTCTGAAGCAAGACGTCTTCTCGGCGGATTCAAGCAACACAGAGCAACATTAAGCAGACATGAGCTTACGTTCAGGAAAAAACTATTTGAAAAACTATGAGCTGCGAAATGAAGCAGAGCAACGACCAGACGTGGACGTGGAGAAGCCAGATGCCGCAGACCAAACGTCGGACATGCAGCCACCATCACCGCCATTCGACACCAGGTCCAGGGTTACCAGCAGGCAGTCTCACACATCATCTACAGGGTCTTCAGCCATAAAGGCCTACGCCAGGGCACAAGCGGCTAAAGCTCAACTAGGCTTTGCTGAAAAAGAGGCTAATATGATGAAACAAAAAGCAGATTTAGAAAAGCAAAAGGCTGACTTAGATGCTAGCCTCTACATTCTAAAATGTCATAAAACTATAGCAGCAGCTGAAGCAGAAGTTGCAGCCTACGAAGAAGCAGAGAATCAGAGCGGGGAGAGAAGCATAGGGCCCCCTACTGAAACTGAGCCTCTTGATACAGTACAGCGCACTAGCGAATATGTTGCACAACAATGTGAGTTACTCTCTTCAGAAGCTTCCAAGAGGCCACAGCAGCCCCTTGAAATGAGAGACAATGCAGTAGAAGTGCAAGCCACCAATCAGTCAGTTGATCAGCTAACAACTACAACCCAGTACGTACCTCCTCCAATGAATACAGGCATAAAACAAGAACAAAAGGTAACCAAGGGTCTGACAAACACCCACCTGTTAAACCCTCTAGCTCACACCTTTCAACCTCTTAACAATAACTCGGCTGAGTTTAATGGAGGACAAGATTTTGCAAAATATCTCATCCGCAAAGAACTAGTCAGTACTGGTTTACTGCATTTCGATGACAAGCCTGAAAACTATTGGGCATGGAAAGCCTCATTTGTTAGTGCAACTAAAGACTTAAATCTGTCAGCAAGAGAGGAACTAGACTTGCTCACAAAGTGGTTAGGGCCAAAATCCTCAGAGCAGGCCAAAAGGATCCGTGCAGTACATGTCCTTAATGCCTCTGCAGGTTTGATAATGGTCTGGCAGCGCCTTGAGGAGTGTTATGGCTCCTCAGAGGCCATCGAAGACACACTCTTAAAGAAGGTAGAGGACTTTCCAAGGCTAACAAACAAAGACAATGCCAGGTTAAGAGAACTCGGTGACCTCCTTTTAGAGTTACAGTGTGCCAAAGTAGATGGTGCACTACCAGGGCTAGCATACCTAGACACAACTAGAGGGGTAAGACAAATAGTTGAAAAACTTCCCTTCAACCTACAGGAAAGGTGGACAACTGTGGGGACGAAATACAAAGAGACTCATAGTGTGTCATTTCCCCCTTTCTTTGTTTTTGTGCAGTTTGTTCAGCAACAAGCGAAAATGAGAAATGATCCAAGCTTTGCTACATCTAGCTGTAAAAGTCAAGCTTCCACGCGCTCAGGAAAGCCCACTCCATACAATCGCAAAGCCACTGTGTCAGTACACAAAACAGATGTCGCAGAGAAAAGTGGTTCTGAGACTAAGAAAGTAGAAGAACCAGATCAGCAGTGCCCGATTCACAAGAAGACACATCCGCTCAAAAAATGTAAGCTGTTCAGAGATAAACCTATAGAAGAACGTCAAGATTTTCTCAAAGAGCATCGCATTTGTTATCGGTGTTGTGGTTCAGTTCAGCACATCGCAAAAGATTGTAAAGTGGCAGTCATGTAGTGAGTGCAACAGTCCCAAGCACATATCAGCACTTCATCCAGGTCCTGCTCCTGTCTTGAAAAGTGCCACATCAGGAAGGGATGAACAAAACAAAGGTGAAGAGCAAACGGAGAGCTCTCCTTCAGTCATCTCCAAGTGCACAGAGGTGTGTGGTCAAAGTAATAGCCCACGCTCTTGCTCTAAGATCTGCTTGTGAAAGCCTATCCAGAAGGTCAGAAAGACAGAGCAATGAACATGTATGCGGTAATTGACAAACAAAGCAATAAGTCCCTGGCTAAGACAGAGTTCTTCAGCCTGTTTGACATTAAAACTACACCTGCACTGTATACATTAAAAACCTGCTCTGGCAAAGCTGAAACTGCAGGCAGGAGAGCTGTGAACTTCTTCATACAATCCATGGATGGAAAAACAGATATCCGGCTGCCTCCCTTGATCGAATGTGATTCAGTGCCGGACGACAGAACTGAAATACCCTCACCTGAGATTGTTCAGCACCATCCCCATCTGCTCTCTATCACAAACAAAATCCAACCTGTCGACCACCACGCTCCAATCCTCTTACTCCTGGGAAGGGACATCCTCAGGGTACATAAGGTACGCGAGCAGATTAATGGGCCAAATGACGCTCCTTATGCACAAAGACTGGACTTGGGTTGGGTTATTGTAGGAGAGGTGTGTGTAGGAAAGACTCATAGCACATCAGAGGTGAATGTTTACAAGACACACACATTAGACAGTGGTCGCACATCTTATTTTGAGCCATGCCCAAACGTCATTACAGTTTAAGAGAACTATGGCATTCTGTCAGAGCAAAACACTCAGCCAGTCATAAGGTGTAAAGACACAATTGACTTTGCTCACAACACAGACAAGCTAGGTCACTCTGTGTTTGACAGATCTGAATCAGATGATAAAGTTGCACTGTCCATAGATGACAAAACTTTCCTAACTCTTATGGATAATACAGTTAGCCAGAACAAAGAGAACAGTTGGGTTGCTCCTCTGCCCTTCCGCTTCCCAAGAAGGAGACTCCCAAGCAATAGAGAGCAAGCCCTGAAACGCCTGTACTCACTCAAAAAGACTCTGGAAAGGAAACCAGAAATGAAGAGTCACTACATCCAATTCATGCAGAAAATGTTAAATAATGATCAAGCTGAAATTTCACCACCCCTGCCAAAAGGTAAAGAACACTGGTACCTGCCTACATTTGGCGTATACCACCCGCAGAAACCAGATCAAATACGAGTTGTTTTTGATTCTAGTGCAGAGTATGACGGCATATCGCTAAATCAAGTGCTCCTTAGTGGACCTGATCTCAACAGCTCTTTGATAGGGGTGCTATTGAGGTTTAGAAAAGAGCCCGTAGCCTTGACAGCAGACATACAGCAAATGTTTTATTGTTTTGAGGTGTGCGAAGAACACAGAGACTATCTTCACTATCTGTGGTTTGAGGATAATGACATCACTAAGGGTGTAGTTGAATATAGAATGAAAGTTCATGTTTTTGGTAACAGCCCGTCACCCGCTGTAGCCATTTACTGTATGAGACGGGCAGCACAAGAGGGTGAGAAAGAACATGGCACTGACGCAAGACAGTTTGTTGAGAAACAGTTCTATGTCAATGATGGACTCATGTCAGTTGCCACACCAGAGAATGCTGTTGATCTGTTAACAAGAACCAAAAACATGTTAGCTGAATCTAATGTGAGACTTCACAAGGTTGCATCCAACTATAGCCTAGTTATGGAAGCGTTTCCTGTGGAGGACCGTGCAAAGGATTTAAAAGATTTGGACCTTGGAGTAGATCCTCTCCCAGTTCAGAGGAGTCTGGGACTTTGTTGGAATCTACAGACAGACAGCTTCACTTACCTTGTAACCAATGAAACCAAACCATTCACACGCAGGGGAGTGCTGTCAACAGTCAATAGCCTGTATGACCCTTTGGCCTTTGTTGCTCCCATAATCATGCAGGGCAAAGCGCTACTCAGAGAACTGTCATCTGAAGAGAGAGACTGGGACACTCCACTTCCTCCAGAAAAGGAGGAAATGTGGGTCACATGGAAAGACTCTTAAAAGCCCTTGAAGATCTGAAAATCAAAAGGTGCTACAGTCCAGGTTCATTAAGTACTATGAAAAGTAATGAACTGTATATCTTCTCTGATGCGTCTACTGTAGCAATAGGAGCTGTAGCTTACTTGCACTCTTTAGACAGTGACGGTCAGTACCATGTGGGTTTTGTGATGGGAAAGTCTAAACTTGCTCCTCGTCCCACACACACTGTACCATGGCTCGAACTTTGTGCTGCTGTACTTGCAGTTGAGATGTATGAGCTAATCACAGGCGAGTTAGACATAAAAATAGACAATGTGAAGTTTTTCACTGACAGTCGTATTGTGTTGGGGTACATACACAATACCTCCAAAAGATTCTACATGTATGTAGCCAACCGTGTCGCACGCATTAGGCTATCCACACAACCTGACCAATGGCATTATGTTGCAACTGAGCTAAATCCAGCTGACCAAGCAGCTAGACCTGTTGCAGCCGCCGAACTCAAAAACAGTAAATGGTTCACAGGCCCAAACCTTTTGTATACAGACTATCCTGATAAGTCACACAAAGACAATCTGTATGCACTAGTGGAACCTGAAGAGGACAAAGAAAATACGTCCAGAAGTAAAAACACTGTTAAACAGGCAGTATCAGTGTCACATTTGAGCTCTGAGCGGTTAAAAGATTTTCAAGCGGACGACGCTATGCCGGGGCAGTAGCCAAACTTATCCTGTTACCGCATCTTTCAAACCAAAAGTCCAGTGGACAGAAGGTATGGAAAAGTCTCAAAGAATGTACAAACATGAAAGAACACACTTGAGCCGAGAACGTTATCATTCAACTCAGTCCAGCAGGAAGCATGCAAAGAGACATTCGAAAAGATAAAAGAAGGAAAACAGGTAAACTCCAAAAATGGCACACTCAAGAAGCTCAATTCAATTGTAGACAAAGATGGACTACTACGAGTCGGCGGACGTCTCTCCTCTGCCGATCTCACAGACAATGAAAAGCACCCTCTGATCATCCCTTCTGCCAGCCATGTTGCCACACTTCTTGTAAGACACTTCCATGAATGTTCAGCTCATCAGGGATGACACATTACGGAAGGAGCTGTCCGTGGTGCTGGTTTCTGGATAGTGGGAGGTAAACGACTTGTGTCTTCTATCATATATAATTGTGTTACTTGCCGTAAACTCCGAGGCAAACTGCAAGCCCAGAAAATGGCGGACTTGCCTGCAGACCGTGTAAATCCTGAACCTCCTTTTACTACTGTGGGCTTGGATGTGTTTGGGCCGTGGACTGTTGTTACGTGTCGTACTAGAGGGGGTAGTGCTCAGAGCAAAAGATGGGCTGTCCTCTTTACATGCATGTCAACTAGGGCGGTACACATCGAAATGATTGAAACCATGTCCACAGATAGTTTTATAAATGCATTAAGAAGGTTTTTCTCTGTTCGTGGCCCAGCTAAGCTCTTGCGCTCAGACAGAAGCACTAATTTTGTAGGAGCTTGTAAGGAATTGGGTTTAGACACTGATGACACAGCAGTGGGAAGGTACCTCCGGGACAAGAGGTGCTCATGGACATTTAACCCTCCACACGCATCACATATGGGAGGGTCCTGGGAACGTCTCATAGGGGTGGCAAGGCGTATCCTAGATGCAATATTGTTAAAAAACACTCAGACATGTCTCACTCACGAGGTTTTAAGCACATTCATGGCCGAGGTAATGGCTATTATAAACGCAAGGCCTCTTGTTCCAATATCTGCTGACCCAGACTGTCCAGCAATACTCACTCCAGCGATGTTACTCACGCAGAAGTCAAGCACGGTTTCTGCCCCTTCCGGAAACTTCTCAGGACAGTTGTTTGGAAAACAGTGGAAACAAGTACAGCATCTTGCAGATACGTTTTGGAAGAGGTGGAAAGGAGAATATTTGTCTACCTTGCAGAAACGCACAAAATGGAATGACAGCAAACCAAATGTCAAAGAAGGAGACATTGTTCTGTTGAAGGACATTCAAGTAAACAGAAATGAATGGCCCATGGGACTTGTTGTAAAAACTTTGCCCAGCAGTGACAAAATGGTCCACAAAGTGGAAGTGCGGATCGTAAAAGAAGGGACTGCAAAAGTATTCCTGAGACCCATCTCAGAGGTCATAGTCTTACTTTCAAAGACTGAGTGATACTGTATTTTTGATGTCATGTAACAATGGAAATGTTTTATTGTGTTTGGTATTTGTGATGATATAATGTGATTATATCAAGCGGGGAGTGTCATGTCTTTGGGTAAAAGACATTGATAAATTTATAAAGTTAATAAATTGGTTGAAAGGAATAAATAAGTTAAAATGAGTGATAAAATTGTCAAAAACCTGTGTTTAAAAAGTTATCGAAATGAGACATCTTTTCCTTAAAGGATTGTTTTTTGTTACTGCAGAGTGTGTGCTCTTCCGTATATAGATGATCTTTGATGTGTTTTTTCCCTCGGCTACAGTCAGCTAGCCAAACAGAAACGAAGTTAAAAGATTCATTGAGTACGCTGTGTTGTTCTTCTTCGTTTGAGTCTTGGGAAATTTTTGTCTTTGTGAGTATTTCTATGTACATGCACTTGATAGAGATTTTTTTTTTTCACTTATTTGTACCTGTAGGTAGATTTGGTTTGCAGTTTGGTGACAAGCCACCGGCTGCCGGTCACTGCGTGCGCGAGCGCCCTAAACCTAAATGTTTTTGGTATGCAGGAGGAAACCGGAGAAATCCCGGAGTAAACCCACGCAACATGGGGAGAACATGCAAACTCCACACAGCTCACTGTTGGTCGGGGGCTGGGATTGATATCATGATCTCCGCGATCCCCCGGCCGAGGGTAAACTGTGCTGCCACAGTGCTAAACCACTGCGCCACCGTGCAGCCCAATCGCTGATGTTCTAAAGTATTACGTGAATGAGTTTTGTTAAAGCGATGATGTTTCTGTGAGTTATTTACGTGTATTAGCTCTTTGTGTTAGCATACCGTATGTCAATATGTAGATAGTAATTGCATTGTTCTGTATGTTTCAGTTACCGCGCCATGCCACACACGCATGCAAGAAAACTTTATAAAGACAAGAAAAGCAAGCCTTGTGTGCGAAGTTTTCTTCAATGGTTCGCTGGCTGTCTAGCAGCACAGAGAAACGTGCTGTGAGGACAGCACAGTCCATTTCCACAAAAACAAAGTAGCTTCATCTTTTCCCAGCAGGAAAGCTCCAATTATGGATGCAGCTGTGAAGTGGCTGTTTGACTGATGGCTGCGTTAGGTCCGTAGGGTCAGTTTTTATTTATTTGTACTAAAAATATCTGTCATATTAATAAAACGAGTAACGCATCTGATCAAATTTCAGTAACTGTAGCGCATTACTGAATTTTTAAACAGTAATTTTGTTACATAGCACGTTTCTGCAAAAGTAGTGGTGTAACAGTAGAGCGTTACTTTGTAACGCATTACTCCCAACACTGGCCACAAGTATTTGTAAAAGTGTCACATTTGTGGAGCTGATGTCACTTGGTCCTGTTTGATATGATTTAATGTAAAACTTAAGAGTTGCCTGTCTCATTACTTACTACAAGAATGGTAATTTGTTGTTAAATATTAACATAAAAATGATTTAACTGATTTTTTGGGGGTGCTTGGGGGGCTTTTGGCGTCCCATAAAAATGATTTCATTCATTACTGGTCCTGTTAGGTGCTGTGTGTTTGTTAAACTGAACACCAATGAAAAATAATTACCACAATCATTTCGTCGTCGGCCTCCGTCGGTCTATGATGACCATGGAAGAGAATCCTAAACGTCTACTCTGCTGGAACAGCACCGCCTGTGGCTGAACAGGCCGATGCGCGAATGACAGTCCCTGTCACACAGGTCGCACTTGTGGGTGGTCTCCGTGCTGCTGGGTCTGTGGCCGTTCTTCCTGCGGGTCCTTTTTTCATCTGCTGCAGCAGTCAGTCTCTCTTTACCTGCCTTGAGCTGTCTGGTCAGGGTGCCTCTCCATTTGGAGCAGTCCGTTGCAAGGTCCTCCCAGCGCTCTGTGTTGATATCCAGGGCCTTCATGTCTTTTTGCAGACGTCTCTAAAGCGCAGCTGTGGGCGGCAACGTCCTCTCCTGCCAGTTGCCAGCTGTCCCGTAGAGGACGTCTTTGGGGATTCTGCCATCCTCCATACGGTGAACATGGCCTAGCAGCGGAGCTGCACTGCCTGAGTAGAGTGAACATGGAGGGAAGGCCAGCGTGGGACAGAAACTTCGTGTTGGGCACTTTGTTCCTGCCAGGATATGTCCAGGATGTGACGAATGCAGCGCAAGTGGAAAGAGTTCAGTCTCTTTTCCTGCCGGGGTTATGTTGACCACGTCTCACTCCCATAGCGCAGTGTGCTGATGACGCCGCAGGCGTTTGTACACTGCCCATCTTCGTCTTGACAGAGAGTTTGGGATTCTCCCACCACTCGTGTGGTGAGGCCGAGCGAGTGTGAAGGCTGATTTTCCAATCCTCTTGTTGATCTCTGTATCAAGGGAGAGGACGATTGCTGATCGTGGACCCCAGGTAGTGAACTGATTCACGACCTCCAGCATGTAGTCGTCGATGGTGATGGTATGGTGGTGCCTTCCGTGCCCTTGCCACCAAGACGTTAGTCTTCTTCAGGCTGATGGTAAAGCCCGAAGTCCTTGCATGCCTGGGAGAAGCGGTCCATCAGGGTCTGAAGCTCCTGCTGTGTGTGGGTTGCGACTGCAGCGCTGTCTGCGAACAGATGTCTCTGATTAGAGCCTCACGTACTTTGGTTCTGGCTTTCAGGCGGGCGAGGTTGAAAAGCCTGCCGTCAGATCTTGTGTGCCAGGTAGATTCCCTCTGTTGCTGTGCTGAAGGCAAGCCCTCAGGAGCATAGCAAAGAAAATCCCCAAAGTGGGTTGGCGCACAGTACACAGCCCTATTTCACCTCCGCTGCGTATGATGATGGCCTCTGAGCCGTTGCATCGTGCTGCACTATCCCCTGCATGTTGGTGTGTAAATGATTTGATGAGGGCTTTGCAGCTTTTGGTGGGCATCCTATCTTTGGCAGGATCTTGAAAAGGCCCTCTCTGCTGACCAGATCGAACGCTTTGGTGAGGTCGATGAGGCGACGTACAGAGGCATGTTCTGTTCTCTGCATTTCTCCTGGAGTTGGCGGATGGAGAATATCATGTCTACGTTGATTGCTCAGCGCAGAAGCCACACTGAGACTCGGGGTCGACACGTTCGCAAGCTTCTCGTAGACGAACAGAACAACTCGTGCGTAGACTTTTGCCAACAACGCTGAGGAGGGAGATGCCCCTGGAGTTGTTGCAGTCGCTTCTCTCCCCTTTGTTTTTGTAGAGGGTGATGATCTTGGCGTCCCTCATGTCCTGTGGTACGGCACCTTCCTTCCAGCACTGCAGAGGACGTCATGCCAATGGCAGCAGTAGGGCGGTCTTGCAGTGCTGATCAGGTCAGGGGGTATGCCGTCGTTGCCGGGTGCCTTGCCAGCGACCAAGCTATCAGTGGCTTGCTGAGTTCGTCGATGGTTGGCCTCGGCGGTCAAGTTTGTCCATGGATGGCAGGCAGTCGATGGCAATCAAGGGCTGATGGTGTCACGGTGTTCTGTCTAGAGTAGAGGTCGGAGTAGTGTTCCACCCATCTCTCCATCTGCTTGTTCTTTTCTGTGATCATGTCCCCAGTGGAAGATTTGAGGGGGGCCGTCTTGCTCTGAGCCGGACCAAGTGCTTTCTTGATGCCATCGTACATACCACGGATGTTCCCTGTTATGGCAGCCAGCGGTTTGAATGTCTTGGCTGAGCTGAGTCCAGTACTCGTTGGCACAGCACGGAGCAGTCTGCTGAACTTTGCTTCTCGCAGCCCTGAGAATCTGGAGATTCTTCTCGTTTGGGTAATTCTTGTTACTCAGCAAGTGCTGAGCCGCTTGGCTTCAATGGACGGGGGTCATCTCGGTCAACTTGGCATCAAACCAGTCCTGTGACTTCGAGGTCTTCCTCCCAAAGGTAGCCAAGGCTGTGCGGTGGATGGTGTTTCGCAGCTCTTCCCACTTCTGCTTTGCAGGTTCTCCTTCTTGTGGTACACCAAGTTCCTTCTCAAAGGTGGAGGCAAACTGCTCAACAAGTTCTGGTTGGGCCATCTTGCTGGTGTCAATCCGTGCCTTTCCAGGTTGTCTAGCATGATGGAATTTCTTCAGCTGCAGCTTGACCTTGCAACACACCAATGAATGGTCTGTGTCGCAATCTGCACTCTGGACCGAACAGGTGTTAGCACGTTCTTCAGTGCGGTGCGCCTGGTCAGGATCAAGTCCAGCTGGTGCCAGTGCTTTGAGCGCGGATGTTGCCAGGAAACCTTGTGTTGGGGCTTGGTCTTGAAGAACAAGTTTGTGATGCACAGATCGTGATATGTGCAGACTCGAGCAGCCGCTGTCCGTTGTCGTCCATTCTGCCCACGCCAAAAGGTCCAAGACAGGAGGGCCAGGAGTGGTGGTCAGCACCCACTCTGGCATTGAAGTCTCCAAGGAGAAGGAGTTGTTCAGAGTTGGGGATGATCCTGACAGTTGTTGCGAGATTCTCGTAGAACTCGTCTTTTGCCACTGGTGTGGCTGTCAGTGTTGGGGCATACACACTGATGAGGGTGACTGGGCCTTGAGTGGTGTTCAGGTGGAGGGTGAGGAGTCGTGCAGAGCCAGTGCTGCCCGGTTCTACCATCTTCAGCAAGGTGTTCTTCACTGCGAAGCCCACTCCGTGTTCCCTGTGTTCGTCACTGCCCTTTCCCTGCCAGTAGAATGTGTAGTCCTTCTCTCTCAGTGTGCCTGCGTCAGCCAACCGTGTTTCCTGGAGAGTGGCGATATCCACTCCCAGTCTCTTCAGCTCATTATTGATGATTGCAGTCTTCCTGGTGTCGTTGATGTCCTTGAGGTTAGCAGCGAGTCCTGTCATCATAGTGCGGACGTTCCAAGTTCCCAGTTTTAGAGTTGGTCTCTTTTGTTTTATTGTCTTGCCTGGTGCGAAGGTTCTCAGCCTGCTGTTCGAACTTCTCCTTATCCCCATGCACCCAATGAGGAAAGCAAGCTGTGGCGGGACAACACCTTATTGGCTGGGGGCTGCCCAGCTTGAGGCGGGCGGTAGCTGTCCAGTGAGATCTGATGATCCCTCCCACCATCAGGAACAACCCCTGGCGCCGCGCTCTACGCCAATTGAGCAGTGGCTTATAACTGGTAACTGTCATTCCCCGTGTTTTGTCTACGCCAAAGGCGGACCTGGAGTGTCCTCTCCAGTGATCCGGTGTTCTACCTTCCAGCACTGGGCGTTGGTAGGATTCAAGCCTGGGCAGGAAGATATGGAGGACAAGATGTTGCCCATGCAGCATGTCCCCCCTCTCCACGTCACTGATGAATCCAAAGGAACAGCAGGGCTGCTACAGTTTGGCACCAGCGCCGTTGCAGGAGCTGCCAGAACGATGTTGAGCACAACATAGAACTGCCTTAGGGGCTCCGACTCCGGATTTTTCCTCAGGGTTGACTCCCAAAGCCTTTCCCGTGACCAGGTATGCCGCAAGGCAGCAGAGGTTTGAAATCAGGGTTTTACCTTCCCCTAGATGGGCTACCTTCCCAGGTTGACGAGCCACCATCTACCGGAAGCATCTGGTTTTAAGGCGCCAGAGATCCGCCCTCGCCTATTCTCCTATTAGTAAAAGCAGTTCCGCCGGGCTTAGAGACTAAACCACACGGGCAGGCTAGGAGTTGGACTTAGTTGTCAGAGGCTTTTTGAGACGCACGCCATAAGGAGCATTTTATTAGCACTGGTAGCTTAACCCCAGTGCCGCTCCTGGCTATGACAACCTTGGAACCACAATCATTTAAAGAGTTGAAAATAAAACAGCATACAGGAGAGAGACAGATTTCAATTCACTAGTTACCGTGTCTTTACATGGATCTGGACAATTCTTTCTGTCATCAAATCCAGTTTTAATTCAGTGGTTGCAAAATTCAAGGCCAAAGCTTGCGTTGCTACGCAGGTTAGCTCCACTGGTCCAGGTCTGCTGAGCGCCATCCTGCTGCGGACTGAATTCTTTATAATGTCCAGTTTGGGGGAAGGTATTGGACTGTTTATATCCAAAGCTGGTGTTCAAACTGTAGTTTCCTAAACTTGTTAGCAAGTAAACACTGCTGGCAGGGCTTGACATTAACTCCAGCCCACCCACCAATGTCTGATAGACTTCAGCACTGGCTGGTAAAACAGTGGCTCCCACTATTCACTTTGACAGGTCATAATTTTCTTAGACGGTATCTAAAATAAAACCTACCTGCAATGTGAGACTATGAAACTACAACTCCCAGAAGCACTATCTGAACTCAGTGTGTGCTCATTGTGTTGTGTCTGAATTTACCCTGGTTCACAGATGAGCAGAGGTGAGTCGTGGAACATAGCTTTATTGGACTCACTGGATATGGCGGCCACAGACAGGGCCCCGCAAAGGCACAGGCGACACAAGAGAAAGTAAGATGGCCAACCCAGCCTTATATAGGGCGGAGCGGAGACGCCACCAGAGGCATGCGTCACCATCTCACACTTCACAGTAAAATACACCCCCCCCCCCCACTGTGTGGGGATTAGACTATTTGACTTTTGGGGCTTGCCGTAGTCTGGCTGGGGGGGTTGAGGCGTGATGACGTCAGGCGGGATTACGGCTAGAGCATATTTAGATTTAGATTTTAGATTTAGTATACTTTTATTGATCTCCAGAGGGGAGGAAATTGAGGGTCATCCACCACCTGGATGGATGAAGCAGCCACGATACGGCGCCTTCCCTTAACCATTCCCACACACATTCACCACCTAGGGCCACTTTAGAGTCTCCAATTAACCTAACCTGCATGTTTTTGGCATGTGGGAGGAAACCGGAGAAATAATATTCATTGATATTTGTCCAGTTCCATAATATTTCGAATGTTAATGACCTTGGCTTCTTCAGGTGATCCGTTTAATTTGATGAATATTTTACAGTTTGATGTCCAGGTGTTTTGAATCTTTTTCTGCTTTTTCTGTATCTTGCTTTTCTGGCTATTTCTGCGTTTTCCTTCGTGAGGTGCTCGTTTATGTAAATGTTCGTTCCTTTCAGTTTCCTACCTTGTTTTAACAGCGCAGTCTTGTGTTTTCTGTTCACAAACTTCATGATCACAGCTGGTTTGTCGCCATTTTTCTGGGTAGAGGGTGGCAGGTCTCACATGGTGTTGCAGTCAGCTGATTCCTTTCGACTGCATGAAGGCTGCCACTTGTTGCTCCGTGGATTCGTCTTCCAGCTCACATCCACTGCTGTCCGCGGCCACTGTCTCGCGTTATGATCGGGGTTTAATGTGGAGCCCCGTGATGATCACGTCGTTCACCCCGAGTGTTCTGCTCCAGTTCCGACACTGCTCTCCAGATACGCCAGCTCTTTTCTTCTCAGCGTTCTGGAATCCGCAGCGCTTTTCACCTCCTCTACAGGTCCAGGCTGGTTCTTTGCTGCATCTTAACAGCAGAAATCTCTTCCGCCAAGAAATCCAGCGCTTTTTTTTATTTCGTCCACCTCCTCAGTCTGCTGAGTTTTTCCTGGGAGCATGATCCCGGCTGATGATCGTTGATTTGATCGAGTAATCCCCGGAGTAAACCCACGCAAACACGGGGAGAACATGCAAACTCCACACAGATCACTGTTCGGTCGGGGCAGAGGATCGAACCCCCGATCCCACGATCCCCACGATCCCCCGGCCAAAGGTAACTGTGTCTGCCGCCGTGCTAACCACTGCACCACCGTGCAGCCCTGTTGAATTCAACTGAGCCAGTGCTCCGATGAATGCGGCATCAGTCTCATGATATTCGACATATTTTGGCAACGGGGAATAAACCATGGGCGCAAGCATTAGACCAACCACCTCCATTTTTTACAGTCTCCGGGCAAGTCAGCTATAACCATGGGGCCGTGGCGGGAGACGTTCGAAGTGTATATGGCCGATGCCGAGGTCTCTGAGCTGTATGCCGCATGAAGAGAGACGGAGGAGCCTACTCGTTCACTGCCTCGGTGAGGAGGGCCAACAGATATTTTTTGGGTTGAGTGGCAGCGGCTCACTGAAGGAAGGTTTGGTCTTAATGGACTATTCCTTCAGAGACCATTCCACCTTCAAGGCACAAAGATCTACATTTTTTGATAGCCGACTGCGAGCTGGTGAGTCCACCCAATGCTTCATTATGGAACTCTGTAGCTTAACAAGAGAGTGTGCCTTCAGTCCTATCGAGGAGGAGCTAGTCTGAGACAAGCTAGCTCACGGTACGAACAACGAGTGGCTGAAAGACAAGCTGACGCTGACTGTGGATGTCCTCATGTTAGAGAAGGTGGTTGAACTGACTAGGAAGATTGAGTCCACCGTCCAGCTGGGCCTGCTAGTACTGGCTAAAGAGAGCATAGCTGCTCAATTTCTGTCCAAGCCTGGCCACTAGCAACGTAGCTATCGCTTCGGGGTAGACCCCCCAAAAGGTGGCGGACTGTGGCGCAGGACACTATCACTGCACTATCACTACTAAACCATCGGCGGTGGAGCCCGAGTGCATGACACAGATGTGTATAGCAGGCCCAAAGAAGGGACAGTGAAAGTGGTATGTCCTGCAGCTGGACAGAGTTGATGTGCCACTTATGGTGGACTCAGAAGCCGGTACGTTCATATGAAGAATGGCTACTTTGAAAAGACTTTTCCCAGGCAAAACCATCAATGCAGGGGTGGTGAAAATGTTTGGGTATGGTCACGGCGAAATTGAAATGGTGGACACGGTCAGCTTCTTGGTGAAATTTTGGTTAAAGATTGTTCCCGCATTCACCTTTCAGGTTTCGCACCAGGAGGCTTACTTGCTGGGAATTGATCTGCTGGGTGAACTGGGATTCTCCATCATGGACCCAGAGGGCTCAACGGTACTGACAGTGTTCCCTGAATGGCATGCCCGCTTACCGGTATTGTTCATGGGCCTTGGATGAATTATAGCGTTCTACCACTGCCTGCTCATCGATTCAAGTGTGACACTGAAAATTCAAGCATTATGGCGGCTTTCTCTAGCTCTGCGGGACAGTGTCACGGCAGAACTGAACAGACTGCTTGAAGATGATTGGCGCCTAGCGGCTGCCCCGGCCTTGGATGCGCTCTGCAGAGCGTGCCCAAATGCCAAGTCACGTTTCGTTACCTTGTCATACATGTGTAATGACAATAAAGTTGAATCTCATCTCATCTCATCTCAAGATGACATCATCTAGAGGGTGGCCACTTCACCCTGGATATCAACGTCGTGGTGGCCAGGAAAAAGACAAGTTGCATTCGGCCGTGTATCGACCTTGGGATGGTGAATAAGGCAATTGTTCTGGACAAGTACCCGCTTCCCACGATGGAAGAACTCACCGCAACATTCAGCAGCTCAAAGGCGTTCACGAAGCTTGATCTTCACCAGGGTTACGTGCAGGTGCCCCTTCATCCAGTCAGCAGGAATCTGACAGCGTCTGTGACCCACATGGGCATTTTCAGGTACACCCACATGCCTTTTGGTCTGAGTTCAGAACCCAGCTGTTTTCAAAAGATCATGTCCATGATTCTGGCCGGCCTCAAGGGTGTGGTGGCACACCTGGATGACATCGTGGTGCATGGCGCATCGCGGGAGGAGCATGATGGATGTTTGGGACGGGTGACAGAGGTGCTACAGGAGCACGGAGTCACATTGAACAGGGAAAAGTGAATCTTCATGGCAGATTACATTGAGTTTATGGGATTCCGGCTGGCAACAGAGGGTCTAAGGCCCCTACATTCGAATATGGAGGCACTCCTGTGCCTTCCAGATCCCACGACACCCGCACAGATTCCCTCATTCTTGGGCTTGGTGAACTTTTACGGACATTTTATTCCCCATTACCCTGAGACAATCGAACCACTCCGGGCCCTATTGAGACAGGATGCACCGTGGCAGTGGACCCCGGCCTGTTTAGCGGTGGTCACTAAGCTGAAGTCTCAACTCACCTCCCCTCCAGTGTTGGGCCACTTTGATCCAAAATGGCCGACTTTTGTGACCTGTGACCCTCTGTTTCAGCGGTGGGGGTGGTTATGTGTCAGGTACAAGATGGTACCGAGCGCCCAGTGGCGTTCACGTTGAGGTCTCTTTCAGCCAATCAACAGAAATACGCCGTGGGTAAGAAGGATGCGCTCGCCTGTATCTGGGCATGTGAACGATGGCACAGCTATCTCTACGGGCACCATTTCACCCTGTGGACGGACCACCAAACGCTGACAATACTACTGGAGACGACGGGCTTGAGACATGGACCCCTACGGATCCACAGGGGGACGGAGTGGCTGAGGGCCTACAACTTTAATACTAAGTTCACCCCTGGAAAAGAGAACGTAGTGGCGGATCTCCTGCCCCATGCCACAACCAGCACCGTGCAACCAGACGACGACATTGAAGATCCCATGGAGGCAGATCTGGTCAACACGCTGCACGGCCCCCTCCGGGACATGGTATCGCTCCAAGAGCTCTGCACAGAATCATAATGGGACCCCACATTGTCACAACTGTGCTCGGTCATCAGGGAGGGTTGGCCCACGAAAGTACAGGGCAAGCTGGCACCATTTCACTGGTTTAGGGACAACCTGAGCTGTTGGAATGGTGTGTGTGTGGCAAGGGGACACTGCACGCTAATCCCGGTGTCTCTGAGATCACGAGTTCTGGCGATGCTCCACAAGGGTCACCTGGGCGTGGTCAGGGTGAAGCAGCATTGCAGGGACTCAGTTTGGTGGCCTGGTATTGATAAAGACATTGAAACTATGGTAAAGAACTGTGTCCTGTGCTTGGAGAGCGGGAAAACCAGCGGACAACCCCCCCACCCTTGCGACCATTACCGTACCCAGAGGGCCCTTGGAAGCATATCCAACTAGACATCTGTGGTGAACTGCATACAGCACCCCTGGACAGCTGGTTTCTGCTTGTGGTCTACGATCTGTTTTCTAAATGGCTGGAGATGTTGTCCACTAATTCAGTCATGACCAATGTGTTTACGGGCTTCCTCTTGTCACAGTTTGCCAGATGGTGGTGGGGGTGTGTGTCTCAAATGCAATCACTACAGACAATGGCCCACAATAAACCATCTCTGGTGTTTGAGGAGTTTTTGGGCGCTGGGGACATGGAACACATCAAAACCACGTTCTATCACCACCAAGCCAATGGGAGCATAGAGCGTTTCAACAAGACTCTGAAAAACGGACTGAGAGCTCACTTGGTGAACGGCTTTACATTTCCGGACGCCCTCCAGAGCACACTCCTCCACTACAGGGCAGGGACCCTACAGGGTGCTCCCCGGTGAAACTCATGCTGAGGCACGAACTCCACTTCCCTTTGGACCGACTGAGACCACCCACGACCCCTTCTCCAGGGAGCATGGATTCTCCATGGGACTGGGTCATTGCTCAACAGCAAAAGATGAACCGGAACACGTTCGAGCTTTCCAACGGGTCACGGTGCCACTCCAGTCAACTCAGGAGGTCCCCACCTGAACAGAGTCCAGGAGCTACGGTGGAACGGACTGGTGTGGGTTGAGACTCATTGGATGCAGGCATTAAGGACTCACAGGTGTGGCTGATGGTGCCTGGAGCAGGGTCGTTTTCCAGGGGACGCTCAGCTAGAACATGTCAGAGGCCCAGGTACCTGGAGGACTATGTGTTAAAGACAGCATTAGCTATTGCGTGTTGGGAATGGGCGGGAGAATAATTTGCCCCAACATGGGGGAGGCGTTCTGGTAGTCTACTCAGACGCCCATTTGGTTGACTGAGTTTTGGCTGTTCAGTTGAAAAAAAAAATTACATTTGTTATTTATGTTCTGGGGGTTCTCCATTTTTGTGAGGGGGGGGATGTTGTGTTGGGATTTGACTTTTGTGGCTTGTCATAGCCTGGCAGGGGGGTTGAGGGTGATGACGTCAGGTGGGTTATGGCTAGATAATATATTGAGTTGTTTTTATATTAAAGTCAGTGTTCAGTTGAATGTGGCTTCAGTCTCATGTTATTCCGACATAACACCCCCCCTTTAAAAAGTCCAAAACCACTCACTCAATTAAGACCCTCCTCAATTTGGGACCCGAATGGCTCACAAACAAACAAAAGCTAATGTCTCTAAATGGCCTAACACTTTCACATGACAGAACCTAAAATAGAGCAGGTGGGTGGACTGCCATCCTGCCCGCACGGCCAAGTGGATTAGGCTGCGTTTCCACCAAGTGTGTTTTTTTGTCGCCCGACTGCCCTGAGTGTTTTTTTTTTTTTTTTCAGTGTTTGTGCACGACGCTCTGGGAAAAAAAAAAAAAAGTCTATGCCCTGTATCCCAGCAACAGCTTGTCACTCTCAGCTCAGCACTTCCGCTTTTCCTATTGTCAGACTTTCTACTGATTTTTTTTGATAGCAGTCTCTAAATAACAATGGACAGGAAATGTTTTCTAACGGCTCTGGATATAAAATATGATGACACCGAAAGCAGGAGTCTGAGTACAGACTAGTTTGGGCGTTCTATGTCTCGCCCACGCAGCAGTTCTGATTGGTTGCTTAAGGTCTGACATTGACAAGCTCAGCTGCAGTCTCTGAAAAGTTGAACTTTTTTCAACTCTGAGCGCCTTGAGCGCCACGACAAAAAACGGTCACCGCCGAGAGCATTACAGCACCAAGGGCGCTCAGCGCTGTAAACGCTGGACTATATAGAGAATGAATTGAAAATAGTCGCCCAGAGCAGAAAAAACACATTTGTTGGACATGCAGCCTGATTCTGCTGCCTGTTAAAGTAGGTCATAGTCCATTGATAACTAGAATTGTACGCCATGCTCCTAAACTAGAACAACAAAAAAAATCCCTTATATAACATTTTTTTTATAAACAACACCAGAACGTGACTCTCTAGCCACTAGCTATGGCTACTACCTCTCTTTCCTCTCCTCTGGTGTGCTCTCTCTGTCAGATGTTTAGCTACACCTCTGCCTCTTTTAGTGATAACGGTAAATGTAATAAATGTTGTCTTTTTGAGGTGCTCGAGGCGAGGTTGTCTGATTTGGAATCCCGGCTCCGCTGCATTGAAACACCGTCTGCGCCAGTTACTCTCGACGGACGCCCATTACCTGCAGCGGAGCTAGCTAGCTTAGGCCCCCCTGTCAGCGGTTCCCCGGCTCTCCTCAGCAGCGAGGAGACTGGGTGGGTGACGGTGAGAAGGAAGCCTAGTCGCAAAGCCCCGGTACACCACCAACCTGTTCACGTTTCTAATCGTTTTTCCCCGCTCAGCGACACACCCGCTGAGGAAAAAACTCTGATCATTGGCGACTCTGTAGTCAGAAACGTGAACCTAGAGACTCCACGGGTCATAGTCAATGTATTCCTGGGGCCAGAGCAGGCGACATCGAGTCAAATTTGAAAATGCTGGCTAAAAGTAACTGTAAATATTCCCAATTGTTATTCACCCGCATTAATGACATCCGTCTCCGGCAGTCGGAAGTCACGAAACTTAATATAGAAACGGTGTGTGAGTTTGCCAAAACGATATCTGCCACTGTAGTATTCTCTGGGCCCCTCCCAATCTGACCAGTGATGACATGTTTAGAGAGTCGCTCGTCATCCTTGAACCCGCTGGCTGTCTGTGTGGTGTCCTAAAAATGACGTGGGCTACATTGACAATTGGAGCTCTTTTGGGGAAAACCTGGTCTTATGAGACGAGACAGCATTCATCCCACTTTGGATGGTGCTTCTCATTTATCTAACAATCTGGCATCTTTTTATCCAAATTTCCAAAACCATGACTACTCAGAGTTTGGGACCACGAAGCAGAGTCGCAGTCTTACACGCCTCTCTGCAGCTCCTCTTCATCCGCCACCCCTCACTTAGTCCCCTGTCTTCCCCATCAGAGAATCGTTGTCTGCTCCCGTCCAAAGTGAATAAAAATATAATGTATAAGCATCCCAAAGTGATAAAGCAAAATATTGGTTAAAACTCAAATTAAACATAAAGCCTCTAAATTGATGATTTGGCCTCTGTTCCTCCTCATAATTAAAAATTAAATGTGGTTTGTTAAATATTAGGTCTCTAACTCCCAAGTCTCTGTTAGTCCATGATCTGTTAATTGATCATCAGATTGATTTAATTTCCCTTACAGAGACTTGGTTAGGGCAAGAGGATTATGTTGGTTTAAAGGAATCAACCCCCTCTGGTTATTTAAACTGTCAAATCCCAGAAGTCTGGTTGTGGAGGGAGGAGTAGCAACAATTTACCATTCCAAATTACTAGTTATGTAAAGCAAAAAACATGTTATAATTCCTTTGAGGGCCTGGTCCTCAGTATTGGGCACTTTAGCAATTCAGGTTAAACCCAATTTTATTTGCCATTGTTTATCGTCCCCCATCAACCTATTCAGAATTTTATCCGAATTTGCTGATTTCTTAGCTGATTTAGTGTTTGAAATCTGATAGAATAATTATAGTAGGGGACTTTAATATACATGTGGATGTAGATAGTGACTGCCTTAATGTGGCTTTTAATTCAATATTAGACTCGATTGGGTTTTCTCAGAAAGTAGAAATTCTACTCATTACCTCCACCATACATTGGACCTTGTTCTGACATATGGCATAGAAATAGAAAATCTTGTAGTGTCTCCTCATAACCCTGTACTGTCAGACCATTGTCTGTTAACCTTTGATTTTACTATTTCTGACTATTTGGCTCCTAAAAGAAAAATATTATCACAGTAGATGCCTCTCAGATGATGCTGTTTCCAAATTTATGCAGATTGTTTCCTCTATGCCATGTGTCAACACAACGGAAATAAGCTATAGACAGCTTGCTCCTTCTGTAATTGATAACATGGGTGGATAGTGTTTCAGCTTCTCTGCATCAGGCTCTAGACTTGGTGGCCCCCTTAAAAAAGAAAAAGTCTAATCAGAGATTTTTAACTCCTTGGTTCAACACAGAACTCGTAGCTTAAAACAGAAGACTCGTCAATTAGAAAGAAAATGCGCTCTACTAATTTAGATGAAATCTATTTAGCTTGGAGAAATCATCTTTTAATTTATAAAAAATCTCTTAGAAAAGCTAGAACAAGTTATTACTCTGCATTAATAGAAGAGAACAAGAATAATCCCAGGTTTCTTTTCAGTACTGTAGCCAGGATTGACAGAGAGTCAGGACTCTGTCAATCCTAGCATTCCCTTAGAGCTTACTAGTCAGGACTTTATGAACTTTTTCAATAATAAAATTTCATCCATCAGAGATAAAATCAATCAGATTCTTCCCACAGTGATACTTAAATACTGTAACTACTACAACTCCTTCTATTGATGTCTGTCTTGATGAGTTTACTCCAATCGACCTTTGTGAGTTAGACAAAGTAGTTTCCTCATCCAAACCTTCAACTTGTCTTTTAGATCCTATTCCTACCAGGTTATTTAAAGAAGTCTCCCACTTATTGGTAGCTTTATTCTTCATATAATCAATTCTTCATTAACTTTAGGCCATGTACCGCAGGCTTTTAAAACGGCTGTAATTAAACCCTTACTCAAAAAGCCAACGCTAGATCCAGGAGCTTTAGCTAACTATAGACCAATCTCTAATCTCCCTTTCATTTCAAAAATCTTAGAAAGAGTTGTTGCTACGCAATTATTTGACCACCTGCAGGGAAAAGGTTTACTTGAAGAGTTTCAATCTGGGTTTAGAATCCATCATAGTACTGAAACAGCCTTAGCGAAGGTCACTAACGACCTCCTCATTGCATCTGATAATGGACTAGTTTCTGTACTTGTCCTTTTAGATCTTAGTGCAGCTTTTGATACTATTGATCATAATATTCTACTTGATAGATTAGAACACTATGTTGGACTTAATGGAACTTCGTTGCAGTGGTTTAGATCTTATTTATCTGATAGGTTCCAGTTTGTTCATGTAAATGATGAGTTTTCTTTCAGTTCAAAGCTTAGTCATGGAGTTCCACAGGGATCTGTGCTAGGCCCTACTCTTTTTAGTTTATATATGCTTCCGTTAGGAAACATTATTAGAAAGCACTGTATACATTTTCATTGTTATGCAGATGACACACAATTATACCTGTCAATGAAGCCAGATGATACTAATCAATTAGCCAAGTTAGAAACCTGTCTTAAGGAAATCAAAGCTTGGATGACTTGTAATTTCCTGCTATTAAATTCAGATAAGACTGAAGTCATTCTTGTTGGTCCAAAAAACCTTAGAAATTCCTTTCCAAATCAAACTTTCAGTTTGGATGCAGTTACTCTTTCTCTTAATAGCTATGTGAGGAACCTTGGAGTTATTTTTGATCAGGATTTGTCCTTCATTCACATATTAAATTTGTTTCTAAGACTGGCCTTCTATCATTTGCGTATATTGCCAAGATTAGGAGCATCTTGTCTCAGAGTGATGCTGAGAAGCTGATCCACCTTTTGTTAGCTCGAGATTAGATTATTGTAATTCTTTGTTATCAGGCTGTCCTAAACATCTTTAAAAAGTCTTCAGCTGATCCAAAATGCTGCAGCAAGAGTTTTAACAGGTACTAGAAAGAGAGATCATATCTCTCCGGTTCTGGCCTCCCTTCATTGGCTTCCCATAGAGTTTAGAATTAAGTTTAAAAATCCTTCTTCTCACTTACAAAGCTCTAAACAATCAGGCTCCTTTTATTTAAAAAGATCTGATACTACCGTATTATCCTAACAGAGCACTACGCTCCCAAAATGCAGGATTACTTGTAATACCTAGAATCTCCAAAAGTACAATGGGAGGCAGAGCCTTCAAGTTATCAAGCTCCTCTCCTGTGGAATCAGCTGCCAATCTGGATTCGGGAGTCAGACTCGATCTCTGTTTTTAAGAATAGGGCTAAAACCTACCTTTTTGATATAGCCTACAATTAGGGAGGGATCATGTGTTTCTGAACCCTCCCTTAGTTATGCTGCTAATAGGTTTAGTCAGCCGGGGGGACCTCCAGTAATGCACTGGGCCTCACTCCTTTCCTCACTCTCTATGAAATTTTTTTTTTTTTGCTGGTCATTAACATTTGTTTGTTCTCTCCCATAGATTGAGTCCCCCATCATGCTGTTTGCTCTCTACATGTCTGTTCTTTTCTTCTTCTCTATCCCCTCACCCCCCAGCCAGTCGCAGCAGATGACTGCCCCTCCCTGAGCCTGGTTCTGCTGGAGGTTTCTTCCTGTTAAAAGGGAGTTTTTCCTCTCCACCGTCGCCAAGTGCTTGCTCACAGGGGATCGCCTGATTGCTGGGGTCTTTCTGCAACTGTGGGGGTCCCCCCTACAGTTGATAGTGCTATGAGATGACTGTTGTTGTGAAATGGCACTATATAAATAAAGTTGAATTGAATTGAATTGAACGTCAACATATACTATTTACAACCCAAGTTTTCCATTAAAAAAAAAAAAACATAACTGGCATGGGGGCCCAGGGCACCCTCTCAGCAGATGCGCCCCTGGAAAAAGCCAGTCTTTCGTGTGATGGCTGAACCTCCGGACGCTGAAGCCGCTCCTTCTCACCATTGACCTCGTCCCACATCCAGCCTCATCTCCCAGAGACTTCTCCCAGACATGCCAAAGCCGATTTGCATGCCACGCCGAGCCGTCAGACAGCCTGAAGTATGCTGCGCCAAGCTTGTCCACTATGCGCAGACACTCCCGATGCTCCCCAGGTTGTCGTCTGGCCCATCTTCGCCGTGGACATTCCTCATCTCGACTCCGAACCCAATCCTGGACCCTCAGTAGGGCCCGGCTTGGCTTGAGACATTGTTGTCCAGCACGCTTATCCTCCGTGCTTTTCGGTCCTCCCCCGACCTCTTTTGAGGCTGTTGTAGCGTGCGCCCTCATAGTCGGAGACCCCCCATCATCTTTAATGGCGAAACCCAGTCCGTAAAATAAATCACAGCCCATGATGTTATCACCCTGTACTGTCACATGGAACGTGAAGCCGGTCACCGTCGCAGACTCGTACCAAACAGTCAACTCCAAAGTCCCGACCGTGTCCAGCCTTCCACCTCCACAATCGTACAATGGTGCTGGGTTACCTTTAATTCTGTGGTGAGGAAAAAAACTTCTTCACCGTGGCCCAATTCAGAAATGACCCCTCCGCCCCGGTGTCAATCATCAGTGGCAGCGCCATGTTGTGAAGCCCCACTGTGCAAAACATGTATCCGTTCATGTTGGGGGACACCATGTGGATGGTTGTCGGGGGCGGGCTGAGCAATTTATCCTGTGGGCTTTCCTACTTAACTTCATGGCACACCCTGGCAAAATGGTTCAAGCGACCACATTGGTTACAACATGTTCTTCTCGCTGGACAGTCCTTAGCCTTATTTTGGTGCTTAGCAGACCCACAACCCATGCAAAGGAATTTTCCCAGGGCAGACCCCCGGCTGGTAGCGTTTGCGTCTGCATCTTCATCGTCCAAGCTATCTTCGCTATCCATGTCTGTAACATTTGGCGTGCAAGAGGCTCCAGCGGCTGCTATGACTGGTGTCCAGTTAGCTCCGGAGCTACCTTGCCCGTGGTTTCCATTTGGAGAGCTAGCTTGATGCCTCTGGCTAACGTGAGGTCCTTACATACCGTGAGTAGCATAGCACGCAATTCGGCACTTCAAGTATGTATGCCAGCTAGTCATGAATCATTTCTTCTTCCAGTGCTCCAAAACAACAATTGCTGGCAAGCTGCCTCAAATCGGCGACAAACTGCCAGACGGGTTCACCTACCCGTTGATGTCGCTGCTGAAAGTGGATCCTCCGGACCGTCACATTTTCCAGGGTGTGGAAGTGGCTAGCTAGCAGCTCTGCTACCTCTTCGTAGGTGTCCGCAGCAATGAGCGTTCGCAGAATTCGCTGGCCCTCTATGCCTAAATTGTGAACCAAAAGCGCCCTGGCCTGTAGCTTATCGAGCTCCCTGAGACCCAGCGTGGCGACATAGTTTTGGAAGGCTTCAAACCACCTAGGCTAGGGCACCGGCGGGTCCCCAGGCACCTCGAGAAAAAGGCGAATAGGAGCTATGCACGCCTCCATGGTTTAAGCCGACGTCGCCAATGTTATGTGTGAAATTACCCTGGATCACAGTTGAGGCGAGATGACTTGTGGAACGCAGCTTTATTGGACTCCCTGGATATCACGGCCACAAACAGGGCCCCAGCCAAGGCACAGGCAAGGCAAGAGAAAGTTAGATGGCCGACCCGGCCTCATATAGGGCGGGGCGAGACGTCACCGGAGGTGCGCGTCACCATCTCACACGTCACAGTGAGATACATATTTCACACATTGGTCCACTGTCACTGTGAACGGAGTTGGGCTAGACCCCTGTAAAGGAGAAATCGTGGACAGTCTGCTCCACAGGTCGGTCTTCTGTACTGCTCCAGTCCACACCACAAGCTGGTGGGAAGAAATACCGTGGTGGGTGGTGACCTCTCATAGCCCAGAGCAAAGACAGACTCAGTTGGATGTTTCTTCACGCTAACTCCAACGTCAACTTGCCATGGACGAACAGACAGCAGCCAGCAGAACACAACTGTCCCCGCTCTCAGCAATCAGATCATCGGGACAGCTGACCCTGATCCCAGCAGCGGTCCCAGCGGTGAGTAGCCCCAAACACCAGCTCCTATCTCTGTGGTTAAACAGGAGTATTTTTAGAGCAACAAGCTCCCGTTTCATGTCTGTAGTTGTTCAAATGTAAGTGTTCTTACCACACAGAGAAAAAGTGACACTGATGTGTTGCTGTAAAGAACAAATGAAGCTTCTTCTCAAGTGAACTTTCTTTTATCTTCATTTTATCTGATTCACTTATATGCTGTTGTGATATGCAGCTACTTCATGGAAGAAAATCCTCCAATTATGTATTATTAATGGGCTGGTCCAGGGGTGTCAAACCTATGGCCCGTAGGGAAAAAAAACGGCCCACCAGGGGGTCCAAGTTTTTCTCTGTGAATAAAAAATTTACTAGCTTTATTTCTAGTAAATTTCTGAGTGTTTCTACTAATTAGAATTGTTCATGTAAATTGTATGTGAAGTGTATAAGGCAAAATAAATTTATTTATACAGCACAATTCAACAGCAAAGTCTTTCAAAATGCTTTACATAAAAAAGGTCATTTACATTTAAAAAGGTTGTACATTTATTCAACTAACTAAATGTGATAGTCAAATTTGATCATATTAACCATAATTTTCCAACTACAAAATTGTGGCTAGTGAAAAGGCTGAGGGGCTAGTGACTTTGGAAAATTAATACCCACAGTGGCCAGTGAGGAAAAAACTTAATGTCACACCCTGACATGTCCCAGTAGTATTCAGCGGGCTGAAATGCGTCGATATAGAGACACTGTCAAAAGAGGGACTGTGATTGGTTAGAGGTTTGCCTCCTTTCGTTGTTTTTTTTTTTTTTTTCAGTGTAAGGAGACAGTGAATTTAAACAAATATATAAACTGATGTCTGATTGGCTAAATAATTTCAGAAAGGATTCTCACCTCCTTAGCAAAAAACAAAAACAAAAAAAAATTCTGATTGGCTGATTAATGATTCCACAGTGGCAAGCCTGTTTTTATGTCTTATGGACTTCTGACAGGATTCTGACATCTTACACAATAATATAGATATAATATAAAATATATTTATTGTCACAATATTTGAATCATTTCTTCTCCTTTTCTTCTCAAACCTCTCTTGCATCCTCCCATGAGGTGCCGCTGTATGTGACTAATTTTGTTACAAAATTAAACTCTAGTTGTATTTTGAAAATAAAAATTAAAACCATTTTCAAACAAATGTGTAAAGTTGTTCTCATTTCTTTAAAATGTAATGTCCGGGGGTCTTTCAGTGAAACTGGGGGCCCAAACCAGCCCTGTTGACCTGAGTGAGCTTCCTTCAGACCTGCAGGTCCTCCTGGAGGTTTTTGTCAGGCTTTCCCAGCAGCTTCAGTCACTGTGGTACGTAGACACGGTGAAAAACACTTGTACAAAAACTGTTGAACTGTTTCTCTATGGGAGGCTCGTCTCAGCAGCTCAACGCGGTTTGAGGGTTCTTCTTATCGGCTCCTGTGGTTCCTGCCGTGAGAACAGAGCTCTTATCTGATGGGACTGAACATCAGTCTTCCCTCGTCTGCTATCAGAGCTTACAGAGTTAAATCGAGAGTTCGACACTTTCGAGGTTTTGCAATATTTTAGTCTCAGCTGCCTTCTACATGCAGCATTTAACCAACATGGCTAACATCATGTGTTGTTTTGTCTTTTATTATAGAAATTAATTAGTGGGGAAAGCTTTACTCATGATTAATCGTATTTAGATGACAGGCAGCTCGTTTCTTCTGAATCACATCAGTCTAACGAGGGTTTGAGTGTGATTAATCATGATAGAAGTTTATAGTGCCATGAACTGCACACAGCTCTCTCTCACCTATGTGCCGACTATAGCAAAAAATGTGTAATTGTGTTTAAATGATTAACTTGCCAGTGTGATTAATTGCAGTTAATTCTGGTTAACTTGACAGCACTAAAACTGAAAAATGAGTTAAGGCTGATTGACATTAAAAAGTTGGTCAGGTCCACTGTCTCTCCTCTTGCCATAGTAAACCCTACCTTAGTGTCATTCTGGGAAACGTCAGTCAGGCTGATTACTGAGCCAAGCTACTTAAACTGTTCACACTTTTATTGGTTCACCGTCCGTGGTGGCGTCTTCTTCTCTGTTCAGGGTCATGGCGTGTCACTGAGGCGTTGATCTTCAAGTTAACAGTCAGACGGTGCTTTCTCACCAGTTCTGCTGGATCCTTTCGTTCCTCTTTGCTCCTCACTAACAGAGTGGTGTCGTCAGCGTATCTGATCATCCATGTCCACCTGGTTCTGGGAGCTCTTCTTCAACCACTCTCATGATCTTCTCTCCAGCTGCACTGAATAGGATTGGGGACAGGAGCCCCCCTGTCTCCCACCATTTTGAAATGGAATATCTCCAGCTCTCGGAGTTCCCTTTGAATCCCTTGGTAGTTCAGTAGAGCTACTAGAAAAATTCAACACATGCATCCATTTTTGAGGCCAGAGGGTCAAAGGTCAAGGTTACTGGATTAAAAAAAACTAACTGATGTATTTTAATAGTTTTTATCATGATCAGGTCTTGTCTGCACATTGCCCTCACCTTCAGTTCTACTTAAAGGCCAAATGTCACGTAACAGGGTACTTTAAATGTCTTGAAACTAGATATAAAAGGGAACCGATCCGTTCGGGTCTTGGTGCATATGCTTCAGTAACGCCGGAATATTTGTTAATTTAAAACTGCCGCGCTTGGCCTGACGTTCCTACTCACGGCCCCTGGAATCGCCTGGGGAAGAAGGCGGAAGTGACGAAATTGATTGTACCTTAGTTTGATGCTTGGGGTATCCCGATTGATTGTTTATATGGAGAGTGGAAGATTGAAGTGAGCAACAAGAAAGAAAAAATTGGATATTTCACCCATACCTTAAAACGGGGCTATAAGGGACAGCTGGGTAATAAGGGACACTTTTCTGGGAAATGTTTTCATACCTGTCAAGTGAGACGCTTTCGCCGTATTTTAATACCGTAAAACGCGGCTATAAGGGACGGCGGGGTAATAAGGGACACTTTTCTGGGAAATGTTTTAAATGTAATTCGTGTTGTTATTGTCAAATATTTTAAGGATTCATGGATATTTGACAATAACAACACAACTCAGCGTCTGGCTCAAAATAAAAAAAGCAGAATTCTGTATTTGTAAGGCGATTCCTCTCTGTTCCACAGCCGCAAGACAGCTGAAAGTGTTAAGCCATCAGCCTAATGACTTCTCATTGTAGTGATAATAGCTCCCGCTGAGCCATCTGCCTGCCCCGACAATCAGCCTAATGATTGAGTCCACACTTCTAACAGTAGTGATAATAGCTCCCGCTGAGCCATCTGCCAGCCCCCCTAGCTGTGGGGGATCACACACATGACGTGTTCCTCAACACACTCAATTTTTTTTCCCGTATATTTTTCTTTTGGGCGTACAGAAATGGCAATACGCCCATATTTGCTAAAATTGCATTTTCCCCGTATTAAAATGCGGTGAAAACGTCTCTCTTGACATGTATGCGCCTCCATTCTCATTGATCTGGTCAATTTCTTGACAGCAGCAGCTGTCCTCCACTGTAATAATAATGGCTTCCGAAAAATCAATATTTATGGGGCGCCCTCGACAGACCCCCTTCGGCTTCCCAATTCTGGAGGCGATTAATGTCCAATTCAATGACATTTTCCACTGGTTCTGCTCCCTGGTCATCGTCGGAACTATTGTCATCAGACAAAGCATCTGATTCCGTCTCGGACGGCTCGAACCTGTAAGGTTCTATGCCTCTGTCACTGTCTGAACCACTGACAAAAAAAAAGAAAAAAAAAAGACAAAACTAAACTAATTTGTTCACAATCGCTGTCACTTTCCGTCATGATTGTCCAATGTTGATAAGTGTGAATGTGGATAGGCAGGGCAGCCAGGGTGAAATTTGTGACGTCAAAAACATGGGCGTGGTCTGGATTGGCTGTCACAAGCCAGCGAGCAAGGCGGGGACTTCGCCTGGTGTATTTTGTGCAATTATGTAAATAAGGGTGGGTGATATGGTCTCCGGTATGAATATTTGGTTTAAGCTATGTGTATTTTATCTAAATTCGTTGTCATTTAGAAAAAAAAATGTGACATTTGGCCTTTAACCCTAGTTATGATTTTTATTAATCAAGTCCTCAGGTAGCTCTTATCCTGTTATTCTGACCATTACTCCTGTGCTGCTCATCATCCTGGGTTGACCTTTATTTTGACAGTGTCCTGGGTTATTTCCTGTCCATTTGTTGGTTCTTATGTTAATTACTTACAGCTGTGCCTTATTGTCCCAATCATCCCCTTCCCGATTTATACGCCTCAAGCCCTACCCTACCCTCAGTGTGGTGATCTACACCCACTACCCACTCTGTCATTATAGCAATAATACATTTTATTTATGTCACACTTAACACATAACCCACGGACAACAGATGGAAATTAACCACTGGCTACAGTCTGGCAAGTTTACAGTGATTAATGTCAATGTCCAGCAGCTTGCACTGTCCTAACAACAGCAACTTATATTTAAAGTAAATAAATCTCAAAGTTCCACATACAGTCATGTGAAAAAAATAGGACACCCTGCATAAGCCTCTGTGTGTGTGTGTGCGTGTGTTTTAACATATTTGGACATATGGATATATACTATCAATGATAAAAATACTGGGAGATTCATAAAATACAACAATTAAAAATTCAAAACTTTTTCAGATTTTCTGTAAAATGTAGTTCTGAACAAATAGTGAAGAATAAATTAGGACAGCCCCCATCTTTTTTAGGACACCCCCAACATTCATTCCCACTTAAAATTGACATGATATCGGGCTCAGGGAACACACACACAGGCTCGGGAAGATTTAAAGCTTTTATTCAAGCAACAGGTTGTGTTTGAGTGCGTGAGTGGAAGTGTGAATGTAGTGTGGGTGAACAGCATGCGTCAAGGGCGGAGCAGCTCGCCGTGCAGCCAGGTAACCCTGAGAAGAGAGCAGAGCAGAGGGTTAACTGCAGTCACACACCCAGTGGGTAATAACCACAATGTTATGCTCACGTGCAGGCGAGAAGGTGGCTGGCATTGGCGTTGCAGCTGTAACCTGGAGGAGAGCGCGGCTGCGCACTCCCGACAAGCTGGTGCGATGAAGGCAGCGGTGAGGCGAGGAGGAGGAATTCCGCCACCCTGGAGATCCACCTGTGCACAGGGGAGAAGCTGGAGAGAAGGTAAGGTGAGGAGTACAGCGTACGTGCTTGGAGAGCGATGGACTGGTCGGTGCAAACCGGAACAGACGCTGAGGTTTTGGGAGCGTTGTAGAGCAGACGACTCCAGGCCGAAGCAGAAGGCAGAGGGTTTTAAATAGCCAGTCACTGATGAGGCGCAGGTGTGCGCGCCGCTGGTGCTGATGACTGGCGAGAGCGAGGTGTAACAAAAATGGCTAAAATAAATTTAAAAAAAATTGAGCATTTAACAATAAACAACTGAATTTTTAAAGGGGTGTCCTAATATTTTTACATGACTGTAGTAAAAACAGTTAAAGGAACATTATAAAAATAATAAAACAGGACCAAAAGATTTCTTAAAAGACTCCACTGTCGTTGGTGCTCTCAGGTGGTCAGGCCTGGAACACTCCTTCTCCATTTGTGTGAAGCTTAGTCCTGGGGTGTGTAGTCGGTTGGTATTTGTGGAGTGGAGGCTTCTGGTGTGCTTCTATTCAGTCCTCACACTGACCGAGAGCCAGTGGAGACAGCGGATGTGGTCATATTGGCGTGATGTGGTCATGTTGCTTCCTCTTCAGGATCCTGGCAGCACTGTTCTGGATGTACTGGAGTCTCTGGATGTTCCTGCCAGGAACCCCAATGAGGAGCACATTCCAGTGGCCCAACCTTGAGGAGATGAAGGCGTGGACCAGCTTCTCAGCATCTGGTAGGGAGAGGAAGGGCAGAGTTTGGCTGTTTTTCACATGACAGAAGGCACTTTTACAGTTGTTGAATGTGATGTTCAAATCAGACTCCGAGGTTAGTAAGAGATGAAGAAAGTGGAATGGTCTGGCCAGCAAGTGAGATGCTGGTGTCAGTTGGTGTGGAGTGCCAGTGAGTTTGGCCTCAGTTTTGGTGCTGTTTAGCTGAAGAAAGCCTTACCCAAGTGTGCACCAGGTTTGGTCCAATCTCATTTGCCAGTCAGCCAAGTGTTTGTCCTGCCGTGCAGCTTCGGTTATTGTTTCCAGCCCATAAGCTGTGTTCTGGTTATTTGTGAATAAAATTATCTACAAATGTCACCTGGCGATTGGGTCCTTTTAACTGTCAGATTTCACATGCCCCTAATGGCACAGCGCAGTAATTGCACCTGTCAACTGAATCTGTCATCCCAGCTGTCCCCAGCTGCACTGAGGATTTGTACTGATCTGCCAGTTCAGAAGGTGGCAGACACGCATTGGAGGAATCATGGCTGACATGGAGTACACCAAAGAAGAAGAAATCCTTATTCTTCTTTGCCTTTTTTCCTGTTTTTAGCTTCATTTATTTATTCATCTTCTTTCGCTTAATCCTTTTCGGGTCACGGGGGTGCTGGAGCCTATCCCAGCATCTTTGGGCGAGAGGCAGGGTACACCTTGGGCAGATCGCCAGTCCATCGCAGGGCCAACACAGAGACAGACAACCATTCACTCTCACAATTATACCTAAGGACAATTTAGAATCCCCAGTTTGATGCCAATTAACCTCACTTGCATGTTTTTGGCATGTGGGAGGAAACCAGAGAAATCCCGGAGTAAACCCACGCAGACACGGGGAGAACATGCAAACTCCGCACAGATCACCGTTGGTCGGGGGCTGGGATCAAACCCAGGATCCCCCAGCCAAGGGTGAGTTGCTGTGCTGCCACAGTGCTTTGAGCTTATGAAACCAATATGGCCGCCATGCATCGTTAGATAAAACTGCGTCATACACGAAAAATTGCCGCAGAATACAAACGAAATTGAAGTGGGATAATCATAAGAGTTTGTTGATGTGATAGAGAGTGTAAATGACCGATAGAATGCAAAATAACGACCACGATGGACATAAACGGACTGACCACGGCAACAGGCGAACCCCCCTTCACTAGCGATAAGTGACAAATTTCTTTGTTTCTTTACATTGTACTTATTTTCTGGTTCATATACTTTGAAGATAAGATAACGACATACCCCAGTAGAAAAAATGGTGTCAAAAAACAAAACCATTCTTTGTGTAAATATGTCCAAATTCCACTTTTGCCTGAGTTATGTAATTCAATATAGCTGCTGCATCATTATGCAAAATAGATGCATACATTTATTCCTGTCTGAAACTTTGGATAATATTCTACATCTTTCTAATTGACAGTTAGCCATTATTTCTTGCAACTTTCAAGTTATAGCCTTGAAAATCTGAACTATTTTTTGACAAAAAATCTTTACCACTTTTGACCACTAGGGCTTATGTCGCCAAACGGTGCCTAGGACAGTTAGAGGGAGTGGCAAACATAACAGTTTTAGGCTACTTGGTATTTGATCTGCATGTAATAGTCCATCCATCCATCCATCTTCTACCACTTTTCCGGAGGTCCAGGTCGCGGAAGCAGCAGTTCAAGCAGAGAAGCCCAGACTTCCCTCTCTCCAGCCACCTGCTCCAGCTCTTCAAAGAGGATACCAAGGAGTTCCCAGACCAGCTGGGGACAGTCTCTCCACCGAGTCCTGGGTCTGCCCCGGGGTCTCCTCCCAGTGGGACGTGCCTGAAACACCTCAAGTGGGAGGTGTCCAGGAGGCATCCTAATCAGATGCCCATACCAACTCAACTGACTCCTTTCAATGTGGAGGAGCAGCGGTTCTACTCTGAGCCTCTCCCGAATGACTGAGCTCCTCACCCTGTCTCTGAGAGTGAGTCCAGCAATCCTACGGAGAAAGCTCATTTCAGTCGCTTGTATCTGCGATCTCGTTCTTTCGGTCATTACCCAAAACTCATGACCATAGGTGAGAGTAGGAACAAAGATTGACTGGTAAATCAACAGCTTTGCCTTAGAACTCAGCTCCCTCTTCACCACAACAGACCAGTACAACGCCCGCATCACTGCAGATGCTGCTCCAATCCGTCTGTCAATCTCTTGCTCCATTCTCCCCTCACTCGTGAATAAGACCCCAAGATACTTAAACTCCTCCACTTGGGGCAGGAGCCTGTCCCCAACCCAGAGAGGACAATCCACCTTTTTCCGGCTGAGGACCATGGACTCGGACTTGGAAGTGCTGATTCTCATCCCAGCCGCTTCACACTCAGCGACAAACCGTCCCAGCAAGAACTGTAGGTCATTGCTGGATGAAGCCAACAGGACAACATCATCTGCAAACAACAGGGATGCGATCCTGTGGTCACCAAGCATGACACCCTCCGTTTCCTGGCTGTGCCTAGAAATCCTGTCCATAAAAATTATGAACAGGATTGGTGACAAAGGGCAGCCCTGGCGGAGTCCAACTCTCACTGGGAATGAGTCTGACCAAGTGTTGACAATACAAACCAGACTCTCACAACAGTCGTACAGAGACTGAACAGCTCGTAACAACAAGCCCGATACCCCTGATGTAATAGTCTTCGAAGATTATCCATGGTATCTTCATTTTTGAGCTACATTTCAGTTTCGTACTCTGTTTTATTCAACATTTCCCACCAAACTGGAGTCAAAGTATCTGGGAATTCTTCACATATGTATTAATACCCTCATTACACAGGGGTGGAGATCATTGAGCCATCACTGAGTGATGGCAAAATGGCCACATCTCCCAATGGTCTTTCAATGATCTCTCAGCAATCACCAAGATCTCTTAATGATCTTCATTAATCTCTACAGTCCTCAAAGTTGTGGCTCATTCCACAACAGTTTCTCAATGATCTCCACATCTGTGTAAAGTGGGTAGAAGAGCAGTAGAAACCTCTCAAATAAATATACCTTTTTGGTCACCCAACAAACTCTCAGTGATCCCTCAGCGATCTCTCAAGGATCTTTAAAAGATCTCTGTAGATCACCATGACAGTCATACAGCAATCTCCCAAATATTTACACAGAAAAGGCTTTGTTGAGGCTTTTGAGGATCGTTGAGAGATTGGGTCAATTTTTGTTCTCTCGATAGTCACCCAATGATCTCCGTCTGTGTAAACTAGCCCTAAGTGCAGTCTGTACTCATCCAGTGAGTCTTCCTGATGGCCCATACACAAATATGGACCAACACGAACACTAATATGTAGTATTTATATGTAATCAAATTAACGAGAGCAGTGCCCACCTGAAAAATGATGAGGAAGTCTGGAATGTAAAATATAAAGAACTCATACGGTTCCTTACACTTCTGCAGGGAACTGTTTCATTGACAGAGAATCATTCCTGGCTGCATGTTTATGACCTCATTATTTTAAAGGGACTGCTGCCCTCTGGTGAGCAGATGCGTATTAGGAGTAAATAAATCCTTCAAACACTATTCCATGTCATGTTTACAACAGGCACCAGCAGATCCTGGACAGGACCCCCACTCAGCTGTGAAGGATCTGTGCTGTGATTTGTTCACCAGGACTTCAGTTCCTGTTCCTGGAAGGTAAAACTTTTGCAAATTTATGAGAAAAAGTTGCAAATTTATTAGAAAAATATGGAAATTTCTGGTAAAAAGTTGCAAATTTTCAAGAAAAACAATTGCAAATTTACAAGAAAAATATGGTAAAATTTCTGATAAAAAGTGGCACATTTACAAGAAAAAGTTGCCACTTTATTACAAAAAGTTGAAAATTTAATGTAAAAGAGTTATAGATTTACAAGAAAAAGTTGCAGATGTAAAAGTAAAACCAATGCAAATTTATTAAAAAAAGTTGCAGATTTACAATAAAAAAGACTAAAATTTATGAGAAAAAAGTTTTAAAGGTATGAGAAAAGAAGCTACAAATTTACACGAAAAAAAAGCAGAATTAAAGGAAAAAAGTTGCAGATTTAGCAATAAAATCCAGTTTGTAAGTCAACTGTGTCAAATATAAAAGAAAAATAATCTATTGTGTGGCTCCATGCAGATTTTTGTTGATCAAATGTGCTCAGAAGGGCGCTTTTACTCATAGAGGTTGTTGATCCAGTGGACGCTGTGTGGGATTGTGTTCTATAGGAACAGATGGAGAAAGGCAGAGTAGACAATGAGAAGCAGCAGGACTGTGGACAGAAACACCACATGTGAGCTGTTGGTGCCACTGCAGATTAATATTGACTGTGATGTCTATGCTGGAGTCTTCAGCAGACCAGAGAAGTTCAGCAGTAAGATTCTCCCTCTGGTGGATGTCGTGTAGTATTGTCTTGTTTTTGCTCCAGAGGCTTTTGTTCAGGGTTTTGCTGTTTCCTGTCACTGTGGGCCTCACAGCACAGTTCTACACAGCAGAGTCAGTCACTGCAGCAGAGATGTTCAGGTGGACTTCTTTCTTCTCCACTCTGAAGGTCAGTCCAGGAACTGGATTTTCCACCTCTGACCCCAGTGCTGAGTGTGAGATGAAGAACTGTGGTGGTTTTCCAGCATGTTGTTGATACCAGACATACCAAGGAGCAGCGCTGCCACCAACATCATCATGTTACCACAGTTGGTCCGTTTGAGTCTGTGTCGTGTCTGATGGTGACACCTGCTTCCCTCTCACATCAGGCAGAGCCTCGTCATGATGATGTCACTGTGACACAACACCACCACTCAGCCGCTTTAACCTCCCGACACCTGCTTCACTGTCACAGGCTAACTGAAACATATAGCAGCATCTTTGGCAGAGAGGCCAGGTCCAGCCTGGTCCGGCACACAGACAGACAACCATCTCACCCTGTTATACCAGAAGTACTTCAGACTCTGCATGCATCACTGTCATTACCCTGATAAAGCTTCGTTGCCACTGCAGTTTTGGATTATTTGTATTTTACATTTAGGGGCAGATTTACTGATGTGATGTGCCATCGCAAAACCCTGTTTTGGGGTTAAAAAAACTACTGCTGAGATTTACTAAAGGGCGCAGGGCAAAATTAGCGGTGGAAAGGCGGGGACTATGTTATTTTTCCTCCTGGCCTCATTGCATATATACAGTGGTGTGACAAAGTGTTTGTCCCCTTCCTGATTTCTCATTTTTTTGTATGTTTGTCACACTTAAAGGTTCAGGTTCCTTTAGTTGTACCCGTAGGTAGATTTGTTTTGCAGTCAGGTGAAATCCTTTTAGACACATATCTACAAACCACAATTACAATTAACATGAGCACAAACACAAGCACACATGAAGCTGATTATAAACACGATTAAAGTACTAAAGGCTCCACCAATCAGGACATAGGACAAAGAGATGAGAGAAAAAACAAGGAGATAAGAGAGAAGGTTCATATTAAAAAGTTAAAGACTAGTCAAAGAGGTTAAAAACTCAAAAGTCTAAAACCCAATATAAGATTTAGAACCCAAATAAAAAAAACTGCAAAAATAAGTAAATATAAAATAAAAATTAATAAATAGGTAACTAAATTATGTGCAATATATTGATACATCTTATTCAACTCTTTGACAGCAGCAGGAACAAACTGTTTTTGTAGCGCTGGGTTCTACTTTTTGGGACAGCAAACCTCTGTCTGGAGGGAAGAAGCTGAAAGTGGCAGTGCAAAGGGCGGGAGTCATCATTTAAAATGGAGGTAGCAATCCTCTGTACTTGTCTGGTGTACAGGGATGTCTGGCTCACCTGTGACTCACCAAGCAAATGACTAGACCATCGAATTACCTGATCCAAGGATTTCCTCTGTTTCAGTTTTATCTGACCAAACCATGACACTAAAGAAAAGGATAAAACAGATTCAATAAAAGCCCAATAAAACATTGTCATTATGGTTCGGTCTATTTGGAACAGTGCAAGTTTCCTTAAACAATGCAAATGTTGCTGACCCTTTTTGCACACCCTTTCACAGTTCTCTTCAGAGTTTAAATTACAATCAATAATCGTCCCAAGATATCTGTAAGATTGCACACATTCAGTGGTCTGGCCTTTTAGTAAAGTGACTTTGTGCCTGGGAGTTTTTCTCCTAAAGTCAATAATCATATCTTTAGTTTTTGTCGTATTCAGCTGCAGGTAGGAATCCTCATGTGTCATCCCACCATCGGTCGGACCAGCTTTTACCATCAACACAGCGGACACACGGAGGACCCTATCCAGAGTCAACCCACGCAAAGCTGCAGGTCCAGACAACATTCCGGGACGTGTGCTCCGAGACTGCGCGTGCTAGTTGTCGGATGTCCTGACTGACATTTATAACATCTCCCTGAGTCAGGCCATCGTTCCCAGATGCTTCAAGACCCCTATCATTGTACCGGTGGCAAAGAAACCAGTGGTGTCCTGTTTGAATGACTATCGTCCTGTTGCACTTACACCAATTGTGATGAAGTGTTTTGAACAGCTTGTCAAACCACACATCACAGCCTGCCTCCCTGCATCACACGACCTTCTCCAGTTTGCATATCGTTCAAACCGCTCCACGGAGGATGCTATAGTCATCACCCTACACTCTGTCATCACCCACCTGGACCAGAAAGACACCTACCCAGACTCCTGTACATTGATTTCAGTTCAGCATTCAACACCATTATTCCCCAGAGACTGATGGAGAAATTACTCCTTCTCGGTCTGAACACCGCCACATGTCTCTGGATCCTGGATTTCCTGACTGAGAGACCTCAGTCTGTCCGGGTTGGAAACAACATCTCCAATTCTGTCACGCTGAGTACCGGATCCCCTCAAGGCTGTGTACTCAGTCCACTGTTGTTTACACTTCTAACACATGACTGTGTATCCAGACACGAGGGGAACCAGATTATTAAGTTTGCAGATGACACCACGGTGGTGGGACTTATCCAGAGGGATGAGGAATCAATGTACAGGGAAGAAGTGAGAGACCTGGAGGGCTGGTGCAGGGAGAACAATCTGGTGCTCAACGTGGACAAAACGAAGGAGATGATTATCGACTTCCGGCGGTCACAGCCTGAGCACGCCCCCCTCAGCATCGGCGGCCGTTTAGTGGCGAGAGTAGAGAGCATCAAGTTCCTCGGAGTGCAGATCTCGCAGGACCTGACCTGGAGCAAGAATTCCTTGGAGATCAGGAAGCGGGCTCAGCAGAGACTGCACTTCTTGAGGAAACTCAAACAGGCCTCTCTCCCCATCTGTATCCTCAGGACCTTCTACAGAGGTGTGGTGGAGAGTGTTCTGACGTACTGCATTGCTACATGGTACTCCAGCTGCAGTATGTCAGACAAAAAAGCCCTGCAGAGGATAGTCAAGGGGGCGGAGAGGGTAATTGGAGTCTCCCTCCCCTCTGTCCAAGAACTTTTTCAGAACCGTTGTAGGAGCAGGGCACTGAACATTGTCAAGGACCGTTCTCACCCTCTGCGTAAACACTTTGAACTTCTTCCATCTGGTAAACGATTCCGGAGCATCAGAGGTAGAACCACCAGACTGATCAACAGCTTCCTTCCACAAGCTGTCAGGATGCTGAACAGTTGACCTGGAATCTCTCATACACACTACTGCACCTACGGACATTTTGTATATTATAGTTATTCTTTTTTTTTTCCCCCAAGTATGTCTCAGGGATGTGTGAATGGATGGGGGGGTGGGGGTGGGGGGGAGCTATGTGGGAATGTGTCTTAAATCATGCTGCTTCTTATATGGATGCCGAGAGAAACGCAATTTCATCTTGCCTGCACTACAGTTGTATGTACAGCAGTATGACAATACAGTTTGATTTGATTTGATTTGATTTGAAAAGGTCCTTGTCATTTTGCTAACAGCTTACTCTCATTGATTGGGAGGAGTATAAGTACCTCTCCCGGATGACTGTCATCCGGGAGAGGCTCAGAGTAGAACCGCTGCTTCTCCACATTGAAAGGAGTCAGTTGAGGTGGTATGGGCATCTGATTAGGATGCCTCCTGGACGCCTCCCACTTGAGGTGTTTCAGGCACCTCCCACTGGGAGGAGACCCCGGGGCAGACCCAGGACTCGGTGGAGAGACTATGTCTCCAAGCTGGTCTGGGAATGCCTTGGTATCCCCTCTGAAGAGCTGGAGCAGGTGGCTGGGGAGAGGGAAGTCTGGGCTTCTCTGCTTGAACTGCTGCCTCCGCGACCCGGACCTCCGGAAAAGTGGTAGAAGATGGATGGATGGATGGATGGAGTATAAGTACCTTCTGTCCAGGATCAAATGACCTCTGCCTGGCTGATCGGTCATACCAAACCTTTTGATGTTGCTGGGCATCCTCCATGTGTGCTTGGGCTAGCTCACACATCCTCTCCAGTCAATCTCACATCTGGACAACATATGAGATTATATTAACAACAACCTCCCTTCCCTGGTTCACCTCCCATGTCTCTTTCAGCAGAAACATTGTGCCTCTTACTTCATAAGCATAAAACAGTTCAAAGGGAGAAAAACCAGCAGAAGCTTGGGTTACTTCTCTATATGCAAAGAAGAGGTAAGGCAGCCACTGATCCCATTCTGTACATCCACAGAATGGGATCCACACAGAACATCCACATGTTGTGTTTCATCCACAAATTTATGCAACATTTACTTCAAGGTCTGGTTGAAACATTCAGTCACGCAATCTGTTTGAGGGTTATATGTAGTTGTTCTCAGGCATTTAATACCAAGAAGTTGATATACTTTTGTTAGTAAAGTGGACATGAAGTTTACGTCAAACAGATTCATTTTGTCTTCTTTCAATTATTTATCCTTTTTTTTTTTTCCTTTGAAAGACAAAAGTAAAATAGAAAGATGTCTTTCTATTGATGAAGGCTGCAGTGCAGTTGAAACATGTAAAGAAGGTAAAGACATCTTTCTATTTTACTTTTGTCTTTCAAAGGAAAAAAAAAAAAAAAGGATAAAAAATGGACATGAAGTTTGTTTCCCGATCTGTCAGGATCTCAAGAGGAAATACAACCCTTGAAAAAAAAACAAAAACAAAACTGCACCAAACAAAAAGCCACAGACTTTGCCTTTATTGACTTAAAAGGAAAAACTTCAGGATATTTTGTGGCATAATCTGCTATCAAATCAACCTCTACTGTCATATTGCTGTACATACAACTGTAGTGCAGGCAAGATGAAATTGCATTTCTCTCGGCATCCATGTAAGTAAAAAGAACATAATTTAAGACACACTCACACACACCCTCACCCCCCACCCCAGCACAGCCATTCACTCACGTCTGAGACGTACTTGAAAACTAACCAGAACTATAATATACAAATATACATAATGTCCACAGGTGCGGTAGTATGTATGAGAGATTCCGGATCAACTGTTCAGAATCCTAACAGCTTGTGGAAGGAAGCTGTTAATTACCAACATGTAATGGTTGCCTGCTTTACTTCTTTCAACAGGCCCAACTACATCCATTCCCAGTCGTTCAAATGGGGTACTAATAATTGGTAAGGGCTTGAGTGGAGCTCTGGAGGGGACTTTAAATTGAAGTCTTTTGGCACTGGGGACACCTTTTACAGATCTGGGCTACATCTGCATACAGATCAGGCCAGTGGAATTTTTTTATTATTATTATTATTATTATTATTATTTTTTTTTTAACACAAGCAACAGTTTTGCGCTTCCCAAAATGGCCTGCCCATGGGATGGAGTGCCCCAAGTTCAAAACAACTTCCCTGACTTCTTGAGGAACCATTAACTGCATTTCTGACCCCTGCTGGCTATATAAAATACCACCATTCAGGAAGAAATCCTCATTGCTGTTAAAGTTGGTTTCCATTTCTTTGTTCCACTCTTTGGCCTTCTACAAGAAAGGTGTCAATGTTGGATCATTATGTTGCATTTCAGTGATATTAACAGGAACTTTAAGAGCAAAAGGCATTTCAGGCTCAGCGCTAAAAGATGGCTTTACAACAACGTGATGGAATTTCACTTGCCTTTTCTGCATTCGGGACTTACGAGACTTCCCAGATGCCATCTCAAGTACCACGTCATAAAAGGGCAAGGCACTGAGGGTCTGAGAGAGCTCCTCTGACTTTTTAGCTTGAGCCCTGGTCACTGCAACATTACTTGTATGGCAACAATCAAGTAAATCAAAAAGCATGGGCAGATCTCGACAGAGTATAACTGGAAATGGCAGATTATCAGCAACACCAATATTTAGGAGGTAAACCTGCCCTTGGACCTTGACGTACATTTCAGCTGTAGGATAGGGCTTCTCATCACCGTGCACACAACACACAGAAATTATTTCACTTGTATTGACAATGTTTGAGGGAACTGTCTATGTACCAGAGTCTGTATACTGCCTGAATCAATTAGTGCATTTACCCTTTTGCCATTAATCTCAACTGGGCTCATTTTTAATCCTCTGTCCAATTTTACATCAGTGTCAATACAGCTTCGAGGCACAAAACACATTTGGGTTACCTTTGCTGAGTTTTGGGGGCACATCGTCACATCTCTTGGCACAGTCGTCACATCTCTGACGACTCTGCGATCGTCGGCCTCATCTCCAACGGAGATAAAGCTGAGAACAGAGGACTTATCCAGGACTTTGTGGACTGGTGCCATCGGAACTGCCTCCAGATCAACGCGAGAAAAACTAAGGAGCTGGTGGTGGACTGCTGCAGGCAAGGACAACCCCTCACAGCACCAGTAAACATCCAGGGAACAGACATTGGAGATGGTGACATCCTACAAGTACCTGGGTGTTCATTTGAATAATAAACTAGACTGGTCACACAATACCGACACACTCTACAAGAAGGGACAGCGCAGGTTGTTCCTACTGAGGAGGCTCAGGTCTTTTGGTGTACATGGGGTGCCCCTGAAGACATTCTACGATTCGGTGGTGGCATCAGCCATCACTTTTGGAGTGGTCTGCTGGGGCAGTGGCAACACAGCAGCCGATAGGAAGAGACTGAACAAACTGATCAAGAAAGCTAGCTCTGTCCTGGGGCAGCACCTTGACCCAGTGGAGGAGATAGGCGAGAGAAGGATGGTGGCTAAGCTGTCATCTCTGCTGGAGTACGAGTCCCACCCTATGCAGGACATACTGAACGCACTGAGGAGCTCATTTAGCAGTAGGCTACATTATCCTAGGTGCGTGACCGAGAGGTTTCGCAGGTCCTTCCTACCTACAGCTGTCAGACTTTATAACCTAAGCAGGGCTGCGTGCAGAGATAGCAAAAAAAAAGTGACGACCTAATAGTTTTGAATGCAAAAGATGCAATAGACTTACACAAAATGGTCCCCTCCAGTATACAACTAGGACAATGCCAATCGCTACGGAGGGTGACAATATGTACGGGTACATATTCATACTATGAAGGATAACGAAGTAGACGTTTATGATGTTTATTCGATCTAGATACAATGCTCTGCACTGTGTATATACTGTATATATATACTGCTCAAAAAAATAAAGGGAACACTTTGAAAAAAGCTTGGTTGGCTTGTGGGACTCCCGAAGCAGCTGAAGTGTACTGGCAGGCCAAGCGGAGTGCAGCTCGGGTGGTTGCTGAAGCAAAAACTCGAGTATGGGAGGAGTTTGGTGAGGCCCTGGAGCAAGACTTTCAGTCGGCTTCGAAGAGATTCTGGCAAACTGTCCGGCGGCTCAGGAGGGGAAAGCAGCTCCCTGTCCACACTGTGTATGGTGTGGATGGGACACTGTTGACTTCGACTGGGGATATCGTCGGGCGGTGGAAGGAATACTTCGAGGATCTCCTCAATCCCACTGATACGCCTTCCACAGAGGAAGCAGGGTTTGGGGACGAGGGGGATGATTTGCCTATCACAGGGGCTGAGGTCGCAAGGTGGTTAAAAATCTCCTTGGTGGCCGGGCCCCGGGAGTGGACGAGATTTGCCCTGAGTACCTCAAGGCCCTGGATGTTGTTGGGCTGTCATGGTTGACACGCCTCTGCAACATTGCGTGGAGGTCGGGGGCAGTGCCTTTGGCATGGCAAACCGGGGTGGTGGTTCCTCTCTTCAAAAAAGGGGACCGGAGGGTGTGCTCCAACTTTAGAGGGATCACACTCCTCAGCCTCCCTGGGAAGGTCTATGCCAAGGTACTGGAGAGGAGAGTCCAGCCGTTGGTCGAACCTTGGATTCAGGAGGAGCAATGTGGTTTTCGTCCTGGCTGTGGCACATCGGACCAGCTCTTTACCCTCTTGAGAATCCTTGAGGGTTCGTGGGAGTTTGCCCAACCAGTTTACATGTGTTTTGTGGACTTGGAGAAGGCATTTGACCGCGTCCCTCGTGGTTTTTTGTGGGGGGTGCTTCGGGAGTATGGGGTATCGGGCTTGTTGTTATGAGCTATTCGGTCTCTGTACTACCGTTGTGAGAGTTTGGTTCGTATTGCCAACACTCGGTCGGAGCCATTCCCAGTGAGAGTTGGACTCCACCAAGGCTGCCCTTTGTCACCGATCGGACAGGATTTCTAGGCGCAGCCAGGGAATGGAGGGTGTCATGCTTGGTGACCACAGGATCTCATCTCTGTTGTTTGCAGATGATGTTGTCCTGCTGGCTTCATCCAGCAATGACCTACAGCTCTTGCTGGGACGGTTTGCCGCTGAGTGTGAAGCGGCTGGGATGAGAATCAGCACCTCCAAGTCCGAGTCCATGGTCCTCAGCCGGAAAAAGGTGGATTGTCCTCTCTGGGTTGGGGACAGGCTCCTGCCCCAAGTGGAAGAGTTTAAGTATCTTGGGGTATTATTCACGAGTGAGGGGAAAATGGAGCAAGAGATTGACAGACGGATTGGAGCAGCATCTGCAGTGATGCGGACGTTGTACCGGTCTGTTGTGGTGAAGAGGGAGCTTAGTACTAAGGCAAAGCTATCGATTTACCAGTCAATCTACATTCCTACTCTCACCTATGGTCACAAGCTTTGGATAATGACCGAAAGAACAAGATCACGGATACAAGAGGCTGAAATGAGCTTTCTCCGTAGGATTGCTGGACTCACCCTCAGAGATAGGGTGAGGAGCTCAGTCATCCGGGAGAGGCTCAGAGTAGAACCGCTGCTCCTCCACATTGAAAGGAGTCAGTTGAGTTGGTATGGGCATCTGATTAGGATGCCTCCTGGACACCTCCCACTTGAGGTGTTTCAGGCACGTCCCACTGGGAGGAGACCCCGGGGCAGACCCAGGACTCGATGGAGAGACTATGTCTCCCAGCTGGTCTGGGAATGCCTTGGTATCCTCTCTAAAGAGCTGGAGCAGGTGGCTGGGGAGAGAGAAGTCTGGGCTTCTCTGCTTGATCTGCTGCCTCCGCGACCCGGACCTCCGGAAAAGCGGTAGAAGATGGATGGATGGACTTTGAAAACACATCAGATTTTAATGGGAAAAAATAAGCTGGATATCGAAATTGTGGCAGGCTTGTCCAGCTTACTCAGATTAAAGGAACACTTTTTAATCTGAGTAAGCTGGACTAGTGTTCCCTTTATTTTTTTGAGCAGATTATTTATGTGTACATATGTATATTCACTGCTCTTATTTTCTTCTAAATTATTGCTCTGAGTGTTGCTATCCCTGTGCTGTTGCAATCCTGGAATTTCCCCATTGTGGGACTAATAAAGGCTTATCTTATTTTATAGATTTTGTATTGCACTTCTGTTCCACAATGATAGCAAATGGCAGGTTTGGTGAAGGGCTTTGAGGTTGCATTAACTGGCTGGCTTGTTGTAGTCCCACTTATATTTGATCTGTGAGGGACTGGTCTATGATTGTCCTTTGCTTTCCAGGCAATGAAGCTCCAAGGCTGTCCCTTTTTCCAGACTGCCACAAACACATCTGCCAGCTTTGCAGCCTCTGCAGCAGAAGTTGAATTATGCTCTTTTATCCTAACCTGCAACTCAGGAGATAACATTCACAAATTTTGTTCAAGAATTATGATTTCACCAATTTCCTGGACTGTTTTATCTTTAGGGTGGATCCACTTTCCACACAACTCCTTTAAATGTGCATATAACTCTTAAGGGCTTTCATCAGGATTTACATCAAGAGAGCGGAATCTCTGCCTATATGTCTCAGGATGGACATCATATTCATAAAGAATAGCTTCCTTGACTATATTATTATCGAAAGAATCATCAATGTCCATGTGTACATATGCACCTCTTGCTTTACCAGTGAGCAGCTGTCTGGCATCAATGCTGTGTTTTACTTGAAAAACCCAGTCTCTCTTCTGCCATCGACAAACCAGTGCAATACGTTCAAAGGTAATTAGAAAATGTTCAATGTCATCTTCATCTGTAAGTTTTTGTAATTTACGCTAAAAAAAAATGAGGCTGATTGATGATGGACTCACTTTGGCCAGCTTGGGGAGGAAGAACATTGTCTGGAGGCTACACATCAGGTGGTTCAACTGACCGAGGTCCAGGCACTGCAGTGAGGGCCTGGACCTCTAATCTGTCTGGCTTCCTGTTTCCACATATGTGAGCGGAAAAGAGAAACCAAGTCTGATATGGATTGGCTCCTTACCTTTGTCCCCAGTGCTGTCTACCCCTCCAGAAACTCCATTTTCCTCCTGTTCCACATTAGTTTGCCTTTCTGAACTGATCTGTTGGTTTTGTTCATCTCCTCGGGCTCCTTTTTCACTTCTTCCAACCCCCTGCATGGCTTACAAGTTGAAAGTGTCATTGGCAGTGAGAGCGCGCCCCTCCCATCCTGCCACACTTTCACGAACTCATCACTGGACCTGAGACAGAGGACACACCCGCACCCACTCATCAGCCAGCGTACTTAAGGAGGCCTCCTCCGTGCAGTCAATGCTGGCTCATTTGGGTATACGGCCCTAAATTCAGGCAAGCAGGTCGTTTTGCTAAGCTTAGCCACTTTGTCTAAACTGTGCTCTCTTTTCTCCCTTATAGGTTGCTGCCATCGTGCGGGTGCGTCTCAGGTCTGCGGGTGCTCTCTTGCCACCTCCCTTGCCTCCTCAGCAACGATCTCCACCTGATCAGGCACTACTAGCTCATTCCCCCCCACCCTGCTGGTTCATCTATTCCTCACTGGAGTCCTGCCGGTCCGTCCTCGGAATCCTGAATAAGTGGCTATTTGGCACGCCCACATTCCCTACTCCATTCCTCCACTGACAGCTCTCGTTTTCTCTCCACAGGTGGATTGTTCCCTCTGGCGAGTGGCTGTTTAATTAACTGTGCGCTGTTTTCCATATTTAATAAGCTGTTAAACGTTCCCCCCTTGTGTGGTTGTGTCCTGTGCTAGCATCGTGCACGTGAGCTGTCAGATTAACCATGACAGAAAAAAAAGGAGAAAACAAAAAAACAAGAAAAAAAACTGTTCCTTTTAACTGGATGATCCTACCGCTGCTGCCAAATGTGAGTGACCAAGCAGTCAAAAAGATATACCGACACAGGTATAATTCTCAAAATCTGGGTTTTATTACACCCCAGTGAACTGAAAGCTCAAAAACACATAATAAAAATAGTCAGTTTGTTTAAAAGAGGCCAACTAAACAGAACTAGTGATGGGAAGGCAGGCTCCGGAGCTCCAAGCTTACCCAGGAAATATTTGACAAAGTGCATTTTGAGGCGTGCGTTGTGATGAATGCGTTGATGTCGGACCACGTGACTGGGTCAGGAAGTCATTCAAGATTTTGCACGCAACATGAAATAAAGTGAGCAGCGATACCCAATGGAAATCCCGATGCCTCACATTTTGTGTTGTCATGTTTGACTGTGTAAGGGATTTGTCACAGCCAATTTTCACATGGAGGCAGCAGCAAAAAGACAGACTTCTCCCATTTGGGAACATTTTGAAAGCATTTCTCTCATTAATGTATTTTCTACAAATAGTGGCTATTTAATGCAGCTGAGGTGATGGCTTAGTTGTAAAGTATCTGCACTACAAGCAGGAGGTTTGGGGTTGAGTCCCAGCTGTATCATTCTTGCAATTTATTTTTATTTACAAGGTGAAGTGTCTGTTGTGTTTCAAAGAGCTTGGATCTCTATTACACATCATTATGCTGAGGCATTATTGCTATTGTGCCCTGCATGAGAATAAGGCCAGAGTTGAATACACTGGGACAGTATAAGACTGTTGAAATTTTTCTTATTTCTTAATAAAAATGGATAAGTAGTACAAGCACACCAAGTAACACAGACACATTCACTGGAGTCACCCCAGTTTTATTATTTCTTTTGTCCCTTATGATCATTGATATTTCTTAAAAGACAGCACATTTATTGAAAGTGAAAAAATACACATTAAACAAATAATGCCCTTGTAAAAATCTGCATGCTGTATACTTTTTTTTTTCTGCATGTGTGGTACACCCAAATAGGGCACCACATTTGGAAATAATACAGAGAGACTGTCATTTTATTTTTATTTTAAGAGTATCTAAATATATTTTGAGATTGTGGACGATCAATAATATTAACATTTGATATGTAGCCCTGTATAAATATTTAAGAGTAAGCAGCGGAACCTTAGGCACTGCGGTCGTTCCACCCCAGGTAAACAAATAGGGTGCACTTCCGGCCCCCCCTTTAGTACTATCTGGAGAAAGACACGAGTGGTCCTGTGTTCTGTCTTTCAAAGACTCTTTTTGTATTTTACAGGTCAGTATTTGGTTAAAAATGCCATAAATAAGAGCCTTAAGCTCCGTGTTATTTCTGTGTGTCGCGACGAGTAATACTGTGATGTTGGTGTGGCGTTTTGATAAGTTTTATACAAGTTCAGGCTGCAGTTGGCGCCGGAGATCAAAGGCGAGCCGCATCGCGGTAGCGGTTTCGCGCCAGTCAAATTTAGCTTTGGGAAAGACGGTTAGCTCACATAAAATGTTTTACTCAATACAAGTATATTGTGCTCCGTGTGAATGTAAAAGTCTCCTGATGCTAATTAATAGTCAGAGTGTGTCCTGTGTATATTTGCCTATTGTCAAGTTTGTAAAATAATTTGTTAAGTCCAGGTCAGCTAATCTAAGTGCAATGTCTAAACTAGCCTAAGGTCATAGTTAAGTCCTATGTTTTGTCCTAATTAATGGGAGTCAGTCTAGTAATTGAAGGTCCTGTATAAGTAAATTGTGATTTGTGAAGTATGTAAATTTGAGATGTCAGATGTAGTGTAGTTTATGCACTGTGTGACTGAGGGAAAAAGAACATTATTTACAGTATGTAAAAGAAGATGACATATAAAGCACAAAATGTGATGCTGCCTGTAAATGAAAATGAAAATGAAATAAGAGTACTATCTGGAGAAAGACACGAGTGGTCCTGTGTTCTGTCTTTCAAAGACTCTTTTTGTATTTTACAGACCCAAGAGCAGACGCGAAGGATCACGTCTTTTCACGCTTTAAAACTATTTCTTTTTGTTATTGTGGTCACCTTCCCGGGACCCGTAACAAACTGTGGGGGCTCGTCCGGGATCTCTCCTCTACAGTCATCGAGGGAAGATCCAGTGATACCAGAACTACGAGACAACGGTTGCCAAGCTGCTACATCAGACACGTCAGTCAGTGGGTGTCCAAGGAGGAAGATCAAAGAGAAAGAAAGGATCTTCAACCAAAAGTGGAACTGCACTGCTGTCAAGAAGGTAAAACGCAGCCTAGTCACTGTACAAATAATACAACACTCGAACTACAGATAGCTAAAGTACCATGTCGACAGCACGAAAAGAACTGATATGGAGCATCAGAGGACGCTTGTTTGCCCTCTCAAGTAAGGATCTTTTCGAGCTAACAAAGAGCCTAGCAGCTGGAGACAAAGACACACAGTTCAGTGAAGACGATAATGAGAGCTGTATGGACTATGTCAATGCATATCTACGGTCCCCAACTCTGCTGAAACCTGAAGATGAGGGAATGAGTCAGTTGCTGATGTTGGATGACCTGCTCACTAAAGTGATACAAACGAGTGGCTCCACCACGCATTCAGCTGATCAGGCTGCAATACCAACCAAGTCAAGTCCTCATCCATCCAAGATGTTGCCAGATCCACCATCACCATCTGCTGTTCCACCAGGCACCCAAGTTAGTGTGAACGCAAACGCAGAGTCTGTAGAGGAACTGAGGAAAGCATATGAGACACTGGGAGAAAGACTAAGACTGTGTGAAGTTGTGACACTCCAACCACCTGTAGCACCCAGTCGTCAGAGCCACTCACAACCGCAGCCAAGGGAACAAGGAAGTCCAGAAAGGCATGTCACTCTCAAAGACCTTTCCTACCTGCCTCGGAGAGAATTCAAGGCTTTTGGAGGACAAATTGGAGACAACAGCTCTGAAATCAATTATAACAGTCTCATGAGACAGATCAATGAAGGATTAAAAGAAGGATTTTCTGAAGCAGAGGTCATGAGGGGGGTACTGAGAATTGTAAAGCCTGGCACGTTCAGGGACATGCTCATGCTCAAAGATGAACTGGTTCTTTCTGAACTTCAGGGCTTTCTCCGATCCCACCTTGGAGAAAAGGCAACAACAGAGATGTTCCAGGAGTTAATGTGCGCCCGACAAACTGAGCAGGAGTCCCCTCAGCAATTCCTATATCGCATGATTGGGCTCAAACAGAAACTCATCTTTCAGTCAAAACAAGCCACTGCAGACATCTCGTATGACCCAAGGACAATCCAGGAAGTGTTTCTGCACACAGTCTATCAAGGTCTGGGAGTGAAGTATGCAGACTTGCGGCAACGACTAAGACCTCTTACATCAAACAACAATGTAACAGATGAAGAGATTCTTAGTGAGGTCACAAAGATTATCAGTGATGAGAATGAGCACCAGCGAAGGTTAGGGCAAACCCCTCGTCAGAAGTCAGCACATAGCGCTGTGATTGCAACAAGGGACACGACAGCCAAAGACCAACAAGCCTCACAGACAATCAAACAACTCGCTGCACAAGTAGAGACTCTAACCAAGATGGTGGCAACTTTCATGGAACAGAAAGCTGTAAACTCCTCCCCTCAGCATTCTCAGCCTCCAGCTAACCAAAAGAAAACCTATCTCTGTCCGAAATGTACTGAACAAAGCTTACAGGAGTGCAGTCATTGCTTTGTATGCAGTGAGTCGGGACACAGAGCAGTCGGATGTCTGAAGCGACCCAAGAATCAGGGAAACGGGAATCGGTCTCTGTCAAGGGACAGCCAGAGATCGGTACAGAGCCAAAGTCCCAGCCAGTAAACTCTTCCTCTACCGAAGCTTCAACTCCGTGCCCCAGGCACCAGAGCAAGCAGCCGAGAAAGCAGGTCAAATGCAACAGAAGGAAAGGTCAGATTCCCTCCTGTCAGAGTGCCACCAAATACCAAGCTCCCCTTGTCGGTAAGAAAAGTCTGCTGAAATGTCTAATCGGTGGTTACCCTGCGACAGTGCTGTTTGACTCTGGCTCACAAGTGAGTATAGTTGACAGGCAATGGGTCAAAAAGCACATACCCAACACTGTGGTAAGACCACTCCAAGATCTGCTGAACGACGAGCTTGAGGTTTATGCAGTTAATGGCCAAGCAGTCCCATATGACGGATGGGTCGAGCTTACAGTCACTTTAGCGGGTCACGAAGATCCCAATCTCACTGCACAAGCGCCATTCCTAGTCAGTAAGCTGTCACTGAACCAACCACTAGTTGGAGCTAATGTGCTGGGAGCGATTATACAAGGCCAAGGGACAGATGAGGAAGCCAGTACAGTACTATATAGTCTACTGCGCAGAGCTCTTGGAATGGACGAAGACCAGGTAGTGGCCATGGTAAACTTCATTCAAGTGCCGCAAAGAACTGACTGTGATCCTGTTACACTCAGAGTCGGTAAAGACAACATGATTATCCCAGCTGGCAAAGCAGTACAAATATGTTGCAGGGTGCCCCAGAACTTTGACATCTCTGACCCTCTTGTACTTTACGAACCTGCTGAAGAGAACATTGCTTTGAGAAATTTGAGTGTGGGGGAAGGACTTTTGGAGATTAACAATTCCCAAAGACCTTTTGTAAAGGTCCCCATCTCCAACCATTCCAAACATGAAGTAATCCTGCCGAAAAGAACAGCCCTAGGCACCATCGAACATGTCGCCAAAGTCATTGAAACTGATACACTAGAGCCACCAGAAACCCAGCCCATACTGACATCAGCAACTACAGCAGAGGTACTAAGTAAGACCGCCCAAGGTGACTCTTCTGCCGAGCCTTGGTTGCCACCGGTCGATCTCAGTCATCTAAGCCCAGATCAGCAAAGGTCAGTCGAAAAGGTTCTGATGGAAGAGTGCGAGGCATTCTCTCGCGATAGCACTGATATTGGCTGTATCCCTTCTTTACAAATGGAAATCAGACTCAAAGATGACACGCCAGTTCAGAGAGCTTACGCCTCCATCCCCAAGCCCCTGTATAGGGAAGTAAAAGAGTACATTCAGGAACTGATAGTGAAGGGATGGATCGTAAAGTCTCAGTCACCCTACGCAGCCCCAGTTATCTGTGTCAGGAAGAAGGACGGATCTTTACGTCTGTGTATTGATTACCGCCTCCTAAACAACAAAACAGTGCCCGACAGACACCCGCTTCCCCGGATCCAGGACCTCACCGACTCCCTCGGTGGTTACAGCTGGTTCTCGATCCTGGACCAGGGTAAAGCTTACCATCAAGGTTTCATCGCAGAGGGCTCAAGGTACCTGACTGCATTCACCACCCCGTGGGGTCTCTACGAATGGGTGAGAATACCCTTCGGGCTGTCCAACGCACCCGCAGCCTTTCAGCGGAGCATGGAAGAAATGCTGGACACGCTCCGTGATGAGTGCTGCATACCCTACCTTGATGATGTGCTCTGTTTTTCCAAGTCATTTAATGAACATGTCCAAGTGCTGAGGAAAGTTCTCCAAGCTTTGCAACGCCACGGGGCGAAGCTGAAGCCTGAGAAGTGTGAGTTGTTCCGCAGAGAGGTTCGGTATGTCGGTCGCCTGGTGTCAGAAGATGGAGTGAGGGTGGACCCCAAGGACATCGAAGCTGTGCAGGCACTCAAACACAGAAGGCCACAAATAGTTGGAGAAGTCAGACAACTTTTGGGGTTCCTGAGCTATTATCGGACGTATGTGCAGGACTTCTCGCGCATTGCCAAACCCCTGTACGACTTGCTCCAGGTAAAGTCTGACACACTGCCGTCCAAGCCATCCAAGGGCAGAGCAAAGTACCCACAGCAGTCTTCCCGAGCTCCAGTGAAATGGGACAAGGAACACCAAGAGACCCTTGAGCGCTTGATTGACATGTTGACCCAGCCACCTGTGTTAGCGTATCCTGACTTCACCCAGCCCTTCGTACTCCACACGGACGCATCCCAGAAAGGCCTTGGCGCGGTCCTGTATCAAAACCAAGACAATAAGATGAGAGTGATTGGGTACGGGTCACGCACACTAACACCTGCCGAGCAAAACTACCACTTGCACAGTGGAAAACTAGAGTTTCTCGCCCTCAAGTGGGCAGTTTGCGACAAGTTCAGAGACTATCTCTATTATGCCCCAAGTTTCACAGTTTTTACGGACAATAACCCCTTGACGTATGTCCTCAGCACTGCAAAGCTCAACGCCGTAGGGCATCGTTGGGTGGGACAGCTCGCAGATTTCCACTTTGACATAAAATATCGCCCCGGAAAAACAAACATTGACGCTGATGTATTATCCCGCTGTCCACTCAACATTGAAGCCTTCATGCAAGAGTGTACAGGAGAACTGTCAGAGGAAGCCGTTGGTGCAGTATGGGAAGGGAGCAGAAGAGCCAAGCAAGGTGATGTAGCATGGGTTGCAGCCCTCAGCCTTGCTTCACCAAGTTCACCCCTCAAGGAGCCACTGCATTTCATCGGCCACGATAAACTAGTCCAAGAACAAAGAGCAGATCCAGCCATCGGGAAAGTCATGGAGATGAAAGAAAAAGATATGACACCAACTGAAGACGACAAAGCCAAGCTTGACATAAGCACAAAGAGACTGTTGAGAGAGTGGAGTCGGATGCGCATTGAAAATGGCCTTCTCTATAGGAAAACCGCAGAACGCAAGCAGCTAGTTCTGCCCGCTGTCTACAGACAAGTAGCTCTCACCCATCTCCATAACAACATGGGCCATGTCGGTGTGGAGAAAGTCTTGAGCTTAGCCCGTGAGCGATTCTACTGGCCTTTCATGAAGCGAGAGATCGAGGAGTATGTCACCAGGAAGTGCCCATGCATAAAACAGAAAAAGCCAGCAACGCATGAGAGAGCACCCATGGGCAGTATAACATCCAACTTCCCACTCGAGTTAGTATGCATCGATTTCCTGCACCTAGAGTCCTGTAAAGGCGGGTTTGAATACATCTTGGTGGTAGTCGACCATTTCACCAGGTTTGCACAAGCCTACCCCACCAAGAACAAGGCCGCAAAGACAGCAGCAGACCGCCTCTTCAATGATTTCATTCCAAGATTCGGCTACCCCTCCAAGCTTCATCACGATCAGGGTCGGGAATTTGAGAACGAGTTATTCAAGTCCCTCAGAGAGCTAGCAGGTGTTGGCCACTCAAGGACTTCTCCCTACCACCCCCAAGGTAACCCGGTCGAAAGGCTGAATCGGACCTTGTTGCAGATGCTACGTACATTGAGAGAGAAAGAGAAACTAAACTGGAAGGAACACTTACCTCACACCATCCATGCTTACAACTGCACTAAGCATGAGGCCACTGGTTTTTCTCCATACTTCCTGTTGTACGGCAGACATCCTCGCCTCCCAGTAGACCTTCTCTTTGGCCTCATGACAGAAGAAGACACAGAGACAGCCCATGGATACGCTCAGAAATGGAAAGGGAAAATGACAGAGGCGTACAGGATCGCAAGTGCAAACAGTCAACAGTCAAGCTCTAAAGGAAAGACAAACTATGACAAACGATGTAGAGGTGTAGTCCTGCAAGTAGGAGACAGAGTGCTTGTGCGGAACCTGGGTGAAAGAGGTGGACCTGGCAAGCTAAGGCCCTACTGGGAACAAACAGTCTACATCGTGAGGGAGCAGGTTGGAGACAACCCCGTCTACAAAGTAAGTCCAGAGACAGGAAGTCGTCCCATCCGTACCCTGCACAGAAACTTGCTTCTCCAAGTCAACGACTTACCAGTCGACATCGTTCAAAGTCCAGTTGCCAAGTCACAAAAGAGAAACAACAGACCTACCGATATAAGACAAAACACACTGGAAAAGTCAAACAGTCCTGAGGCGAGTGATTCGGAAGAAGACGAACCCCTCTATTGGTTTTGTGTTCCTAGACACCTGCAAGAAAGTCAACGTCCAGTTGACCAAGTCCAATGTGAGTCACAAAGAAGACGGGGAACAACACAGCAAAGACAAGTACAAGTTCCTATTCAACCTGAACAAGAAAGAGACAATATTACGGAAGAAGGACAAGAAATACAAAGGGAAAGCGAACAAAACGTGGACCAACTTCAACCAGACGACGACGGGGAAGTGCTTCATATCCACCAAGATGTTCCTGCTCCTAGTCCCGGACCTGCAGCTCATCCTGAGCTGGTGCCCAGTCCAGAGCCAGACCGTCGTCCTGAGTCACCACCACGTCTGAGGCAGTCCACCAGACAGAGACGACCCAACATGGTGTTCACCTATCCGTCCCTGGGCCAGCCAGCCTTCCAGACTCGTCCGTCGGTGAACACTGTCAGTGTCCAGCAGTCAACACCATATCCTTTTATGTGTTACCCTCCTTTCTATCCTCAACCTTTTTATCTTCCTTCTTTCACCTCTAACTACTTGCCATGTCAGTATGCTATTCCTTGCTATTAAACTAATCAGATCTTGGATAATACCTGAAGATGAAAAGAAAGACATTCCAGAGACTTTTGAATAGAGACTTTAATAGTGTTGGGATTTTGATTTGTTACTGTTAAGTGTCAGGAGCCACTTTTGTTGTTGGGGAGCGTGTGGTACACCCAAATAGGGCACCACATTTGGAAATAATACAGAGAGACTGTCATTTTATTTTTATTTTAAGAGTATCTAAATATATTTTGAGATTGTGGACGATCAATAATATTAACATTTGATATGTAGCCCTGTATAAATATTTAAGAGTAAGCAGCGGAACCTTAGGCACTGCGGTCGTTCCACCCCAGGTAAACAAATAGGGTGCACTTCCGGCCCCCCCTTTAGTACTATCTGGAGAAAGACACGAGTGGTCCTGTGTTCTGTCTTTCAAAGACTCTTTTTGTATTTTACAGGTCAGTATTTGGTTAAAAATGCCATAAATAAGAGCCTTAAGCTCCGTGTTATTTCTGTGTGTCGCGACGAGTAATACTGTGATGTTGGTGTGGCGTTTTGATAAGTTTTATACAAGTTCAGGCTGCAGTTGGCGCCGGAGATCAAAGGCGAGCCGCATCGCGGTAGCGGTTTCGCGCCAGTCAAATTTAGCTTTGGGAAAGACGGTTAGCTCACATAAAATGTTTTACTCAATACAAGTATATTGTGCTCCGTGTGAATGTAAAAGTCTCCTGATGCTAATTAATAGTCAGAGTGTGTCCTGTGTATATTTGCCTATTGTCAAGTTTGTAAAATAATTTGTTAAGTCCAGGTCAGCTAATCTAAGTGCAATGTCTAAACTAGCCTAAGGTCATAGTTAAGTCCTATGTTTTGTCCTAATTAATGGGAGTCAGTCTAGTAATTGAAGGTCCTGTATAAGTAAATTGTGATTTGTGAAGTATGTAAATTTGAGATGTCAGATGTAGTGTAGTTTATGCACTGTGTGACTGAGGGAAAAAGAACATTATTTACAGTATGTAAAAGAAGATGACATATAAAGCACAAAATGTGATGCTGCCTGTAAATGAAAATGAAAATGAAATAAGAGTACTATCTGGAGAAAGACACGAGTGGTCCTGTGTTCTGTCTTTCAAAGACTCTTTTTGTATTTTACAGACCCAAGAGCAGACGCGAAGGATCACGTCTTTTCACGCTTTAAAACTATTTCTTTTTGTTATTGTGGTCACCTTCCCGGGACCCGTAACACATGGCCTAGTAGAGCAAATGAAGTTTCACATGAGGTCTTGTCTAAGTGAACCATTTTGATGAAAGGCTCAAATGTTCAAGAAAGCCTCAACTACCCATGAGGAAGTACTAGCTTAGAAGTAAAATATCTGTCCTGCAACTGAGAAGCTGGGGTTCAAGTCCCAGCTGGGTCATTCTAATAATGTATTTTTATTTGCACAGTGAAGTGTCTGTTGTGTTTCAAAGAGCTTGGATACAACAATAACACATCATTATGCTGAGGCACTATTGTGCCCTGTATGAGTGTACCACATGCACATTCACTGTAGTCATTTATTTGCGTTTATTGAAATGGAAAAAAAAAATGATGTTGCAAACATCTGCATGCTGTATACATTTTGTCCACTAGATGGCCTGGTAGAGAAAATTAAGTCTCACATTGGGCCTCGTCTATCATTTTGATGAAAGGCCTCATGTCCTCCAGAAAGCCTCATCTGGCCATCACTAAACAGAACTCTACTCCAAAAATAAGGCTCAACATAGCAAGACAAAAACTCAACAAACTGACCTGAGTAAATTCTTCTTCTTCTTTTAGATTTGACTGGCTGTTGGCAACCAGCTTACAGGTGCATTACCACCACGTACTTCACTCTACATCATCACTTTATATCTTTGTATCAGGAGTTCTTTTAAGGAGTTCTGAACAACTCCCTATGTGTGAAAAAATTATTCGTCCTTGGACTGTGTCCTCGGCGGCGTCAATAGCCATGCCAGCCAGCCGGCCGACTTTTGCGCATAACCTGAGTAAATTCTTCTTCTTCTTCTTTTAGATTTGATTGGCAGTGGGCAACCAGCTTTCAGGTGCATTACCACCACATACTTCACTCTATAGCATCACTGTATACCTTTGTATCAGGAGTTCTTATAAGGAGTTCTGAACAACTCCCTCTGTGTGAAAAAATTATCCGTCCTTGGGCTGTGTCCTCAGCATTGGCATCGTCAACGTCAACGTCAACGTCAACGTCAACGTCAACGTCAACGTCAACGTCAACGTCAACGTCAACGTCAACGTCAACGGCCAGTGGGCCAATTGGCCGACTGCTCAGTGTCCAAATGAGGAAAATGTCAACCTTTATACCAGCAGAATAAACCATCTTAAATTAAAAGGTAGAAACTACAGAAATAACAGCTGAATGTAATGCAAAGTAGCTCCATTTTCCCCCATGCTGTCACGGCAGATGGTTCAGTCCACATTATTGGCCTCTGCATTTAAACCAGCTTCACCCTCAGCCGACTTTGACAACAGACAGGAAGGAGTGAACCAGCAGGTAACACAGAAAAGGGAGAAAAAATATAATTAATGCAACTTATATAAATTAATGACAAAACAATCTAAAACCAATGTCCATGTCACTATTTAAAGCAGTATAATGTCAAAACATTGTTTTAGTTTAAGTGACTACAAATTAAATTAAATGTGAAATGATGTAAAGAACATATCTAAATGATGTGAGTGTTAGCTGGGTGAATATTACCAAATTATCACTTCTATTGTGTAGCTGTTGATACAGCCATCACACATGGCAACAGTAAGCATGGTGAAACCTGCTGTTGATCTTTGACGTTGGCGCTCTGCCTGGCAACAGTAGCCCTGGTGATGCCTGCCTTTGATGTCTCCCTAGCAACAGTAAACATGGTGATGCCTGCCTTTGATCTGTGACGTCCACAGCTACCCTACGGACGTTCATTAAAGATTCTCCCTCCTAAACTTCCACATATCCAGGGATGCGCACCCTTGTAACCTCAGCACAGGACATAACAAATCTGAGGCCAGTCTGACAAACGGTTTGAGAGATATGTGCAGAACTCACAGACAGCAGAAAGAGATTTCTTGGATTAAATTACCCTTTATTGTCATTCCATCATGCAACCAATGACTTACAGTAGAATGAAATTGTGTTTTTCCTATCTACAGTGTAAATCGCACACACCCCATATGTAGAATCAGAGGGCCGCTGCCATGGAAGGTGCCGCCGCAGATTTCCCTCCTCCATTCCATTATTGCTGAGCACCAAGCTGGACGGCAGGAAGTTCCACATTTATATGGTCTTTGGCATGACCCGGCTGGGATTTGAACCCCTGCCTCCCGGGTGTGGGGCGGATGCTCTACCAACTGAGCCACCACTCCGGTGGCTATATATTATAATATGATGTGCTTACTTCCTCAATATTATTTTGAATTGCTCTCAAGTTGAAAGATCTGGTTGACTTTACAACTGCAGTAATAATGTTTAAAGTGAAGAACCAATCACTGCCCGCAAATATCCAAAAGTTGTTCCAAATAAGGGAGAAACAATATTATTTCAGAGGAACATGTATATTTCAAAAAGCTTCAGTGAGAACTACCACCAAGCAACACTGTGTCTCAGTGCAAGGAGTCAGATTGTGGAACGCTTTTGGACCTGAATTAAAATCATGTACAACGCTTGGACAATTTAAACAAAAACTAAAGGAAGAAATACTCCAAACATATATACAAGATGGCATGTAAAATCATACGAGAATTATCATATTCAGTCTGTGTTGTGCTGTTGCTTAGTTTTTTGCTTTTGTTTTCTTTTTTTTTTTTTTTTGGTCACGTTTTGTCTTAGCTTTGTTCTGAATTGTAATCGCTCCTGTTTTGTTTTTCTTTTGAATTCTTGTATGGAATATGGGTGGGCAATATAAGCTACAGCTTCAGCCATCACCCATTTCGGATAACTTATGTTGAACTGTATAATCAGAGGAGTTATTGTTTAATTTGACCTTGTTAGATTTTTTTTTCCCCTTTGCTATATTATTTTGTTCTTTTCTTTTAATCTTTACTTTTAATCTATCCGAAATCAAGATTCATTCATTCATTCATTCATTCAATTTTGACCACTGTTTAATGGACTTGACTTGGAATTTGTGCCACCATGAACAGGCAGAGTGGAACACCGGCAGGAACCAGGAAATGTGAAGGAAGAGACAAAGTGGACCAATCAAAGCCTTACGGCTTGTGTCACCAACACACACCTCTCGGTCTCTGGAGAGGTGCATGTCGGGCGATGCAATAGGAACACATCTCGATGCTGTGTCGACACCATCAGAGCTGCGTCGGGTCGATGCGGGTGCATAACTTGTTTCTGGTGAATTTTTAGAGATTTTTAGCACATAAGCGTGTAAGGAGGATGATTGACATGTCCAACAATTTCCAGAGATTCTCTATTGGTAAGAGGTCAGACGTGTGATGTGCTTCACCTGCAAGGAGTTTGCATGTTAGATGTCTGATTCTGAAGTCCCCTGGGAAGAAAAATAATGGTATAACACGATGAAATTATGTGTTCTAATGTGTTATAATACGCTAACACATAATATTAAGAATGCCCAACTGCTCTCAGTTCAGATCAGTGAACTCAAAGTAACTCAAGGAGTAGAAGCCTCTTAGTAACAAAATGTTTTTTGTTGGTGTACTTGTTAAATTAAAAATGATCTCAGTAGAACTACTTGGTAAAGAACAATTTTGTTTAAAAAGTTACTGAAGTGAGTACCCATCTGTGGTCAAATCCACACCTGCTGGATTTAGAGTATATCAAACTAAAATGTTCTATCAGCAAATAGAACTGCAAGTAGTTAAAAAAATGGGTCAAAGCTGAAAAAGCTGTGAAGGTTTTGTATAAAGTGAGTCAAGAAATCAAGGTGATGCTCCAACCAAAGTGTTTCCTGTTGCTGTGAAACCGAGCAGCTGTTTGGTTTCTGTCTGATTTTATCTGCAGCTTCGCGTCTGCCTGTTTCCGGTTTCTGTTGAAGTGTGGTTTTAACTGGTACAACTGCTGCTGTGAAAAACTGTCACATAACAAGATGAAGACGTGACAGGCCAAATTAAAAATTCAAATTTAGTAGAAATCCATTTCTTGACAAGAATGAAGATCAGGTGTCCCAGTACTGAATCCTGAGGGACTCCACATGCTTCTGGGACAAACATGTCATTCCACTGTTGGAGGGAAATATCAGAGTGCTTTCTAGCTTTTTGGAGTCCCTGTTTATATAATGGGGAAGAACTTGATTGAGAGCCAAGCACATGTCATTATAGCAGCTGAGTTTTTTAATTAGAAAAACACATGAACCAGTTAAACTGGGAAATAATGAATCTGGTTACACTTCCACATGACAAAAGGAAAAAGCTATGAAAGCACAACAATCATCCAAACGGGTTAAATAGGAAGTGATATACATAGAATGATCTATTGAAAAAAAAAAAACAACGGTTTTAGATAAATCATATACATCAAAACTGAGGAGAAAAGAGTAGAATATTTGATCGCCTCCCTCGTTTTGTGTTATTTTTCTCTTCTATGTCCAGAACATTAAAGTCTTCTCACTTCTAATCACAATTTTACACACATTTAGCAAACATTTTGAAATTTGGTTATCATTTTGTCAAAAAGAAAAGAGCAACTTGAACAACTGTAGCATCAAAGAACAAACATTTCTATGTCTCATCTGTTGAACATCTTTCTAGCATTGACTTTTAAAATATTTTGCATTTGCAAAATTATCTTTTTAATAAAGAAGCAAACTCTAAGCTGATCTGATCTTGAGTTTTCTCTGGAGTTACAGCTGAGGGTCAGTGAGCAGCGTGGGTTCAGGGTCAGAGAACGGCCCGGATTGTCAGGGCGGTGCTGAAGGCCAGAGCTTTGGTGAAAATCACTCTGATCCCGTTCAAGAGCAGCCCGAAGAAGTTCATGCTGGCTTTCTCTGAACAGCACAGAAACAGGCATGTTAGAGTCTCCCATACATCCAACTTTACATATGAAATTGCAGAGTAACAAACTCAAGTTTTTAACAAAACATTTAGACATTTTCTGCTCCAAAAATATCAAGTCTGTGGATTAGTCACATATTGCCAGCCAGCATGTCCACATGGGCCCCACCATAGGTTAAAACCAGGCTGTCTCATGGGTCCATGTGGGCATGGGTTCCATGTTGGGCCCATCTGTGTCTGTCCACATGGACTTTACCTGTGGTACAAGTGAGCAGGTAATCTGCTGACCCACTTTAAATCCAACTGGGTTTATAATGGGTGAACAGGTTTCAGTAACACTTATGCCAAAAGGAAAATTAGGAGAAAAAAGTCACAAATTTATGATTAAAAATGCAAACCAAACACCAAAAACATGTAGGTTTAGGGCGCTCGCGCACGCAGCGACCAGCAGCCGGTGGCTTGTCACCAGACTGCAAACCAAGTCTACCTACGGGTACAAATAAGTAACAAAAAAAAAAAAAAAAAAAAAAAAAAAAACCTTTATGAGAAAAAAGTTTAAAAAAAAGTATCAAATTTATGAGAAAAATAATTCACAAATTTATACCTAAAAAGTTTGAAAATTTAGGGAAAAAAGTAACAAATTTACAACAAAAAAGAGTAAAATTATTTGAAAAAATTTACAAACGTAAAAGAAAATTTTTCCAAATTTCATAGCAAAAAGTCATCAATTTATGAGGAACAATTGGAAAAAGTAGCAAATTTAAAATTACAAATTTACAAAAAAAAAATCAAAATTATGACAAAAAATTGCAAGTTTACGGTAAACAAAATAAATTTATTATTTATTATTATTTATCATTCAATAAATTTATTTTACAATAAAAAAGTTTCAAATTTATGAGAAAGCTTAAAATTTTCAAGAAAAATGTGTAAATTTGTGGGGAAAAGTCACAAATGTACAAGAAAACAGCAAATTTATCAAAAAAAAAAAAAGAAGTTGAAAATAGATAAAGATGTTGGGCCCTATTGTGACGGTCATCTGTGCACTTTTCCGACAGACTACTCACCATGCGCCAGTGTTTTTGTTAGTTTCTGTCAGCACATTGTCAGTTTTTTACACCATGTGTCACGCCATCAAATTACCAGTAGACAGCGCGCCCGCTATATGCTCGGAGGAAGAGAGATATTTCAAAGAGGTGTTGCGGCACACAATCTAATGCATATGACTAAAAAATTCACAATTTTTCAAGAAAGCTAACACATTTATCAGGAAAAAATCAGTAAGTTTACAGTAAAAAAAAAAGGTGCAAATTTATGAGACAGCTTAAAATTTTCAAGAAAAATGTATAAATTTGTGGGAAAAAGTCACAAATGTACAAGAAAAAAGCAAATTTATGAAAAAAAAACAGTTGAAAATAGATAAACATGCCGGGCCCTATTGTGACGGTCATCTGTGCACTTTTCCGACAGACTTTCTCAAAATTATGAGAAAGCTTAAAATTTTCAAGAAAAATGTATAAATTGTGGGGAAAAGTCACAAATGTACAAGAAAACAAAAAATTTATCCAAAAAAAAAAGTTGAAAATAGATAAACATGTAGGGCCCTATTGTGAAGGTGATCTGTGCACTTTTCCGACAGACTACCCACCATGCGCCAGTGTTTTTGTTAGCTTCTGTCAGCACATTGTCAGTTTTTTACACCATGTGTCACGCCATCAAATTACCAGTAGACAGCGCGCCCACTATATGCTCGGAGAAAGAGAGTCATTTCAAAGAGGTGTGGCATCACACAATCTAATGCACATTACTATTATAATGCATTCCATGAGAATCTGCTTTTGATCAGGAAAAAAGAGGTCTATCATCAGAAGTGCATTGTTTAATGATATTTCAGTGGTGTGTTTTGACATTGTGCTGCTCCAGAGCCCAGGAAACGGCATGTGCTGGGTTTTTTTCTGTTATAGAGTTGCAACAGTCATCATATAATCCCCCGTCATTTTAATTATATGATGATCACACACTCTTCTTCTTTGTCTTCTTCTTCTTCTAGATTTTAGACTAGTTTCTAGACTGGTGTAGACTAGAAAACTAGTGTTGTTTTCTAGTCTACACTAGGTTTTTTTTTGTTTTTTTTTATTCCATCCACACTCATTTTAATTGTGGACTTACCATTGGAGTCTATACATTAGGCATTAATGTAGGATTTTCCAGGGAAATGAATGAGTAAAAAAGAAGCATGTGTGCCAGTATGTTACAGTTTGATGCACAGCGCACGGGGAGGGGGGGGGGGGGTCATCACAGACTTACTAGACATTAATGTGTTTATTTTTAGAGGAATAAATGAATGAACAAGGAGTGTGCAGCGTTTTCACTGTAACTGTCCAGAGAGACAGGAGATGTGTCCACATCTGACTCGGCCGTGTGCCCTTCCAGCTCAGCAAGCTCCCTGACAGCCACCCATCAGCTCCTGGCAGAGGTTGCCAAGAGCGGGCTTGGGTCATGGAGGGGGCTGGCAACGAATGGAAAGCCATGCCACATCACCTGCTTTCCTCCATCTCCCCACAGGAGACGGGGGGAAGGGAAGGAGTAAACAATGGCATGGAACGACTTCCATGTCATTGTGAATGAAAGTTTATCAAAGGCATCATCCTCTTTTCCTGAAGTTTCAAACCCATTCATGTCTGTTGCATCCATATGCACTACCTTTATTTATTTTATTTTCAGGTTTATTTGACAGTGACATTGTACATCAAAATAAATCACCCTTTATTGTCATTCAACTGTACAACCAATCATGTACAGTAGAACGAGATTGTGTTTTACCTATCTACAGTGTTAATCACACACACCCCAAGTGTAGAATCAGAAGGCCACTGCCATGCAAGGCGCCACCACAGATTTCCCTCCTCCATTCCATTATTGCCGAGCACCAAGCTGGATGGCAGGAAGTTCCACTTTTATATGGTCTTCAGCATGACCCGGCCGGAATTTGAACCCCTGCCTCCTGGGTGTGGGGCGGATGCTCTACCAACTGAGCCACCACTCCGGTACTGAGCCACGACTCCGGTGGCTCATTAACCCCTTGCACGCCGGTCAATTTCCATAAAAATGCCAAAAAATAACGTGCCCAAAGTAAATCAAAAGCTGTTCTTCAACCCTTTGCAGCATCTTCATGGGGTTGGTCTCATTTAAAAGAAAACACTTTGAATTTTTTGGCAAAAGAGTCATAATCTCTCTAAGTGCTCCGGCCACTGAGTAACAGTCATCTAAACATACTGAACTTGAAGAAAATAAAGTTCGCCTGGGTGTTTTTTTGGATACAAATGCTTGCAAATAACACACAGCTTCAGATCCGGGCTGGAAAATGCAACAGAAATGTAGAACCAAGTGTTATCCAGCTGAGGTCCAAATTTTCTAACAATACCACAAAAAATGAATATTTTACACAGCTTTGTTCTCAGGTAGTTCCCAGTCGTTTTTGAACTGTGCCAAATTGTGCCAAATGGCACAGTTTGGAAAAACGTCTGTAACTTTTGAATGATTCAATATAGAAGCTTCATCTTGGGCTCTAATGAAAGGTGACACTCAGGGCTGTGTGTGTGAGGGGGTTGTTTATTCATTCATGAATGAATGAATGAACAAACAAGCCCCCACACACAAAGAAGCATGCCACGTAAAAAATGTGTGGCTTTTTTTTTACAAGAAAAAATAACCTACAGTGCACTAAAAATTATTCTAAAATATTTGTAATGTAGAAGATAACAACTCCCCCCCCCCACACCCCCACTACAGAGGACGGACATCGGCCATTGTTACATGACGGAATAGTCATGTGGCGATGTGGCGACCGCGGCGACAGTCACCGCGGCCCCCCCCCTTACAGAAGAGTAGCTGGGGGGGGGGGGCGTTCACGGTCCGGACGCGGCACACAAACCGTGTACTGTGGCGCATGGACTTTGGACTTCGTGCGCCGCACAGTTGTAATTTACCGATCGGTCAAAAGTCATTTTTGATTACAATTTTCAGTGATAAAGAATAATTTAGCTTATAACACTTACCTGTTCACAGCAGCAGAGTAGCTGGCGAACTTCTTTTCCTCATTGTCAGATGAACGCGACGCTGGTCCGCTTGTTACGGACTCGTGGTTCTGGTCTCGCGACCCGGTCAAAACATAATTCCATTATTGCGGTTTTGCGCTTCCATGATTGCGGTTTTGGCGAACGAGTTTTCAAAACAAATAACAGTAGTAATTCAAAAAGACTGGCGAACGCGTGTGTGTCACCCAGCCTTCGTCGTCGGCCTCCGTTGGTCTATGATGACCATGGAAGAGAATCCTAAACGTCTATTCTGCTGGAATAAAAAAAAAAAGCACCGCCTGTGGCTGAACAGGCCGATGCACGAATGGCAGTCCCTGTCACACAGGTCACACTTGTGGGTGGTCTCCGTGCTGCTGGGTCTATGGCGGTTCTTCCTGCAAGTCCTTTTTTCATCTGCTGCAGCAGTCAGTCTCTCCACCCAGCCTTACACAAAACAGCTTTCGAACTTCTGTGCTTCAATTGGCTCACTGCATTCGCAGCGTTGGTAGGCGGGTCCTTCTTGCTAAGTTTTCAGTCATTGGTTCTTCAAGGTTTCAGAAACCCAATTCAAGGCTTTTATTAGTCGAATGAGAGGTCAATCATATCTGATCTGTTCGCGGCTGTGTCTGTAGTGGAAGAACGGAAATGCAGCTTTTTTTTTCTCAGTGCGCTCTTGGACGCAGCGCCCTCGTGCGTCCTAGAGCGCACGAGGGTGCTCTCGTGGGCCCTCGTGCGCTCTAGGAGCAGAGACGTGCCCGTCCGCGGTACACCGGAGTGCAAGAGGTTAATTCACATTACTGTAAAATGCACCAGATTTAACAAAATGGCTCAGTTGACGGTCCCTGAACAGATGTTAAATTTTCATCCTAACAAAACAAGGCAAGGTACATTATTTCCCAAAATAACACAACATTACAAAATTATTTTTTTTGTAAGTTGTCTGTGTTTGATTTAAGATAATTTTGCACCCTGAATCCGAAAATGACATCCGTTTCTCTCGATGCAGGTCAGGTTTTTATGCTAAGTTGATTTTTAAAAAAGCTGATCTTCTGACTAAATCAATTACATTTTTGTGACATTATCAGTTGATTTTTGTAAATATTTCTCATCCAAAATAGATTTTTAAGAGAAAAAAATTGTTTTCTAAAACAATTTATTGACTAAATGTTACAAACTTTGATTACTGTAAATTGAATAGTAGACACTGATGCAGATACTCGGTGCATGCCTTGCATACCATGTGTGGCACCCAAGCTTTATCTTGGTCACCAAGTTTAATACCAAAATAACCATGGTAAACATGCTTTATGAAACTTGTGACTGGATTCCTGTTAGGAACAGTTGTGTATTTGCCGCAGATGTAGCAGAATACGTCAGGCTTATTTTTACAAAATCTTCTCGTCAAAGTCATTTAATTCACCTGTAAAAAAAAAAAAAAACAATTAGTCATATTCTGGCGCATGAAAACTCTTCAGAGTTCGAGAAATTTCAAGAAATAAAAAAGAATTTTGTATCATATAAAGTGAAAATACTTGTACATATAAAGAAAAATGAAAAAACAAAAAACAAAAAACGTGGCCATAGTTCAAAAGGTTGTCCTGATTGAGCAAAACCAATGTGATTTTTGGACTCAGCACATCAAAATTGTACTAAATCTGCTAAGAAAACTGAGACAATAAATTTGGTGTCTAATTATCTAATTAGACCATTCAGCTGATTTTTCAGCCCATGCTTCACTGTTTGATCTTTTTAACATAACTAACTGGGAATCAACTGTGACTGATGTCTTCCTTATTACTAAGCAGCATTATTATTACATGCTTTTTGGCTCACAGACACGGGCTTTGGTCAGTGCAAAACCCGTCTTAAATCGTCATGATCATAGTTCAGTTTAGACAATGCGCCTCGGTGCATTAAAGGGATGGGAAGGAGCGCTTTGGATTGGATTATCCAAAACACACCTTTGAATGATCAGACCGGCCTCTTTGTGTCATGTGCTGGTGGAAAGTTTATTTTTACGCCGTTGTGAAATACAGATGAGGCCAACATGGAACCCATGGACAAATCCACGTGGACCTACAAGACAGCAAGATTTAACCTTTGGTGGGGCCCATTTGGACATGCTGGCTGTGTTAAAATGGTTTTGATACACAACTAATCAGAATGATAATGGACAACCATCTGCTCTGTTGGCTGAATTCCTTCTCAGTTAACCATGATTCTTTGATGTTTTTGTGAATCTATTGTTGAACATGTCTGAGCCTTTTCATTTGCGGTTTTTCAGTTGTTCATTAAAGGAAAGGAACAGCCTGAACAGTTCTCTTGGTTTCCATGCTCTTATAATCAATATGATGAACAGATTTTTTTGTGGGTAGAAACTGGATTTTTTTTTTTTTTTTTGTTACTTATTTGTACCCGTAGGTAGACTTGGTTTGCAGTCTGGTGACAAGCCACCGGTTGCTGGTCGCTGCGTGCGCGAGCGCCCTAAACCTACATGTTTTTGGTGTGCGGGAGTAAACCGGAGAAATCCCGGAGTAAACCCGCGCAACACGGGGAGAACATGCAAACTCCACACAGCTCACTGTTGGTCGGGGGCTGGGATCGAACCCACGATCTCATGATCCCCGCGATCCCCCGGCCGAGGGTAAAACTGTGCTGCCACAGTGCTAAACCACTGCGCCACCGTGCTGCCCCATTGCATTGCCCCCCCCCCCCCACGCTGGTCTGCGAGAGCGTCCCGTAAGATGACCCAACATGGATGGATCTCATGGTAACAGACCATGGAATGAAACCGACAACAACCAGCCCCACAACTGATGAACTGTTACAACAGGCAGGACAAAGCTGCACAGCTGTGTATGTGGCTGGTCCAAGCTAACAACAGAGAGGGGCCCTAAAATCCACCAGGGCAGGAAAATACCTTGGCAAGCTCAGCAGGAGGCCTCGCATTGATCAATACAGCTTCTTCATTTTCTTCTCTCTAGTTTACTGGTGGATAGAAAACAACTGAAAGGTGCATACCGCCACCTACTGTACAAGAGTGTGAAACATTATGTCATTTGAGTCCAACCCCGAAATTCTATGACTTAATCGTGGGTTACTTAAAAAAGAAGAGAGCCCTTCTCGTGATTCTTAGTGCTTCTCCATGTCCACCTGTTCCCAGAATCCCAGTTCAATCCCATTCCCTACCGGCCTCTCAAACTTCATTTTTCATTCTCTTTCATTTCCATACTTGTGACAGTGTAATAAGATGTGCTCGACATTTTCTTTAACTCTACATTGTCTACATTTGTCACTTTCACTTTTCCCCATGGTGAATAAAGTGTTGTTTAAACCTGTATGATCCAGTCTTAGTCTTGCTATAATGATGTCTTCCCTCTTTTTGTTTGTTAAGGAATTCTTTATTGCAACAGATTTTTGTATTTTGGAATACAGTCTACCTTTAGATTAAATTAGATTAGATTAGATTAGATTAGATTCAACTTTATTGTCATTACACATGTATGAATACAAGGTAACGAAACACAGTTTAGCATCCAATCAGAAGTGCAAAGGACAGCAGTGCAGTATATACAGTAATTGATAGTATGTGCAATTTAAGCAAATATATGCAGCAGTGCAGAAAGTTAAGAGTACTGTTATGTGCAAATAATGTGCAATAAGTTAGGTTGGCAGTTATGTACAGGTGAGGATGGTAAGAGAGTCAGCAGGGAACTAAGTTCAATAACATGACAGCTGTTGGAAAGAAACTGTTCCTAAACCTGCTGGTTCTAGTCCAAAGGCTTCTGAAACGCCTTCCGGAGGAGAGAAGCTGGAACAGTCCATGAGCAGGATGGTTGGAGTCCCTAAGAATGCTGCGTGCCCGGCGCAGACATCTTTTCCTGTAGACGTCCTCTATAACTGGAAGTGGAGTCCCTGTGATGCGTTGGGCGGTTTTCACCACCTGCTGCAGCGCCTTACGCTCAGCGACAGAGCAGCTCCCATACCAGACTGTGACACAGTTGGTCAGGGTGCTCTCTATCACGCAGCGATAGAAGTTGCCCAGGATGTCAGTTGACAGATGGTTCTTCTTTAGTGTCCTCAAGAAGAAGAGGTGCTGATGGGCCTTCTTGATCAGGCTGGTGGTGTTAACTGACCAGGACAGGTCCTCCGAGATGTGGGTCCCCAGGAATTTGAAGCTGGGGACACGTTCAACAGCTATGCCATTGATATGGATGGGGTCATGTGTCTCTCCCCTGTCCTTCCTGTAGTCCACTATGAGCTCCTTGGTTTTGCTGGTGTTAAGGAGCAGGTTATTGTCAGCGCACCAAGTAGCCAAGTGCTCAACCTCTGCCCTGTAATCTGACTCATCGTTGTCCCTGATGAGTCCGATCACCGTGGTGTCATCTGCGAACTTTATGATGGAATTGGATCCATACATAGGCCTGCAGTCATGGGTGAAGAGGGAGTAGAGGAATGGGCTGAGCACAGCCCTGTGGTACACCAGTGTTGAGTGTGATGATGGAAGAACGGTTGGGGCCTGACCTAACATGCTGGGGTCTGTTGGTCAGAAAATCCATGTTCCAGTTGCAGGTGGAGGTACTGATTCCCAGGTCCCAAAGTTTAGTGATCAACTTGGAGGGGATAACTGTGTTGAATGCTGAGCTGAAGTCAACAAACAGCATTCTTGCGTAGGTGTTCTTGTCATCCAGATGTGAGAGTACACAGTGCAGCGCTGTAGAAACCGCATCCTCTGTACTCCTGTTGCTCCAGTAGGCAAACTGGTGAGGGTCCAGTGTAGGGGGCAGGCATTTTTTGAGCTGTGCCAAGACCAGTCGCTCAAAGCACTTCATGACTATGGGGGTCAGTGCCACAGGGCGATAGTCATTTAGGCACGATGGTGTTGAATGTTTCGGCACTGGTACTATAGAAGTGGTCTTGAAGCACGCTGGTACCACCGCCTGGGCCAGGGACAGGTTGAAGATGCCCGTGAAGACCCCTGCCAGCTGCTCAGCGCATGCCTTCAGCACACTCCCAGGAATGCCATCAGGGCCAGCAGCCTTACGTACGTTGATATCACTCAGTGCGTTACGGACGTCGGTGTGGGTGAGTGTGAGGTGGTGGAGGTCGTCAGAGGGTGGGAAATTGATATTCTTTAGGATCTTTATCTGATCATTTTTGTCATAGCTCACTTCCTTTTTCCTTGATTACTGCTTTCCCTTCACCGTTTCCAAAGAGACAATGGTATTGTTATTTCAATTCAGTTCAATTCAACATTATTTATATAGCTCCATTTCACAACAACAGTAATCTCATAGCACTTTCAACAGTAGGGGAAACCCCCACAATTGCAGAAAGACCCCAGCAATCAGGCGATCCCCTGTGAGCAAGTGCTAGGAAACGGTGGAGAGGAAAAACTCCCTCTTAATAGGAAGAAGCCTCCAGCAGAACCAGGCTAAGGGAGGGGCAGTCATCTGCTGCGACTGGCTGGAGGGTGAGGGGATAGAGAAGATGGAAAGAACAGACATGTAGAGAGCAAACAACACAATGGGGACTCAATCTATGCGAGAGAAAAAACAGATGTCAATGACCAGCAAAAATATTTAATTGAGAGTGAAGAAAGGAGTGAAGCCCAGTGCATTACTGGAGGTCCCCCGGCTGCCTAAACCTATTAGCAGCATAACTAAGGGAGGGTTAAGAGGCACATGATCCCTCCCTAATTGTAGGCTATATCAAAAAGGAAGGTTTTATCCCTGTTCTTAAAAACAGAGATCAAGTCTGACTCCCTAATCCAGATTGGCAGCCGGTTCCACAGGACAGGAGCTTGATAACTGAAGGATCTGCCTTCCATTGTACTCTTGGAGATTCTAGGTATTACAAGTAATCCTGCATTTTGGGAGCATAGTGCTCTGTTATAATAATAGGGTAATATCAGCTCTTTTAAATAAAAAGGGGCTTGATAATTTAGGGCTTTGTAAGTGAGAAGAAGGATTTTAAACTTAATTATAAATTCTATGGGAAGCCAATGAAGGGAGGCCAGAATCGATGATCTCTCTTTCTAGTACCTGTTAAAACTCTTGCTGCAGCATTTTGGATCAGCTGAAGACTTTTTAAAGATGTTTTAGGAGAGCCTGATAATAAAGAGTTACAATAATCTACTCTAGAGCTAACAAAAGCGTGGACAAGTTTCTCAGCATCACTAATCTTGGCAATATTATGCAAATGATCAAAGGCATTCTTAGAAATTTATTTAATATGTGAATTGAAAAACAGATCTTGATCAAAAATATCTCCAGGGTTCCTCACAGAACTATTCAGAGAAAGAGTAACTGCATCCAAACTAAGAGTATGATTTGGAAAGGTATTTCTAAGGCTTTTGAGACCAACTAGAATGACTTCAGTCTTGTCTGAAAGCACCATTTTCTTTCTAATTGACAAGCCTTCTTTTAAAAGCTACAAGTTTCTGTGTTGAACCATGGAGTTAGAAATCTCTGATTAGACTTTATTCTTTTTTAAAGGGGCCACCATGTCTAGAGTCTGATGCAGAGAAGCTGTAACACTATCTACCATGCTATCAATTGCAGAAGGAGCAACTGCCAATCAAATCTAGAAGAAGAAGAAGAAGCTCTCCATAGCTTATCTCCGTTGTGTTGGCGCATGGTATAGAGGGAAACAATCTGCATAAATTTGGTAACGACATCATCTGAGAGGCATCTACTGTAGTAATGTTTTTTTTTAGGATCCAAATTGTCAGAAATAGTAAAATCAGAGGTTAACAGACAATGGTCTGACAGTACAGGGTAATGAGGAGACAATACCAGATTTTCTTTTTTTTTATGCCATATGTCAGAACAAGGGCCAACGTGTGGTGGAGATAATGAGTTGAATTTCCTACTTTCTGAGAAAACACCATCGAGTCTAATATTGAATTAAATGCCATAATAAGACAATCACTATCTACATTTACAGGTATATTAAAGTCCCCTACTATAATTATTCTGTCTGATTTCAGAACTCAATCAGCTAAGAATTTGGCAAATTCAGATAAAAACTCTGAGTAGGCTGACAGAGGATGATAAACTATTGCAAATAAAATTGGGTTTACCCTAAAATTGCTAAATGCCCAATACTGAGGACCAGGTCCTCAAAGGCATTCAAATGTATTTTTTGCTTTACATTAATTTAGTTTCCAAATCAAACTTTCAGTTTGGATGCAGTTACTCTTTCTCTTCATAGCTCTGTGAGGAACCTTGGAGTTATTTTTGATCAGGATTTGTCCTTCAATTCACATATTAAATTTGTTTCTAAGACTGCCTTCTATCATTTGCGTAATATTGCCAAGATTAGGAGCATCTTGTCTCAGAGTGATGCTGAGAAGCTGATCCACGCTTTTGTTAGCTTGAGATTAGATTATTGTAATTCTTTATTATCAGGCTGTCCTAAAATATCTTTAAAAAGTCTTCAGCTGATCCAAAATGCTGCAGCAAGAGTTTTAACAGGTACTAGAAAGAGAGATCATATCTCTCCGGTTCTGGCCTCCCTTCATTGGCTTCCCATAGAGTTTAGAATTAAGTTTAAAATCCTTCTTCTTACTTACAAAGCTCTAAACAATCAGGCTCCTTTTTATTTAAAAGATCTGATACTACCGTATCATCCTAACAGAGCACTACACTCCCAAAATGCAGGTTTACTTGTAATACCTAGAATCTCCAAAAGTACAATGGGAGGCAGAGCCTTCAGTTATCAAGCTCCTCTCCTGTGGAATCAGCTGCCAATCTGGATTCGGGAGTCAGACTCGATCTCTGTTTTTAAGAATAGGGCTAAAACCTACCTTTTTGATATAGCCTACAATTAGGGAGGGATCATGTGTTTCTGAACCCTCCCTTAGTTATGCTGCTAATAGGTTTAGTCAGCCGGGGGACCTCCAGTAATGCACTGGGCCTCACTCCTTTCCTCACTCTCTATGAAATATTTTTTTTTTGCTGGTCATTAACATTTGTTTGTTCTCTCCCATAGATTGAGTCCCCATCGTGCTGTTTGCTCTCTACATGTCTGTTCTTTTCTTCTTCTCTGTCCCCTCACCCCCCAGCCAGTCGCAGCAGATGACTGCCCCTCCCTTAGCCTGGTTCTGCTGGAGGTTTCTTCCTGTTAAAAGGGAGTTTTTCCTCTCCACCGTCGCCAAGTGCTTGCTCACAGGGGATCGCCTGATTGCTGGGGTCTTTCTGCAACTGTGGGGGTCCTCCCTACAGTTGATAGTGCTATGAGATGACTGTTGTTGTGAAATGGCGCTATATAAATAAAGTTGAATTGAATTGAATTGAATTAACTAATCACTCTATCACTCTATAAATTCAATAAATCTCTGTGTGTCTGTCTGGCTGTGTATCACGATCATAGGACGTCATAGGATCAGAAATCAGACAATGCTTTTGAATTGTGGTTCAACAGAATTATTTAAAAAAAAAAAAAACTCATGAAACAGGCCTGGACAAAAATGATAGCACCCTTAACTTAATATTTTGTTGCACAACCTTTTGAGGCAATCACTGCAATCAAACAATTTCTGTAACTGTCAATGAGACTTCTGCACCTCTCAGCAGGTATTTTGGCCCACTCCTCATGAGCAAACTGCTCCAGTTGTCTAAGTTTGAAGGGTGCCTTCTCCAGACGGAATGTTTCAGCTACTTCCACAGATGTTCAATAGGATTTAGATCAGGGCTCATGGAAAGCCACTTTAGAATACTCCAATGTTTGGCTCTTAGCTATTCTTGGGTGTTTTTAGCTGTGTGTTTTGGGTCATTATCCTGTTCCAAGACCCATGACCTGCGACTGAGACCAAGCTGTCTGACACTGGGCAGCACATTTCTCTCTAGAATACCTTGATACTCGTGAGATTTCATTGTATCCTGTACAGATTCAAGACACCCCTGTGCCAGATGCAGCAATGCAGCCCCAGAATATAACAGAACCTCCTCCATGTTTCACAGAAGGGACAGTGTTATTTTCTTGTTATGTTTCATTTTTGCATCTGTGAACATAGAGCTGATGTGCCTTGCCAAAAAAGTTCCAGTTTTGTCTTGTACAGTGGGGCAAAAAAGTATTTATTCAGCCACCAATTGTGCAAGTTCACCCACTTAAAAGACGAGGGAGGTCTCCAATTTTCATCATAGGTATACCTCAACTATGAGAGACAAAATGAGAAAAAAAAAATCCAGAAAATCACATTGAAGGATTTTTAAAGAATTTATTTGCAAATTATGGTGGAAAGTAAGTATTTGGTCAATAACAAAAGTTCGTCTCAATACTTTATTATATACCTTTTGTTGGCAATGACAGAGGTCAAACGTTTTCTGTAAGTCTTCACAAGGTTTTCACACACTGTTGCTGGTATTTTGGCCCATTCCTCCATGCAGATCTCCTCTAGAGCAGTGATGTTTTGGGGCTGTCGCTGGGCAGCACGGACTTTCAACTCCCTCCAAAGATTTTCTATGGGCTTGAGATCTGGAGACTGGCTAGGCCACTCCAGGACCTTGAAATGCTTCTTACGAAGCCACTCCTTCGTTGCCCGGGCGGTGTGTTTGGGATCATTGTCATGCTGAAAGACCCAGCCACGTTTCATCTTCAATGCCCTTGCTGATGGAAGGAGGTTTTCACTCAAAATCTCACGATACATGGCCCCATTCATTCTTTCCTTTACACGGATCAGTCGTCCTGGTCCCTTTGCAGAAAAACAGCCCCAAAGCATGATGTTTCCACCCCCATGCTTCACAGTAGGTATGGTGTTCTTTGGATGCAACTCAGCATTCTTTCTCCTCCAAACACAACAAGCTGAGTTTTTACCAAAAAGTTCTATTTTGGTTTCATCTGACCATATGACATTCTCCCAATCCTCTTCTGGATCATCCAAATGCTCTCTAGCAAACTTCAGACGGGCCTGGACATGTACTGGCTTAAGCAGGGGGACACGTCTGGCACTGCAGGATTTGAGTCCCTGGCGGCGTAGTGTGTTACTGATGGTAGCCTTTGTTACTTTGGTCCCAGTTCTCTGCAGGTCATTCACTAGGTCCCCCCGTGTGGTTCTGGGACTTTTGCTCACCGTTGTCGTGATCATTTTGACCCCACGGGGTGAGATCTTGCGTGGAGCCCCAGATTGAGGGAGATTATCAGTGGCCTTGTATGTCTTCCATTTTCTAATAATTGCTCCCACAGTTGATTTCTTCACACCAAGCTGCTTACCTATTGCAGATTCAGTCTTCCCAGCCTGGTGCAGGTCTGCAATTTTGTTTCTGGTGCCCTTTGACAGCTCTTTGGTCTTGGCCATAGTGGAGTTTGGAGTCTGACTGTTTGAGGTTGTGGACAGGTGTTTTTTATACTGGTTACGAGTTCAAACAGGTGCCATTAATACAGGTAACAAGTGGAGGACAGAGGATCCTCTTAAAGAAGTTGTTACAGGTCTGTGAGAGCCAGAAATCTTGCTTGTTTGTAGGTGACCAAATACTTATTTCCCCCCATAATTTGCAAATAAATTCTTTAAAAATCGGACAATGTGATTTTGTGGATTTTTTTTTCTCATTTTGTCTCTCATAGTTGAGGTACACCTATGATGAAAATTGGAGACCTCTCTCATCTTTTAAGTGGGAGAACTTGCACAATTGGTGGCTGACTAAATACTTTTTTGCCCCACTGTATGTCCATAGGACATTCTCCCAGAAGCTTTGTGGCTTGTCAACATGCAGGTTGGCAAATTCCAGTCTGGCTTTTTTATGATTTGTTTTCAACAGTGGTGTCCTCCTTGGTCGTCTCCCATGAAGTCAACTTTGGCTCAAACAACGACGGATGGTGCGATCTGACATTGATGTACCTTGACCTTGGAGTTCACCATGAATGTGTTTAGAGGTTGTTCTGGGCTCTTTTGTTACCATTCCTATTATCCATCTCTTCCATTTTTCCCCTTGCGGCCACGTCCAGGGAGGTTGGCTACAGTCCCGGGGATCTTAAATTTCTGAATAATATGTGCAACTGTAGTCACAGGAACATCAAGCTGCTTGGAGATGGTCTTATAGCCTTTACCTTTAACTTGCTTGTCTATAATTTTCTTTCTAATCTCCTGAGACAACTCTCTCCTTTGCTTCCTCTGGTCCATGTTTAGTGTGGTACACACCATGTCACCAAACAGCACAGTGACTACTTGTAACCCTTTAAATAGGCTGACTGACTGATTACAAGTTTGTAGACACCTGTGATGTTAATTAGAGGACACATCTTGGTTGAACACGTCCCTGTGGTCACATTATTTTCAATGTTTTCTAGGGGTACCATCATTTTTGTCCAGGCCTGTTTCATGAGTTTGTTTTTTAAAATAATTATGTTGAACCACAATTCAAAAACATTGTCTGATTTTCATTGGTTAATTTTCATAGAAATTTTATTTCCACTTTTGTCAGATTCAAGTTATTTCTGTGACCATTGTGGGTTTTTCTTTCATTAACAGAGGGGTACCAACAATTTTGTCCACATGTGTAGACAATAGAACCTGCTACCTATGATGTAGTGTCCTATGATTCCTGCCTTGCCTCATAGGACACTACTTATGATGTAGTGTCCTATGAGGCCTGCCTTGATGCATTTTATGACTGGCGACCTATGATGCAGTGTCCTATGATGCCTGCCTTGATGTCTTTATGATTTCATATACACCATCACTCATGATGCCTGCCTTGATGTCTTTATGATGTCATATCAATCAGATGGAGAGACAATAAGAATCACGAGAAGGGCTCTTTTCTCTTTTTTAAATATCACAGGATTAAGTCATAGAATTTAGGGGTCCGGCTCGGATGAAATAATGTTACACACTCTTGTACAATAGGTGGCAGTATGCACCTTTCAATTGTTTGCTATCCGCCAGTAACCGAGAGAAGCATAGCATAGCTTAACTGATCATATCCTGGAGCTGTGTATCAACTATCTTGCAAAGCTCTCTTAAGCTCTGACATTGTGAGCTCAAGGTCTAACACAGTCATGTCCTCTTTCACTTCATTTTTTAAGTTTGCATTTTCTCTGAGTTTATGCTGCCTTTGCTTTCTATGAGTCTCACCAAGATGGTCTTCCTCTATGCACTGCTGCAAATGCTCTACCTAGGATTTATGCCTTTCCTTTGTCTGATATAGGCATCTTGTCCCCATCCACTAAAGCTGGAATTTTAACTGATACGGTACCCTTTTTCCACTCATTTTTTTTAAACATATCCCAGACATCACCTAGTCCTGTTTTCCTACCAAAGGTGGAACAAAACTCTCTCCATGTTGACCTTTTTCCTGTTTTTAATATTCTTTCGAGCTACTGCCCTTTTCTTTTTATACTCTTTTAAGTTTTCACTAGTCATATTCTTCCTCACCTCTCTGAATGCCTTGTTTCACTCTTCTATTGCAATACTACATTCATCATTCCACAAGGTACAACCTTCTTCCTACCCTGTGTTGTTTTCTTAGGTATACTTGCTATTGCAGCATTCAGAATATGATTGGTTACCTGACTTGAACACTCTTCTATGCCCCCTTCTAATGTTACCAAATGACACAATTGACCACAGTATTGCCTAAATTTTCCCCAATCTGTCTTGTCAAAACACCATCTTGTAAAACATCTTCCCTCTTATATACATTCTTCTTCTTCTTCTTCTTCTTCTTCTTCTTCTTCTTCTTCTTCTTCTTCTTCTTCTTCTTCTTCTTCTTCTCCTCTCAGTTACTGGCGGATAGCAAAACAACTGAAAGGTGCATACCGCAACCTACTGTACAAGAGTGTGTAACATTATGTCATCTGAGCCCGACCCCTAAATTCTATGACTTAATCCTGTGTTATTTAAAAAAGAGAAAAGAGGAGACTTCCTGGAAGATGGCGTCCTGAGCGGCTGTGCAGTTAAGAGCTCGTATCAGTCTGTATATTCAAACGCCATTTAGAACATGCAACTCGAGTCATATAGATAAAATATTCTAGAAATGAGTGGCGGAAATATACGCAGAGGCCGTAAAAGCACTAAGAAGTCACCTATAAAACAACTTGAAGAAGAGGGAGCCACCGAGCGCAGCGAAAGTGATTCTGAAGACACCACAGCGGTGAAAATGGACCACGACCAAACCGAGGCCCTACAGGCGGGATTAGCCAGCATTAGCAAAGATATAAAAGAGCTGCAACAAAATCTTCATGAGGAATTGACATATTTTAAAGACGAAATAAAGAAGGAAATGATACAAGAAATTGCATCCCTCAGACAAGATATGGACCATAAATTCACAGAATACAACAAAGAAGTACAGGATCAAAAGGCAAGTATAACCGAGGCCCAGGGTCGCATATCTGAGCTGGAAGAGTGGAACACAGAGGCTAACGAGATGCTGCTAAAGATGCTAAAGCAGACAAGCTACATGCAAGATAAAATGGTAGCCCTTGAAGCGAGGTCTCGGAGAAATAACGTTCGCATCTTCGGCCTACCGGAAAAAACTGAGGGAAGCTCCATGAAGAACTACCTGGAACAATTATTAAAAAGAGAGCTGGAGATCTCCGGGGATTTCAGTCTGCAGATCCAACACGCTCACAGAACCCCGCCGCAGGAACCAAGGGCAGGTGCTCAACCGAGGGCAATAGTGGTTCATTTTCAGACATTCGAAATCAAGGACATGGTGCTAAAAAAAGCAAGGCAGAAGAAAATTAAAGTGGGTGATGCACGCATTCAGTTTGACCATGATTATCCTGCTGAAACTGTACAGAAACGCAGAGCATATCGTGACATAAAGAAGACGCTAAAAGACAGGAACATACCCTTCCAAACTCCGTACACGAAAATACAAATTTATTGGAGTGATGGAGTAAAGAGTTACAAAGATGCTGAGGAAGCTGCACGGGACATAAGAGCGAGGGGATTCCAGCTGGACATGCCGAACAACACAGACGGCAGCAGTGAGGGAGAGAACCGCGGCGCGTCGGGATGGCAACAAGTGAGAGGCAGAGAGACGAAGAGAGGCGGCGGGACAGCTGTGTCCCTGAGCCGAGATACAGTGCACCGAGTGAAGGAGAAACTGCGTGAATTTCAAAGGAAATAGCAACGAGGAAGACGTAGAACTTCAGGGGTTAAGTAACGAACTATAATGGTAACACTCGTGTAAAAGTTGGAGATGAAGAATCGAAATCTCCTAATGGGGTAAAAGAACAGCGTTCTCACCCACTGAGATATAGACTCAACTCTACTCATAAAAAACAAGGGAATACATTTTTTTATGAATATATAATAAGAGTTTGTAATACTGTATGGCCTTATGCCTATTTTTTTAATTCATAATAGACTGAGAGTTCATATATAAATGTTGGACTTAATTAGACTGAGGGGGGATTCATCAGTAGAATGGTTTTCTCAGTCTAAGGATGGGCCCTTATTGAAGAAGAGGATTTCCTATCCACCTACCAACAGGGACACGGGGGGAAACCGTGAGACCCCCAGGTGAAAGTTACTTCTGGTTTATGTTCTTACTGTGATGTTCAAATGTGTGCATAGTTCTGGTTCAAACTGCTCGGGGAAGCACATGAAAACAGGGTTTAAGTGTTATGATAAAAAATAGTCTTAAGATTATATCGCTAAATGTAAATGGTCTAAATACACCTGTAAAGAGAGCAAAAGTCTTAACAAAAGTGAAGAAGGAAAAGGTAGAAATTACATTTCTACAAGAGACTCACTTATCTCAAAAAGAACATAAAAAATTTAAAAGATTAGGATTTAGAAACTCATTTTACAGCTCATGCAAACAGGGACATAAAAGGGGAGTCCTGATATTAATCTCAAATACAACTAAGTTTGAATTTGGAAAAGAAATCAGGGATAAAGTGGGACGATATATACTGGTGAAAGGCAAGCTGGAAAATGAACCTGCCACTCTGGTAAATGTCTATGCTCCTCCTGAAAGTGATAAACATTTTTTCAAAGTTCTTTTTGATAATATTGCAACAGAAACAGAGGGAATTCTAATTTGTGGAGGTGATTTTAACATAATTATGAATCATAGCCTGGATACAACAAGTTTAAAGAGAAACAAAAAACATCTGACAAAATTTTTAAAAATGCAACTAGAAGAGATGGGTATGATTGATATTTGGAGGAGTCTCAATCCATATGAAAAAGATTATACTCACTACTCGGCCACCCACAAGGTCCACTCGAGGATAGATCACTTCTTTATAAATATAGGTGATAGGTATAGGGTAGAGGAATGCAAAATAGGAGGAGCGGATATTTCAGACCACAATGCTGTATATTTAAAAATTCAGATAATTGCCCGAAAGAGACAAACGTGTTGGAGACTCAATGTGGGAATACTGAACAACAAAGAATGGTAGAGGATATAAAAAAGAAATCAAACAATATATCGAAGAAAATAATAATGGAGAAGTGGATCCAACCATACTATGGGATGCTTTGAAGGTGGTTATTCGAGGAAAATTAATTGCAAAAATGGCATTATTGAAAAGAGTAAGATTGGAAACCTATAAGAAATATTCAGAGAAGTTAAAGGAATATGAGAAGAAATATCAAGACACAAACGATCAGGAGACATTTCAACAAATCAAGGATACCAAAAAGAAAATAGATGATATACTGCTGAATGAAATTGAGAAAAGAAACTTATTCTTAAGACAGAACTATTATGAAACGGGTTTGAGATCTACAAAATTATTAGCAAAACGTATAAGAAAACAACAGGTGATAAATACAATACACAAAATTAAAGACCCACTAACTAAGGAGATAACTGATGATCCAGAAGAGATAGAAAGAATATTCTACCAGTACTATAAAAAATTATATACACAAACACCTGCGGCAGAGGAAGATGAAATGAGGTCTTTTTTAAATGATTTGGATTTACCGGCAATTGGCACCTCACAAAATGATAGATTAACAGCCAAAATTACAGAAAAGGAGGTAGAAGAAGCAAAAAATTCATTAAAAAAATAATAAATCTCCAGGGAGTGACAGATATCCAGCAGAATGGTACAAATTGTTTAAAGAGGAATATTAATTCCACTGCTTCAGACATCCTTTAATTGGACACTCTCAAAAAATAAAATCCCACCAACATGGTCAGAAGCAATAATAACAGTCATTCCCAAAGTGGATAAAGATAAGAATGAGTGCCACAACTATAGACCAATCTCAGAGTTAAACATAGATTATAAGCTGTATACAAAAATAATAGCCAAAAGATTAAACATATTTCTGGCAGAACTAATAGATGAAGATCAAACAGGATTTATAAAGGGATGTAAAACCCAGGACAATATTAGGAGAACCTTACATATTATAGAACAGGCACAAAAAAAAAACAAAAAACAAAGTAAAGTCTTGATGAGTATAGATGCCGAAAAGGCATTTGACTGTGTTAATTGGAGATATTTATATTTGGTGCTAGAGCGGTTAGGATTTAATGAAAAATCAATACAGGTGATTAAAACACTTTACAAAGAGCCTACGGCCAGAATAAAACTAAATGGAAGCTTAACCAGTAAAATACATCTGCAAAGATCCACAAGACAAGGATGCTGCCTATCACCGGCTCTCTTTGCCATTTACATTGAACCATTGGCTCAAGTGGTTCGACAAAATGAGAAACTTAAAGGTGTCACAATCAAAGGAGTAGAACATAAAATTGGACTTTTTGCTGATAATGTAATGATTTTCCTCGAACAACCAAACACAACACTTCCCATAGTGATGAAGCTCCTTGAAACATATGGCCATTTATCAGGATGTAAAATAAATATTTCTAAAACTCAGATACTTACAATTAATTATACACCCTCAATAACAATTCAGAAATGTTATAAACTTAGCTGGAATATGAGGCAAATTAAATACTTCGGAGTAACATTAACAAAAGACCTCTCTGAATTATTCAATATAAATTATGAAAAGGTATATCAAGATATACAGAAAGGTATAGAAAGATGGGCAACTCTACCACTGGACTTTAATTCAAAAATCGAAATAGTTAAAATGAATATACTACCCAGATTTCTCTATCTATTCCAATCATTACCAGTAGAGATCACTCCAGACCAATTTATAAAGTGGGACAAAACAATATCCAGGTTCATTTGGGAAGGTAAACGACCCAGAGTTAGATATCAAACTCTCCAGCTTTACAAAAACCTAGGTGGAATGGCATTACCAAAATTAAAGGAATATTTTTATGCTGCTCAATTGAGACCTTTGTACTGTTGGTGTAACCCAAATTTTGTAGCAAAATGGAAAGATATAGAAAAAGTAATATCAAATATTCCGATTCAAACTCTGATTGGAGATAAAGACTTATATAAGAAACTCAAACATGAAATGGATTCAATCAGTGAACATACATTAGACACATGGTTTAAAATTTTAAAAAGATATAAGATTAAGGAAGACATAAAAATTCTGAATTGGGTAGGATATGATAAAAATTTTAAACCAAATCAATATGACCAGAGATTTAAAAGATGGACAGAAAAAGGAGTCACAGCTTGGTGTGCTCTAGAAAAGAAAGGAAAGTTGGAGAGTTATCAGAATTTAAAAGAAAAATATGAATTGGGGAGCTGTGATTTTTTCAGATATCTCCAACTAAGAGACTACTACACAAAAGAAATCCAGGTGGATCCCTCCAAAGAAGTGAATGACGTGATAAAAGTCATAATTAAAGCGTATAAAGAAAACGAAAAGAAATTCATATCATCAATGTATAAGGCATTAAACCTAAATAATAAACATACAACCAATTATATAACAAAGAAGTGGGAGAAAGAAATTGATAAATCACAGAAGATGAATGGCAAAATATATGTAAGACTCACCACTCATCCACCAGTTCGCGGATTTGGAGAGAATTTGCCTGGAAAAACTTAGTATGTTACTTTATCACACCAAAGATGAAAAGTAAACAACTCAACCAACCTCAGAAGTGTTGGAGAGAATGTGGAGAATATGATGTGGATCATACACATGTTTTTTGGAAGTGTAAGAGAATAACTGTATTTTGGGAAATGATAAGTGAAATGTTACAGAAGATAATAAGATACAAGATCCCTATGACCTGTAAAATACTTTATCTCTGTAATCTAACAGAGGCAAACATCTTTGGGAGTGATAGGTATCTTGTCAAAATATTGTTAGTAGCGAGTAAAAAAGCCATAACAAGGAATTGGTTGAAGAAAGAACCACCTACAAAGGAACAATATTGGGCTATTATAGAAGACATCTACATAATGGAAAAACTAACACACAAACTACAAGTACAAGAAGCTGAATTTGATGAGAAGTGGGAAAAATGGACAATATACAAATCCCGAAATGGCGATAAATAAGTGGACTTCAAAGAAATAATGTGGACTATGAGGAGGAACAAGAGCTAATGTCGGACTCGAGCAGTGGATGTTATTGATTTGTTTTTCTGTTGATGTTACTGTGACAGGTTTCTTTCTTCTTTTATATATACTTTTTCTCTTTGTGTGTGTATATGATTTAAGTTGAAAAACTAATAAAAATCTAAGTAACCAAAAAAAAAAAGAGAGAAAAGAGCCTTTCTTGTGATTCTTATTGCCTCTCCATCTGTTCCCAGAATCCCAGTTAAATCCCATTCCCTACCGGCCTCTCAAACTTCATTTTCCATTATCTGTCTTTCATTTCCGTATTGGTGACAGTGAAATAAGATGTACACAACATTTTCTTTTACTCCACATTCTCTACATTTGTCACTTTCGCTATCACTTCCCATAGTTGTCCTGTTCATTACCGTCCTTTCACAGGTGCTCACTAAAGAATCAGATACCAGAGTCAGGTCAATACATGATAATGTGACCCTATGCACATCCACCCTGGTAGACAAATTAACTATCTTTCATCTAACATGTCTTTTACAACATTTCTATTGTTATCTGTATGTGTGTTTCCCCACAAGCTATTATGTGCATTAAAGTCTCCACACCATACCTCTTTCACATGATCAACCTGTGGTGGGTCTGCCTAAGCGGGGGGTGTTGCATCACCAGAACATCAAAGGATTCTGGCATTTGATAGTCTGTCTATGACATCATATAGGATGTCTAAGACATGTGGGATGTCTATGACATCACATGGGATGTCTATGACTTCATATAGTCTTAAGTGCAAGGTTGAAAGGGCACTTTACTAGCGGCCCCCTTGGCGACAAGATGTGTGAAGTGATGATATAGAGTTCAAATGTAGACAATGTGGAGTAAAAGAAAATGTCGAGCACATCTTATTACACTTTCACAATGAAAGACAGATTATGGAAAATAAAGTTCCAGAGGCCGGTAGGGAATGGGATTTAACTGGGATTTTGGAAATAGATGGAGATGGAGAGGCAATAAGAATCACAAGAAGGGCTCTTTTTTTTTTTTTTTTTTTTTTTTATAAACACAGGATTAAGTCATAGAATTTAGGGGTCGGGCTCAGATGACATAATGTTACACACTTTTGTACAGTAGGTGGCGGTATGCACCTTTCAGTTGTTTGCTATCCGCCAGTAACCGAGAGAAGAAGAAGAAGAAGAAGAAGAAGAAGAAGAAGAGGAGTGAAGTATGAGGGGACGAAGACAAGTGATGTCTGAAGAGACAGTTGAGGTTCAATTGGACACAGCTATGATGATAGAAGGACTACAGCTCCTGACCAGATAGAGTGACAATACAGAGTGAAGTACGTGGTGGTAGTGCACCTATAAGCTGGTTGCCAACTGCCAATCAAATCCAGAAGAAGAAGAAGAAGAAAAACGGCACTTTATTCACCATTGGGAAAAGCGAAAGTGACAAATGGAGAGAATGTGGAGTAAAAGAAACTGTCGAGCACGTCTTATTACACTGTCACAAATACGGAAATGAAAGACAGATAATGGAAAATGAAGTTCAAGAGGCCGGTAGGGAATAGGATTTAACTGGGATTTGTTGTGATTTGCTCTGCCTGCCTGTTGACTGATTCTCCACAGCTGCGAGCACACCTGCTCTCATTATCAGCGGGACTATTTAAGCCATGCAGCCCTCGGGTCTGCACGGAGTCATCTTTCTCCCTGGTCTGATGAGACCATCTCTACACTTTGTCATTCGCCAAGATTATTCTCACCCTCACCATTCTCCGGAGGCTACTCCTCTCCTACCTCACCTTCCTTGAAAACCACCTTCTCCTCATTGTCCTCCTGGGAGTTCCACTCCCCAATGCCAAGTAAGCCACTATCATCGCTTTCATCTCTCCACTCTCGCTCCCCTGTGCACAGGTGGAAATCCATGGTGGCAGACCTCCTCCACCTGGTGGCAGGTGGCAGGTGCCACCATGGTGGCAGACCGAATACTCCTTGCACCTCTTCACTCCATCAACCTTTCCCCTTGCAACCGGGGTTGAAGACGCTATCTTCCTGGGTGCAGCCTTCGGGACTGAACCTGAGCTGATCACCAACTCGTCAACAGTAAGACTAACAATACTGCACAGTTCCACCAGGGTGTGATTACCAATTCCCCTGTCTCTGCTTCTCCATAGGGTTGCCAGGCTGTACGGTGCTCTGCTCACCCCGGCTGCTATATTCACATACACACGCATACACCCAAGCACACATTACATAATAAAGATAATTGAGTTGATTTATGGGTCTGTGTCTGCTTTCTGGGTCTGCAAATATGTTAGTGTGACTCTGTCAGAACGACCCAGCAGACAGTGTGCTCGCGCACAAAGTTAATATCTTAGAGGCTTGCATTGACCAATTATCACATCAACAAGAAGTCACACTCACCCAGCTGGTTCCGATAAACTCCCGTTTGGACTGTCTGTCAGGTTCCCAGCCTTTCCCTCTTTCTTCAGGTAGCCCTGCCGCTCCAGCCAGCTCCATTCCCGCTACGTCTCCACCATCCCGGCTGACACCAGTCCCCACGCCCACATGCTTCAACGGTAAGCTAGAGGAGGCTAGGGGGTTTCTGCTGCAATGTGGAATAGTTTTTCAGCAGGTCCCGGAGGATTTCCCGACCAGTCACAGCCGCATAGGCTATGTAGTTAATCTTCTAGAGGGGCGGGCGTTAGCTTGGGCCTATGCGGTCATGGCTAGGGCAGACTATGCTACACTAACTTACAATCAGTTTGTGAGTGAATTTAACGAGGTGTTTCACCCACTCCGACCGTGATAGTGTACTGACCTCCCGGCTACTTAACTTAAAGAGGGTAGCAAATCTGTAGCTGATTACGCTGTCGACTTCCGGGTGGTAGCCGTGGAGGTGTGGTGGGAGGAAGCCTCTCTGTGGAGCATATTTATTTGTAGCCTTAGTCCTAGCCTGCGGGACGAGTTAGCCCACCTGGATAAGACCAGTAAATTAACCAAGCTCATTTCTCTAGCCATCAGTCTAGACAACTGTTTGAGGGAACGGGCCAGCAAGCGTAAGACATCCGGTCGCTCCCGTATCCAGTTTCGTCGCTCCCTGCAGTGCCCACTGTTGGCCCTACCTCACTCTGATTCATTAGACTCCCCTGAGCCCATGTTAGTGGGCCAAACCAGGTTACCTTTAGCGGAGAAACAGCGCCGCCGAGAGTTAGGGCTATGTCTGTACTGTGGCAGCGAAGAACATGAGCTTTTTACCTGTCCCATACGGCCCAAAAAAGGGAGTCTGTGCATTGCTGTAGGGGGACTCACGGACTCATGCCAAGAAAATCCCCTCACTAAATTAATGTTACCCATCTGTTTTATTCATAACCAAACTGAAATAGCCACACATGCGCTCATCGATTCAGGGGCTGAGCAGAGCTTCATCTCTGGGGAACTGGCAACCCGTTTGGGGCTTCCGTGCTACCAATTGAGGACACCTCTCCAACTCATTGCTCTGTCTAAAGCCCCACTGACATTGGTGTCGCAACAAACCACCCCAGTACCTGTGATCATATCTGGTAATCACCGGGAGCAGCTAAGGCTGTTTGTGCATCCGGTCTCCACCTCTCCAGTCATCCTTGGTTACCCCTGGCTCCGGTTGTACAATCCTACCATCAATTGGTGCTCTGGGAATCTAGTGTCATGGAGTTCGTTTTTCCTTAGTGCGTGTCTCCAATCCTCTGCTTGCTCACCATCTGTGCCTCTTGGTGCCCCGAACGTACCCCCGAATGACCTGTCCAAGGTTCCCCCGGAATACCACAACCTGGGTGCCACCTTTAGTAAGATCCAAGCCCGATCTCTTCCCCCCACTGCCCATATGACTGTGCCATTAATCTCCGGCCCGGGGCATCACTACCATCTAGTCGGTTGTACAGCCTGTCAGCTCCGTGTCCTCATGGACACGGCCTTTGACTCCCTCCAGGGGGCCTCTTGCTTCACCAAGCTCGACCTTCACAACGCTTACCATCTCGTGTGGATTAAGGAGGGAGACGAATGGAAGATGGGATTCCAGACCCCAAGCGGCCACTTTGAATATCTTGTGATGCCGTTTGGGTTGACCTACACGCCGGCCGTCTTCCAACGCCTGATAAACGACGTTCTCCAGGACTTTCTGGGTGCCCTCGTCTTTGTTTACTTAGATGACATCCTCATCTTCTCTCGTTCATTAGAGGAGCATTGGGTGCATGTGAGATGGGTCCTCCAATGACTCCTGGAGAACAAGCTGTTTGTAAAGGCCGAGAAATGTGAGTTCCACACTAACAAGACTTCATTTCTTGGATTTGTTATCTCCCATAACCAGGTTCTCCCCGACCCGGTGAAGGTCAAGGTGGTGGTGGATTGCCCCCCCCCCCCATCCAGGAAGCAACTCCAGCAGTTCCTGGGGTTTGCCAATTTTTCTCGCTGCTTTGTGCCCAGGTACAGCATGGTTGCCCGCCCCCTGACCTGTCTCACGTACCCAAAGGTACCCTTCCACTGGACAGAGGAGGCTGCAACAGCATTCGGCACCCTCAAGAAGGAGTTCTCGTTGTCCCGCGTCCTCACACAGGTGGACCCATCCCTCCAGTGCTTGGTCGAGGTGGATACGTCTGATTCCGGGGTGGGGGCAGTGCTCTCCCAGCGCTCTCCAGTAGACGGGGTGGTCCGACTCTGCGCCTTCTTCTCGCGTCGCCTGTCTCCAGCGGAAAGAAACTACAACATTGGCGACAGGGAGCTCCTGGCGGTGAAGCTTGCGCTGGAGGAGTGGCACCACTGGTTGGAGGGGGATGCCCAGCCTTTTGTGGTTTGGACCAACCACAAAAACTTGGAGTACCTGAGGACCGCCAAGCGGCTGAACTCCCGGCAGGCCCGTTGGTCCCTGTTTTTTGGGCAATTCGATTTCATGATCACCTACCGCCCCGGGGCCAAGAATGCCAAACTGGACACCCTCTCCAGGCAGTTCTCGGTGGAGGTATCTGAGGACTGTGAGCAGACCATCCTCCCACCATCCTGTGTTGTTGGCGCCCTCTCGTGGGACATCAGGGACAAGGTCGTGAAGGCACAGGAGGCTGATCCCCGTCCTGGAGGTGGTCCCTCAGAGCGGTTGTTCGTCCCCACATCGGTTAGGGGTGAGATAATTCAGTGGGCCCATGCCTCGAAGTTTGCATGCCATCCAGGGGTGTCCCGCACGGTGGAGCTTCTCCAGAGGTCATTTTGGTGGCCGGGGCTGCGAAAGGACGTCACTGCCTACATCCGGGCCTGCGCTCAGTGTGCCACTGGGAAGTCGTCCTCTTCTCCACCGGCCGGGCTCCTTCACCCCCTGCCGGTCCCCAGCCACCTCTGGTCCCACATCGCCCTGGACTTTGTGACTGGCCTCCCACCGTCCAACCACTTCGCTACAGTCCTCACCATTGTTGACCGATTCTCTAAAGCTTCCCACTTCGTTCCACTCCGGGGGCTGCCTACGGCATGAGAGACAGTGGACCTACTGGTGCAGCATGTCATACGCCTCCACGGGATCCCCACTGATGTTGTTTCTGACCGTAGGCCCCAATTCGTGTCCCAGGCCTGGAGGGCGTTCTATAACACACTGGGGTCAACCGTGAGCCTGTCATCTGGATACCACCCGCAGAGCAACGGGCAGTGTGAACGGGCTAATAAAGAGCTGAAGGCCGCCCTGCGCTGCATCATCGCCTCCAGTCCATCTTCATGGAGCAGCCACCTGCCGTGGATCGAGTACACCCATAATTCTACGGTTTCCTCGGCGATCGGCATGTCCCCCTTCAGGGCCTCCTTAGGGTACGACCCCCCACTGTTCCCGGAGGAAGAGAAGGAAGTGGTGGTGCCTTCTGTCCATGCCCACGTGAGGCGCTGCTGCTGGCTCTGGACTGCCACCTGCAGAGCCCTCCTTCGGACCACTGAACGTAACACCAGGACGGCTAACCGCTGCAGGAGACCGGCTCCCCAATACAAGGTGGGTCATCAGGTATGGCTGTCAACGCAAAATATTAACCTGAAAACTGAGAGACGGAAGTTGGCCCAGCGCTTTATCAGGCCCTTCCTCATTATTCGTGTGGTTAACCCTGTGGCTGTACGCCTAGCTCTCCCCCCCTTCCTCCGCATCTGTCCGACTTTCCATGTCTCGCAGGTGAAACCCGTCTGCTCCAGCCCTCTCTGTCCTCCTCCCAAGGCCCCACCCCCACCAGTGGTGATAGATGGCGACCCGGCGTGGAGAGTCAATTCCATCCTGGACGTTAACCGCCGAGGTTGCGGCCTGCAGTACTTGGTGGACTGGGAGGGGTATGGCCCCAAGTGGAGGTCCTGGGTACGTCCATCATTTGTGCTCGACAAACAACTCATCAGGGACTTCCACCGGATGCACCCGGGTAAGATAGGGCAGGTGCCAGGAGGCACCTCTAGAGGGGGGAGTACTGTCATGGCGCCCTCAGGGCCATCATCAACCTCAGCTGCAGGCACACCTGCTGCCAATCATCAGCGGGCTTTAAAAGCCAGACCTGCCTGTGACTCAGCACGGAGCCGTCTGTCAAACTCCCTATGACAAGCCTCTTGTCAACAGCCACGTCCTGGCTCATCGCCTAATTTCCAGACCAACGGGTCGCCACATGTAAGCAAACATTGAGTTACCTTGTCAAGTTCATCTTCCCCTGTGCACAGGTGGATCTCCCTGGTGGTGGATTCCTCTCTCCCCAGCGGCGGTTCAGCTCCACTCCTGCCACAAGGTAACTCACACTCTCCCCTGCACCAGAGCCAGACGCTGTCTCCCTGGCTGTCACCCTCAAGGCCAACCTGAGCTCACCACCACCATCTGCAAAGTAAGCTGTCATTATTATAACGCTCTTTGCCCAGGAGCTGAGCTAATTCCTCTGCTTTGTCATTATAGGGTTGCAAGGCTGAACGGCGTCCTGCTCTTTTCCCAGCACGAGTCCTACACTGCACACATGACGCATTGTACATACACGCACACATTCACGAGCACAGTTAGCAAATAAAAGGATAACTGTACTTCACTCGAGTCTGTCTTCTGTCCCCTGGGTCCAGAATTATGTCAATCGAGAGGTATACTGCTAAAAAAAAAGGCCTAGAGACCCACACCAAAAATATTAAACCCAACATTTTCATGGATAAGGAAGCCTAACAAGGTAACCAAGAGATGACAAAAATAATTGGATGATAGGTTATTGTTTTTAGTGTATTTTAAAGCTGATTAAAGACACGGGTCGAAACCGACCCATTAACACCGGGGTTGGTAACAGAAAGCTAACACAGGAGGAAGGTTAAGAAAATATCTGCAGATTATTGTAAAGGAAAAATCATGTTTATAAGGAACAAGGTAAACTGATGAGAAAGAAAACCATGCAAATTTATGAGAAAAGTTCCAAATGTCTAAGGAAAGTCCAACTTGTGTTGAATTTATGTTTTACTGTGGGACTTAATTTAGAATCTACTACAAAGACAATACAGATTCTCACTCAATTAAGGGAACAATGCTTTAGGGAGCTCAAAGCAAAATAATTTGATCTGGGGCACGCAAGAATCAGGGGGGCATTTGGTGCTCCCAACGGGTAAGATTGCTGCTTTAGCAGCTTTGCTTCTTTGCTATGCAAGGAAACTCACTCTGTAGGTCACAGACGACAACCCAAAATTAACTTAATTAAATTAACCAAGAGCCCAAACAAACTTAAGAGCTTTATCGGACAAACTAAAAGCTTAATCTGGCATTAACAATCATGTAGGTAGTTGGTTTGATAATATATTTGGCAAATGGGGAAAAAATAATTTAAGGGGTCCTTGTAAGCATTATCATTAGTTTATGGATCTTTGTCTTCTGTGGATGTTGTTGTATTCCCATAATTAAACGACTTGTTGAAAGAACTATTTCAGCAGCTTTCTCTTGCAAGGATCCTCTACCATACCAAGGTGTCCAGGAAGCTGCCCACTTGCTTTCCGACTGCGAGGATGGTGATGAAGTTGTGCCACGAATGGACATGGACAAGGACTTTGAAGACACACCGGAAATAATTTAGGTCCTGCAATAGGGTCTATAATGCACACCTACATGATGTTAGCATTTGCTTCACTGTGCCTCTGCCCCACAGGTTTCTTTTGTGAGATATGATTCATGGGATGTAGATGCATATGGGGGATAGATTATTTTGATATATTTTACACATATAGAATTGTTAGCCATATTGACCCACAATGTTTGCACCGCACCAGATGTCCACCGGAGAGATGGCGACCTGAAAGGGGCAGGTCCACGTGATTGCTGGAAAGGGACATCAGTTACATATAGAAACTTAGAAACACTACACTCAGGGGCTAGAGTAGGGTTATGAGATGGGTTTATGCCCATCTCAACAGGGGGAGATGCAAAAACACAAATATACTGTAAGTTGCTATTAAGTTAGTGAGGTGCCCATTAGGACACCTCAACAGGGGGAATTGTTGGTAAATTTCTATGATGCCCTTGTCTGTCTGAGAATGTTAGTTATTCTACAACTATGTTTCTCCAACCTTCATCCTGCTTGCTTTGAGAATGTCAGTTATTCTGTAACTATGGTTTCATCCTTCATCCTGCTTGCTTTCCACGCCACACTGCCGCCTTTAGATTACACCCAAGGATTCACTCGCTGAAACCAGATGGAATCAGCTCTGCCCTCAGCTAAGCTGGCACATAGTAGAAGGACACTGATACACGTGAGGGGAGCCCTCTCCTGTGTGAGAGAGTGGCAGAGTTCTATAAAAGCCATAGGACCCACTGTTGGGGTAGCACTCTCTCTTGATACGTTTTGAGAGTAGTGCTCTGGTGCTGTATCTTGTACCATATCTCAGCTTCAGTAAAATAAGTGAAACTATACTTCACCTCTCTGTTTGTTTATTTAGCCTTCATACCAAAAGAACCTGAGGTTAAGATATTTTAGCGCAACAGAAGAAAACTCATTATCAACATGAACAAACTGAAGCCTATCAGACAAATAAGATCTAAACCACTGCAGTGAAGTTCCATTAAGTCCAACATAGAGTTTTAATCTATCAAGTACAATATCATGGTCGATAGTATCAAAAGCTGCACTAAGGTCTAAAAGGACAAGTATAGAAACAAGTCCATTATCAGATGTGATAAGGAGGTCATTAGTGACCGTCACTAAGGCTGTTTCAGTACTATGATGGATTCTGAACCCAGATTGAAACTCTTCAAATAAACCATTTCCCTGCAAGTGGTCAAATAATTGCATAGCAACAACTCTTTCTAAGATTTTTGAAATGAAAGGCAGATTAGAGATTGGTTGATAGTTAGCTAAAACTCTTCAATCCAGCATTGGCTTTTTGAGTAAGGGTTTAATTACAGCAGTTTTAAAAGCCTGCGGTTCATGGCCTAATGTTATCGAAGAATTGATTATTTGAAGAATATGGCTACCAATATATGGGAAGACTTTTTTTTTTTTTAATAATCTGGTAGGAATAGGGTCAAAAAGACAAGTTGAAGGCTTGGATGAGGAAATTATTTTATCTAACTCAAAAAGGTCAATTGGAGTAAACTTATTCAAACAGATATCAATTGAAGGAGTAGTAGTTATTGTATTTAAGTTTACGGTGGGAAGAATCTGACTGATTTTATCTCTAAGAGATGAAATTTTATGATTGAAAAAGTTCATAAAGTCCTGACTAAAAAGCTCTAGGGGGATGCCAGGACTGACAGAGTCCTGACTCTTTGTCAACTTGGCTACAGTGCTGAAAAGAAACCTGGGCTTATTCTTGTTCTCTTCTATTAATGCAGAGTAATAACTTGTTCTAGCTTTTCTAAGAGAGTTTTTATAAATCAAAAGATGATTTCTCCAAGCTGAATAGATTTCATCTAAATTAGTGGAACGCCATTTTCTTTCTAATTGACAAGTCTTCTGTTTTAAGCTACGAGTTTCTGTGTTAAACCAAGGGGTTAGAAATCTCTGATTGGACTTTTTCTTTTTAAAAGGGGCCACCAAGTCTAGAGTCTGATGCAGAGAAGCTGTAACACTATCTACCATGCTATCAGATATGAAAGGTTCAAGCTCTCCATCGCTTACTTCCGTTGTGTTAATACATGGCATAGAGGAGACAATCTGCATAAATTTGGCAACATCATCTGAAAGACATCTGCTGTAGTAATATTTTTCTTTAGGACTCAAATAGTCAGGAATAGTGAGACACTACCAGATTTTCTATTTCTATACCATAGGTCAGAACAAGGTCCAATGTGTGGTGGAGATAATGGGTACAATTTCCTACTTTCTGGGAAAACCCCATCCAGTCTAATATTGAATTAAATGCCTTATTAAGACAAGTCACTATCTACATCTACATGTATATTAAAATCCCCTAATTTAATTATTCTATCTGATTTCAGCACTAAATTCCTAAGAATTTGGCAAATTCGGATAAAAACTCTGAGTAGGCTGAGGGAGGATGGTAAACTATGGTAAATAAAATTGGGTTTAAGCTAAGATTTTTAACATGCCCAATACTGAGGACCAGGCCCTCAAAGGAATTAAAATGTGTTTTTTGCTTTACATTAACTAGTAATTTAGAATGGTAAATTGCCGCTACTCCTCCTCCATGACCAGAACTTCTGGGATTTTGATAGTTTAGATAACCAGAGGGAGTTAATTCTGTTACGACCCGAGCGCTGGGTTCTGTCCGCGTTCGGGCTAAGCACAGCTTGCTGCCGGCCTTGACAGCTGTGAGTTGTATTCTGGCCTCACCGGGCTCTTATTGTGAAGGCGCTCGGTGGGGCTTCCGCCTGTCAAGGTTGGTCAGCTGTTTGTCATTACTGCTCGTTAGTGTTTGCCTTTATAAAGCGGGCACTAGCGGCAGTTAATTTGCAGGAGTATCGTCAAACCTCGTCAAATTATTCTCGTCAAAGCGTTGTCAGACCTTCATGTCAGGTTTGTGTCTCATGTCATGTCATAGTTTAGCTCATAGTGGCGGGGGCTAGCCCTACGAGCCCTTATATTGCTTAATGTGTGTTTTTGCCCTGAGCGGCTCATAGTCTTGTCTTGTCTTGTGTTTTTAATAAATCACCATCATTGCAAAACTCACTGGTGGACTCTTGGCGTCTTATGGTGATCCACGAGGGTCACCGCATGACAATATACGCCTGCCAGCCATCTAAACAGAGACGCCACACCGAGACACCTTTTCACCGTGAGTTTTTTGCTTTAACTGGACTATTGTTCTTCGCTGTCTGAGTGTCATTTGCTGGGAGAATGCCGTCATCCAGGGGCCGCGGTCGGCGCCTGGGCAAAGAGTTAGCGAGCGTGCTGGAGTACGTCGACGGGGCGCTCCTCGCCGCTACCTTTGATGTCAACTCCAGCTATATGCGCTGGCACCTGGACTGTGCAGAGGTTCTCCTGGACAACCTTCCTCTCCACTACTATGATCACCCAGAGGTGGTGACGAGGAGAGATGAACTTGCCACACAGCGCGAGATACTCTGGAGGAGGAGGAAAGCAGGAAGCAGAGGAGGAGACATCCTCGCTCCCCGTGTTGGATTCCTGTCCCTGACCCGGTCCAGGAGGTCGTGCCATCTGGAGGTCGTCGATGACGTTGGCGCCACGGCCAAGGAGAACCTCGGCAGAATCCCCGGCTGGACCCACTGCCGGCAAAGTCTGTCAGCAAGCCTCTGAGAGCAGCCCCACCTCGTCCTTCCAGGGGGCCCTCTGTCGCCATCCAGCGGGGAGAAGGAGGAACAATGTCCCCTACAGCAGGAACCATTTTCCCTCCAGGAGAAAGGCAAGTGTGAGTTAATTTATTACACCATATTTGTAGCCTGCCTTGTCTGACTCCTGGGGGCGGAGTTCGGTTTCGCAGCCCCCCGAGCTCCCTCCACCTGCTGTAGTGATAATAACTAAACCTGCTGCCTCTGTGTCCCCCCGGTTGAGCGGTCCATGACGCCAGGCCAACGTCGTCGGAGGAAGAGGGGGCCTGCAGTGCTGGACAGCCTGGATCTGGCCCTGCAGCCACGTCATGGACGGAGGAGAAGAGCGGACTGCGGCCCAGAGCCTGAGCTGACGATGAAGCGTCCCCGGGTCTCCTCGCCGGAGCGGTCCAAGCCAGTGGGTCGAGTGTCCCCTGCCCCCACGCCAAACGGGTCATCGGCGTGGACAGCAGCGCGAGAGGAACCTCAGGCTGCAGATGACATCTTGCCAGCTGCGGAGCCCGACGCAGCTGAGTTGGAGCCTGCTGACGAGAGTCGCCGCCCTGAACCTGGATCGTCGAAGTCCTGGGTGGCAACAGAACCCGAGTGCAGGCAAGTGCTCCCTCTTGTATCTCTGTCCCCTGTCTTGGAGCATTTTTGCCTGCCTCTCAGGGAGGCGAGCGAGGAGCAGCCGCCTGCTGCGCCCAAGCTCGTCTCGCTGGGTTCTGTTGCTACCAGTGATTCTGATCCCAGTTTTCCTTTTGTTTGTGAGCCTCGTTGCAGTGTCGCCAGCATGGAACCAGTCGGAGTCACTGGGTTGGAGGTCCCAGGTTCGGGGGTGGAGATCGTCAGCGGAGCTGCACCGACCCAGTCGGGGTCCGTCGTGGAGGCTGCTGTGGCCCAATCGAGGTCCGACGTGGGTGCACCAGAGGCCCAATCGGGGTCCACCGCAAGTGTGGTTCTAGCCCAATCGGGGTCCGACATGGGTGCGCCAGAGGCCCAATCGGGGTCCACAGCAGGTGCGGTTCTGGCCCAATCGGGGTCCGATGTGGGTGCGCCAGAGGCCCAATCGGGGACCATCGCAGGTGTGGTTCTGGCCCAATCGGGGCCCGATGTGGGTGCAGCTGGGACCCAATCGGGGTCCAGCGGAGGTGCAGTGCTGGAGTGGTCCACGGATGGGGGAGGAGCTGCAGACCTTTCGCCGTCGGACGGATTACAGGCTCATCTTTGCCTTCTTTCCTCTCCACTGAGTCACCGCCCCTGCGCCTCATCGCCGGGGGCCGTGGGGGTTCCTGTTCGCTCGCCCCGGCTCTCCCGAGTTTTGTCCTCGTCAGGGAGGCCGCCGCGGGCTGTTTTTCCCCGGGACTGGTGGCTGAGGGACACGGGTCGGCCGCCTGAGGAACTGCTTGGCCGGTTCGGCACCCCGGGTCGGCCACCCGACGTGTTGTGTGTTTCATTGGGCGACCTGGTTCGGCCACCAGAGGAGCGGACGTGCTGGGCGTTGGACTGTGGTGAGCCGCCTGGTCATGTTCCACCTCCCATGACCACCCGCCGGCCGTTGGACGCGGGGAGACCACCTGAACTGTTCCTATGGCGCCTGGTCTCCATCAGTCGGCATAAACTGTCCGGGGGGTAGTGGTCGTTTTCTGGTGTTGATCTGTCCCAGTGATTGATCTGTTTTTTTTTTTTTCCTTGCTATCCTGTGTGCTTTGTGTTATGGTTATGTCTTGCAGTTGCCTTAGTTTGTATTGTGTATAGTCAGGGATGAGCCAGTAAGTGCTCTGTTTTCTGTATTTGGTTTTTTGAAAACTCTCATGAGAATTCACACAGGTGGGAAGTCATTTTCTTGTGTAACATGTGGGCCAAGATTTAATTTTCTTGTGCTGTCCTGTATTTAGTTTTTTCTGACCCAGTGATTCTGTTTTTTTGTTTTGTCCATGTTATCCTGTGCATTTTTTTGTGACTGTTAGTTGAACATTCGATTTAACCTGAGTAGTTGGTGTTCTTGTCACTGTCCTGTACTTAGTTGTTCTTGTCGGGTTTTGATTGTTTCTGGGTTTGGTCTCTTTCCCTCCGCACCTACCCCCAGCCACGCACCCTGGGGGGTGGGGGTGGGGCAGGGTGGTCCTTGGGTGTTCTGAGCCCGACCTTGGAGGGAGGGTACTGTTTTGACCCGAGCGCTGGGTTCTGTCCGCGCTCGGGCTAAGCACAGCTTGCTGCCGGCCTTGACAGCTGTGAGTTGTATTCTGGCCTCACCGGGCTCTTATTGTGAAGGCGTTCGGTGGGGCTTCCGCCTGTCAAGGTTGGTCAGCTGTTTGTCATTACTGCTCGTTAGTTTTCGCCTTTATAAAGCGGGCACTAGCGGCAGTTAATTTGCAGGAGTATCGTCAAACCTCGTCAAACTATCCTCGTCAAAGCGTCGTCAGACCTTCATGTCAGGTTCGTGTCTCATGTCATGTCATAGTTTAGCTCGTAGTGGCCGGGGTTAGCCCTACGAGCCCTTGTATTGCTTAATGTGTGTTTTTGCCCTGAGCGGCTCATAGTCTTGTCTTGTCTTGTGTTTTTAATAAATCACCATCATTGCAAAACTCACTGGTGGACTCTTGGCGTCTTATGGTGATCCGCGAGGGTCACCTCATGACAAATTCATTTAAACCAACATAATCATCTTGCCCTAACCAAGTCTCTGTAAGGGATATTAAATCAATCTGATGATCAATTAACAGATCATGGACTAGCAGAGACTTGGGAGTTAGAGGCCTAATGTTTAACAAACCACATTTAATTTTGAAATTATGAGGAGGAAGAGAGGCCAAATCCTTAAATTTAGACTTGATGTTTAATTTGAGTTTTACCAACTTTTTGTTTAATCGCTTTGGGATGCTTATACATGATATTTTATTAACTTTGGGGGGAGTAGACAAAGATTCTCTGATGGGGAAAACAGGTGCTAAGTTGAGGGGTGGCGGATGAGGAGGAGCTGCAGACAGGCGTGTATTTATCAAGTTACATTGTACTGTATTTGTCTTGGGTTATAATGTTTTGGGTAATGGGAGACAGACACAATCCCTGTGGGGTTGTGAATTGAAGACTGATCTTAATAGTGAGAATTATTTGGATTAATAGGATTAATATAAGAAGTGGAAGCAAAGAAGGGCTGACACTTTAGCCCCAGGAAAAAAATTTAGTGACACAGTACCTGCTTCTGACATTCCTCATTATTGAATCACCAATTACCAGCATCGCCTGGGGGAGGGGGGGCTTTGTCGGTGGCTTCTGAAATGGTGGGTAATTTTGCCGCCGTTGGTGCAGTGATGGCGGGGTGATGCACTCTCTTCTTTTTTGAGCTGGTGTATAGTTTGGCACACCTAAAGTAGTTGATTTGGGCTGCTGCTGAAGGAGGAGGGGAGGGTTCTGTTTTCGTGTCTCTCCCTCCTGGCCTAGATCCCCTACCACCCTCCTGGACTTGGTTTTTGTAATTCTTTTCGGTTGGGGGGGGTCCTTCTTTTCTTTTGATGTTACTGTGGGATGTCTGGGTTCCACCCCTTAAGGGAGGGTCACTGCCATGACACCAAGCATGGGTCTGTACCGTGCTCGGGTCTTTTGACTATTATCCTTTTTCTGTGTATGTAATCAGTCATGTTTATATGTCTTTTTGGTTTGTTCTTTTATTGTGACAGTGCTGTGACAGGACTTCCACCTGTCAGTTTGTTTGCGGCTGTCATGAATGGCTCTCGTGAGCCATAAAGGAGACGCTATAGGCGACCAGTGAGTTAGCGTAACTTTATTAACAACGGAACAGAATACACAAATGGCAAAGTAAAGAGCCACGAGGGGCAAAAATATGCACATACACAAGGTATAACTCCAACTAGGGTGAGAGGCTAAGAAGTGCAGCAGGGAAGAAACCCATGCTAAGCAGTAACACTTACAGGAGGGTCAGGAGCAGAAACACCAAGGGAACTGGAGTTGGACGTAGGAACTCCAGTCGTGGAAACATGATGTACGTCTTTCCTCTGTTTAGGTCGCAGCGAGGAGTGACAGCTGCTCCCTTAAATGAGGGACAGACCCCAATCAGGAGCGGGAAAGGTAATTGATAATAATGACAGACAGCTGTCCCGGAGCAGCTGGGCTTGACAGCCAGAAGTCTGAGATGCTATCAAAGCTACGAGCCCCGAAGGAGGCCGTAAGACCAGGCCCGGAATGGGATGGAGCTGGAGCGAAACCGGACAACCTGAGCACGGATAGCAATCAGCGCTCAGGCGTGACAGTACTCCCCCCCCAAGCCGCGCCTCCTGGCGCGGGCCTACCCCCTCCCTCAAACAGAAGGCCACCAGGGCCGACCCAGGGAGGGTGGTGGGGGAACCGGCCAGGGGGGAGAGAAATGAGACAGGGGAAGAGAAAAAAAAAAAAACATAGGGAGAAACCCAGGTACCATGGAATAAACGACATAATAAACATGCTGCCCGACAGGTCACAACAAAAATACATACATACTCAAGACCATATAACACTGGGCAAAGGGAAAAAGAAAAATTCAGTACTACAGAGCAGGCAGACAGATCCTTCAAATCAGCAGAGAGAGAAAAAAAAAAAAGGTGAACCTGGAGGCCGAACTCAGAACATAGTAGAGTGTGCCATATAGACAGTCTTAGACAAAAATAACCATCACCTCCTCTTCTGCAATGACCAAATGGTAGATACAAATAACCACAGAAGGCAGGGCAAAAGGGGAAAAAAAAAACAAAAAAAAACAGAATGAACTCAGGGTGAGGACAAGACAAAATTCATGTCCCGAAGGTCATAGACAACAAATTAATTCTGTAACTTGAGGTTAAAGTAGTTTCCCACTCATGCAAACCCGGCCAAGACAGATCAGTATACTGAGAAAACAATCTGGGCGTAACTCCAAAAAATTGAGCCTGGTATAGCAAATTGACATACTGATACAAAAAAAAAAAAAAAATCAGTTCCTCAATCACATCATATCGGTATTACAGACATCATAAATCAGTATGGAGGAGGGTATGAATGCAGAGAAGTTAAATTACACAGAATGAGGCCAGGCAACATGAAGCAAAAACACTTCTTTAAGGACCATCTTAAATTAGCATAAATACTGTCCGTCCTATGGGCAAAATAGGACATAGAAAATAGTTCTTCCAAAGAAAATTTAGCTGGACTGAAACCACAGCAAAAAGACGCTTGCAAAAAACGTCAGTGACCTGAATAGAAACAAATAAAGGAGGACAATCCAAACACAAAACTACTAACAGTCAATCCCTCCCGGGATGCCAGCAGGTGGAGAGGGGCAAGAGATGACAGTTCGTCCGGCGGGCGACCCAGATTCCACCTGGCCTGGAGCGACATCCACAGTTCGGGCGGCCTACTCGAGTCCCAGGCTTGGGAACACAGTATCTCAGGAGGCCGACCCAGATCACCGAACCAACCAGACGGTTTCGCAGGCGGTCGTCCCGCGTCCTCAGACCACCGAGAGCAGAGGGAGAAGATTAGGTGCGGCTTCCTCACCGAGGGGAAAAAGGCAGATCTGCGGGACAGGACGAAAGTGACCCGGATGAGGGGAACCCCAACAGCACCCGGAGAAGAGAAGACGGAGGCAATGGGTGGAATCAGCCCGACGTCCGGGTAAAACGATCCTCCAGTTTCGTCACCGACCTTCAACCGGACCTGCGCAGCACTCCCGGTGGGCCCCGATTGGACCGGTGCAGCACTCCCGGCGGGCCCCGATTGGACTGGCGCAGCATCAGAGGCGAACTTTGTGCACAGAACCGGAACCTCCGTGGCGACAACCAGAGTGGATTCGTCTCCGGTGACCCTGGTGAAAGGCTCAGAGGAACAAAAGGAACCGGGATCAGGATCACCGGAAGCGCCAGAACCCGGCGAGACATGCTCGGATGCAGTGGACGGCTGCACCGGGCTCGCCCCCCTCAAGAGACAGGCAAAAATGCTCAACCATGGAAAAGACAAAGACAATGCTGAGCACTTGCCTGATCTCATGTTCCGACGCCGTCCAGGACTTCGACGATCCAGGTTCAGTATGCAGGAGTTCGTCATCCGGCTGCCCCTCGACTGCAACGGGCTCTGCAGCCGGCATGATGGTTACCACAGTCTGAAGGTCACCTGGCGCCGCAGTCCCCGTCGAAGGCCCGCACGGCGTGGTGGCAGGGGATCTGGGTTGTGCTGGGCCGAACCATTCCACCGTGGAGACCCGGGGATGCTTTGTCATCGGCGCAGGTTCCAAGTGGCAGTCCGACCTCCTCCTCTGCCCACGACGTGGCTGCAGGGCTGGAATCAGGCTTCCCAGGGCCACAGGCTCCCTCCTCGTCCGGCGGTGCAGTCCCAGAACCGGGGAGCACTCAGGGGGGAGAGACACAGAAGGCACAGGTTCCTATCTTATGTCTGCAGCAGGTGGAGAGAGCTCAGGGGACTGTGAACCCCGAACTCCACCTCCATGAATCAAACAAGGCAATTCATCAATTAGAGGAAGAGAATGAAAAGGCACTTGCCTGATTCCCAGAGAACCGGTGGAACCCACCGCAGTGGACTTGAGTCTTCCCTTTCCCCGCTGGATGGAAGTGGAGGACCCCCTGGGAAGACGAGGAGGAGCCTCTCGCACTGGATCAGGACCGGGGGCATCCGGAGACGGACTCATGCTCCTCACAGCAGCTGGAGTGAGCGTCGAAGAGGAGGGAGAAATGGCTGAGGCGAACCGGGAACCCGAAGCTGACGGGACAGCGGAGAGAGATGACACGGAAATGGCTGATTTACCTTTTCGGTGAGACACGGAGGCAACAGCTGGCAGGGAGATAGAGTTCGTGCGACTACCCGGAGCTGGATCCGGACCGGGTTCTTGCTGAGGTGTCTGAGAGGGTTGGGAGCAATGTCTTCTGGCCGAGGATGAGGCGAATGTGAGATTAGGGAAACGCCGCTCCTGCGCAGAAACTGAAGCGAGCAGGTCAGCGTATTCCGGATAATCATGCAGCTCAGGGTTCTTCTCTACCAGCCTGACCGCCGCCGTCACGTGCTTCATGATAGCAGTGGGATTGGCGGCGGAGCGAGCAGCAGCCACTCGGTCCTGAATGCAGATTGCTGTCACCTGTATTCTCTCTGGGGGAATCCCGGCTGACGTCATTGCTTCATGAGGGTGACCCCGGGGTGGTGCGAACTCCTGGGCTGGATCGGAGGCTGGAACGGGATCTCGAAGCGAGGAGCGATGGTGCCTTGTCTTTGGCTTCCTGCCGGGGTTTTCCTCAAGCCCACGGAGTTTCTCCCAGAGCGCAGAGATGTCTGCCCTTCTCGCCTTAACTTTGGGATGTTGAAAGTAGCGAGGGAGGCCGTTAATAATATCCTCAGCGAGGTCCAGGTGCCGGCGTATATCGCTGGGAGTGTCATAGAGGCCCACGGTGAAAAGCGTCCCATCCACGTAGTCCAGGGCTTCTGTGAGTTTGTAGTCTGGGCGCCGCACGCGCCTCCTGAAGGACGACATACTCCAGCTCGCCAGTACCCAGAAGAAGGGTTAAAGACAATAAGGCCAAATTAGCAAAACTCACGGTCTCTGGCGTCTCAGTCTGGCTGCGACCTACTGTCATGAATGGCTCTCGCGAGCCATAAAGGAGACACTATAGGTGACCAGTGAGTTAGCGAAACTTTATTAACAACGGAACAGAATACACAAATGGCAAAGTAAAGAGCCACGAGGGGCAAAAATACGCACACATACAAGGTATAACTCCAGCTAGGGTGAGAGGCTAAGAAGTGCAGCGGGGAAGAAACCCACGCTGAGCAGTAACACTTACAGGAGGGTCAGGAGCAGAAACACCGAGGGAACTGGAGTTGGACGTAGGAACTCCAGTCGTGGAACCACGATGTACGTCTTTCCTCTGTTTAGGTCGCAGCGAGGAGTGATTCTCAGCTGCTCCCTTAAATGAGGGACAGAACCCAATCAGGAGCGGGAAAGGTAATTGATAATAATGACAGACAGCTGTCCCGGAGCAGCTGGGCTTGACAGCCGGAAGTCTGAGATGCTGTCAAAGCTACGAGCCCCAGAGGAGGCCGTAAGACCAGGCCCGGAATAGGATGGAGCTGGAGCGAAACTGGACAACCTGAGCGCGGATAGCAATCAGCGCTCAAGCGTGACAGCGACCTGTCACAACTGTTTGTGTTTAGTTGATTACTTTCACTCCACACCTGTTTGGGGTTTTGAGTTTCTGTGTTACTATTTAAGTTGGCCAGGGAGGTTTACTCCTCGCTGTGACCTAGCCATGTGTCGGACTGGAATCCCCAACCCTTTTTCCAGTCTTTTCCTCCTGTGTAAGGTTTTGTCCTTGTAACTTATTTGTAAGTTGATTATATTGACTCTTTATATCTTGCATGTTTTTGTTACTACACTGCTGGGGTTTCATTCTCAGTCTTTTTGTAATCCACCCCTCAAGCCGAGTGTTCCATTGATTATTATTTTCCCATTAAAATACCAAACTCACCTCTATCAATTGGTGCCTCATTTCTGTACCGAAAGGGCAGTTATAACAATCACACCTTATACAGATGGACTGGTGCTCTGCAGCTGTGTCTATAGTTTGTTTCCACTTATGACAGCCTCCTCATGAAACCTCATAGCTCATCAAAAGGACACCAGTTAGCCTCAGTTAAGTGCTGAAAATAATGGTTGTCAAGATGCAGTTTTGGAGGAGGCAGTGGTATTTTTCCAAACTCTGACCACTACCAGATAATGTTGTAAACCAAAACTTGATGGTTTTTCTAGGACACAGAAGTTGTGATGGAAGCCCCGCCCCTCTGCAGGCTGAACTATTGCTTCTTGAGGTCAAATCTGGTGACTGTATCCGTGCTAGCAGAATGACATGAGTTTTCACCTCACATTTGGTCTTAATGGTCTTAAAGCAGTATTAGAATCTCTTGTGTTTGAACTTTCAGTTTCAGATCATCCCCACAGTGGTAGGATGGTGGCCCCTGTCCTCTTGTCTCTGATTAAACAACCTTTAAAGCTGGGTTCATTAAAAGCATCCCAGCTAACTTTAGCACTTAACTCCTCAAGATAAACGTTTAGAATCACATTTTCCTACTTGTTCATCAGTAGCGTAGACCTTATGTAAAATATCTGTGATGGATAAGCACCAGACGGTAATCTGTTCAATTCATCTCCAGTGAAACCTCTGCTGATTGGTCAGCACAAGTGAAGAAAAGTCCCATAGTTTTATATTTCTTTGATCACATCACAAAGCCAGATGGTCATGTTAACATCCACAAACACAAAATTTCATGAATTATCACATTTTGGTTCACTGAAGGAAGACCTCCCATCATCGTTTCTTTGATCTGGATCCATTGAAAAAAATCAGAAGTGATGATGGTGACCATGAACACATAAATTGATTGATTTAAATTGAAAGATGCTGGGATAGGCTCCAGCCCCCCCGCGACCCGAAAAGGATTAAGCGGAAGAAGATGGATGGATGGATGATTGGATGGATATTATAAGGATTTACTGTTGCAAAGGTGAGAAATATGTGATCACTGCAACATAATGAGCTTGTTCGTTGTGATATTGATGCTGAACCACTGCAGAACCATCACTATATGCACCCGTCCTTTTGCTACCATGCATGTAATGTTTTTTTGGAGAGTAAACTATGAAACGTTTGTCTTGTGACTCACCTGGGTAAAAGCTGGGGAAGCTGTCATCTGTTCAGAAACAAGAACACATCTGTAATAAACATCTTTTATAATATTATTAATGATACATTTCATTTATAGGTACCTTTCACAACACTGAAGGACATCATACAATAAAATCAAGGGCAACAAATTAAACAAAGAATTAAAAAAACATTAAAATGAGAAATTCTGCAGTAAGTTAACCCCTTAGTATTCCAGCCAATTTCCCTAAATTTAGCCTACACAAAGAAAATCAAATTCTTTCTTCTTTGAGTGGCAGTAGAAAAGTTGAAATGTGCCACTGGCAGAACACCTGAATTTTAAGAAATTAAATTTGCAGCTTTGTTCTCTAAAATTTGCTACTTTTTTCTTGTAAACCTACAACTTTTTTTTTTTTTGGCAAATTTATATCCTTTTCTTACAGTTGTGCAACTTTTTTTCTTGTAGATTTGAAACTTTTTTAACCCCTTTGCATTCCAGCCAATATCTCTAAATTTAGCATATGCAAAAAAAAAAAAAAAAAAAAATCAAATTCTTTCTTTAGTAAGTGGCAGTAGAAAATTTGAAACATTCTGCTGCAGGAATGCAGAATTCTCAGAGATTAAAAGAAGTATGCTACTTTAAATCCCTGATACAGTCAGTTAGGAAGGAAGGGAGAAGAGTGGAGTTGGGTTTACTGCAGAGGTAGAACAAGGTGTCATCTGCGTAGCAGTGAAAGTCTATGTTGTATTTATGGAGAATATTGCCAAGGGGAGAAAGGTAAATGATGAAAAGAAGGGGTCCCAGGAGAGAGCCCTGGGGCACACCTGTAGTAAGGGGAGGGCTGGGAAGTGAATGATTTAAGCTGGATAAACTGAGTGCCTGAAAGGTACAATAGGAACCATTTTATAGGGGTAGGAGTGATGCCGATCAAGGTGAGTCTGTTGAAGATAATTTGGACTTGGGATTGGAGAGGAAAGCTAGAGTGAGAATGGGACAAAGGTTTTGTAAATTGTGTACCTGTTTATCTGTTTATCTGTAACATGCTAGCATTTAGTTAGAATTGTACAATAGGGTGGGTGGGTTGATGTACCAATCTCATTTGTCATGAGCCGAGAGCCATGGTTTCTGCCATGCTTGGTCTCAAGGCTGTTTCATTGTATTTACATGTTTATTATATTTTATGCTTTTTGGGTTTCTGAATCCGTGTGCTGTTTGGCATTTTCCTGTTTGTGTTCTAGTTCTGTTACACCTTTATTTTGTATTAATTTATATTTTAGTCTGCTTGGATTGATATTTTATTCTTTATATCTTCACTGTTGTTCTGTTGCTAGTTGACAGCTGTCAGTGGGGTGGTGCTCTGTGTGGGCGTTGCCCTGTCAGCTTCGGTTCGCCCCTCTCTCACTGCCCCCAGCTGGTCCTAATGATGTTTTATTGCTTTCTCTTGCCTGCTCCGATAACCCACACCTGCCATGGATTATATAAATGGTTTTTGATCCTATTTCAGGGCTGTATTTTCAGTTTCTCTTTGCCTCAGTCTTATTTGTATTGTCCTCATCTCCACCAGAGCCCTGCCCTGCTCTGGTGCACTATCAGCAAGTTTACTTCCGCATTTGTATTTTTGCTCTGAGCATGTTTTAGTCTTTATGTTTGTTGTTTTTCCAATAAATCTGCCAAACTCACAGTTCAGTGCGTGGGTTTCATTTTCCAAAGGGCAAATTGTGACATTCTCGTCAGTGACATTCTTGTCACTGGATGCTCCATGGAGCTTGCAGGAGTGGATTTCCTTGTTGCTGAACCCCACAAAGACGTAGGTGGATTTTCTTTTGTAAAGGGCGGCCTTCATAGTACCCATCGTGACACTTTCATCACCACCCACATTCAGAACCATCTGACCTTCCCGAGGACGGAAGTTTGTGGCCAGGCAGGCATTCGGACCGAGCTTGTTGGTGGTCTGTGGTGGGTAGCCGTGGTGGTCTGTGGTGGGTAGCTGCTGAGGACTGAGGATAAAGAGGGACGGATCCAAGAGGGTTGATTCTGGACAATTAAAAAAATCACAAAAGTTTATCAATGGCCGTCACCAGGAACAACACTAACAATATTCCAGTTTCATTTAAATGTCGAATAGTCCTCTTCAGAGGTATTATAAAATTCCAATCGTATATCAGTAGAAATTAAGCAGTAGAACTTGTTCCCATTGTAAAAAGTAGACCATCCAGTAATCATTTACATATTTATAATCATACCTACACATGATTAGAAACATTGCGAGTATTAACACATCTGTTTATCCATAAACAACTTTTGAGCAGAAGAATGTTCAGTAATGTCTGTATGAATATTCAACACACATTTATTACAATATTTTTTCCCAAATATATGTCAATCATTTGTTGTACAGTAGTTTGCTGAATATGGTTAACATATATTATGTAGTATAATTCACACACTGTTGAAACTTTCCCAGTCTCTTAATGATTAACTCATCAGTTAATCGTTAATAACTATGAAGCCCCAATGATAAGCAGAAATGCAAATACAGTATATATATATATATATATATATATATATATATATATATATATATATATATATATATATATATATATATATATATATATATATATATATATATATATATATATGAATGTATGTATGAGTATGAATTCCTGTGTGCTCTGCCGTACTCATAGCCACTGCTTTCTGGCCGGCAGCAGTGAGGCAGCCTCTTGGGCTCACGCTGGAGTGAGCGCTGTCTAACTGTCTGCCAATCAGACCAAGCCCCCTCTATTACTGCCAGCTGTTCCCGCTCCCGTGTGCCCTCTCCCCGCCCCTCGCCCTGGTGTGCTCAATTTGTGGAGCCAGCAATGCATGTACGTACTTTAGGAGCCTGTTTCCAGTCATGCATTGCTGGGTCATTGTGCTTCATGTGGTCATCTTTCGCCATTCGAAGCTGAGGTCTACAAAGGATTGTGTTCCCTCAAAGCCATATTTGGACTACCCGGACTGCCCCGATACCATGAGTAATAACTGTCAGCGTTTCTGTGCACAGTTGTGCTGCTACGCTTTGTTGTAGCATTTCCCCCCTTGCAGCACAACTGCTATGCTTTGGCTGTCGCCCGGTTTAATCCTCCCGTCTCTGTTGGGCGTCCTGGAGGACTCTTTATTACTCTGAGGGCTAATGTCTGTTGGAATTGTTGGTCTGTGCCTGTGTCGAATAAATGTGTGCGGTATAACCTGTGCCTAAATCCTCGTCCTTTTTCCCCTCCTCCGTGCGTTGTGGAAAAGCGCACAAGGAGCTCATGACAATTGCTGAGGGAGCCATTGACCTGAGATTTTCACCAGATATCAATAATAACCCAAGTACAAGTAATCCATACATACAATGAAATCAAGGCAACTGTGTTGTGCAACAAGGTTTGAGAAACAAACACACAGAATTTACTCAGAAATAATAAAAATAAAAAAATGCATTGTAAACTAAATTTCCAGCCACATTCAATATCAGGAAGTCATTTCATGAGAAGAAAATTAGACAACAGTAATTTTATGCAAACATTTCAACTTTCAAAATTCAGAAAAGTGATGCTTCCTGATTTGACTGTTAAATGTTTGAAACATTTAAACTAATTTCAAACATCTTAAAAGTGTAAACAACATAATAATGATGATGTTAAAATAATAATAATAATAATAATAATAATAATAATAATAATAATAATAATAATAATAATAATAATAATAATAATAACGAGACATGCGTTTTGAACTCAGGAAAGATTGATTGTAAAAACTGAATGAATTTACAGAAAATGTTATATATATATATATTTTCTGGCTGCCGGCCAGAAAGCAGTGACTATGGGTACGGCAGAGCACACAGAAATTTATACTCATACATATATATACAAGATTAGGTTAATTGGTTGTTCTAAATTGTTCCTATATCTGTCTCCTATAGGCCCTTAGAATAGAGGGTTAGTACTAGTGAAGCGCTTTGAGTGGTCTTTGAGACTAGAAAAGTGCTATATATGGACAGGTTCCTATCTATCTATCTATCTATCTATCTATCTATCTATCTATCTATCTATCTATATGTGTGTATATACTGTATATTTGTATATACTGTATATATATATATATATATATACATATATACACTACCGTTCAAAAGTTTGGGGTCACCCAAACAATTATTTTGTGTTTTCCATGAAAAGTCACACTTATTTACCACCATGAGTTGTAACATGAATAGAAAATATAGTCAAGACATTGACAAGGTTAGAAATAATGATTTGTATTTGAAATAAAAATTTTTTTCCAGATACTCAACCTGCTCAAAGGAAGGCCATTTTTATAGCTTCTCTAACCAGCTAAACTGTTTTCAGCTGTGCTAACATGATTGCACAAGGGTTTTCTAATCATCCATTAACCTTCTGACGCAATGAGCAAACACATTGTACCATTAGAACTCTGGAGTGATAGTTGCTGGAAATGGGCCTCTATACACCTATGTAGATATTGCACCAAAAACCAGACATTTGCAGCTAGAATAGTCATTTACCACATTAGCAATGTACATTAGATATTAGAGTGTATTTCTGATTAGTTTAAAGTTATCTTCATTGAAAAAAAACTGCTTTTCTTTCAAAAATAAGGAAATTTCTAAGTGACCCCAAACTTTTGAACGGTAGTGTGTGTACATATATATAGGCCTATATATAAAATTCTGTGCAAATTTATTTTAATGAAAATGAATTTCGGTTACAAGACTCACTATAGACATGTACCATTGTATACAAAAAGCTGATTGAAAAGGTATAGATTGAAGCTTATTTTACCTCCCTTTTACACATCATAAAAGGCAGCAAAATTCAATATTAAAAACAGAACAAGCAAAATTTAATTAGAGTCTTCACACTTGAGTCATATATTTCATTACTAAAATACTTTTGAACTTTTTTAAATAAGCAAATTGAACTACACATCCTTAATTAATCCTCACAATTATTCCACAAATTAACTCCTTGAACAGATGTACATCTGTTTTTTGTTTTTTTTTGTTTTGTTCTCGCTCTAATTTTTTTTGAATATACCTGTATCCCTAAGTTCACACCAACTTTCTCTGAATTCAGACAGATTCTGAAAACAGCTTTATACAATATTTAAATAATTTTATAATCAACTGCATGATCTGTTTTTCCAGTTATGCTTTAATTACAACATTAGCAATATTTTCTAGCAGTCAGTTATTTAAAATATTAAAAAAGTTAAACAGGTCCTGCTTCATCCTGACCTGCTTCTTTGTCAGAAACTAAAAAAAATCACCTATAAAGGTTAAATAAACATTTTGGCTCATTAACACTTTAACAAACACATTAAGAAACACATTAAAAAACACATTAACAAGCATGTGCTGAAACAAAATGAACATACTGTAATTAGTGAATAAAACAGGTGAAAATTTAGGAATTATTTTACCTAAATGTGACCATTTACATATTTAGACTTGAAAAAAGACACTTAAATTGAAATGAACTATAAAACTTTACAGGAACATTTTTCATGTTTTCGGATGTTTTTGGATGGTTCAGAACCAGTTTTAGCCTTTGATCACTGATTCTTTTATATATTGTTTAAATATTGTTTTGAATGTAAATCACTGTTGTGCCGCTTTACTAACAAACATTAACCTTAATATTTGTTAATATTAGCATTAAACTCTCAGCCTAGTTTTATATTTTCCTCCCGTTTCTTCTGTCTAAGTTAGTTGACATTCAGCTCTACGTTACTGAAAACAGATGAATTTCTCAAGCCTGTAAGATAAAATAAATGAAGAGAAGAAGCTTTGATTATGTTGATGAGGCCAGTCTACTGATGTTCTATCTGTGGAATCCAGACCAGAGAGACCAGACCGCTGTGTCCAGGTCAGTCCTGTTCTTCTCTGGTCTTCTCCTGGTCCTGGACACTCTGGTCTCGGTCTGGTCTGGATTGCAACACTATCTACTTGTTCCTGGTCATAATTTCTTTCTGTTTCAGAAGAATTTCTGCTACAAATTTAAAAGATTTTTCCTACTAAAATGTTTGAGTGTTTCTTTGTTCTTCGGATTTAACTGATGAAACAGACCTCACATCTACCAGATCTGAGTTCTACACGGCAAAAACTGAAATCTGAGGAAGAAAAACATCTGAAGTCAAGGATTCTTTGATTTTGTCTGACAAGATATTTTTCCTTGTCGTGAAGTTTTCTGTGAGAGAATTTTACTCATAAGATTTTTTTTTTACTTGTTTTAAGCAGATTAATCTGGTTTGAAGTTAAAAAAATCTGCAGTTTACTTAAACAGTTGCTTGAAACAAGTAAAAAATTCTTGGCAAAAAATTATACTTGTTCTAAGCGATCTGATAAGTCAAATTTTCAACAAGAAAAAACATCTTCTCAGAAAAAACACAAGAATTATATCCTTGATGTCAGATGCTTTATTACTGAGATTTCATTTTCAGCAACCTTGTCTAAGGGATTTTTCAGTAGGTATGCGTTTATCGGTCATTTTTGTCAGTGTCAATGTTCTTATGATTTTCTTATAATTTTATCTTGACAATATTTGACCCTTTTTTCCCACAGAAGAACTGAATCCTTCAAGTCTGTCAGCCACCAGCAGCCTGTACAACCAAAATTTATCCCGTTAAATAATATTGAGATTTGCACCATTTGAAGCAATTTCAGAACTTCTCATTTTATGTAAATTAGGATTTTTTTTTTTGCCCAACTTTTCATCTTTATTTCCAGACAACTGAAGCGTGACTGGACCAGCTGCTCATCATTTCTCTGCAGATCCCTCAAATTTAAGTATTAAAAAGTGAAAGCTGAGCTCCATATTTCAGCACACATCTACAGCTATCCATTCTCTCTGGATGAACCAACAGAAAGTTTATTTTCTTACCTTTTGGCAGGACGGTGAGGGTGATGGGCTTTCCGAAGGTAAAACGCCAAGCACAGTGATTCAGCCTCGTACAAAAACCTCTGAGCTGCAAAACATCCTCAAATCAGCTCCACAATGTCCAAAATCCACTTCCTTTGGGTGAGTTTGTTGCTGAAGAACCCAAACATGTAGTCAGAAATGTCCAACACTGTGTTTCATCAGGTTAACATGAGAAAATAAAATTTCTGTGTTGCAGCTGGGACCCCTGAGTGGAGAGGCCGTGGTCCAAAATGTGAAGAAAATCATCTGTTTCCATGAAGAAAAGAATGTGCTCAGAACTTACCTGAAACACTCGGACTCTTCCTTTCAGTTTCCCCCATTCTGGAAGTTTTCTGACTATAAATGCAGCGTTCAGACAGACGTGCAGGTTTTTGTTCAGCTCCAAATGTGTGTTCTATCACTGTGAGTATACCCCAGACACAGTGAAAAGCCGTCGTACAAAAACCTCTGAGCTGCAAAACATCCTCAAATCAGCTCCACAATGTCCAAAATCCACTTCCTTTGGGTGAGTTCGTTGCTGAAGAACCCAAACATGTAGTCAGAAATGTCCAACACTGTGTTTCATCAGGTTAACATGAGAAAATAAAATTTCTGTGTTGCAGCTGGGACCCCTGAGTGGAGAGGCCGTGGTCCAAAATGTGAAGAAAATCATCTGTTTCCATGAAGAAAAGAATGTGCTCAGAACTTACCTGAAACACTCGGACTCTTCCTTTCAGTTTCCCCCATTCTGGAAGTTTTCTGACTATAAACGCAGCGTTCAGACAGACGTGCAGGTTTTTGTTCAGCTCTGTATGGGTGTTCTATCACTGTGAGTATATCCCAGACACAGTGAAAAGCCGTCGTACAAAAACCCATCACAGATGCAGAGGAAACTGCTGAGGCACCGACAAAAACTGCAACACCTTCCCCTCACATAAATCAGTGTTTGACATGTTTGTGCAAGTGTCATGTTTGTAGACCAAGCTGGAAAGGTTTTTTTTTTTTTTTTTTTAGCAGAAAACTTAAAGGAAATGTGAAGTAATCACTGTTATATTATGACACAGTTATTTCCTTTACAACAAAGCATTTTGTCTTATTTTTTAATATATTATTAGAGCAAAAGTAGAGCTAAACTGTCCTAAGTTCACACATAACTTCACTTTAAGACCTTTTCTCTGTCCCTGTGCTGGATTTCCAGGATGTATCCTAGCCCACTGGCACACCATCTGAATAAGCAAGACAGCCAGATGAAATCTATTTCTTACTTAAAAACTGGAGGAGCTCCAGACACCCAGCAGTTTATGCCACCAACCTGGACTGTACAAATGACACTGCTATCATGATAGCTCACCCTCGTTCCCACAAGAAACCACCTCACTGATATCTGATGTTGGTAAGACAACTGGACTAAAGATCAGCACAAGCAAGACTGGACATTCCACAGTCAGTGTCTATACCACTTCTCTGGACCTTTCATAACCTTGGTTCCATCATATCTACTGATGGATCCATTAATGGGAAGCTAGATGTTAGAATTGGTGCATCTTCCAATGCCTTTCATATGCTCAACCATACCTGGAACAAGAAAGGGGTGTCGCTTGGTACCAAGACTTGACTTGCTCCACCACTTATGTCTGCAGAGAATCATACAAGCTTGATGGGAAGACTGTCAGATAAGGAGAAGAGCGGGTTCCTGTGGCCATTCTAATCCAATAAACCTGGCTTCTCTAATATGGTCACATGGCCCAGATGCCCAATAAGAGGATCCCAAGATTTCTGCTGGACTGGATACCCTCTCAAGGTTCCCAATTGGCCTCCCTAGAATAAACCTCATGAAGATCTATGAGGAGGACCTAGCCACCCTCGGCATCGACTTGGACCTGACCATACAAGATTGCTCAGACCGGAGCCACCTCATGCACTCTGCAAAGACCCAAACGTCACATTGTGAGCAGCCAGACCAAGAAAAAGTACTAGAAACTGGATCCACTATCACGAAATTAAACTACTCTAGGACTCACTTTGCCATTTCTTTCATCTTTTGATTAAGTGTATACACTAAAATGACCTGGGTAGGTTTTGGAAACAGAGCACTATAGCATCCAACTACAAACTGCTGCATGTATTAGTCCCTAATTTGTGTTGTAGTTCTGATAAAAGAAAACTCCACAGAGATACCATTAATAACGTCAGCACATCTACTTTTTTTTTTTAAATTTGCACAGATGTTTGGGTAATGGGGACGACATTTTAAGCGGACATTTATAACACAGATATATGTCATGAATTGTCAAGAATTGCCCCTTGGGGCAGAGAGGAAGACCCATATGCTGAACTGTGAGTTTGTGAGATTTATTGAAAACAACAAAACATAAAGTCCAAACGGTGCACAAACAGAAAGTCCAAACAGAAATCCAAAACAACTTACAGTAATACAGCACACCAGAACTAGGGCTGGGTTCTGGTGGAGATGAGAGTGAAGAACTTAAGACTGCGGCAACCAGAAATCAAAATAACCACCCTTAAATAGGGTCAGAAAAAATGATACAACTAATGACAGGTGTGGGTCACATGAGCGGGCAGAAGGTTACAATGATCAATAATTTTGACCAGCTGGGAGCAATGAGAAGGGAGTGACTGGAGCTGAAAGCTGACAGGGGTGACGCCCACACGGAGCACAAACATCACTGACAGTTGTCAACCCAGAGGGAGAACACAACAGTATGGGATATAAAGAAGAACATTTCAACAAATGAGGTATAAATATAAACTAATACAAAATCAGAGCATAACAAAACTAAGACATAAACAGCAAAATAGAAAACAGAATGAGAATACAGAAACCAAAAAGCACAAAATACAACAAATATATAAATACAGAGAAAAAGCCATGAGACTGAGCATGGCGGAAACCTCCAGTGCTCAGCTCATGACAGAGCCCCCTCTCAATGGGTGGGTACCAGACATCCCAGGGAAACATCAAAAGAAAAAGACCCCCCCACACCCACCCATATGAGCACAACAATAACCCACCCCGGGTGGGTGGTGGAGGGAACAGGCTAGGAGGGAACAAAACAAAAACTCCGCTCAGGACCCACACAAGGCAAAACCTCAACCACCTAAGCTCCCTGGACCAAAGAGCTGGACAGTTCAGGTGGGTGGCCAAAGTCCCAGGCCCAGGAGATGGCATGATGGAAAGAGTCAGGTGGTCTACCTGAAAACATGGCCCACCCAACCCTGCGGCACAGTCTGTCAGTTGGTCTGCCAGAGATTTTTAGCCACCTGAACAGAAATGTGGTCCAGGAGGCAGCTGCCCAATGGGAAGAACTAATAGCAAGCAAGATAGAGGAGTTGGGGACACCATGACGATGTCAGGGTGAGGAGGGGGAACCACGATGCTCTCAGGAATAGGAGAGGGAACCATGCCGACCTTGGGCAGAGGAGAGGGAGTCACGATGGCGTCTGACAGAGGAGGGGGGAACCACAACAGCATCTGGCAGAGGAGGTGGAACCATGACAGCGTCTGACAGGGGAAGGGAAACCACGATGGCATCTGGCAGAGGAGGGTGAACCACAAAGGCATTGGGCAGAGGAGAGGGGACCACGGCAGTTTCGGATGGCTCTGCAGAACCCTCTGTGGTCCCAGACTGGGACATCGCAGCACCCATGGTGGCTCCAGACTGGAGAGGAACTGCACTTGCGGTGGGCTGGACTGGTCCAAAGCTGCACCCATGGTGGGCCCGGAATGGGCCACAGCTGCACCCATGGTGACCCCCGGTCTGGAGTGTAACACCCATGGCGGGCCCACACTGGAGTGCAGCACCAAGTAGGTTTCAGGCTGGGGCACAACACCCACAATGGTGCCCCAGTGGGACACAGCACCCACAGAGACCCGGACTGAGGAGGAGCTGCACCCACGGAGGTCCTGGGGTGGGATGAAGCACCCGCAAAGACCTCATCCGGAGGGGAAGCAGCACCCATAGAGGTCCCAGGCTGGGATGAAGAACACATGAAGAACTCGGTGGGGGGAGCTGGACCCACAGAGATCGCAGGTGGCAAGGCCTGACCCACAGAGACCTCTAGCAAAGCTGGATGATCCTCGATGACCCTGAGGGAAAGCTCAGGCAAGAGAGGAAGAGAAACAGGGTCAGGGTCACCGGCGGCAGTGGAGCCCGGCGAGGTGAGCTCAGGTGCAGCTGACAGCTGCACTTGGCTCTCCTCACCAAGGGCCCAACAAGAACGCTCCAAAATTGAAACAATGAAAACAAAGGAGAGCACTTGACTGAACTAAAGCTCCACCACTGTCCAAGGCTCTGTCGATCCAGATGGCGACGTGTCTTGCCCGGCCCTCTGGAGTTCCAACTCTGCCTCTGCTGCAGTGGCCCCAGCAGCAGGCATGGTGGTGGATGCAGTCCCGGGACCCCCCAGCGATGTGACGCACACAGGTGGCTCACCCGGCGGGGCAACAGGAGGTCTGTTCCCTGCTGGTGCTGGATCCTACACAGCTGAAGCCTGGGGATGATCACTTGTTGGTGCAGGCTCTGGATCACAGGCAGCACTCTCCCTCCATCGGAACCATGGTTGTGGGGCTGGAACCAGGTTTTCCAGGGCCGCAGGCTCCTCCATCACTTGGCCTCTCAACCCAGTAGTTGGCAGACACTCGGGGAGGATAGGAGGAGACACGGAGAGGGCAGGTGAAAAATTAATGGCTGCAGCAGGCGCTGAGGGCTCAGGGGTCTGCAAATACTGAGCCTCACAACCGGAAATAAGGCAAGGCATATTGTCATAAAATATGGGAGAATGAAAAGACACTTGCCTGTGTTCCGGGGTCATGATGATCTCTGCTGCAGCTAGTGTAGAGTCATCCCTCTTTGTGGCTACGGTGGACATGGGCCACTAAGAGGATCGTGAAGGAGCCGCTCCTGCGGACATGGAGATGGGCGGAGCCAGAGAGGAAAAAGCCAACCTCTCAACAGCAGGAGAGAACATCAAGGAGAAGCAGGAAACAACAGCTGCAGGGAAGGAAGAAGCTGACGATACAGCCGGAAAGGTAAAACACTGAGAGGGCACTGCTGCAGGAGTCTTCTACCTTGGTGAAGGGGGAGTTGCTGCCTTAGATGCAGGAGTATTCTTCCAGTGGTCCGGAGCTGGATAGTGGTGTCATGGAGCAAACTGAGCTGGAGCAGGAATGGGTGAATTGGAGGTGGAGCAGGTTGTCTGCCATGGAGCGTGCTTCCACTTTGGCTTCGGCCTCGCTGGAGGCGGCCCCCACATCAGCCCGGGGAAAGACTGCTGCAGGAAGGAAAGTGTACCCAGCAGCTCCACGAACTGGGGGAACCTCCACAACCCAGGTTGCCCCTCGACTATAGCGGTCGGCGAATCCACCTTCTCCCAGATTTTGTTTGGGCTGGGGGAGACAAGGGCTTCATCCGCAAAGCCCTGGATGTATTTTGCGGCCCATTCCTCCTCCACACTTGGGGATCCTGCTGCTGATCTCCCTTTGATAGTCGGAGGTTGGCGGACTGGGGACATAATGAATGCTCCGGAGAAACAGGTGAGTGAAAACAAAACACAAAAACTCACCAATCACAGCAGCTGGGTCTATTACTGGCCGCAGTCTTCTGTCATGAATTGTCAAGAATTGCCCCTTGGGGCAGAAAGCAAGAACCAGCGCTGAACTGTGAGTTTGTGAGATTTATTGAAAACAACAAAACATAAAGTCCAAACGGTGCACAAACAGAAAATCCAAACAGAAATCCAAAAACAACTTGCAATAATACAGCACACCAGAACAATGGCTGGGTTCTGGTGGAGACGAGAGAGAAGAACTTAAGATTGTGGCAACCAGAAATGAAAATAACCGCCCTTAAATTGGTTCAGAAACAAATCATACAAGTAATGAAAGGTGTGGGTCACAATTTGGTTTTAGACCAGGATACTCAACAGAAACAGCAAATTGTTGCCTTATTGAAAACGTCAAACAGTCCTTGGACAGGGGTAATGTGGTAGGAGCTGTTTTTCTAGATCTCAAAAAGGCTTTCGATACTGTAAACCACAGTTTGCTTTTATCCAAAATGGTAACTTTTAACTTCTCCCCAGATACATTAGAATGGTTTGCATCTTATCTCCAGAATAGAGAACAGTGTGTAAAAGTTCACCAGGATAAATCCTCATTTTTAAACAACCGCATGGGTATCCCACAAGGGTCCATTCTTGGTCCATTACTTTTCAGCATTTTTATTAATGACTTGCCGTTACACTGCTCAGCTGCAACATGCCAACTTTATGCAGATGATGCAGTTATTTACACAGCTGCCAAGACTCCAGCACAGGCTGCAGATGTACTGTCTACAAGTATGGTTGATGTCCAAGAGTGGCTCCTCCAGAACCATCTATTGCTAAACCTTCAGAAAACAGCCTCAATGTGCTTTTCAATCAAAAAATGTAACCTGCAACATTTTAAAGTTAATATACATGATCATGACATCAGTTTAGCTACAGAATTCAAATACCTTGGCATTGTACTAGATCCTCAACTCAAATTTAATCTTCATATAAAGAAAATTTCAAAAACAGTAAAAAAAAATCTGAACTGCTTTAAATTAATTAGACATCACATACCTTATGAAGCAGCTGTACTGTATATGCATTCTATGTTTTTTTCTCATATATCATACTGTTTGACAGTCTGGGCTCAAGCAGCCCCTTCCACAATAAGACATATAGGTTCATTATATAATCAAACCCTAAAAATCTTGGACAAAAAGCCCATTAGGTGGCATCACTGTAATGTTTTAAAAAAAATACAACCTATTGAGTTTTGAGAGTTTCATTGACCTCTGTTTTCTGAAATTAACGTTCAAATGTCTCCCTAAATCAGCACCCGAGCCACTTGCTGGTTTCATCCAAAGACAGGACAGCAGCAGAGCCACCAGGAGTTCTGTTAACAATAACTGTAAAATATTCCACCGCAGAACCATATTTGGACAAACAGCATTCTCTATAAAGGGCAGTCACATCTGGAACACAATGCCAAATGAAATTAAAATAATAACGGACTTTAAAACATTCACTAAAAAGGTTAAAAACTGGCTGAAAAATAAACAAGAATGTACTCATGTATGAATTGATTGTCTACAAGGTGAGAGTGAATGAAGGGAAGGAATGAATGTGTTTGTTTATAATGAGTGACGAAGGGAGAGAGGCCTGAAATAGGCAAATGTGAGTCAGGTTGTTATATTTGTGTATTTATAGTATTTATAATATCTATAATATTTATAATTGTGTATTTATAGTATTTATAATATTTATAATATTTATAATTGTGTATTTATAATCTTTTTGCATTGATGTATGTGGTTATTGTGTATTTTCTGTATTTCTTTTCTTTCTTTACTTGATTCTCTTTTCTAAAGCCCATCCAGGGACAAGAGTTGCAAATTAGCTAATAGCTATACACTCCATGTGCAACACATCAGATTGATTGTCATTGATTAATTGTCTATGTTTATTGCACTGTCCCTGTCAAATAAACTAATCTATCTATCTAAACGGGCAGAAGGGTAACAATGATCAATAATTTGGACCAGCTAGGAGCAATGAGAGGGGAGCGACCGGAGCTGACAGCTGATAGGAGCAACGCCCACATGGAGCACAAACCCGGAAACGCCACTGACAGCTGTCAACCGAGAGGGAGAACACAACAGTACGGGATATAAAGAAGAAAATAGCAACAAATGCAGACTGAGGTATAAATACAAATTAATACAAAATAAGAGCGTAACAAAACTAAGACAAACAGGAAAAAATAAAACAGTACAAGAATAGAGAAACCAAAAATCACAAAATACAACAAATACATAAATACCGAGAAAAAGCCATGAGACTGTGCATGCCTGAAACCTCCAGTCCTCAGTTCATGACAATATATCAGTAAAAACCAGCCAAATTATCCAAATTTTGCCAGAAATTTGTTCCCATCCCACAAACGCACGTTCATGTTTTTCCAGTTGAGGAGCCTGCATTTAACCTTTGATTTATCAATTCCTATCCCTGCTGAGAGGTTCATGTGGACTTGTATATCATTTATAGAAACACCAGGAGATATACCGCACCAACAAATTCTACACTAAAAGATAGAAATAGAAGCTGTGATAAAGGCACTGACCTACAACATTGAAAACTAAGTTCTCAGACATTAATTTTGTAACCAATGTCCCATCGTAATACGGTTAATCCTCATAACTATGAAGTACCAGATATCACATGACAGCTGGTCTCCAACGCAGTCTCCAAGAGGACATGTCTATATGGCGGTTTTAAGAGTTTAGCTGTAACTACATGAATGCTCTCTTCTATAGTTTAATCAAAGCCAGATACCTTTGGCCAGTTTAGAATCACAGACGAGTTGAACATGTGTGTCTTTGGATTACTTGAGGAATCCAGAGAATCTGGAGTCAACCCACAGGGAGAATGTGTAAGCCACACACAATGACTACATGTGAATGTCTGGGGACAGGCAACAGTTGTTCAGAGATTTCACATTCTTCCTCCTGCAGCAGAGGTTCAACTGTACTCCCCTCTAAAATACTGCAGGACAACATGATGAGTCTCTTTTCAGAGGAGCCCTGGTTTGGGGTATGTTCATGAAGTCCTTCTGGGCTGCGAAGTAAGCACTTCTGTTCTATATGACCCATTATGAGCACTAAAATATGACTGCTCTGAGAGAAAGAACTCGCCAACCAGAACAAACAAATCTTCTTTTGACAGAGTTGCATAATTATCCAAACAATGACATCCCAGTTGTACACTGAACCCACAAACAATAATGTTTATTCCTTGGTTTGCTCAATCCTTTTGCTCCTCGGGTTCGATGTGATGTCATGTTGCCACATTCTAGGTGGTTATCGTGATCTTGAAGCAATGTCATAGATGTGTCAAGGACAGCAGAACAGCTCGGACTTCAAAGAATTCAGAGGGATTCTCATCCACCCCAGGTATTTCATCAAAGGTTTCAGTTGCTTCATCCCCAGAATCTGCTTCTTGTCTGAAGGACCTGTAGGTGGAATTGAAGACATTCTCAGAGCTTTCCTTCCACAACTCTACTGTCTCTCTATCTCACCTCCACTGAACACAGTGTGGGCATACAGTTGATTTCCATTCTGGAGATGTTTAGTAGCTTGACAGAATCCTATCAAGGCCTTGCACCGTGGCCTCACCAAAACTTCTCCCACATCTGAATTTTTCTTTCAGCAGTCACCAGCAATCATATTGTTGGCGTCTGCCTTCTGGCACAAGGCTGCTGCCTCGGGATTCCTAAAGGCTGACCAAGTTCACCAAGCCACTTCTGACATTCGCAACCTGCTTCAAGAGTTATCAACAATCTGCCAGCTGCAGCTCAACACAGCAATGTCCCAGTACGACCCCAGAGTGCTGTTCCGCCAAAGGTAGGAGTTGAAGACCCCAGTACCATTCTTCACCTGAGCGCCCAATAAATATGATCACAGTTTTAATGATACATTTCCAAAACCTTTCATTGTCCTTCACTGTAGCATGCTCTGATGCAAAGTGACTCAAGGGCACCCTTTCTTGACAAGATTAAAGACTGTGGAGGTCCATCTTCCCAATCACACCATCATAGCTTCTGCTGTTGTTGCTCACAAGCATGTTGAAGATCCTCAGTAAGACAATGGAGTCCTGATGGACTTCCTTCCACTGGCCCACCTACAGACTGCTGAAAGGCAGAGTCAAGAAAGAATAAAAGCTGTTTGGCACAGAAAGAAATGACCCCCGTTCCAACAAGAAGGCATTAGGAAAGCAACCCCTTTGTCCATCAGAATAAAACCCAGCATAACTTTTCCCCCAAATTGTGATAAGTCGAGCCTGGAATAGAATCTCCATGAGGTTAGTTCCATAACCCAAGGGGATCAGGGCTCCAATCCATCAACTTTTTACTGTGCCATGATCGCTTGAAAGAGGACTCAATCACTGGGCGACTTTTGAACATGATTTATTAGCATAATAATTGCTCTTATTAGCATAAAGCAGCTCGGGGGCTGAGGACAAAAGAAAAGCAGTAAAGGCAGACACAACTTACAACCGATGGCAACAATGGAGTGACGTGTCAAGAAAACACAAGAGCGCTGTATTGAGTGTGAGGAATGGCGCTTATAAATAGGGACAACATAATCAACCATGAAAAGGAAACGGTCATGAATAACTGAGAACAAACAAAGACTGATAATGCATAAGAGAAAATAACTAAGGACGCTGTCACATTAAAAGTCAAGACAGGAATGATGACTGTAGACAAGGATAAGAGTAACATTGGCCAGTAAAGAGAGATGACATGAAACTGTTGGAAAGAAATGAGAGAGCCATGCTAAGATTGATGTGTCACATTAAGGCAGATGATGATGTGATGTCAGCTACAGCAGTATCTGCAGTAGGCTTGGGCTAGCCCCTGTGGCGCTCAACACCGGAGTAGTGGCCTTGTGGTCGAGCACCCACCCCTCAACCAGGAGGTCATGGGTTCAAGCCACGGGTAGGTCATACCAAAGACCATATACAAATTGTACTTCCCACCCTCTTGCTTGGCGCTCAGCATAATAGAATGGGGGAAGGAAAAAATTGTAACCCACGGACAACAGATGGAAACTAGCCACTGACTACAATCTGCCAAGTTTACATAGATATCAGTGTCCATCAACATGCATTGCCTTTAAAAAACCCAGCAATTTACATGTGTTACTGATGCCTCTGCTGGTTCGGCCATGTTCACAGAAGTAGTACCACTACCGGACACATTGTAGATCTGCCAGTGGAGAGTTCCAACAACAGACAGTGCCCACATAAAACCTGGGGAAAAACCGTTAAGCGAGACCTGAAAGAATGGGGTCTTACTGCCGGGGATGCCCTCGACAGAGACCTCTGGAGAAGAAAGCTACGGGCACATCGTGTGATTTCCATCACGTCTACTTAGGATATGTCTGGAAATAAGTCTAGACACGTCCATGTGTTGAAGTTTGCTTTATTGAGAGTTAACTTAGCAACAGTACAGAACGCAGGTTGTGGTTAGTGGTAGGGCGCCAATGTCGGCTTGCAACTCCTGCAGAGATGCGGCAGCTTGAGGAGGCTCATGCTGCCTGAGGCATGTCTGTCGTTGCTCTTCCGTCCCGCTGCTGGGGAAAGGCGCCATTACTGAAGTATAGTCTGGTGGAGGATGTGAGCTGTCTGTGGAAAGACATAGAGGCAGGTCGGTCTTGCTGATGATGGGGTAGGTAGCTCCAGGTCCTGTCTGGATGCAGTCTGGATCTCCTGTGGTTGCTCCAGGTCCTGCCTGGATGCGGTCTAGAGCTCCTATGGCGGCTACAGGTCCTGTGTGGATGCAGTCTGGGACACCTGTGGTGGCTCCAGGTCCTGCATAGACACTGTCTGGAGTTCCTGTGGTGGCTCCGGTTCTACAGGGTTCTGATCAGTGTGTGGCGAGAAGCAGGGAGTAGCTGGATCCACGGGGCCTGTGATGGAGAAGCCCAGTTCACAGAATAAGTCCCACCCTAGGATATTATTGCTATGGTGTGTCACCTGGAACAAGAACACTGGGAGAGTCTGTCGTCATAGTACATTGACAAGGTGACACTTCTGCTGGTCTTGGAGCATCTATTGTCTGGCAGTTCTATCATGTCAGGTTGCCAAGGAGTAAGCTTTCTAATTGTGTCTTCATTTATCAGGGATAAACAGCTGTGGCTAGCACCATCGATATACTGACGCCGTCCAGCTTCACTATACACCGCTGCACTAACCAGTTGTCGAGACCCACAAAGTTGATGGTGTCCATGCTGGACATGGAGTTGAAGGGCTGAGCAGCTGGGGCAATGGCTTGTACCAGTGGGGCTGAATGTGGGGAGCATGGGTCGGGGCCCACTAGCTGCATTGCTAACTGGGCAGCCACATCAAGCTCTAGATGGGACGCTAATTCCACCGGGTCTGCCAATGGCAGGTCATCCACTGCCATTATCAGCTTCTCCCGCAGCCTCGGATTTGTGGTATGCGTTGCTTACTGGTCTCGCACAATTTCGGCTTCCAGGTGTCTGAACCTACAGCGGAGGTTAGCGATTTACTGCTGGACCGACTCACCAGCATGCTGGTGAAACTTGACTCTTCAGACCAAAACGCTCTCAGGGGTGGCAAAATGTCTGGCTAATAAAACAACACACTCATCGTAGGTGTCCACAGGTCCAAGCATCTGAAAAACATGCTGTCCCTCGCTGCCAAGGCAATGAATTAGTATGGCACGTAGCCTAGCTTTGCTAACCTTAGCTAAGACGACGGCGGACACAAACATCTCAGACAACTCGTACCAATGACACCAAGGAATTGGTGGCTCACCAGGTAGAGCAAGGAACAGTGGTAGAGGTGTTAGCTCCATTTCCATTATCCTCATCGTGAAATGCTATGTCTGGAAATAAGTGCTGACACCTCCACGTGTTGAGGTTAGCTTTATTGAGAGTTAGCTTAGCAACAATACAGAACACACGTTGCAGTTAGTGGTAGGTAGGGCGCCAAGCAGAGGGCTGGCGCTGGACAGCCGTGTAATATACCCTGCAGCATTGTGATGTCACACGTGCGTCAGTGCTACTGTAGCGTAGTGCGTTGCGCCATTTCACATACACCACAGATGTTAGGGACGTTAATAGGATAGTAGTTGTAGATCAGGGGTGTCAAACTCATTCCATGGAGGGCCAAGACCCTGCAGGTTTTACCTCCACCCAATGTCTTCAGCAGGTGTTTTCATTGATCAGCAATCAGTGGGAAGAAATTCAGTGAAATCACCTGTTGAAGACACTGGGTGGAGGTAAAACCTGCAGGGTCTTGGCCCTCCATGGAATGAGTTTGACACCCCTGTTGTAGATGGTAGTAGCTGGGAAAAAAGTTGGAAAAAAAAAGAAAAAATGTTGCAAATTTACAACAAAAAAAATGCAAATTCACAATAAAAAGTCACCAAGTTTGAAGAAAAAAGTTACAAATTTACAAGACAAAAAAGTTTCAATTTTGGGGGAAAAAGTCACAAATTTATGAGAAAAAAAGTTGAAAATACACAGGAAAACCTTGCAAATTTAAAAGAAAATTTTTTGCAAATTCATGAGGGAAAAAAGTCCCCAAATTTTAAGAAAATACTTATAAATTTATGAGGGAGAAAAGTTACAAATTGTTGAGGGAAAAGTTGCAAATTTTTGAGGAAAAAAGGCATAAATTTATCAGAAAAAATTCTTGAGGAAAAAGGTAACAAATGTATGAGAAAACTGCAAATTTATGCGGAAAAAGTCACCAAAAAAGTCAGCAACTCCGCCCTTCAGAGGGCGTGGAGGGTGAAACCAGAGATCCTGGCAGAACTAAAAACAATATCTGTCTCACGTCTGTGGTGAACCACTCCCAGTTACATGGGGTGAGACTGGACATCCTGGCAGATAAGCACATCTGTTGCAAGGTCTGTGGTGGACTTTTGCCAGCCGGTGCATCGTGACATGCACTACACAAAGAGCAGAGATAAACAAACCTATCATCTGGTCAGTCACTGCAACAGATACTAAAGTCAATTTGTCTTTGCTTGTCCTTGCCACTGATAATACCTCTATCTGCCAAGAATGTGCTGCTAGTCCAGCAAAAGCTAGCGGTACTCAAATACTTTGCAAGCAGTTTCATGAAATGGTCAGTCAGAAAGCAACTCATACTGGCTTGGACGTGCCTGGGTTAACAAGATCAGGAGTTCCTGGCAGCAGAGGGCAAAGGACAGAGCTGCGTGGAAGAATATGATCAGATCTAAATGAAAAAGTCATTGTCGCCCCCGACAGACTGCTATGATGATGATGATGATGAACTAAGGTTAAACAAATTGAAGGCGAGAGCATGATTAATGATAATGATAATAATAATAACATTGAAAATGATGAAAGTAAGTATACAATAAGATAAGGCGTGGTGGGCATGGTCACCGACCATGTCCCAACCCTGTCACACTGCTGTCTATCTCTGCCTCAATAGATGGGCCCAGAAGCATGCAGGCTATTGTGGTTGCTTTGAGGTGGACCTGGCTTATTCCCATGGAGTTTTCAAAACCATCCATCCATCCATCCTCTTCCTCTTAATCCTTTTCGGGTCGTGGGGGTGGGGGTTGGGGAGGCCGGAGCCTATTCCAGCATCTTTGGGCGAGAGGCAGGGTCCACTCTGGACAGATCGCCAGTCCATCGCAGGGCCAACACAGAGAGACAGACAACCATTCACTCTCACAGTCATACCTAAGGACAATGTAGAATCCCCAGTTTGATGCCAATTAACCTAACTTGCATGTTTTGGCATGTGGGAGGAAACAGGAGAAATCCTGGAGTAAACCCACACAGACACGGGGAGAACATGTAAACTCCACACAGATCACTGTTGGTCGGGAGTTACCATGAAGTCAAATTGTAGTTTAGCCTGGCCCCCTCAGCAATATTATGTAGAAGGCTCCTAACTTCTTTGTCCATTTTCTAGACCACTTAATACAGTTTGGAATCACGGCAGACTGAATTAATGCCAACGGTGTCATGTTAGTGGCTGTGCACACTTGGACAGTTGGCCATTTCATTGTGGGTTCGACACAGAAACACCGTGGAAACAGTGAAAAACAGCACTGCAGCCTGGTCTCACCCAGGATGTGTATAACATTGATTCAAAAAAGAAAATACACAACACTTACAAGGAGAAAACTACAATCAAAACTAAAGTGGCAAAGATCAAATATCAATCAAATGAAAACTGAGGAAATATAAAGTTTCAACTGTGATGTGAAACACCCAGCAGAGCTTGCTGATCTGAGGACATGGGACACAAAACATACAAAACAAAAGGTGCAGTTTGACTGAGGTGCAATTTTGAATGTTAAAAATATATACGTATATATATTATGGATACTTTCCAGTCTGAGGATGAAATACAGTAATATTGCTGGGTGACTATGACCTGAAATGTCCTTATATCATGTGTATATCCAGACTGTCTGGCACTTAGTCCAGTGACTCATAAGGGACGATAGATTCCAGATGTGGGGGGTGAGGAGTGCATGTTTGGTCTCATCAGGTTACAGTGACAGATTGTGAGACTGAGTTCAGCAGAAACACCAACGTTGGATGTAACTTCTATATTGTCATTGTTTGGGGTCTTCTGATGGCCATGGGCAGAGGACCCTGTTGTATCTGAGCTGGCTGCCTTCCATCATGTAAATAAGTCTATATTTTTGAAGAAGAGTCTTCTCTGAGAAACTCAGTCAGGGTAACCCTAACCAAACCCTCTGTTTAAAAGATAGATTGGAGTGGTGGATTAGAGGTAGAACATCCGCCCCACATCCAGGAGGTTGGGGTTCAAGTCCCGGCTGACTCATGCCAAAGACCATATAAAAATGGAATTTCTTGGTGTTCAGCAAAAATGGAACGGAGGAGGGAAATGTGGGCGTCAGCGGCTCAGGAGGTAGAGTCATAATCATCATCATAGCAGCCTGTCGCGGGCGACAATGACCGTTTCATTTAGGTCTGATCAGATTCCTCTATGCAGCTCTGTCCCCTGCCCTTTGCTGCCGGGAACTCCCGACCCTGCAAACCCAGCAACGTCCGAGCCGGTATGAGCTGCTTTCTGACTGACCATTTCATGAAACTGCTTGCAAAGTATTTGAGAACCGCTAGCTTTTGCTGGACTAGCGGCACAATCTTAGCAGATAGAGATATTATCAGTAGCAAGGACAGGCCAAGACAAACTGACTCCAGTATCTGTTGCAGTGACTGACCAGATGATAGGTTTGTTTACTTCTGCTCTTTGTGAGCAGAGATAAACACTTTTTCACGGAGCACTTTTCTCTAAATAAAAATAAATTGGCGTTATGTATAAATTTGTGACTTAATTTGCATGTAAATGTCAATTTTTTTAAAAAATTTAAAATAGGAGGTAGAACGGGTTGTCCAATAACCAGAGTGTTGGCGATTTGAATCCTGCTCTACCCAGCCATCCTGCCCTTGTGTCCCTGGGCAAGACACTTCACCCACCTTGCCTCCAGTGTCCATGACACTGGGTATGAATGTGTAGAAATGTTTGGTAGTGGTCAGATAGGCTGTTAGCATGGATTGGCAGCCATGTTTTGGTCAGTCTGCCCCAGGGCAGCTGTTGCTACAGAGGTAGCTTACTGCTACCAATGTCTGTCTGGAATGAATCAATAATGGACTCACTGTAAGTGCTTTGAGATGTCACTTGACATGAAATGGGCCATATAAATCTATTCCATTATTATTATTATTATTATTATTATTATTATTATTATTATTATTATTATTAATTTTTTGTGATGTTTTATCAAAAGTGTACTGTCAAGGGTGGGTTGAGCTCATGTCCTCGCCTTGATTTGTAATTTATATTTTCTTGTTACCAGGACATGAGTCTCAGCTCATGTCTTCACCTTCAGTTTGCATTTTGTGATTTTCTGTATTTATTATTATTTACTATTACAGTCTAGATTCTGTTCTTGTGTTTTTATTTTTTCCCTGCCTCAGCTCAGTTTGGTTATTTTGTTACTTTCATTATCATGTCTCTTATGTCCCGTAGGATTAGTCCCTGCTTTGTTTTCAGTTGATTATTATTATTAGAATTATCATTGTCATGGTCTTGTCTCCCCTGATCTTCTGTTTATGCTTCTGTGCATCCTCTGTCTGTGATTGTGTGTGCAGCCCCACCCGTTCTGTTGTCCGGAAGTGTCACCTCTGTTTTCCTCATGTGTAAGTTGTTCATCATGATTGGTCTCCCCGCCTGTGCTGTGCTGTCTTGATTGCCCCCCCCGTCTATTTAGGTTCTGGTCCACCTCTGTTCTGTTTGGGCTCCTTTAGTAATGCTTCTTGTTCTGTTTCCTGCCATGCCATGCTTAGGTCCTGTCTCATCTAATCTGTTTTGTCCTTTTCTTTTTGGTTTCAGCTTCGGAGCTGTGTTTATTTTACTTTAAGCCCTCGAGCTAGGTCTAGGTGACCAGCTCCCAATAAACTGTTAACCTACATCTAGTGTTTGGGTCCAGTCATTACAAACCGTGACATGCATGACTTTTCTGTGATTAATTTACTGCATCTTTCTAATACATTTCCTGTTTTTCTAGACATTTCAAAGTGATTTTTATTGTACATATCTGACTGTTTTCCTCATACTGTACCTTTTTAACTTTTCTATTGAATTTGTGACTTTTGTTTGATAAATTTACATTTTTTTCTCATAATTTTGCTCTTCTTTCAGCAACAACTGTCACGTCTCGCCGCTCATCAGCGGCGCCAGCTGTGCGCACACCTGCACCTCGTCAGCGGCGAAGGATTTAAGCCGCCTCGCCCTGGGCTTCGGCCTGAAGCCGTCTGTTCACATCGGCATCACTTGCTGCAAGGAACCCCCTTCACCAAGCAAGATACCAAGTAAGGATCTCTTACCTTTTCCTACCAGTCTGCTCCCCTGTGCACAGGTGGATTTCCTGGCGGCGGACAACGTTCTCCAGCCATCATCTCCTCGCTGCTGCGTCAGGTGCTCCAGGTCGCTGTCTACCGGGCTACGCCCTTGCTACGCCAGCCACCTGCCCAAACCAAGTAAGCCAACAGTCATTATCATATATCCTGTGTTGGTGTGGTGCCCGTTACCCTTCTCCCTCTGCTTCTCCCGTAGGGTTGTCCGGCTGAACGGCTTCCTGCCCCCGTGCCTGACGCAGACGCCATCACCAACACATACACATCTCGCAGACACGCACCCATACACACTTGTTGTCAACAAAGCTATTGGATTTACCCTGAGCCTGCGTGTGTGTCTCCTGAGCCGTGCATTATGTCAGTACGGCTTCAGCAGAGCGGCTCGGCAGACAGCGGGCTTGCACGCCGCCTTTCCACCCTTGAGGCTGGGGTGGATCTAATAGCCCACCAACAACGGGTGATTTTAAATCAATTAAGTATAATAACTAACCGATTGGACCGCTTGGACCCCCAACAGCCGTTCCCCCCGGCTCGTCTGGGTGGCGTGGCTCCTGCTGCTCCAGTGGCCGTCCAGCGTGCTCCGGCTGCACCGGCACGGCTCACACCTATTCCGACCCCCGCCCGCTTTAGCGGTAAGCTCGGTGGAGCGCGGGGGTTTATCATGCAGTGTGAGTCCGTGTTTCACCGCGTGCCCGGAGACTTTCCCTCTGACCATAGCCGGATTGGCTACATAGGGAACCTCTTGGAGGGGCGAGCGCTTACCTGGGCTTACGCTGTAATGGCGAAGCCCAGTTACGCCACCCTCACCTATGGCCAGTTCGTGAGACTGTTTCTGGAAGTGTTCGATCATTCCCGTACAGAGAGTGTTCAGGTCGATCGTCTTCTCAGCCTTCAGCAGGGAAGCCGGTCGGCAGCTGACTACGCGATCGACTTCCGGGTCGCTGCGGAGGAGGTTGGCTGGGGAGAACGTTTGCTCTGTGGCATCTTCCTTCGCAGTCTCAGCGCAGGTCTGAGGGATGAACTGGCTGGACGGGATATCCCGGAGACATTAGCGGAGCTAACTTCCCTTGCCATCAGCTTGGATAACAGGTTGCGTGAGCGTGCCTCGGAGCGGAAGTCTTCTTCTTCTCGCCCTCGAGGTGCCTCGTTTCGCCTGCCCCAAGCTCGCCCCCTGGCGTTGCCGTCACCGGGGTACTCCGAGGAGTCGGAGCCGATGGTGACAGGCTGGACAAAGCTCCCCCCCAGCGGAGAAACAACGCCGCCGTGAGTTGGGTCTCTGTATGTATTGCGGAGACAGCCAACACACGGTGGAGCTTTGTCCACAAAAGCCAAACGGGGAGGTCCGCGAGTCACTGTAGGGGGCCTTGCGGACGCTAATCGGTTAACTCCCCTCACTCAATTGATGCTGCCCATCCAATTCTGTCATAATCCCACAGGGCACCTCACTCATGCACTGGTGGACTCAGGCGCGGAGGGTAGCTTTATTTCACAGAGTCTGGCAACCCGATTGGGCATCCGTTGCCAAACCCTCAAGTCTCCTCTCACCCTAGTCAATCTCTCCCATGTTTCCCTGGGAAAAGTAACACACCAGACCATCCCCGTCCCAGTAATTATCTCTGGAAACCATCGGGAAGAAATCTCCTTTTACGTCCTACCAAATTCAGTGTCACCCGTCATTCTTGGATACCCATGGCTCCGCCTCCACAATCCTGTCCTGGACTGGAAGTCCGCCAGAGTGTCCGCCTGGAGTTCCTTCTGTATGAGCACCTGCCTTCAATCCGCTGCCTGCGCCCCGTCCTCTCCTCCTACTCCCAAGGACGCCGCACCTCCGGATCTCACCCTGGTGCCCTCGGAGTTCCACAACCTGGGTATGGTTTTCAGCAAATCCAAGGTGATGTCTCTTCCTCCGCACCGTCCCTACGACTGCGCTATAAACATCCGCCAGGGGGCACCCTTACCCTCGGGACGTCTCTACAGCCTGTCTGCGCCGGAGAAGGAGGCCATGAATACTTATCTGAAGGAGTCGCTGAGTGCTGGAATTATCCGTCCCTCGTCATCACCATTAGGCGCTGGGTTTTTCTTCGTGGGCAAGAAGGACGGCTCCCTTCGTCCCTGTATTGACTACCGTGCCCTAAATGACATCACGGAGAAGGACCGCTACACCTTGCCCCTAATGGACACCGCCTTCCACTCCCTCCAGGGGCCGACTTGGTTCACTAAGCTGGATCTTCGCAGCGCATACCACCTCATCCGGATCCGGGAGGGAGACGAGTGGAAGACAGCCTTCCGTACCCCGAACGGCCATTTCGAATACCTGGTTATGCCGTTCGGGTTGACCAACGCTCCAGCCGTCTTTCAACGCCTTATTAATGACGTCCTCCGGGATTTCATCGGCCTGTTTGTGTTCGTCTATCTGGATGATATCCTCATCTTCTCCAGATCCAGGGACGAGCACCGGGTCCACGTGAGGCGGGTCCTTCAGAGGCTGCTGGAGAACCGCTTATATGTCAAGGCAGAGAAATGTGAATTTTACGCCAAGACTACGTCCTTCCTCGGGTTCGTCATCTCTCATGACCAGGTGCTCCCGGACCCAGCGAAGGTTAAAGCGGTGGTAGAGTGGCCCACTCCTACATCAAGGAAGCAGGTACAACAGTTTATTGGGGTTGCCAATTTCTACCGCCGCTTTGTCCCGAACTTTGGAGCCATCGTCGGTCCTCTGACCCGCCTCACCTCCCCTAAGACCCCGTTCCAGTGGACTGAAGAGGCCGCAGCTGCTTTCCAGGCGCTGAAGGCGGAGTTCTCCTCCTCCCGGGTCCTCAGCCAAGTCGACCCCACGCTGCAGTGCATCGTTGAAGTGGATGCTTCGGACACGGGGATGGGGGCGGTGTTGTCTCAGCGGTCACCTACCGACGGGATCAAACGGCCCTGCGCCTTCTTCTCTCGGCACTTGTCCCCGGCGGAACGTAATTATGACGTGGGGGACAGAAAGCTCCTCGCCATCAAGCTCGTGCTTCAGGAGTGGCGCCACTGGCTAGAGGGGGCTGCCCTGTCGTTCGTGGTTCTCACCGATCACAAGAACTTGGAATATTTAAGAGCTGCCAAACGACTGAATGCCCGCCAGGCGCGTTGGTCCTTGTTCTTCGCCAGGTTCCGCTTTAACATCACCTTTAGGCCTGGCTCCAAGAACGGCCTACTCGACGCCCTCTCTAGGCAATTTGCCCCTGAGGCATCAGAAGACGCAGTCCACACCATCTTGCCCAGGTCGTGCATCGTGGGGGCCGTCTCGTGGGACATCGAAAGCAAGATCTGGAAGGCGCAGGAATTGGAACCGGACCCTGGCGGCGGACCGGAGGGGAGGCTTTTTGTGCCGTCCACTGTCCGGGGGGAGGTCATCCACTGGCTTCACACATCTAAGCTCACCTGCCATCCTGGGTCCTCCCGGATGATCGACCTACTCCAACGATCCTTTTGGTGGCCGGGTCTGCGGAGGGACGCTGTCCGCTACGCCCGGGCCTGCCCCGTCTGCGCCACCAGCAAATCAGGTAACGCCCCCCCCCCCCGCGGGACTGCTCCAGCCCCTGCCCGTCCCTGGCAGGCCCTGGTCGCATATCGCCCTGGACTTCATCACCGGTCTCCCTGTCTCCAACACCTTCGACACAGTCCTGACCATCGTAGATTGTTTCTCCAAGGCCGCTCACTTCATTCCATTACGGGGGCTTCCATCTGCCTTGGAGACGGCGGACCTCCTCATCCAGCACATGGTCAGGCTGCACGGGATTCCGGTAGACGTGGTCTCGGACCGGGGTCCCCAGTTTTCCTCGGACGTTTGGAGGTCTTTCTGCAATGCCCTGGGAGCCAAGGTAAGCCTCTCCTCCGGCCATCACCCCCAATCCAACGGGCAGTGTGAGCAGACCAATCAGGAGCTGGAGGCTGCGCTCCGCTGCGTCACTACATCCAAGCCTGCGTCCTGGAGCACACACCTCGCCTGGGTGGAATACGCCCATAACACCGCCCGCTCTTCTGCTACCGGGATGTCCCCGTTCAAGGCATCCCTAGGCTACGACCCCCCTCTGTTCCCTACGCAGGAGAGTGAATTGACTGTCCCCTCAGTTCGGGTGCACCTCAGGCGGTGCCGCTCCATTTGGTCTTCGGCGCGCAGCGCACTTCTACGCACAGCGGAGCGCAACAAGTCTACGGCGGACTGGCACAGGAGACCTGCCCCTGCCTATCAGGTAGGCCAACGTGTCTATGTGTCCACTCAGGACGTCGTTCTTAAGGGTGAGAGGAGAAAATTGGCACAGCCTTTTATGGGCCCATACCCCATCACCAGGATTATCAACCCGGTGGCTGTGCGTGTGGCTATTCCCCCCTCCCTCCGCATCCATCCCACCTTCCACGTATCCAAGGTTAAACTGGCAGTCTCCGACCCCCTTTGCCCTCCCCCTGCTGCGCAGCCCGCGCCCCGGATGATTGATGGCCATCCGGCCTGACCAGTCTCTTCCATCCTGGACTCTCGGCGCCGGGGTCGCGGGTTACAGTACCTAGTAGATTGGGAGGGCTACGGACCGGAACATAGGCAATGGGTGCCCTCTTCATTTGTGTTGGATCCGTCCCTCATCACTGAGTTCCACCGAGCGCACCCGGAGAAACCATCGCCAGGAGGCGCTGCTAGAGGGGGGAGTACTGTCACGTCTCGCCGCTCATCAGCGGCGCCAGCTGTGCGCACACCTGCACCTCATCAGCGGCGAAGGATTTAAGCCACCTCACCCTGGACTTTGGCCTGAAGCCGTCTGTTCACATCGGCATCACTTGCTGCAAGGAACCCCCTTCACCAAGCAAGATACCAAGTAAGGATCTCTTACCTTTTCCTCACAGTCTGCTCCCCTGTGCACAGGTGGATTTCCCGGCGGCGGACAATGTTCTCCAGCCACCATCTCCTCGCTGCTGCGTCAGGTGCTCCAGGTCGCTGTCTACCGGGCTATGCCCTTGCTACGCCAGCCACCTGCCCAAACCAAGTAAGCCAACAGTCATTATCATATATCCTGTGTTGGTGTGGTACCCGTTACCCTTCTCCCTCTGCTTCTCCCATAGGGTTGTCCGGCTGAACGGCTTCCTGCTCCCGTGCCTGACGCAGACGCCATCACCAACACATACACATCTCGCAGACACACACCCATACACACTTGTTGTCAATAAAGCTATTGGATTTACCCTGAGCCTGCGTGTGTGTCTCCTGAGCCGTGCATTATGTCAACAACTAATTGAAATGTCTGTTCATGTCCTTTTACAGAATTATAACATGAAAGAGACTTTTGTGTATTATTATTGGATATGAGACCAGTAGCGGTTCGTCGGTGATCCCAGTGAGGAGCAAATTACTCATTAAAAGACACACAACTATACTTAAGAGCACCACAAGCCTGAAGCTCCACAGACATTCAATGCAGCTCTTGCAAAGCCCCAAGAAAACATCACTATGTTGACCACCATGCTAGTCAAGACAACACAACACCAGCCTCACTCCGCATGATAAAACTGGACTAAGAAAATATGAGACACATCCTGACCCCAGCACCAACAACTAATGGGATCAAAGGGACACAACAAAGCCAAAATAATTAAATCAAATTAAAAGGAATGCATTGCAAGTATTTATAAAAGTGTCACAAGCAGTGTTGGCCAATTTACTAAAAAATAGTAACTAGTTACAGTTACTAGTTACTTCTTTTCAAAAGTAATGAGTTACTTACCAATAACTGCATGATTAAAGTAACCAGTTACTTGGAAAAGTAACTTTCACGTTACTTTTAAATGCATACTTAAATCATCTTGCACATACAGCAAGATAATTTAATTAATGGATTACATTAGGGGCTTATTAATGTCAGGCTGAAAACAAACTGTTTCAGACAGAACTTTTAGAACATGTTCAGTCTGCTTTATCGTGCCTTGAAAGCTCTTATTGTGGGAAAAAAATGAAGAAAATCAACAAAAAATTGCAAGTGATTTCCTCATTTTGGAGGGAGAAATAGGATTTGTGGAGTGAGAGAGACGGAAAAAGAGTGAGAATCACTCCAAAAGAGTGAGGTGACAACACTGCATGAAGCTGTCCATGTTTATCTTACCTTTAATATTATGGATTTAATCCAATGTGCAGTGATCCAAAGAAAATGTCCATTATCCACACTCCCATCGTATGCTGTGACAGAGAAATGACCAAGTCCTTTAAATTCCTTTTGGAGATCAAAATCTTTTTGAATAATCTTTATCCAGGTAGCAACTAAATGTCTTTTAACTTCAGTGGATCACAGTCTCAGCTGTCTGATGGAAAATGGCTGTTATCACATCTTCATTCTGTAACGATGTATCTGGCAATCAGTCGGTTTAATTCTTGCTGGGTCACAAACTGCCCAGATGCATACCTGTGCTCAAAATCCAGCGTGGCTGTTCAGATAGCATAAATCCACCAATAACACAGTGTTAGCATAACACTAGCTTTGATCTTGTTGTTGTTCAGGCGCTTCTGAAGATTACAGTCGGTCTCATACGACCCACCAATATGCTTTTGTCCTTAAGCACGACAAAGGAAAAATAATCTGTCCATTTCCACAAAAACAAAGTAGCTTCATCTTTTCCCAGCAGGAGCAAGCTCCAATTATGGATGCAGCTGTGAAGTGGCTCTTTGACTGACGGCTGCGTTAGCTCCGTAGGGTCAGTTTTTATTTATTTGTACTAAAAAATATCTATCATATTAATAAAACGAGTAACGCATCTGATCAAATTTCAGTAACTGTAGCGCATTACTGATTTTTTTAAACAGTAATTTTGTTACACAGCACGTTTCTGCAAAAGTAGTGGTGTAACAGTAGCGCGTTACTTTGTAACGCATTACTCCCAACACTGGCCACAAGTATTTGTAAAAGTGTCACATTTGTTGAGCTGATGCCACTTGGTCCTGTTTGATATGATTTAATGTAATATTTAGGAGTTTCCTGTCTCATCAGTTTCCTGAGGATTCTCAGGAAAAAGAACATCACACAGAGGCTGCTGGTGTCCTTTTATCGAGCTTCCATTGAGAGCACATTAACATACTGTATATGCATCTGGTACAGTAGTTGCACAGTAGCTCAGAGGCAAGCACTCCAGAGGGCCATTGACACCGCCCAGAAGATTATTGGCTGCCCTCTCCTCATGCTGGAAGGCCTACACCGCTCCCGTTGCCAGAAGAAAGCCCAAAATATTTTAACCTGTTGCACTTCGGTGTACCGCGGGCGGGCACGTCTCTGCGTCCTAGAGCGCATGAGGGCGCCCTAGTACGCACACTGTGCGTCCTAGGGCACACTGAAGAAAAAAAAAGCTGCATTTCCGTTCTTCCACTACAGACACAGCCGCGAACAGAAAGCCAAAGGAGTGCTTTGATTGGTTTAGATGTGATTGACCTCTCATTCGACTAATAAGAGCCTTAAATTGGGTTTCTGAAACCTTGAAGAACCAATGACTGAAAACTTGGCAAGAAGGACCCGCCTACCAACGGCTGCGAATACAGCCAGCCAATTGAAGCACAGAAGTTCGAAAGCTGTTTTGTGTAAGGCTGGGTGACACACAGGCGTTCGCCAGTCTTTTTTTCTTACTGCTGTTTTTATTTGTTTTGAAAAATCGTTTGCCAAAACCGCAATCATGGAAGCGCAAAACTGCAATAATGGAATTATGGTTTGACCGGGTCGCGTGACCAGAACCACGAGTCTGTAACAAGCGGACCAGCGTCATGTTTGTCTGACAATGAGGAAGAGAAGTTCGCCAGCGACATTGCTGTTGTGGACAGGTAAGTGTTATAAGCTAAATTGTTCTTTATCCCTGAAAATTGTAATCCAAATGACTTTTGACCGATCGGTCCGGGTCCGTCATGTTGTGAACGCCCCCCACCCCCGCTACTCTTCTGTAGCGGATTGCAGATATATTGCAGATATTTTAGTCCAACTGTGCTTATTGGACCGCGGCGCACAGAGCGTGTACCGCGGCGCATGGACTGGACATGGTTCGTGTGCCGCGTCCGGACCGTGAACGCCCCCCCCCGCTACTCTTCTGTAGCGGATTGCAGATATTATTATTGCAGATATTTTAGTCCAACTGTGCGTATTAGACCGCGGCACCGTCACCGCTTTCCGTCATGTGGCGATGGGCGATGTCCGTCCTCTGTAGTGGGGGTGGGGGGGTGGGAGTTGTTATCTTCTACATTACAAATATTCTAGTATAATTTTTAGTGCACTGTAGGTTATTTTTTTCTTGTAAAAAAAAGCCACACATTTTTTACATGGCATGCTTCTTTGTGTGTGGGGGCTTGTTTGTTCATTCATTCATTCATGAATGAATAAACAACCCCCCCTCCCCCCCCCCACACAGCCCTTCACCTTTCATTAGATCCCAAGATGAAGCTTCTATACTGACTCATTCAAAAGTTACAGACGTTTTTCCAAACTGTGCCATTTGGCACAATTTGGCACAGTTCAAAAACGCCTGGGAACAACCTAAGAAAAAAGCTGTGTAATATATTCATTTTTTGTGGTATTGTTATAAAATTGTGACCTCAGCTGGATAACACTTGGTTCTACATTTCTGTTGCATTTTCCAGCCTGGATCTGAAGCTGTGTGTTATTTGCAAGCATTTGTATCCAAAAAAAAAAACACCCGGGCAAAATTTATTTTCTTCAAGTTCAGTATATTTAGATGACTGTAACTCAGTGGCAGGAGCACTTAGAGAGATTATGACTGTTTTGCCAAAAAATTCAAAGTGTTTTCTTTTAAATGAGACCAACCCCATGAAGATGCTGCAAAGGGTTGAAGAACAGCTTTTGATTTACTTTGGGTTTGTTATTTTTTGGCATTTTTAGGGAAATTGACCAGAGTGCAAGGGGTTAAAAGATACTTCACATCCTGGACACTCATTGTTTCAACTACTGCCATCTGGGAAACGATATAGACAAATGAACACAAGGACAAACAGACTCAAACACAGCTTCTATCCAACAGCAATAACCATTCTGAATAAAACAAGGAAGTAATGTGCTAAATGGACATGATTGTATGTTGTTGAATGCTTTTTGTTATGACTGTGTGTGCATGATGTCCTGTGTTGATGTCTGTGTGAATGTGGCTAGTTATTTATTATTTTTAATTATTATTTTTAAACTGATTTTTAGTAATTTTGGGTCTATGTTTTTTATAATGGAGCAATGTTTTTATAAATGGGGCACTGACTGGTGAGCACTTTGAATTTCGTTGTACTTGTGACAATGACAATTAAAGATCTATCTATCTATCTATCTATCTATCTATCTATCTATCTATCTATCTATCTATCATCACTTACTACAAGAATGGCCATTTGTTGTTAAATATTAACATAAAAATGATTTAATTGATTTTTGGGGGGTGCTTGGGGGGCTTTTGGTGTCCTATAAAAATGATTTCATTCATTACTGGTCCTGTTAAGTGCTGTGTGTTAGTCAAACTGAACATCAATGAAAAATAATTCCCACAATCATTTAAAGAGTTGAAAATAAAACAGCATACAGGAGAGAGACAGATTTCAATTCACTAGTTACCGTGTCTTTACATGGATCTGGACGAATCTTCCTGTCATCAAATCCAGTTTTAATTCAGTGGTTGCAAAATGCAAGGCCAAGGCTTGTGTTGCTAACAGGTTAGCTCCACTGGTCCAGGTCTGCTGAGCGCCATGCTGCTGCGGACTGAATTCTTTATAATGTCCAGTTTGGGGGAAGGTATTGGACTGTTTATATCCAAAGCTGGTGTTCAAACTGTAGTTTCCTAAACTTGTTAGCAAGTAAACACGCTTGCAGGGCTTGACATTAACTCCAGCCCACCCACCAATGACGGGTAGACTTCAGCAGGGGCGGGTAAAACAGCGGGTCCCACTATTCACTTTGGCAGGTCATAGTTTTCTTAGACGGTATCTAAAATAAAACCTACCTGCAATGTGAGACTATGAAACTACAACTCCCAGAAACGCTATCTGAACACAGTGAGTGTTCATTGTGTTGTGTCTGAAATTACCCTGGTTCACAGATGAGGAGAGGTGAGTCGTGGAACACAGCTTTATTGGACTCACTAGATATGGCGGCCACAGACAGGGAGCCGCAAAGGCACAGGCGAGACAAAGCAAAGTAAGATGGATTCACAGTAAAATATATCCCCCCCTCCCCCCGTTGTGTGGGGATTTGAATTTTGGGGCTTGCCGTAGCCTGGCCGGGGGGTTGAGGGTGATGACGTCAGGCGGACTATGGCTAGAAAATATCCATCCATCCATCCATCCATCTTCTTCCGCTTAGGGTTTTTACAATAAAGTCAGTTCAGTGCTCAGTTGAATGCGGCTTCAGTCTCATGTTATTCTGACATATTTTGGCAACGAGAATAAACCATGGGAAAATGCATTAGACAACCTCCTCCATTTTTACAGTCTCCAGGCATGCCAGCTATACCATGGAGCCGCTGGCAGGAGACATTCAAAGTGTATATGGCCGACGTCGGTCTGAGCGGCACCGATGAAGAGAAATGGTGGAGCCAACTCGTTCACTGCCTCAGTGAGGAGGGCCGACGGATATTTTTTGAGTTGAGTGGCAGCGGCTCACTGAAGGAAAGTTTGGACTTAATGGACTATTCCTTCAGAGACCATTCCAACTTCAAGGCACAAAGATATGCATTTTTTGACCGCCGACTGTGAGCTGGTGAGTCCACCCAATCCTTCATTATGGAACTCCGTAGCTTAACAAGAGAGTGTGCCTTCGGGCCTATCGAGGAGGAGCTAGTCCGAGACAAGCTATCTCATGGTATGAACAACAAGCATCTAAAAGACAAGCTGACACTGACTGTGGATGTCCTCACGTTAGATAATGTGGTTGAACTGACTAGGAAGATTGAGTCCACCGTCCAGCTGGGCCTGCCAGTATTGGCTAAAGAGAGCATAGCTGCTCGATTTCCCTCCAAGCCTGGCCACCAGCAACATAGCTATCTCTTCGGGGTGGACCCCCAAAAGGTGGCGGACTGTGGTGCGGGACACTATCACTGCAGGAGGAGCCTACTCGTTCACTGCCTCGGTGAGGAGGGCCAACAGATATTTTTTGGGTTGAGTGGCAGCGGCTCACTGAAGGAAGGTTTGGTCTTAATGGACTATTCCTTCAGAGACCATTCCACCTTCAAGGCACAAAGATCTACATTTTTTGATAGCCGACTGCGAGCTGGTGAGTCCACCCAATGCTTCATTATGGAACTCTGTAGCTTAACAAGAGAGTGTGCCTTCGGTCCTATCGAGGAAGAGCTAGTCTGAGACAAGCTAGCTCACGATACGAACAACGAGTGGCTGAAAGACAAGCTGACGCTGACTGTGGATGTCCTCATGTTAGAGAAGGTGGTTGAACTGACTAGGAAGATTGAGTCCACCGTCCAGCTGGGCCTGCTAGTACTGGCTAAAGACAGCATAGCTGCTCAATTTCTGTCCAAGCCTGGCCACTAGCAACGTAGCTATCGCTTCGGGGTAGACCCCCCAAAAGGTGGCGGACTGTGGCGCAGGACACTATCACTGCACTATCACTACTAAACCATCGGCGGTGGAGCGCGAGTGCATGACACAGGTGTGTATAGTGGGCCCAAAGAAGGGACCGTGAAAGTGGTACGTCCTGCAGCTGGACGGAGTTGATGTGCCGCTTATGGTGGACTCAGAAGCCAGTACGTCCATATGAAGAATGGCTACTTTGAAAAGACTTTTCCCAGGCAAAACCATCAATGCAGGGGTGGTGAAAATGTTTGGGTATGGTCACAATGAAATTGAAATGGTGGGGATGGTCAGCTTCTCGGTGAAATTTGGGTTCAAGATTGTTCCCGCATACACCTTTCAGGTTTCGCACCAGGAGGCTGACTTGCTGGGAATCGATCTGCTGGGTGAACTGGGATTCTCCATCACAGACCCAGAGGGCTCAACGGTACTGACAGTGTTCCCTGCATGGCATGTCCACTGGCCGGCATTGTTCATGGGCCTTGGATGAATTAAGGCATTCTACCACTGCCTGCTCATTGATCCAAGCGCTACACCGAAAATTTAAGCATTATGGCAGCTTTCTCTCGCTCTGCGGGACAATGTCATGGAAGAACTGAACAGACTGCTTGAAGATGGCATCATCGAGAAGGTGGACACTTCACCCTGGATATCAACATTGTTGTACCCAGGAAAAAGATGGATGGCATCCGGCCGTGTATTGACCTTCGGATGGTGAATAAGGCAAATGTTCCGGACAAATACCCACTTCCCACGATGGAGGAACTCACCGTAACATTCAGCAGCTCAAAGGTGTTCACAAAGCTTGAGTTTCACCAGGGTTACGTGCAGGTGCCCCTTCACCCAGTCAGCAGGAATCTGACAGTGACCCACATGGGCATTTTCAGGTACACCCACATGCCTTTTGGTCTGAGTTCAGTACCCAGCTGTTTTTGAAAGATCATGTCCATGATTCTGGCCGGCCTCAAGGGTGTGGTGGCGTCCCTGGATGACATCGTGGTGGACGGCGCATCACGGGAGGAGTACGATGGACGATTGGGACGGGTGACAGAGGTGCTACAGGAGCACGGAGTCACATTGAACGGGGAAAAGTGAATCTTCACGGCAGACTCCATCGAGTTTGTGGGATTCTGGCTGGCGACAGAGGGTCTGAGGCCCTTACAGTCCAACATGGAGGCACTTCTGCACCTTCCAGATCCCACGACACCCACACAGATTCCCTTGTTCTTGGGCATGGTGAACTTTTACAGACGTTTTATTCCCCATTACTCTGAGACAATCGAACCACTCCAGGCCCTATTGAGACAGGATACACCGTGGCAGTGGACCCCGGCCTGTTTAGCGGTAGTCACTAAGCTGAAGTCTCAACTCCCCTCCCCTCCAGTGTTGGCCCACTTTGATCCAAAATGGCCGACTTTTGTGACCTGTGATGCGTCTGGTTCAGTGGTGGGGGCAGCTATGTCTCAGGTACATGATGGTACTGAGCACCCAGTGGCGTTCCCGTCGAGATCTCTTTCAGCCGCTCAACAGAAATATGCTGTGGATGAGAAGGATGCACTCGCCTGTGTCTGGGCATGTGAATGATGGCACATCTATCTCTACGGGCACCATTTCACCCTGCAGACAGACCACCGAGCGCTGACAATACTACTGGAAACGACGGGCTCGAGACATGGACCCCTACGGACCCACAGGTGGACAGAGTGGCTGAGGGCCTACAACTTTACTACTAAGCTCACCCCTGGAAAAGAGAACGTAGTGGCAGATCTCCTGTCCCATGCCACAACCAGCACTGTGCAACCAGACGACAACATTGACAATCACACGGAGGCAGATCTGGTCAACATGCTGCATGGCCCCCTCCGGGACATGGTATCCCTCCAAGAGCTCTGCACAGAATCAGAACGGGACCCCACATTGTCACAACTGTGCTTGGTCATCAGGGAGGGTTGGCCTGCAAAAGTACAGGGCAAGCTGGCACCATTTCACCGGTTTAGGGATGAACTGAGCTGTTGGAATGGTGTGTGTGTGGCGAGGGAACAAGCACGTAAATCCCGGTGTCTCTGAGATCACGAGTTCTGGCAATGCTCCACGAGGGTCACCTGGGCATGGTCGGGGTGAAGCAGCATTGCAGGGACTCAGTTTGGTGGCCTGGTATTGATCAAGACATTGAAACTATGGTAAAGAACTGTGTCCTGTACTTGGAGAGCGGGAAGACCAGCGGACAACCCCCCCCACCCATGCGACCATCACCGTACCCAAAGGGCCCTTGGAAGCACATACAACTAGACATCTGTGGTGAACTGCATACAGCACCCCGAACATCCGGTTTCTGCTTGTGGTCTACAGTCTGTTTTCAAAATGGCCGGAGGTGTTGCCCACTAATTCAGTCATGACCGATGTGGTTACGGGCTTCCTCTCATCCCAGTTCGCCAGATGGAGGGGAGGGGGGGGGTCTCTAATGCAGTCACTACAGACAATGGCCTACAGTTAACCTCTGGGGTGTTTAAGATAAGATAAGATAAGATAAGATAAGAAAAGGTAAGCCTTTATTAGTCCCACAATGGGGAAATTCCAGGATTGCAACAGCACAGGGATAGCAACACTCAGAGCAACAATCAGAAGGCAAGAGAAAAACAAGAGCAGCGAGTATACATATGTACATATACAGTATATATATATATATAGACCCACGGTGCGGAGCATTGTAGCTAGATGGAATAAATATATGAGTATATAAACACACAGTGCGGAGTATTGTAGCTAGATGGAATGAATATGTAAATATATAAACACACACAGTGCAGAGCATTGTAGCTAGATGGAATAAATATATGAATATATAAACAGTGCAGAGCATTGTAGCTAGATGGAATAAATATGTAGATATATAAACACACAGTGCGGAGCATTGTAGCTAGATGGAATAAATATGTAAATATATAAACACACACAGTGTGGAGCATTGTTGCTAGATGGAATAAATATATAAACACACACAGTGCGGAGCATTGTAGCTAGATGGAATAAATATGTAAATATATAAACACAGTGCGGAGCATTGTAGCTAGATGGAATAAATATGTAAATATATAAACACACAGTGCGGAGCATTGTAGCTTGATGGAATGAAACAGCACACCCGTCTACTTAGTTATCCTACATGGTATGATTATGTACCCATACATATTCTCACCCTCCATAGCGACCGGTATTTTCTTAGTTGTATACCGGAGGGGACCAATGTGTAAGTCTATTGCGTCTTTTGCATTCAATACTATTAGGTTGTCACGTCTTTTTGCTATCTCTGCGAGCAGCCCTGCTTAGGTTGTACAGTCTGACAGCCATAGGTAGGAAGGACCTGCAAAACCTCTTGGTTGTGTACCTAGGATGATGTAGTCTGCTGCTAAATGAGCTCCTCAGTGCATTCAGTATGTCCTGCATAGGGTGGAACTCGGACTCCAGCAGAGATGACAGTTTAGCCACCATCCTTCTCTCTCCCATCTCCTCCACTTGGTCAAGGCGCTGCCCCAGGACAGAGCTAGCTTTCTTGATCAGTTTGTTCGGTCTCTTCCTATCGGCTGCTGTAATGCCACTGCCCCAGCAGACCACTCCAAAAGTGATGGCTGATGCCACCACCGTGTCATAGAATGACTTCAGCAGCGCCCCTTGTACACCAAAAGACCTGAGTCTCCTCAGTAGGAACAGCCTGCACTGTCCCTTCTTGTAGAGTGCGTCAGTATTGTGTGACCAGTCTAGTTTATTGTTCAGATGAACACCCAGGTACTTGTAAGATGTCACCATCTCGATGTCTGTTCCCTGTATATTTACTGGTGCTATGAGGGGTTGTCCTTGCCTGCGGCAGTCCACCACCAGCTCCTTAGTTTTCCTCGCATTGATCTGGAGGCAGTTCCGATGGCACCAGTCCACAAAGTCCTGGATAAGCCCACTGTACTCAGCTTCATCTCCGTTGGAGATGAGGCCAACAATCGCAGAGTCATCAGAGAACTTGATGGCAGTGTGTTGTGTTGTGTGAGAAGTCCGCAGTATAAAGGGTGAACAGGAAGGGAGCCAAAACCGTTCCCTGGGGGGCCCCCGTGCTACTGATGATCGTGTCGGACACACAGTCCCAGGTTCTCACAAACTGGGGCCGGTTTGTGAGGTAGTCCAGGATCCATGATGACAGGTGCTTGTCCACCCCTGCGCACAGCAGCTTGTCCTTCAGGATCATCGGTTGGATGGTGTTGAAAGCACTGGAGAAGTCAAAGAACACGATCCTCACCGCATTCCCGGGCTTCTCCAGGTGGGACAGAGAACGGTGAAGGAGGAAGATCATCGCATCCTCCACCCCAATGCCATGCTGGTAGGCGAACTGGAGTGGATCCATCGCTGGTCCCACCAGGGGGCAGAGGTGAGCAAGGATCAGTCTCTCCAGGGTCTTCATCAAGTGGGACGTCAGGGCCACTGGTCTGTAGCTGTTCAGATCTTTGGGGTGGGAAGTCTTTGGTACAGGTACCACACAAGATGTTTTCCACAGCTGTGGTACCCTCCCCAGCTTCAGGCTCAGATTGAAGATGTACTCCACAATCCCACACAGCTGGTCTGCACAGGACTTGAGGAGCTTTGCGCTGATGCCGTCTGGTCCCGACGCCTTCCTCGCCTTGATCTTCCTCAGCTCCGTCCTCACCTGGGTCTTAGTGAGGGTCAGGTTGGGGGGCTGTGTGTTGAGAGTGGGGGGGGGGGGAGTTGGTGGAGTGGGGAGTGGGCAGCAGGACTTGATGTCTTCAGAGGCAGCAGTGGTTGTTGTGCCATCAGAGGGGAGGGCGGTTGGTCAAACCTATTGAAAAACAGATTCAGATTGTTCGCCCACTCCCTGCCCCCCGTGGCCTGGGGGGAGGTATTCTGGAGCCCAGAGATGGTTTTAAGGTTTCTCCAGACCCCGCTGATGTTGCTGATGTCGTTTGAGGAGTTTTTGGGCACTAGGGGCATGGAACACGTCAAAACCATGTTCTATCACCCCCAAGTCAATGGGGGCATAGAGCGTTTCAACAAGACTCTTAAAAACGGACTGAGAGCTCACTTGGTGGATGGCTTTACATTTTCGGACGCCCTCCAGAGCACGCTCCTCCACTACAGGGCAACGGCCCATGCTATGACAGGGTGGTCCCCGGTGAAACTTATGCTGGGGCACGAACTCCACCTCCCTTTGGACCGACTGAGACCACCCATGACCCCTTCTCCAGGAAGCACAGATTCTCCACGGGACCGGGTCATTGCTCAACACCAAAAGATGAAGCGACAGTTCGACAGGAAGTACAAGGTGACAGCTCACTGACTGGAGATGTTGGATCAAGTTTTGATGAAACTGTGGAGATGTGAAAATGACGATGCAGAGTTCATCTCTTGAGTCAGTTTTATTCACATCTTCCAACATCACGAAGCAGAATAAAAAGCTCACAACAAAGGGAACTCTCGTCCTTAAATACCAGGACTCTTACAGTTAACATGTCACATGTCTCACAAAACCATTGCATTATAAAGACAGCAACAATGCATCTTCTCTGCATGATATCACACCACTATTTACAATGCATCCCCTCATTAATCCTGTCTCACAAAACTATTGCATTATAAAGACAGCAACAATGCATCCTCTCTGCATGATATCACACCACTATCTACAATGCATCCCCTCATTATATCCCACAGACTCAAGCTTTGCATACCAAAGCTATTCTTCTCCAGCAGCTTCCTGTAATAACCACAGAAGCTCTGCCCTTGCTCTGGTCTAAAATGTGAGTCCAAAAGCAGGTCACGAATGTGTGTCCCCACACAAAGCCCCCCCCCCCAGCATTTTAGAACAAACAAGGGAAAAACAACATGCATGCCGTGATAGTATCAATACACATTAGTCCACCAGCTGTCTGGGCTTCCGTCTCCTGCCGTATCTGCTGTAGCTGGGGTTGGACGTCTCCGTTGCGCTGTCACGCTGGGGGTTTTCCGTCTGGGGGTGGAAACCTTTTGTCAGCACCTGTGGGGGTTCTGGGGAAACATTACTCTGTGAAGCCCTCCGCGGGGGTCTGCCTCGCCGCGGGGCCCTCGCCAACAGCACTTGCTCATCTGCCACCACAAAAGCGGGTTTGAGTCTGTTTATGCCAACTTTCTCTTCCCTACCCCCCAAATCTAGCAAAAACTGCTTGTCCCCTGTTTCCAGCACTCTGAATGGTCCGTCATAAGGCGGTCGCAGCGGGGTTCGGTGCGCATCGTGTCTGACAAAAACAAACTCTGCGTTCTTCAAAGTTTTAGGCACAAAAACGCGTGGAAAACTGTGGTGCGCGGGGCCGGGCAGCGTGCTTGATTCTATGTCACTCCGCAACAGCTGAGACGGGGAGGTGTCTGGCGCAGGGTTATCTGGGAGAAACTCCCCAGGGAGCCGGAGTGGCTGCGCAAACACAAGCTCTGCTGGGGAGGCTTCTAAGTCCTCTTTAGGCGCAGAACGCAACCCCAATAACACCCACGGTAACTTGTCTACCCAATTTGCACCCGTCAGTGATGCCCTGAGAGCTGCTTTCAATGACCTATGAAAACGTTTGCATAACCCGTTAGCCTGCGGATTGTACGCGGTTGTGCGGTGAAATTGTGACACCCAGGCTGCGGGCCATTGTCGACCAAAGCTCGGAAACAAATAGAGGGCCTCTGTCGGACGTAACATCCGATGGAACGCCGAAGCGTGCCACCCAAGCTGTTAAAAACGCGCGCGCAACCTCCTCGGCTGTGGTTGATGCCAGCGGGACCACTTCAGGCCAGTGCGTGGTGTGGTCTACCATTGTGAGAAGGTGTGTGCACCCTTGTGACAGCGGGAGGGGGCCCACGAGGTCCACATGAACGTGGTTGAACCTCTTGGCCGGAATGTGAAACAGCTCCAAAGAAGCTCTCGTGTGCCTGTGTACTTTGGCTCGTTGACACGCCGTGCAGGCTGCTGCCCACTCTTTAACTTGTTTGCGGAGGCTCGGCCACACAAATTTTTCTCCTACCATTTTGACCGACGCGCGCACTCCCGGGTGCGCCAAAGAATGAATCGAGTCAAAAACGCGGCGGCGCCATGCAGCTGGTACTACTGGTCGCGGCTGACCTGTGGAGACATCGCAGATTAGGGGGGGCATACCATCTTGCAGCACCCTGTTCTCCAGCCTTAACCCTGTTGGTCCAGACTGGAGCGCGCGCACGTCCGCGTCACTACCCTGCTCCGCGGCCATGGCTGCGTAATCTATTCCCACGCTGACCGGGGCCGCTACGGCGCGCGAGAGGCAGTCTGCAACTACATTAAGTTTGCCCGCCACATGCTGGATATCAGTGGTAAACTCTGATATCACAGCCAGCTGTCTTTGCTGCCGGCCTGACCACAGTTCGGAAACCTTGGCCATCGCGAACATGAGCGGTTTGTGGTCAACAAACGCGGTGAAAGAGCGTCCCTCCAGCCAGAACTGAAAGTGGCGAATGGCCAAATGGAGAGCGAGCAGCTCCCTGTCGAACGCGCTGTATTTACGTTCGCTATCGCGCAAGGTCCTGCTGAAAAAAGCGAGAGGCTGACAAACCCCGGCTACATGTTGCTCCACGACCGCCCCTATGGCCACCTCTGAAGCGTCAGTGGTGAGCGCGATGCGGGCAGTTGGGTCTGGGTGTGCCAACAACGCAGCCCTTGCCAAAGCTGCTTTCATCTCCGAGAACGCTTGGTCCCGCTCCGGGGACCACTCGACCTTATCCGCGGGTTTCTTTTTTTTGAGCGCGGCATACAGTGGCTGCATGAGTTGCGCCGCGCGGGGGAGAAAACGGTTATGAAAATTCACCATTCCCAAAAACTCCTGCAACGCCCTGACCGTCTGTGGCCGGGGAAAATCTGCCACCGCGCGCACTTTATCAGGAAGCGGAACTGCTCCTTCGGGGGATACGCGGTGTCCTAAAAAATCGATCTGCGCCACCCCGAACTGATACTTCGCTGGGTTGATTATTAACCCGTGATCTCCCAACCTTCGGAAAACTGTGGCCAGGTGTTTTTCATGTTCGTCTTCGGACGCGCTGGCTACTAAAATATCATCCAAGAAGACGAACACGAAAGGGAGATCGTGAAGCACCGCGTCCATCATGCGTTGGAACGTCTGAGCCGCCCCTTTAAGTCCGAATGGCATGCGTAAAAACTTGAAGAGGCCAAACGGAGTTATTACCGCTGTTTTGGGTATGTCCTCAGCGCACACTGGGACTTGGTGGTAACCGCGGACCAAGTCTATTTTAGAAAAAGCACACGCCCCTGCCAAATGAACGGAAAAATCTTGGATATGCGGGATTGGGTAGCGGTCATGAGCTGTAGCGTTGTTTAACCTGCGGAAATCCCCACAAGGTCGCCATGATCCGTCGGATTTCAGGACCATGTGCAGCGGGGAAGCCCACGGACTGTTTGAACGTCTGATAATGCCCAACCTCTCTAGGTTGGCGAATTCCTCGCGCGCTATGGCTAGTTTAGCTGTGTCCAAGCGTCGAGCTTTTGCAAAAACGGGTGGTCCGGTAGTGGTAATAAAATGCTCCACCCCGTGCTTAGCGACTGTTGCCGAAAAAGTGGGGACCGTGAGTGCTGGGAACTGAATGAGCAGTGTGTGGAACTTACCGCTTGCAGCTGTGACGTTGGCTTGTGCTGTAGGCGGGGCCACTCACATTGTGCAGGGGATAGAATCAAAAGAAAGTGCATTAACCAAGCGCCTGTTAGCGAGATCAACCAACAAACCATGCGAGCACAGAAAATCAGCCCCCAACATATTGAAATTTACTGCTGCTACAACAAAAGTCCACTCAAATGTACGGCCGTGTAGAGACAGAAGCAGAGTCTTCTCACTGAAGGTCTTAATCTCCGAGCCGTTCGCTGCTGACACCCGGGGACCTCCGGAGCCAGCTAGTCTGTCCGCGTAGGAAGGCGTGATGAAACTCAATTGGGAGCCTGTGTCGACGAGGAACTGCCTCCCTGAGCATGCGTCCGACAAGTATAGCAGCTTGTTCTCCTCCTCGAGGGCCGCAGCTGTTACCGACCCCCGGTCTTGGCGTTTTCCCGAACGCCCGAACTGGCACGGTGGTACACATTTGCGTGCCCTCTCTGCGAAGCGGCGATGGTAGAAACAGAGGACGTCCGATCCGCGTTCCCTGGCCCCTGCCGCCGCCGTCGATGAGTCTGGTACCGCTGCCTCTGGCCTCCTGTCGTCTCTGGTCGCCGCGCTGAGTTCTGCTGCAGCGGCCGCGGCTGCGCGCCGCTTGGTGGCGTTGACAATCCGCTGCGCTTCTCGGCCCAGTGCGCGGTAGTCCCGTTGGGCCAACAGTGGCGAACAGGCGAGGGTCGCTCTCGCTGCTGACGGTACAGTCCTGAGGAAGAGGTGGGTGAAAATGAAGTGATCATCGTCAGAGTCTTTCAACCTCAACAACTTCTCTGTCAGGTTCGCGGGCATGTCATTTTCCGACTCCGTCAACCCCAGGAGCCTCTCTGCTCACTCCTCCGCCAAGGGGGTGAATTGCTGGATGAGTGCAGCCTTCAGCATGACGTATTTGTTGTTGTCCGGCGGCTGGTCGATCAGGCTCTCCACATGCTGGACCGTGTTGTTGTCCAGCTTTGCGACTACGTGGTAGAATCTTGTGGCATCTACCGATATCCCCCGGAGGTTGAACTGCGCCTCAACCGCGTTGAACCAGGAGCGTGGATTGTTCTGCCAGAAGTCCGGTAGCTGGACTGTAGCGGCATTCTCTTGGCTGGGGGCTCCTGACGAGGCTGGCCCGGGGGAATTCTCCTCTTTCATGATACGTCTTAGGGTCACCAGTGTGGAGATGTGAAAATGACGAGGCAGAGTTCATCTCTTGAGTCAGTTTTATTCACATCTTCCAACATCACGAAGCAGAATAAAAAACTCACGACAAAGGGAACTCTCGTCCTTAAATACCAGGACTCTTACAGTTAACAGGTCACATGTCTCACAAAACCATTGCTTTATAAAGATAGCAACAATACATCTTCTCTGCATGATATCACACCACTATCTACAATGCATCCCCTCATTAATCTTGTCTCACAAAACCATTGCATTATAAAGACAGTAATAATGCATCCTCTCTGCATGATATCACACCACTATCTACAATGCATCCCCTCATTATATCCCACAGACTCAAGCTTTGCATACCAAAGCTACTTCTCCTGCAGCTTCCTGTAATAACCACAGAAGCTCTGCCCTTGCTCTGGTCTAAAATGTGAGTCCAAAAGCAGGTCACGAATGTGTGTCCCCACAAAACAACCCAACCACATGCATAAGCTGTAACCTTTCCGGACAGGGCCCCTACGGATCATGAGGCGGCAGGGCTGGGGCACATTCGAGCTTTCGGACGGGTCACTGTGGCACTCCAGTCGACTCAGGAGGTCCCCACCTCAACAGAGTCCAGGAGCTACGGCAGAATGGACTGGTGTGGGTTGAGACTCATTGGATGCAGGTGTTAAGGACTCACAGGTGTGGCTGACGGTGCCTGCAGCAGGGTCGTCTTCCAGGGGATGCTTGGCTAGAACACGTCAGAGGCCCAGGTACCTGGAGGACTATGTGTTAAAGACAGCATTAGCTATTGCGTGTTCAGAATCAGAATCAGAATCAGAATCAGGTTTATTGCCATTGTTCATGTAGTACACAAACTAGGAATTTGTCTCGGTGCAATGCTGCAACATTAAACATGATAAGATAAAAGAATAAACTATACATGCAATAAGTGTAGAATAAGAGTAAGTGATACTGGTCAGCAGTTAAAATATATTAGCGAGCAGCAGATACTGTGGAGAACTATATAGTGCAGTCGGTAATGCAGGAAGAAAACAGTGATGATTGACATGAGTCTGGTTGAGCTGCTGTACATAGTGCACGAGAGTCAATAAGTCACTTAGTGTTCAGCAGTCTGATGGCAGAGGGTTGGGAATGGGCGGAATGGGTGGAAGAATAATCTGCCCTAACATGGGGGAGGCGTTCTGGTAGTCTACTCAGACGCCCGTTTGGTTGACTGAGTTTTGGCTGTTCAGTTGAAAAAAAAAATTACATTTGTTATTTATGTTCTGGGGGTTCTCCATTTTTGTGAGGGGCGGAATGTTGTTTGGGGATTTAACTTTTGTGGCTTGTCATAGCCTGTCAGTGGGGTTGAGGGTGATGACGTCCAGCGGGTTACAGCTAGAGAATATAAGATAAGCCTTTATTAGTCCCACAACAGGGAAATTCCAGGGTTGCAACAGCACAGGGATAGCAACACTCAGAGCAACAATCAGAAGGCAAGAAAAAAAAAAAAGCAAGAGCAGCTAATATGTACATATTACTATAAATATATATATATACACACAGACACACAGTGCAGAGCATTTTAGCTGGATGGAATAAATATATGAGTATATAAACACACAGTGCGGAGCATTGTAGCTAGATGGAATAAATATGTAAATATATAAACACACACAGTGCAGAGCATTGTTGCTAGATGGGATGAAACAGCACAACCGTCTACTTAGTTATCCTACATGGTATGATTATGTGCCCATACATATTCTCACCCTCCATAGTGACCGGTATTTTCCTAGTTGTATGCCGGAGTGGACCATTGTGTAAGTCTATTGCATCTTTTGCATTCAAAAACTATTAGGTTGTTACGTCTTTTTGCTATCTCTGCAAGCAGCCCTGCTTAGGTTGTACAGTCCCGTAGGTAGGAAGGACCTGCGAAACCTCTCGGTTGTACACCTGGGATGATGTAGTCTGCTGCTAAATGAGCTCCTCAGTGCATTCAGTATGTCCTGCATAGGGTGAAACTCGGACTCCAGCAGGGATGACAGTTTAGCCACCGTCCTTCTCTCTCCCATCTCCTCCACCAGGTCAAGGCGCTGCCCCAGGACAGAGCTAGCTTTCTTGATCAGTTTGTTCAGTCTCTTCCTATCGGCTGCGGTAAGAAGAGATATATTGAGTTGTTTTTACAATAAAGTCAGTTCAGTGCTCAGTTGAATGCGGTTTCAGTCTCATGTTATTTCGACATAACACCCCCCTTTAAAAAGTCCAAAACCACTCACTCAATTAAGACCCTCCTCAATTTGGGACCCGAATGGCTCACTAACAAACGAAAGCTAATGTCTCTTAATGGCCTAACACTTTCACACGACAAAACCTAAAATAGAGCAGGTGGGTGGACTGCCATCCTGCCCACACGGCAAGGAGGATTAGGCTGCGTTTCCACCAAGCACGATTTTCTGTCGCCCAACTGCCCTGAGTGTTTTTTTTTTGTTTTTTTTTTCAGCATTTGTGCATGGTGCTCTGGGAAAAAAAAAAAGTCTATACTGTAGAAGAGCTTGGAAGAACGAGGCAATGTGATATATAAACCAAAGTTTATTATCAGCTCCTCTAACAAGTCTCATCCTAGTGCAGCAGCAGAAGAAGGAAAAAGAGACCGGAACACTTTCGGCTCTATGAACTTATACTTGCACATAACAAAAGACATGCATATCAAAAGCTGACATCCCTCATTATCTTAATCTCCCCCATTGTCTTCGTACTCCTCCTCATGGGCAGCTCCTCCGGTCTCCACCACAGTGTCTGGGAACGTCTTTGTTCTTCACTGGCGGTTGAGAGTCTTTGTCCTTTCTGAAGTGTGAAGTCGCCTTACATACACTATCGTTCAAAAGTTTGGGGTCACCCAGACAATTATTTTGTGTTTTCCATGAAAAGTCACGCTTATTTACCACCATGAGCTGTAAAATGAATAGAAAATATAGTCAAGACATTGACAAGGTTAGAAAATATGATTTGTATTTGAAATAATAATTTTTTCCTTCAAACTTTGCTTTCGTCAAAGAATCCTCCATTTGCAGCAATTACAGCATTGCAGACCTAACATGATTGCACAAGGGTTTTCTAATCATCCATTAGCCTTCTGACGCAATGAGCAAACACATTGTACCATTAGAACACTGGAGTGATAGTTGCTGGAAATGGGCCTCTATACACCTATGTAGATATTGCACCAAAAAACAGACATTTGCAGCTAGAATAGTCATTTACCACATTAGCAATGTATAGAGTGTATTTCTGATTAGTTTAAAGTTATCTTCATTGAAAAAAAGTGCTTTTCTTTCAAAAATAAGGAAATTTCTAAGTGACCCCAAACTTTTGAACGGTAGTGTATGTAATCACCAAACATTCCCACATGCTTCAACATATGTAGGTTATGGAATATATGATTAATATAGCCCACATATACCCTGTATCCCAGCAACAGCTTGTCACTCTCAGCTCAGCACTTCCGCTTTTCCTATTGTCAGACTTTCTACTGACTTTTTTTAATATCAGTCTCTAAATAACAATGGACAGGAAACGTTTTCTAGCAGCTCTGGATATAAAATATGATGACATGGAAAGCAGGAGCCTTAGTACAGAGTAGTTTGGGCGTCCTATGTCCCGCCCAAGCAGCAGTTCTGATTGGCTGCTTAAGGACATTGACAAGCACAGCTGCGGTCTCTGAAAAGTTGAACATTTTTCGACTCTGAGAGCTCTGAGCGCCACGAAAAAAAATGGCCACCGCCGAGAGTGTTTCAGCACCGAGGGCGCTCAATGCTGTAAACGCTGGACTACATAGAGAATGAACTGAAAATAGTCCCCCAGAGTGGAAATAAACACATTTGGTGGACACGCAGCCTTATTCTGCCACCTGTTAAAGTAGGCCATAGTCCATTGATTACTACAATTGCACGCTGTGCTCCTAAATTAGAACAAAACAAAAAAAAAAACAATCTCTTATATAACATTTTTGGGGTGATGGCTGACCCTCCTGACGCTGAAGCCGCTCCTCCTCACCATCGACCTCGTCCCACATCCAGCCTTGTCTCCCGGAGTCTTTTCCAGGACATGCTGAAGCCGATATGCATGTCACACCGAGCCGTCAGACAGCCTGAAGTATGCTGTGCCCAGTTTGTCCACTATGCGCAGACACTGCGCAGACATGCTCCCCAGGTTGTTGTCTGGCCTATCTTTGCCGTGGACATTCCTCATCTCAATTCTGAACCCAATCCAGGACACTCAACAGGCCCCGGCTTGAGACACTGTTGTCGAGCACGCTTATCCTCCATGCTTCTCGGTCCTGCCCCAACCTCTTCTGAGGCTGTTGTTGCATGCGCCCTCATAGTTACAGATCCCCCTGTCATCTTTAATGGCGATACCAAGTCCGTAAAATAAATCACAGCCCATGATGTTATCGCCCCGTACCATCACATGGAACTTGAAGCCGGTCACTGTCGCAGACTTGTACCTTGCAGTCAACCCCAAAGTCCTGACCATGTCCAGCCTTCCACCTCCATAACCGTATAATGGCACTGGGTTACCTTTAATCCTTTGGTGGGGAATAAACTTCTTCACCATGGCCCAATTCAGCAACAATCCATCCACCCCCGTGTCAATCAACAGCAGCAGTTCCACGTTGTCCAGCCCCGCTGTGCAAAACATCTACCTGTTCATATTGGGGGACACCGTGTGGATGGTTGGCGAGAGCGGGCTGAGCGATTTATCCTGTGGGCTTTCCTGCTTAACTTCATGGCTCACCCTGGCAAAATGGTTCAAGCGACCACATCTGTTACTATGTGCTCTTCTCACTGGACAGTCCTTAGCCTTATTTTGGTGCTGAGAAGACCCACAACCAATGCAAAGGAATTTTCCTGGGGCAGACCCCTGGCTGCTAGCACTGGCTTCCTCATCTTCATCGTCCTAGCTATCTTTGCTCTCCATGTCTGTAACATTTGCAGAGGTAAGAGGCACCAGCGGCTGCTGTGACTGGTGTCCAGTTAGCTCCGGAGCTAGCTTGCCCATGTTTTCCATTTGGAGAGCTAGCTCGATGGTTCTGGCTAACATGAGGTCCTTCTATGCTGTGAGTAGCCTAGCTCGCAATGCGGTGCTACAAGTGTGTTCCTCCAGCTGGTCACAAATCATTTCTTCTTCCAGTGCTCCAAAACAACACTCGCTAGCTAGCTGCCTCAAATCAGTGACAAACTGCCAGACAGGTTCACCCACCCGTTGATGTTGCTGCCGGAAGCGGATCCTCCGGACCGTCACATTATCCAGGGTGTGGAAGTGGCTAGCTAGCAGCTCTGCTACCTCTTCGTAGGTGTCCGCAGCATCGAGCATTTGCAGAATTCGCTGGTCCTCTATGCCTAAATTGTTTACCAAAAGCACCCAGGCCCTTAGCTTATCGAGCTCCCCAAGACCCAGTGTAACGGATGCCAACTAGCACTGTTCGGCGTAGAACGTTAGTAAAACCTCCCTCCCGAAAAGCCTCATACAGTATCGGTAGCGCTGAGCTATCGGTCGGACCTTTAGCTCAGCGCGATCGTGCTGTGTCTCCCATGCTCGAACTGTGTAGTTGACTGGTAGGTCGCGGGTTCGTGTCCCCGAGTGGGCGAACTGCGCAGGATGACCTCAGTTACAATGGTGCCGTGACCCGGATGGGAGTGAGGTTTAAGGGGGAGAGTGTAACGGATGCCAACTAGCACTGTTCGGCGTAGAACGTTAGTAAACCTCCCTCCCGAAAAGCCTCATACAGTATCGGTAGCGCTGAGCTATCGGTCGGACCTTTAGCTCAGCGCGATCGTGCTGTGTCTCCCATGCTCGAACTGTGTAGTTGACTGGTAGGTCGCGGGTTCGTGTCCCGAGTGGGGCGAACTGCGCAGGATGATCTCAGTTACAATGGTGCCGTGAACCCGGGATGGGAGTGAGGTTTAAGGGGGAGAGTGTAACGGATGCCAACTAGCACTGTTCGGCATAGAACGTTAGTAAAACCTCCCTCCCGAAAAGCCTCATACAGTATCGGTAGCGCTGATCTATCGGTCGGACCTTTAGCTCAGCGCGATCGTGCTGTGTCTCCCATGCTCGAACTGTGTAGTTGACTGGTAGGTCGCGGGTTCGTGTCCCGAGTGGGGCGAACTGCACAGGATGATGTCAGTTACACCAACGTGTCAACATAGCTTTGGAAGGTTTCGAACCACCTTGGCCAGGGCACCGGCGGGTCCCTGGGCACCTCGAGAAAAGGGCGAAAAGGAGTTATGTACGCCTCCATGGTTTAATCCAACGTCGCCAATGTTATGTGTGAAATTACCCTGGATCACAGATGAGGCGAGGTGACTTGTGGAACGCAGCTTTATTGGACTCACTGGATATCAAGGTCACAAACAGGGCCCCAGCCAAGGCACAGGCAAGGCAAGAGAAAGTTAGATGGCTGACCCAGCCTTATATAGGGCGGGGCAAGACGTCACGGGAGGTGCGTGTCACCATCTCACACTTCACAGTAAGATACATATTTCACACATTGGTTCACTGTCACTGTGAACAGAGTCGGGCTAGACCCCTGTAAAGGAGAAACCGTGGACATTCCCCTCCACAGGTCAGTCTTCTGTCCTGCCCCAGTCCACACCGCAACCTGGTGGGAAGAAATGCCGTGGTGGGTGGAGACCTCTCATAGCCCAGAGTGGAGAGAGACTCAGATGGATGTTTCTCCACGCTAACTCCAACGTCAATTTGCCATGGACGAACAGACAGCAGCCAGCAGAATATACCTGTCCCCGCTCTCAGCGATCAGATCATCGGGACAGCTGACCCTGATCCCAGCATTGTCCCAGCAGTCCCAGCGGTGAGTAGCCCCAAACACCAGCTCCTATCTCTGTGGTTAAACAGGAGTATTTTTAGAGCAACAAGCTCCCGTTTCATGTCCCTAGTTGTTCAAATGTAAGTGTTCTTACCACACAGAGAAAAAGTGACACTGATATGTTGCTGTGAAGAACAAATGAAGCTTCTTCTCAGGTGGTAATGTTTTTGCCGGGATTTGTCTGTTTGTTTGTTTGTCTGTCTGTTGGTTAGCAAGATAACTCAAAAACTTTTGGACAGATTTCGATGAAACTTTCAGGCGTTATTGGAAATGGTACAAGGAAGAAGTGATTAAATTTTGGGGATGATCCGGATCACCGTCCACAAGAAAACTGCCATTACGGAAAATGCCATTTTTGTCAATAACTACTCAACCACTAATCCTATCATTGTCAATCCAATTGCTAGTCATATGTTTTCATGGTCAAGGAATCTGAAAACGTACACACAAACACTGTATGGGGGGAACTGTGGCCGCCATTACGGAAAATGCCATTTTCGTGAATAACCACTGAACCACTAATCCTATCATTGTCAATCCAATTGCTAGTCATATGTTTTCGTGGTCAAGGAATCTGAAAACGTACACACAAACACTGTATGGGGGAAACTGTGGCGCTTGGCGGAGGTCTGCGCTCTCCGAATGCTTTTCTAGTTTATCTTCATTTTATCTTATTCACTTATATGCTGTTGTGATATGCAGCTACTTCATAGAAGAAAACCCCTGGACCGGCCCAATTTTATGGGCCGGTCCAGGGGTGTCAAACCTATGGCACATAGGGAAAAAAACGGCCCACCAGGGGGTCCAAGTTTTTCTCTGTGAATTTACAGCTTTATCTCTAGTAAATTTCTGACTGTTTCTACTAATTAGAATTGTTCATGTAAATTGTGTGTGAAGTGTATAAGGTAAGGTAAATTTATTTATATAGCACAATTCAACAGCAAAGTCAATGAAAATGCTTTACATAAAAAAGGTCATTTACATTTAAAAAGGTTGTACATTTATTCAACTAACTAAATGTGGTAGTCAAATTTGATAATATTAACCAAATTTTCAAACTAGAAAAGCACTCGGAGAGCGCAGATCTCCGCCAAGCACCACAGTTCCCCCCATACAGTGTTTGTCTGTACGTTTTCAGATTCCTTGACCACGAAAACATATGACTAGCAATTGGATTGACAATGATAGGATTAGTGGTTCAGTGGTTATTCACGAAAATGGCATTTTCAGTAATGGCGGCCACAGTTCCCCCCATACAGTGTTTGTGTGTACATTTTCAGATTCCTTGACCATGAAAACATATGACTAGCAATTGGATTGACAATGATAGGATTAGTGGTTCAGTAGTTATTCACGAAAATGGCATTTTCCGTAATGGCGGCCAGAGTTCCCCCCATACAGTGTTTGTGTGTACGTTTTCAGATTCCTTGACCATGAAAACGTATGACTAGCAATTGGATTGACAATGATAGGATTAGTGGTTGAGTAGTTATTGACAAAAATGGCATTTTCCGTAATAGCGGTTTTCTTGTGGACGGTGATCCGGATCATCCCCAAAATTTAATCAGTTCTTCCTTGTACCATTTCCAACAACGCCTGAAAGTTTCATCGAAATCCGTCCAAAAGTTTTTGAGTTATCTTGCTAACCATCAGACAGACAAACAAACAAACAAACAGACAAACCCCGGCAAAAACATTACCTCCTGGCGGAAGTAACTAAAAAATTGTGGCTAGTGACAAGGCTGAGGGGGCTAGTGACTTTGGAAAATCACTCCCCACAGTGGCCAATGAGGACACAAGTTAATGTCAAGCCCTGACATATCCTGGTAGTATTCAGCGGGCTTAAATGCATCGATTTAGAGACACTGTCAAAAGAGGGACTGTGATTGGTTAGAGGTTTGCCTCCTTCCGTTTTTTTTTGTTTGTTTGTTTGTTTGTTTTTGTTTTTTTTCAGTGCAAGGAGATAGTGAATTTAAACAAATATAAACTGATTTCTGATTGGCTAAATAATTTCAGAAAGTATTCTCACCTCCTTAGCAACAAAAAACAAACTAATTTCTGAATGGCTGATTAATGTTTCCACAGTGGCAAGCAAAGTATTTGAGTACCGCTAGCTTTTGCTGGACTAGTGGCACATTCTTGGCAGATAGAGGTATAATCAGTGGAAAGGACAGGCCAAGACAAACTGACTCCATTATCTGTTGCAGTGACTGACCAGATGATAGGTTTGTTTATCTCTGCTCTTTGTGTAGTGCATGTCATGATGCACCGACTGGCAAAAGTCCACCACAGACCTTGCGACAGATGTGCTTATCTGCCAGGATGTCCAGTCTCACCCCGTGTAACTGGGAGTGGTCCACCACAGACCTGTGACAGATATTGTTTTTCGTTCTGCCAGGATGCCCAGTTTGACCCTCCATGTCCTCAGAAGGGCGGGGTTGCCTCCTTCTTACACAATAATATACATATAATATAAAATATATTTATTATCACAATGATTGAATCATTTCTTCTCCTTTTCTTTTCGAACCTCTCTTGCGTCTTCCTACAAGCCGCCGCTGTATGTGACTAATTTTGTTACAAAAGTAAACTCTAGTTGTATTTTGAAAAAAAAAAAAAAAAAAATAAAACCATTTTCAAACAAATGTGTAAAGTTGTTCTCATTTCTTTAAAATGTAATGTCTGGGGGCCTTTCAGTGAAACTGGGGACCCAAACCAGCCCTGTTGACCTGAGTGAGCTTCCTTCAGACCTGCAGGTCCTCCTGGAGGTTTTTGTCAGGCTCTCCCAGCAGCTTCAGTCACTGTGGTACGTAGACACGGTGAAAAACACTCGTACAAAAACTGTTGAACTGTTTCTCTATGGGAGGCTCGTCTCAGCAGCTCAACGCGGTTTGAGGGTTCTTCTTATCGGCTCCTGTGGTTCCTGCCGTGAGAACAGAGCTCTTATCTGATGGGACTGAACATCAGTCTTCCCTCGTCTGCTATCAGAGCTTATAGAGTTAAATCGAGAGTTCAACACTTTCAAGGTTTTGGAATATTTTAGTCTCAGCTGCCTTCTACATGCAGTGTTTACCCAACGTGGCTAACATCATGTGTTGTTTTGTCTTTCATTATAGAAATTAATTAGTGGGGAAACCTTTAATCATGATTAATCGTATTTAGATGACAGGCAGCTCGTTTCTTCTGAATCACATCAGACGAACGAGGGTTTGAGTGTAATTAATCATGATAGAAGTTTATAGTGCCATGAACTGCACACAGCTCTCTCTCACCTATGTGCCGACTATAGCAAAAAATGTGTAATTGAGAGTAAATGATTGACTTGCCAGTGTGATTAATTGCAGTTAATTCTGGTTAACCTGACAGCACTAAAACTGATAAATGAATTAAGGCTGATTGACATTAAAAAGTTGGTCAGGTCCGCTGTCTCTCCTCTTGCCATAGTAAACCCTACCTTGGCCTCAATCTGGGAAACGTCAGTCAGGCTGATTACTGAGCCAAGCTACTTAAACTGTTCACACTTTTATTGGTTCACCGTCTGTGGTGGCGTTTCCTTCTCTGTTCAGGGTCATGGCATGTCACTGAGGTGTTGATCTTCAAGCCAACAGTCAGACGGTGCTTTCTCACCAGTTCTGCTGGATCCTTTCGTTCCTCTTTGCTCCTCACTAACAGAGTGGTGTCGTCAGTGTATCTGATCATCCATGTGCACCTGGTTCTGGGAGCTCTTCTTCAACCAGTCTCATGATCTTCTCTCTAGCTGCACTGAGTAGGATTGGGCACAGGAGCCCCCCCTGTCTCCCACCGTTTTGAAATGGAACACGTCTCCAACTCTAAGAGTTCTCTTTGAATCCCTTGGTAGTTCAGTAGAACTACAAGAAAAATTCAACACATGCATCCATTTTTGAGGCCAGAAGGTCAAAGGTCAATGTTACTGGATTAAAAAAAACTAACTGATATATTTTAATAGTTTTTATCATGATCAGGTCTTCTCTGCACAATTGCCCTCACCTTCAGGTCTATTTAACCCTAGTTATAATTTTCATTAATCGAGTCCTCAGTTAGCTCTTATTCTGTTATTCTGACCATTACTCATGTCCTACTCATCATCCTGGGTTTACCTTTATTTTGACAGTGTCCTCGATTATTTCCTGTTCTTCATTTGTTGGTTCTTATGTTAATTACTTACAGCTGTGCCTTATTGTCCCGATTTATACCCCTCAAGCCCTACCCTCACTGTGGTGATCTACACCCACTACCCACTCTGCCATTATAACAATAATACATTTTATTTATGTCACACTTTGACATTGACATTGACATTGATTTTTATTTGAACATTCTTTAAAAAAAAAAAAAGAAAGAAGAGAGTTCAAAACAGAATCAGAATCAGAATCAGATTTATTGCCATTGTTCATGTAGTACACAAACTAGGAATTTGTCTCGGTGCCATGCTGCAACATTAAAAACATGATGAGAAAAAGGGATAAACTAAAAAACTAAAGGACTAAAAACGTGCAATAAGTGTAGAAAAATAAGTAATAATAAGTGATAATAATAATAATAATAATAATAATAATAATAATAATAATAATAATAATAATAATAATAATACTAGTAATAATGAGTAGTACTAGTCAAGGCAGTTTTAAAAAATTAGCAAGTAGCAGATAATGTGAAGTACCACATAGTGCAGTCGATAATGCAACAGAAAAACAGTGATGAATGACGTGAGTCTGGTTGAGCTGCTGTACATAGTGCACGAGAGTCAACAAGTCACTTAATGTTCAGCAGTCTGATGGCAGAGGGGAAAAAGCTGTTCATGTGCCGGGAGGTTTTAGTCCGAATGGACCGAAGTCTTCTACCTGAGGGGAGGGGGGCAAACAGTACATGACCAGGATGTGAAGGATCGGCTATGATCCAGCCAGCGCGCCTCCGGGTCCTGGAGATGTACAGGTCCTGGAGAGATGGGAGCTCGCAGCCTATCACCTTCTCAGCAGTGCGCACGACGCGCTGCAGCCTTAGTCTGTCCCTGGCAGTGGCTCCTGCATACCACACAGTTATGGAGGAGGTGAGGATGGACTCGATGATGGCCGTGTAGAACTGCACTAACATCTTGGTGGGTAGCTTGAGCTTCCTCAGCTGCCGCAGAAAGAACATCCTCTGCTGGGCCTTTTTGATGAGGGAGCTGATGGTTGGCTCCCATTTGAGGTCTCGGGTGATGGTGGTGCCTAAGAAGCAGAAGGAATCTGCAATGGTGATGGGAGAGCCTGTGATGGTGAGGGGGGGCAGGGGGGTTGTGACTTTCCTGAAGTCCACAATCATCTCCGCTGTCTTCAGAGCATTCAGCTGCAGGTTGTTGTGGCTGCACCAGGACACCAGCTGGGCCACCTCTTCCCTGTAGGCGGACTCGTCGCCGTTGGAGATGAGCCCGATGAGGGTGGTATCGTCCGCAAACTTAATCAGCTTAACAGACTGGTGGGAGGAGGTGCAGGAGTTGGTATAAAGGGAGAAGAGTAGGGGGGAAAGTACACAGCCCTGGGGTGATCCAATGCTGATGCTAACAGAGTCTGAGACAGACTTCCCCAGCCGCACATGCTGTCTCCGGTCCGTCAGGAAGTCGGTGATCCACCTGCAGAGGGAGTCAGGCACGTTGAGCAGGGACAGCTTGTCCTGGAGCAGATTGGGGCGGATGGTGTTGAATGCGGAGCTGAAGTCCACAAACAGAATCCTGGCGTAGGTTCCCGGGGAGTCCAGGTGCTGCAGGATGGAGTGGAGGGCCAGGTTGACTGTGTCGTCCACAGACCTGTTAGCACGGTAGGCAAACTGCAGCGGGTCTAGGAGGGGTGTGGTGATGGACTTGAGGTGAGACAGGACCAGGCGCTCAAAGGACTTCATGACTACAGAGGTGAGCGCTACAGGTCTGTAGTCGTTAAGTCCAGTAATCCCTGGCTTCTTGGGGACAGGGATGATGGTGGAGGATTTGAGGCAGGTCGGCACGTGACATTGCTTAAGGGAGGTGTTAAAAATGTCTGTGAAGACAGGAGCCAGCTCTTTCGCACAGTGTCTCAGGGTGGAGGGAGACACACCGTCCGGCCCGGGGGCCTTGCGCGGGTTCAGTCTGGAGAACTGTCTGTGCACGTCCTGCTCACTGATGACAAGGGGAGGGGGGGGAGGAGGAGGAGGAGGAGGGGGGGACCGCTTTTGATGAATTAGGGGCTGAGGAGGCAGTGGAGCCTGGTGGAGTGGGTGAGTTGGACACAGCTGACGAGGTGTCAAAACGGGCGTAATGTTGGGACAGTTTTTGACAAAGGGCTTTGTCATCCTGACCTTTAGAAGCCTGAGGCCGATAGTTGGTGATTTGCCTCAGTCCTCTCCACACAGAAGCCGAGTCATTAGCAGTGAACTGCTGCTTGAGTTTCTCAGAATACACAGATTTAGCTCTCCTCAGCTCTCTGTTAAACCGATATTTGACCTCTCTGTAGCAGTCCCTGTCTCCACTTTTCAACGCTGCTTCCTTCTCCTTCCTGATCCGTCTGAGCTTAGCTGTGAACCAGGGCTTATCATTAGAGTACCTCACCCTGGTGCGCGATGGGAGAATGTCCTCCTCACAGAAGTTGATATATGAGTTCACAGTGTCTGTGTACTCATTAAGATCATGTGTGGCTCCTTTAAACATGCCCCAGTCAGTTATTTCCATGCATGTGTTCAGTTTCTCTCCAGCTTCACTGGTCAATTTCTTTGTGGTGGTCACAACAGGTTTAGTGAGTTTCAGTCTCTGTCTGTATGTGGGGATGAGGTGAACCATCACGTGATCAGATAGTCCCAGCGCAGCGCGGGGAACAGCGCGATATGTGTCCTTTACTGAAGTATAACAGTGATCTAGCGTGTTATTTCCTCTGGTTGGACATTTAATAAACTGTTTGTAGCAGGGGAGCTCGTGACTCAGATTGCTCTGGTTAAAATCGCCCACCACAATAACCAGGGAGTCTGGAAAGTTCCGCTCCGTAAGTTGGATGTGATCTGCGAGCACGCGCTGAGCTTCGCGCGTGTCCGCGTCGGCAGGGACGTACACAGCGGCGAGGATGAATGAGGCAAACTCCCGCGGGGAATAAAATGGCTTGCAGTTAATAAAAAGAAATTCCAGGGCGGGAGAACAGTGTTTGGAAATCACCGTTACATCAGAGCACCAGCTGTTGTTAATATAGAAGCACACTCCTCCTCCAATAGACTTACCGGAGAGCTCTGTGACGCGGTCAGCCCGATACAGCTGAAATCCCTCGAGGTTGATTGCGCAATCTGGAATGTTCTCTTTAAGCCAGGTCTCAGAGAAGCAGATGACAGACGAGGAAGCGAGGTCCTTGAAACGCATCAGCAGTCTTAGTTCTTCTACCTTGTCCAAGAGAGAATTGGCATTGGATAGAAATATGCCAGGCAAGGCTGTTCGCGTGCCTCTCTTCCGTAGCCGAGCGAGAATCCCCCCTCTCCTTCCTCTTTTCCGCCGTCTTGCTCTTTTGGCTAAACAGTGGATCAGATCGGCGGGAGGAGCTAAAAAAAAAACACAAAAAAACACAAAAAACACACCAAAAAAACAAACCAAAAATACCAAAAAACCAAAAAAACACAAAAAACACACCAAAAAAACAAACCAAAAATAAAATGTTCAAAAGGAGTGGGAAGAAGCCAACGCTTATATAGTCCCACCCCTTTTCCATACCCAGCAAATTACAGTATTACTCATAATCATCATTATCCCACAACCACATTCACCATAATACATCCATAGTCAAATTATACAACAAAAATTACACAACAATGACAGTCCATATTGACAACAATACCAACATCCAACAATATTACAACAACAATAAACATACACTTCTGGCATGTTCAATACAAACACAGACAACACCATCACCTTCACAATCACCATAACACAACAACAACCTTCCCTCACTGAAGACACAATGTAACATCACTGCCCTTCATTCTCATACTGCTCAAAAATAATTTCTTTATATGTTGATTTAAATATGTGGATGTTTGGACATTGCCTGTGTTTCTCCCCCAACCCATTCCACAATTTTACCTCGCACACAGACACACAAAAACTCTTCCGTGTAGATCTTACTAAGTGCATTTTAAATTTTGTATTCCCCTGTAAATTATATTTCCCTTCTCTCTCCCTGAAAAGATTTTGTATATTGTGTGGCAAGAGGTTTTTACTAACTTTAAACATTAATTGTGCTGTGTAATAATGAACCAAATCCCATATTTTCAATAACTTCGAATGTAAAAACAATAAATTAGTATGTTCGAGGTACCTGACTTTGTGTATAACATGGACTGCCTTTTTTTGTAATATTAACAATGAATTAAGTTTACTTTTATAACTGTTACCCAAAACCTTTATACAATAAGTCAAGTATGGAAGTACTAATGAACAATACAAAATATGAAGTGATTTATAATCTAGGACCTGCTTAATTTTATTTATAATTGCAATATTTTTTGCAACTTTATTTTGTATGTATCTGACATGTGGTTTCCAACTAATTTTATCATCCAGTATTACACCCAAAAACTTGATCTCCTTAACTTTTTCAATAACTACATTATCTATATGAATGTGTATATCTTCTTTATTTTTACAATTACCAAATATCATTACCCTAGTTTTATCTATATTTAGTGATAATTTATTACAATTCATCCATTTTTTTAAGCTTATTTAATTCTTTATTTAGAGTATGGATTAGTTGATTATAATTATTTCCAGAATAAAATATATTAGTATCATCAGCAAATAATATTATTTTTAATAATTTAGAAACTTGGAATATATCATTTATACATATGTTAAATAATTTGGGGCCCAATACTGACCCCTGGGGGACCCCACAGGCAATTCCCATACACCCAGACAGATATATCTCCCATCTTCACAAATTACACTGTAACCCACTGACAACAAATGGAAATTAGCCACTGGCTACAGTCTGGCAAGTTTACAGTGATTAATGTCAATGTTCGGCAGCTTGCACTGTCCTAACAACAGCAACTTACATTTAAAGTAAATGAATCTCAAAGGTCCACATACAGTCATGCAGAAAAAAAAAATAGACACTCTGTATAAGCTTGTGGGGTTTTTTTTTTTGTTGTTGTTGTTTTTTTACATATTTGGACATATGGATATTTAATACCAATGTTAAAAATACTGGGAGATTCATGAAATACAACTACCGCAGGCTTTTAAAACTGCTGTAATTAAACCCTTACTCAAAAAGCCAGCGCTGGATCCAGGAGTTTTAGCTATCTATAGACTAATCTCTAATCTGCCTTTCATTTCAAAAATTTTAGAAAGAGTTGTTGCTACGCAATTATTTGAACACTTGCATGGAAATGGTTTATTTGAAGAGTTTCAATCTGGGTTCAGAATCCATCATAGTACTGAAACAGCCTTAGTAAAGGTCACTAATGACCTCCTTATCGCATCTGATAATTGATTTGTTTATGTTCCTGTCCTTTAAGACCTTAGTGCATCTTTTGATACTATCGATCATAATATTCTACTTGATAGATTAGAACATCATGTTGGACTTAATGGAACTTAATTGCAGTGGTTTAGACCTTATTTATCTGATAGGTTCCAGTTTATTCATGTCAATATTAAGTTTTCTTTCAACTCAAAGCTCAGTCACGGAGTTCCACAGGGATCTGTGCTAGGCCCTATTCATTTTAGTTTATATATGCTTCCATTAGGTAACATTATTAGAAAGCACTGTATACGTTTTCATTGTTATGCAGATGACACACAATTATACCTGTCAAAAAAGCCAGATGATAGTAATCAATTAGCCAAGTTAGACCCCTGTCTTAAGGAAATCAAAGCTTGGATGACTTGTAATTTCCTGCTATTAAATTCAGATAAGAATGAAGTCATTCTTGTTGGTCCAAAAAAACCTTAGAAATGTCTTTCCAAATCAAACTCTTGGCTTGGATGCTGTTACTCTTTCTCTTAATAGCTCTGTGAGGAACCTTGGAGTTATTTTTGATCAAGATCGGTTTTTCAATTCAAATATTAAACCTGTTTCTAAGACTGCCTTCTATCAGTTTGTGTAATATTGCCAAGATTAGGAGCATCTTGTCTCAGAGTGATGCTGAGAAACTGATCCACGCTTTTGTTAGCTCTAGATTAGATTATTGTAACTCGCTATTATCAGGTTGTCCTAAAAATCTTTCAAAGGTCGTCAACTGATCCAACATGGTGCAGCAAGACTTTTAACAGATACTCAAAAGAGAGATCAAATCTCTCCAGTTCTGGCCTCCCTTCATTGGCTTCCCATAGAGTTTAGAATTCAGTTTGAAATCCTTCTTCTCACTTACAAAGCTCTAAATAATCAGGCCCCTTTTTATTTAAAAGATCTGATACTACCCTATTATCCTAACAGAACACTACGCTCCCAAAATGCAGGATTACTTGTAATACCTAGAATATCCAAAATTACAATGGGAGGCAGAGCCTTCAGTTATCAAGCTCTTCTCCTGCGGAACCAGCTGCCAATCTGGATTCAGGAGTCAGACTCGATCTCTGTTTTTCAGAATCAGGTTAATACCTTACTTTTTGATATAGCCTATAATTAGGGAGGGATCATGTACTCCTGAACCCTCCCTTAGTTATACTGCTAATAGGTTTCAACAGCCGGGGGTCCTCCAGTAATGCACTGGGCTTCACTCCTTTCTTCACTCTCAGTGAAATTTATTTGTTTTGCTGGTCATTAACATCTGTTTGTTCTCTCCCATAGATTGAGTCCCCATCGTGCTGTTTGCTCTCTACATGTCTGTTCTTTTCATCTTCTCTATCCCCTCTCCCCCCAGCCAGTCGCAGCAGATGACTGCCCCTCCCTGAGCCTGGTTCTGCTGGAGGTTTCTTCCTGTTAAAAGGGAATTTTTCCTCTCCACTGTCGCCTAGCACTTGCTCACAGGGGATCGCCTGATTGCTGGGGTCTTTCTGCAATTTTGGGGGTTTCCCCTACAGTTGAAAGTGCTATGAGATGACTGTTGTTGTGAAATGGCACTATATAAAGTTGAATTGAATTTAACTAAATAATTAAAAATTAATTAAATACTTTTTTCAGATTTTCTGTAAAATGTAATTCTAAACTAATAGTGAGGAATAAATTAGGACAGTCCTCATCTTATTTAGGACACCCCCACATTCATTCCCACTGAAAATGGCTGAAATAAATTAAAAAAAAAATGCAAACTAAAACAAAAACAAGGTTAGACATAGATCTGTGAACATTTATTAATAAAGAACTGAATATTTAAAGGGGTGTCTTAATATTGTCACATGACTGTGGTAAAAACAGTTAAAGGAACATTATAAAAATAATTAAACAGGACCAAAAGACTTCTTAAAAGACTCCACTGTCATTGGTGCTCTCAGGTGGTCAGGCCTGGAACGCTCCGTCTCCGTTTGTATGAAGCTTAGTCCTGGGGTGTGTAGTTGGTAGGTATTTGTGGAGCGGAGGCTTCTGGTGTGTTTCCGATAGTGAAGGAGTTCTTTTAAGTAATCAGGTGCATTGCCATGTGCGCACTGGTATGTGAGGAGACAAAGTTTCTATTCAGTCCTCACACTGACCGAGAGCCAGTGGAGACAGCGGAGGACTGGCGTGATGTGGTCATATTGTCAGTTCCTCTTCAGGATCCTGGCAGCACCGTTCTGGATGTACTGGAGTCTCTGGATGTTCCTGCCAGGAGCCCCAATGAGGAGCACATTACAGTGGTCCAACCTTGAGGAGATGAAGGCGTGGACCGACTTCTCAGCATCTGGCAGGGAGAGGAAGGGGTAGAGTTTGGTTGTTTTTCACATGACAGAAGGCACTTTTACAGTTGTTGAATGTGATGTTCAAATGTTGAATGGGGTCAAATCAGACTCTGAGGTTAGCAAGAGATGAAGAAAGTGGAATGGTCTGGCCAGCAAGTGAGATGCTGGTGCCGGCTGGTGTGGAGTGCCAGTGAGTTTGGCCTCAGTTTTGGTGCTGTTTTGCTGAAGAAAGCCTTACCCAAGTGTGCAGCAGGTTTGGTCCGACCTCGTTTGCCAGTCAGCCAAGTGTTTGTCCTGCCATGCAGCTTCTGTTATTGTTTCCAGCCTACAAGCTGTGTTCTGATTATTTGTGAATAAAATTATCTACAAATGTCGCCTGGCGATTGGGTCCTCCTTAATGCCCTGGAGGGGCAAACAAAGCAGTTTTAGCCTACTTGGTATTTGACCTGCATGTACTCGTCTTGTAAGATTATTCACAGTTTCTTTGTATCTGAGCTACATTTCAGTTTCGTACTCTGTTTTATTCAACATTTCCCACCGAACTGGAGTCAAAGTATCTGGGAATTCTTCACATAAGAACAGAGGGTGGAGATCATTGAGCTATCACTGAGTGATGGCAAGATGACCACATTTCCCAATGATCTTTCAGTGATCTCTCAGCAATCACCAGGATCTCTGAATGATCTTCAGTAATCACTACAGTCCTCAAAGTTGTGGCTCATCTCAGAACAATCTCTCAATGATCTCCACCTCTCTTTAAAGTGGGTAGAAGAGCAGTAGAAACCTCTCAAATAAATATATACCTTTTTGGTCACCCAACAAACTCTCAGTGATCCCTCAGCGATCTCTCAAGGACCTTTAGAAGATCTCTGTAGATAACCATGACAGTCATACCTCAATCTCCCAAACATTTACACAGAAAAAGCTTTGTTGAGGCTTTAGAGGATTGTTGAGAGATTGGGTCAATTTTTGATCTCTCAATAGTCACCCAATGATCTCTATCTGTGTAAAGGAGCCCTAAGTGCAGTCTGTACTTATCCAGTGAGTCTTCCTGTGTGTATCTATAATGGCCCATACACAAATATGGACCAACACGAACACTAATATGTAGTATTTATATGTAATCAAATTAACGAGAGCAGTGCCCACCTGAAAAATGATGAGGAAGTCTGGAATGTAAAATATAAAGAACTCATACGGTTCCTTACACTTCTGCAGGGAACTGTTTCAATGACAGAGAATCATTCCTGGCTGCATGTTTATGACCTCATTATTTTAAAGGGACTGCTGCCCTCTGGTGAGCAGATGCGTATTAGGAGTAAATAAATCCTTCAAACACTATTCCATGTCATGTTTGCAACAGGGACCAGCAGATCCTGGACAGGACCCCCACTCAGCTGTGAAGGATATTCAGTGTTTTGGAGGCGACCAATGTCCATCTCTAACCCTTCACTGTGGAACCCTTCATCCTCTGAAACGTGTGAGTCATCGTCCCTTCTTGGAAGATATGGTTCAAATAAATAGGGTTGCAGTCCTTCGTTAGATCCAGCTTGCTCTTCTTCATCACTCAGTCCTGCTTCTTCCTCAAAAATAATACACAGATATTTTATCTTTTGTTTTGTCATTAGTGTTGTTATTTCTTTAACCTGTAAACCCATATATATATATATGTGTGTGTGTGTGTGTGTGTGTGTGTGTGTGTGTGTGTGTGTGTGTGTGTGTGTGTGTGTGTATACATCCATCCATCCATCTTCATCCGCTTAATCCTTTTCGGGTCGCGGGGCGGCTGGAGCCTATCCCAGCATCTTTGGGTGAGAGACAGGGTACATACATATACACTACCGTTCAAAAGTTTGGGGTCACCCAGACAATTATTTTGTGTTTTCCATGAAAAGTCACACTTATTTACCACCATGAGTTGTAAAATGAGTAGAAAATACAGTCAAGACATTGACAAGGTTAGAAATAATGATTTGTATTTGAAATAATAATTTTTTCCTTCAAACTTTGCTTTCGTCAAAGAATCCTCCATTTGCAGCAATTACAGCATTGCAGACCTAACATGATTGCACAAGGGTTTTCTAATCATCCATTAGCCTTCTGACACAATGAGCAAACACATTGTACCATTAGAACACTGGAGTGATAGTTGCTGGAAATGGGCCTCTATACACCTATGTAGATATTGCACCAAAAACCAGACATTTGCAGCTAGAATAGTCATTTACCACATTAGCAATGTATAGAGTGTATTTCTGATTAGTTTAAAGTTATCTTCATTGAAAAAAAGTGCTTTTCTTTCAAAAATAAGGACATTTCTAAGTGACCCCAAACTTTTGAACGGTACTGTATATATATATATATATATACAGTATATATATATGGGCGAGAGGCAGGGTACACACACATATACAGTATATATATAATATATAATCTACACACACACACACACACACACACACACACACACACACAGCCACATTTTTCAACCTACATATCTGCACATTATGAAGGTAAAGACCCATAAGTAATGTTGTATAACAAATGATTCAAGACCTTTAACAATTAGGCGTGACCGGCTCTCGGCCATCTAGCCACTTCGATTTACAACAGAGCAAAGCTGCATGATCAAAGTCGCACATCCAGTTCTTTTAGATCTATCTGTATATTACCATTCAGTGTTTTGAAAACGACCGATGTCCATCTCTAACCCTTCACCGTCGGACCCTTCATCCTCTGAAACGTGAGAGTCATCGTCACTTCCTGAACGATATGGTTCAAATAAATAGGGTTGCAGTCCTTTGTTAGAACCAACTTGCCCTTCTTTATCACTCGGTCCTGCTTCTTCCTCAAAAACTATCGACAAATCGTTCAGATCTTCACTGAAATTGCTCACAACTTCCTCCGCTTCAGTGTACTCAGCCATGCTTGTTTACATACTGGGTTCCTCTCATGACGTCACAATATGGCTGCGCCGTTTGACCCAGTTTCAACAAACGAACATCGCAATCTGCTGCATCACAATGTAATTTATGGTAGTATATGAAAAAAAAATACTGATTTTTTTGTCTACACAGAATAAAAACACAGTAGTTCTTCTTTCTAATGATGTCTTGGTTGAATTATGTCACAGACTTTTTAATGTCATGATTGTCAAATAGCTACTCAGCCTTGTCTGGGACAGAATGTCCTCAACTGGTTTCTCTGCAGCAGTGGCAGATGTAGGACCAGATGTTCAGGTGAAACAGCATCAGCTTCTTCACTCACTCCGTGTCCAGGCTCAGAAACGTACGCCACGTGGTTTCTACTGCTGGGGCAGCCATCTTTTAGTCTGACGTCAGCTGTGCCAGGATCTAGTGAGGCAGAACTGAAAAATAAAGAAAAAAGCATGAAGCAGCTGTAGCAAAGCAAACAGAACCATAAACTTTGGATCACATTCTACATGTTTCTCATTTATGACCTTAGCTCGAACCACTTCCAAGCTAAATCTGCAGCATTTTTCCTTAATAAATTTAGAATTTTTCTCTTGTAAATTTTCCACCTTTTTTCTTTAAATTTTATATTTTTATCATGTAGACTTGAAACTTTATTCTTGTAAGTTTTATAGTTTTTTCCTCAGAAACTTGCAACTTTTTTCCCTCAAAAATGATCAGATTTTTGTTTTAATTTTTTCATTTTTTTTCTTGTAAATTTCCATTTTTTGTTTTCTCCAAAAACACTTCCCACTTCTTTTCAAAGGTTTGAAACTTTAGCTCTCAAAAATGTGCATTTTTTTTCTCAAATTTGCACATTTGTTTCCTGTAAAGTGGCAAAATTGTTTCTCAGAGATTGAAACTTTTCTTTAATAAATTTCCAACTAAATTTCCAACTATTTTTCCTTATAAATTTGTGATTTTTTTTCTTTTAAGTTTTTACCTTTCGTTCCTGTAAATTTTTAACACTCGTGGATTTTGGTTAAATTTTTACTCAGTGTAATTAAATTGTAGTTTCTGCCTTTTTTATTATTGAAATGTCATCTTTTATCACATCTTTGCATCTGTATTGTTGCAAATTCCCACCTAATTTACATTTATAAGTTTGCATATCATGGTAAATAACTGAATGCCTCCCCCCACACCTGTTAACTGTGGACAGAAACAACAATGAAAATGATGTGGATCAATCAAGCTTATTAAATCGAATCAGCAGCATCTCCGGTCTCCTGTAAGACCACAGCGCCCCTCTGTGGCCAACAGTGGTAGACTCCAGCAGCACCGTCAGAGGGCAGATGTGAAGGGAGCGCTGAGGTTTCACACAGCATTGTGCAGGGCTGTGGTGGCTGTCATGTGACCAGGAGAGAGGCTACAGCAGAAAACACGGCCAGTAGTAAAACAGAACAAAACAGGAAACAGGACTACCGCTCAGGATCCTGATCCAGACCAGGACAGTCCCGGGGTCTCGGTTTGACAGGGCGGTGATGCCGGGAATTTTCACACCTTGGTTTGGTTTAGATTGCATTCACACTGCAGCGGACCAAACTGCCTGGACAATGTCACTCAGCTACAACAGCTGCTGGTCTGGGGCGGCGCAGCTGAAACCACCACTGACCAGGAAGAAAAAATCTTGGCGTAGAAGAAAAATCAGGCTCACTGATTGGCCAGGACCGAAAACGGAAATCCCTTCCCTTCGGCCGGGTTGTTTGTTCGCCACAAACGAGACATTTTTCAACTTTTCTCCTCAACTTTCACCGGTAAAAGGATTTCTCGGATTCATGCGGTTGTCTCTATTGTCATTTTCTACTCAAAATGTACTACGGTAAACACCACTTCCTTTTCTCAGACTACGTGTTGCTATGGTTACACAAATGCCGAGGGGCACTTCCGTCTTTGGTCTGCTGGATACTCTCACTGTGGACTCTGGCTGGATGGCGTCATGAACTGCACAGATGCCAATGCGCTGTCCAGCTGTGACTGAAGAAATCTGTTGGAACTGTCAATCAACAGCAGAACACAGTGGGAGGAAACCTGGGAGCAAGAGAACAAGAAACATGAACTCTGAGCAAAAATGAACCATGAAGACATGAAACATGAATGTAGGCAAGAATTAAGTGAATCATAGAACCATGTACAGATGAATCTGACACTTTTGTCTCATATTAGCTGTTTTTTCTGTACATTTTTCATTATTTTCTTGTAAATTTGCAACTTTTTTACCTCACTGATTTGGAAATTTTGTCTTCTGAACTTGCAGTTTTCCTATAAATTTTCATGTTTTTTCTCATAAATCTGTGACCTTTTTCTCATCAATTTCACAACTTTTTTTTTGTTTTTTCTGTGGCTTCTGGTTAACTTTTTACACTGTAATTAAATTATAATTTGCAACTTGTTTAACATTTAAATTGGCAACTTTTGTGTTATTTTTGCGCCTTTTTTTCTTGCAAATCTGCACCTGATACACATTCATACACCCCCGCCCCCCTCCAAGTTTCCTACTGGGTAACATCACCTGCTGTATTGAAGCCACTGCTTTAAACACGTTTGTGTTTGGTCTTAAAGTTGTGGGACTGTTGTATGTTTTTTCTAGCAACAATGAGAGATGAGGAGCGAACCAGCCGTGCGATAACATCTGGAACCACAGTGAAGAACCATCAGATATGAAGCTGTGGTTTGGATCTCACTTCCCTCCTCTCTGAAGTAGCAGTCCCATATCTGCGTTCAGGTTTTTGTTCAGCCTCTTCTACACTTTGTATCACCGTGTTCTAGAGCACAGTAGTAGAGAGCTGAGTCTGCCAGGGTCAGGACTTTGATGGTCAGGGACGTTGATGATTCTGAGGTTTGGGATTGATATCGCTTCTTGTCAGGAATATACTCAGCTGTGCCTCCTCTTCCTCGTTTCCAGAGTAGAAACTGAGGAGCCTGGAGGTCAGACTGATGTCTGTACCAGTGCAGGTCAACAGTCTTGGCTGTTGTCTTGTAGTTACATGTCAGTGTGGCGGCTTCTCCTACCGTACCACTGACAGTCATCGTTTCAGGATCGATGGTGTCCTGAGCTGTCAGTCCTAGAACAAGCAGAGAAAGTCTTCAGGGTGACACCATGTGATCAAGACTAAAAAAAGATGCTGTCGGTTAAATCTGCCGATGTTTCAGCTTAATCGAGAGACCAACTCACCGACGACGTGAGCCGATAACAATCCGAGGAGCAGCAGCATGTCTGCAGTCAAACACTCAACAGGTCAACCACTTCTGCTGCTTCTGCAAACAGTTCTGCTCCACAGACAGACATCCTCACTGGAAGAGTTGGCCCTGAGTGGGCGGAGCCACCCACAGCAGTGCTTCATTCATCCGGACCTGAATCTTTCCTGGTGAGGATCAGCAGGCTCCAGTTTTCTCCCTTTAGTCAGTATCTATTTAGTGTTGACTGAATTTGAAGTTATTAATTAAATTTAATCAGGCACACAATAAAAATGAAACCGTCATCCATAATGTTACAAATTTAGAAGAAAAAGGTCTCATATTTACAAGAAAAAGTTGCAAATTTACAAGAAAAACAATTACAAATTTATGATGAAAAAAGTTGAAAATTTTCAATAAAAAAAGTTGCAAATTTGTGATAAAAAGTAGCAAATTTACAAGGAAAAACATGGAAAATTTCTGAGAAAACTGTTGCATATTTACGAGAAAAAGTTGCAAATTTGCAAGAAAAATATGGAAACTTTCTGATAAAAAGTGGCACATTTACAAGAAAAAGTTGCACATTTATGATTAAAAAAGTTGCAACTTTATTACAAAAAAATTGAAAATTTAAGATAAAAGAGTGATAGATTTACAAGAAAAAGTTGCAGATGAACAAGTAAAACCAGTGCATATTTATCAAAAAAGTTGCAAATTTAAAATAAAAAGCAACAAATTAACAAGAAAGAAATTGCAGAATTAAAGGAAAAAAGTTGCAGATTTAGTAATAAAATCCAGTTTGTAAGACAACTGTGTCAAATATAAAAGGAAAATAATCTATTTTGCGGCTCCATGCAGATTTTTGTTGATCAAATGTGCTCAGAAGGGCTCTTTTCCTCGTAGAGGTTGCTGATCCAGTGGACGCTGTGTGGGATTGTGTTCTATAGGAACAGATGGAGAAAGGCAGAGTAGACAATGAGAAGCAGCAGGACTGTGGACAGAAACATCACATGTGAGCTGGTGGTGCCACTGCAGATGAATGTTGACTGTGATGTCTATGCTGGAGTCTTCAGCAGACCAGAGAAGTTCAGCAATGAGTGTCTCCCTCTGGTGGATGTCGTGTAGTATTGTCTTGTTTTTGCTCCAGAGGTTTTTGTTCAGGGTTTTGCTGTTTCCTGTCACTGTGGGCCTCACAGCACAGTTCTACACAGCAGAGTCAGTCACTGCAGCAGAGATGTTCAGGTGGACTTCTTTCTTCTCCACTCTGAAGGTCAGTCCAGGAACTGGATTTTCCACCTCTGACCCCAGTGCTGAGTGTGAGATGAAGAACTGTGGTGGTTTTCCAGCATGTTGTGGATACCAGACATACCAAGGAGCAGTGCTGCCACCAACATCATCATGTTACCACAGTTGGTCCGTTTGAGTCTGTGTCGTGTCTGATGGTGACACCTGCTTCCCTCTCACATCAGGCAGAGCCTCGTCATGATGATGTCACTGTGACACAACACCACCACTCAGCCGCTTTAACCTCCCGACACCTGCTTCACTGTCACAGGCTAACTTAAACATATAGCAGCATCTTTGGCAGAGAGGCCGGGTCCAGCCTGGTCCGGCACACAGACAGACAACCATCTCACCCTGTTATACCAGAAGTACTTCAGACTCTGCATGCATCACTGTCATTACCCTGATAAAGCTTCGTTGCCACTGCAGTTTTGTATTATTTGTATTTTACATTTAGGGGCAGATTTACTGATGTGATGTGCCATCGCAAAACCCTGTTTTGGGGTTAAAAAAACTACTGTTGAAATTTACTAAAGGGCGCAGGGCAAAATTAGTGAAATCACTTTACGAAACCAATCACTTAGTGAAATCAATTAGGGGCAATCACTTTTTCAAAATTAAAAAAGTGATTGCCCCCCTAAACCTAATAACTGGTTGGGCCACCCTTAGCAGCAACAATTGCAATCAAGCATTTGCAATAACTGGCAGTGAGTCTTTTACAGCGCTGTGGAGGAAGTTTGGCCCACTGATCTTTGCAGAATTGTTGTAATTCAGCCACATTGGAGGGTTTTTCAGCATAAACCACCTTTTTAAAGCCATGCCACAGCATTTCAATCAGATTCAGGTCAGGAAGTTGACTTGGCCACTCCAAAGTCTTCATTTCGTTTTTCTTAAGCCATTCAGAGGTGGACTTGCTGGTGTGTTTTGGATCATTAGCCATGCTTACCTGAACACAAGCAACTGGATGAAAAGCTTAATAGGAATAAAAATGCTTCATGCCAACACACCAATATGAAGATTCTGACCCGACCACACTCATTTGGATCAAAATTTCCTTCCAATTGAGACAGGTGGGTTATGCCAATTGTTAATCCGATTGGTGAGCATATTAACACTTATTCCGAGGTTTGGGTAGAAAATATGTTTACTGTGGATGTCTGTACATCAGCCACACATCGACGTGACGTATTTCCGCCTTTACAGCAGCTAGCGGAAGACATGGAGGGCGAAAAACAAATCTGGTTTGTATCACCCTGCTGTCTCCCCCTGTTTGTCATATGCAGAAGTATGTGCTGCTGGGCTTGTAGCTTCATTACAGAGACCAGCAGAACCAAAAGTACAGTCTGAATAACACAATACAGGTCCATTTCAAAAAGTGAAAGGCAGGAAGCAGGGTTTGTTTACATCGGAAATTGCTTCTTCTTCTACTATTTTTGGAATGTTGGATAATTGTGCACATGTCAAAATGATTTAGTCCGTCCAAACGTGACACATGGAAACGCACGTCCTAATCGGATCAACTTTTTCAGGATCCATGTAAACAGTAAAGTTCTGATCTGAATTGTAATCAGACTGAAGAAATTTTGCACATGTAACCGTGGCTATCGTCCTGCTGCAGAACCCAAGTGTTCTTCAGCTTGAGGTCACGAACAGATAGCCAGACATTTTCCTTCAGAATTTTTTGGTAGACAGCAGAATTCATGGTTCCATTTACCACAGCAAGTAACTCCACAAATAGGATTAAGTATAAGAATAAAAGCAAACATAAAGTACATACGATGACACGCTAGGACAGCCCTGGTGACAATTGCTCTCAAATATTTTACCTGGTAAAATAAAGGTCAAATTAAAAAAATGAAAAAGCTTCCCCAAACAATGAATTTGTATCCATAAAATAGTACAGTCCTTCCTACATGGAGTGGACAAAATAAAACACACACATCTATAACGTTCCCCGACATTGCAACATCGTAGTAACTCAGTGTCAGCAGTCTCTGCTGTGGCTGTCTGGGGAATAAGTGAAGTCGTGTGTGTTTAATTTTATTATGTTCCAGACTACAGAAAAGATAAGACGCACAAACAGTATTTATGAAAAGTCATGGACTGGGTCACCTGTAGATTTTGTTAAAACAAAGTTATCCACATAATAAAACCCCAGAGTGTCCATCAGACCATCTTGACCGTTCTAGTGTTCTAGTGTTAGCAAGAATTCTATTTCAGATATCCAGAATGTTCAATCTAGATAGGAAGAATATAATTGTAGATATCTGGAAATGAAAACCCAACACAGATGAATGGGGAAAAGTGATGTTATTTCTCCCAGGAAGAATGATGTCATAGATACCTGCAAAGATCATTATGGAGAGGAAGAATTTCATTATGGATATCTGAAATGTTCATTTTTTACTAGGAAAAATTGAATTATTGATATCTACAATACAAATCCAGGCTAGCTATTAAATATTAAAACGGTTTGCCATACCATAGTCCATAAATACCCAGGAGTTGATTAGATGAAGGTAGTGGCACAGTGATTGAGTGTGTGTGTGCTCAAACCTGAGGGGTGTTCAAAGTTTTAAGATGATGTCACACGGCTGCCAGTTGCTATATGGGCGGCCATATTGGGTGAGAAGCTGCAGGGGGAATTCTGTTTCAGTAAAACCAAAAATTATATAAAACTGATTCAAAACTGATGTAACATTATTTCCATATTCTGTATTGAAAGACCTTCAAAATGATATTTAACAAAAATGGATCCGGAAAACGACAATTTGTTTATATTTTGGCTAGGATGAAATCTCATGCTTGATCAGTTGGGAGTTACATCTTCCGCAAAAACATATGTATTTTTAGAAAGTACAATTTCTAAGCTTTCCAATGATACCAGGCACTCATGGGGGTTTTCCTGGGACTTGCCGCTAGCAAACAAAGAGTCATGATTTATGACTTCTCCTGCCTGCAGCTTGTAATGATGTGATGCGCATTCTGACTCATTTTGCCAGCACGGGTCACAAATATAATGCATTATTACGCATAGGTTGTATGAACACTGGTGGGAAGGAGAAAGTGTTGTTTTTTTTTTTATCAATTACCTGCAATTATTTTGAATCAAGGCGAGTCAACTCAGGAACGATCAGAGAAACAGAGGATAATCTGGCTTCTCCTATTAATATCAGTAGAGCTGACATGGCGCCTTCCTTGTATTCCAACCTGCGGGTCCTCTGGCCATTTTGTAATAGGTTTGTAGAAAATAATTGACTAATAATATTGTTGAAGAGTCTGTGGTGCTCTGTGGACATTTTCACAGATTCATAAGCTCCCTGTTCTCATCAGCTGCCAGCAGCACACACACAGAGCTAAACAAACCTATCTGTTTGCCTGACGGGACCTATCGGGGATCCGAGCCAACTCAAGTGCCACACTTTCAAGCTACAGGATAATATGAAGATCCAAATCACTATCTAGCCCTCCGTGCCAAGTTTCCCTTTGAATGCAATCTGTAAAATCAGCTGTGTGCACACAGTCGAGACAGAACATGTGTCCTTATGCTCAGCTACGCAGATTCTCCTCTCCGCAGTCCTCCTGTCCACCACTGTCTCAAAGGTCTCCTGTCTGAGACCAATTACAGAGCCAGCCTTCTTGATAATCTTGCCAAGTCTGTTGGTGTCGCTGGCTCTGATACTGCTACCCCAACAGACAACAACAAAGAAGATGGCGCTGGCAACAACGGCCTGGGAGAAAAGCCCCAGCATCTTCTTGTATACATTGAAGGATCTCAGCTTCCTTAGAAAGTTGGAGTCTGCTCATCCCCTTCTTGTATGCAGCATCGGTGTTAGATTTCCAGTCCAGTCCATTGCTTATCATGACACCCAGGTATTTGTAGTCCTCCACTACCTCCACAACCCCCCCCCCCCAATCTGCAAAGGCTGTGAAGGTGTCCTCTTCTTCCTGAAGTCATTCACCATCTCTCTGCTTTTACTGACGTTCAGCCCCAGGTGATTCTGCTTGGTCCACTCCACAAATCTCTCTTCCAATGCCCTGTACTCCCCCTTCTCTCCCCTTCTTATACAGCCAACAACAGCTGAGTCATCAGAGGTGTCCGAGATAAGGAGTTAAGCCAGGATATGAAGGTCAAACTATGTCAAGCCCCGATTTTTCACTTATCCAGGCTTTCTAAAGTCTACTTCTATGCAATTCCCCTCTGGGGTCGTCAGCAGCCTGTCTGCCCTGTGTGATAGCAGACCAGTGAAGTTCTACAGTCTGCCTCTAGTGACTGAAAGTTTTTGGAGGTCGTAGGACAGAGGAACAGAGTTTCCCTCCAGACTGAACTCCTCACTGCTGACTGGCTTCAGCTCATCACAGCTGACATGTACAGAGAAAATCAAGCTGTTTTCTAACGCTGCTCATTTAATCGTAGTTGTTAGAGCTTAAAATTACTGCAACTGTAAAAATGACTGACCCATGAATATAACCAGGAGTAATACTGCCACTAAATCCCCTTTTCCACTAGTGTCAGTTTGGCCCAGTTCGGTACAGTACGGTACACTTTGTAGGCTTTTCCATTAGGGACTGTAACGGTTATGGTCCTGATTTTTCAGACCTGCTGGATAGGGGTTCTGGCCGGACCGTACCGACACAAAAATGTGACGTAAAAACACTGCAGGCCACTGAATGGTCCAGGCGTAACGTCATGAAAGCAGTATTTGAGGCTGAGTTTACAGAATCGCGAGACGCCATTTGCAAAGATTTGTCCATGAGCCAGCCAGCAAGCGACATAATATAAACAACAATAGAATGGCTTCACAGAAATCAGACCCACAGAAATCAACACCGCGGTCCAGCAGAGTTTTCTATGCATTTCGGCTGATGAAAGAATCCAGAGGGACGTAGACGGAGCCACCCGAACTGAATGTACAGCTGCCGAAGCTCCCAACTTTAGCAGTTGAAAGTCATGATATTAGGAAATAGAGGACAGTGAATGATGTGATATGATGTGATGTTATGCATCTTTTACGTTATTTATCCCAGCAGTAGAAAGTTCACTTTGAACAGACAACAACGTTGTTGATTGTGTTCAAATGATAAGCTAGCTAGTTAGCCGTCAATGTTAACTCTGTCCTTGTATTTAGCGCTTGTGTCGACAATATCTGATGAAATAAGCTAGTTGTAATCCTGGTTAAAAAGATGTTTTTTTACACGTTGCACTTTCATGCTGTACATCTACTTAAGTTGTGTGTATTTTCGTTGTAGAGTCCGACCAGGATCTGCTCTGACAATGGCTACGTTTGGCAGTACACAGCAATGTGTTGAGTGGTAAGTTGCACATCTTGTTATTTATAGTCAAATGTTTTGCTTTTTTAGTTAAAGTATAGGTTAAGTGTTGTATTTAAAGTAGCACAATTTCTACTTAATATGAAAGGGACTGAACTGAGATTTATTTGATTGTGTGAATATTAATTACAGAATAATTTAAATTTAAAATGAATGGCACATCCAACAGCAGCCACTGTAAAATAAACTAGTTATTTATTTATTTATTTATGATGGCGGCAACACAGTGATTGTAGTGCTTCCTTTTATATTTTAGCAAAACAAGCACAAAACACCGCCTACACTTGAAACCAGGGCGACACAGCGTTGACAGAGCAATGGCTAAACTTTTATTGATAACAAGTTTATTTCCCAAATGTGTTTTAAAATTGCTTTAATTAACCTAGACCCATTTCTATCTTTCATCTAGGCAAGAGGAAAATGATCCACCTCAAACTGGTCCTTACCTCGCTATTTACAGAGATGCAGGCTGAAGATCTGCTGAACCGGGTCCAGCTTGAGCGGCACATCCAGTTGCTGCTCAGTGAGGCAGTGTGGCCGGCGGGTGTGACCCATTCTAATTTCTTTTATTTTACAGTTTGAATGTTGCACATTCTAAATAATCTGGAATTTGCTGCTGATTGTAATAAACAATATAGTGACCGATGAGTTTGCATCATGATTTTCTATTTTGTTTGTTAAGATACCAGTAGGAAAAGAGTCAACAGTTCAAAACATTTATCAGTGACTTTGAAAATAATGGCTAATTTTTAAGAAAAAGTAACCAAAAAAAATTATTTTATTAACTGAAGACTGTAACGTTGGATGTGCCAGTGCAGAAGACACTGCACATTTTAGTGATAGTACCAGTATATGGAGGAATTCTGGGCCATATTAGCATCTGTATTTCCTAATAATGGGTTAAGGCAGGGGTGTCCAATCATGTGCCATGGAGGGCCAAGACCCTGCAGGCTTTACCTGCAACCAGTGTCTTCAACAGCAGATTCCACTGAATTTCAGTGAAAACACCTGCTGAAGAGACTGGGTAGAAGAGAGAACCTGCAGGGTCTTAGCCCTCCATGGCACATGATTGGACACCCCTGGGTTAGGGTTTAATGGGATTTAACATTTTAACACAAACTGCTTTTTGGTTCATAAGTCTGTTGACAGACTAACACCAAACCAAAAGTGATTTCTCAAACCACTGGATTGTTCTTAGACAGCTTTTCCAACCTTTTAGTATTTAATTTGTGTCACTCGGTAGTAACCTTTACACATAAAATAAAAGAGACACATCTGCAAAAAGTGTAAAGGTTTATTGTCAACATCCCAAGTGCTATACGACATGAACACATGTATGGTTCACTGTTGATGCAGAGAATATATATTTATACAGTATCTACATGTAGTCAGCAATACTCAATATGATATATATCACGTTAATCCATGTATTTCTCCATGTAACCTTGTCGCTGTATTATTTTAATTGCTTTTAATCCTAGATCCATTTGTTTTGGCTTAAAATGCATCATAATTGTTAAATATATTTTATTATACCTAATTCATTACTGGCTGAAATATATATTTTACAGCTCATATACAAGTTTTGGAGCTGATCATGTTTTGCCATGACACCACCCGACTGGAGCAGGTAAATCCCATGACATCTCAACAGACTCTCCATGATTTTGACAAAGATCAGAGCAATTTGTTGCACAGGAAGCTAAACATTTCTACAGACATTCTGCAGTTCTGTAAACACTTCGTGTTCGTGAAGCTGGGGTGACATCACTGAGAGCCGGTGTTGAACGTCCAGTCCCATGTTTTGAAGCGATTACTTTTGCCACAAGAGAGCCATCTGAAACACACACACACACACACACACACACACAGAATACATATTTTAGTACCTAATAGCGATAACTTGCCAACATTAAAATGTCATACAACGGACTTAACACAAAGTAGCATTAGCAATCAATAGCTTACCTTCACATGTGATATAGTTTGTGTCCTCATGTCTTCCGCTTTATACTGCTCTATATATTTTCCCAAACACTCCACTGCTTTTCTAGAGTATGTTGTCTCACCGTCTATAGCCTTCTGTTCTCCTTTGTTGGCTTTACTCGAGAAAAAAAAAAAAAAAGGCTAGAGAACGCCGTCGCCTCATATCCTGCCATCTTGTGTTTTGCCTGCGTCACTTGTTTTACATAATGTTACACTTTTATTTACGCCCGTTACGCTTGTTTTACATAACAGGACGGTTGCACCGCCTCCCTGTAACAAATGTCACCCACATCAAGTGGTGCTCTCGGTGTATCGGAAACACAACCGTACCGAACTGAACTGGACTGTACCGTACTGTACCGGGCCAAACTGACACTATTGATATTGTGAAGCACTTTGTGATTCTTTCTGTGAGAAGTGCTATATAAATACATTTTACTTACTTACTTACTTACTTAGTGGAAAAGGGCCAAAACATCACCAAGTTATAGTAACTGATTTCTGTGTTCTAGACTGTGAAGTTTGTATAGTATCTGATGGTGACATCTGCTTCCTCTCATATACAGGCAGACCCTCCTCATCATCACGTCACTGTCAGTCAACACATTCACACTCAGAAAGCTGCTTTAACCTCCAACACTTGTTTCATGTCACATGCTGGCTTACAGCTCCATGGAATGGCAATTCTAACATGACTCCTTTCTTTATGACACCTCAGACTGGTGGAAACATCAACCTAACATAGTCATGAATCACTGCAGACACCCTGGAGTAAGGACAAAGTCAAGCTCTTTTTTCTGTTAAATTTGAAGCTTTTTTCTTTTACATTTGCAACATTTTTCTTTTAAAGTGACACTAGCAAAAATCAAGGTTTTTTTTTTCTTTTTTGTTGGTAACGTGTCTGTAACATTTTTTTTTATCTAACAAGACATATCCAGAGCAAAATCTAACCCCAGTCCCAAGTCTGTTTTTCTGCTGTGAAATTCCAGTCCCCCCCCCCCCGCCCCCAACAGGCAAGTTTGGACAGAACGTTTCCAGCTATGTAAGCATTCCTGCTTAGCCTGATTGAATATAACATTAACCAATCACATTAAGCACTGGGCGTGGCTATACACCTGAGTTCACTCCCCCACGAGAAGAGGGAGGAGCCAACATGGCTCCGAATCCACGGATGTAGGCAGAGAGGAAGAAGTAAGGGGAGAAGGAGGACTTTGCTTGAATGGGGCCCTCAGTGAGCTGGTGAGATAATGAGCTGAGAGGACCAGCTCCAACTGTCACCAAGCATCCCATGGTGAGGAACAACACTTTGGCCAATACTCCTCTACCGACCACTGACCACGCTGACAGTCAGTCCCTTCCCAGGGACAGCGCCAAACTGATTGCAGCTGCCTGTAGTTTTTCACTACTGGGGCTACCGTATTCGGGAACCTTGTAGCGCTTGAAGGGCGGTTCGGAGATCGGAGTCCACCGCCTGCCGCACCGCATGTACGAGATCCCAGAAGTCAAAAGGCACATGATCGGAAGGCTGAACCAAAGAGAGACATCTGCTCTCTGAGGATGAAGGAGCAAAGACCGCCACCTGGACTTATTCTAACACTGGACTTATTCTACGCAAACACTAAGGAGGCATACACCTCATCACAACTCCCCCCACTCGGGAGATCGGATCACAACTTGGTTCATCTCCGGCCGGTGTACAAACCCCAAGTGCACAGACAACCTCCGGCCATGCGCACAGTGAAGTTATGGTCTGAGGAGGCAATGGACACTCTAAAGGGCTGTTTTGAAGCCACCGCCTGGAAGCAGCTCTGCGATCCACAAGGTGAAGACATCGATGGCCTTACTCACACCTTCACGGGCTACCTCAGCTTCTGTGTGGACAAATCCGTTCCCATCAAGACCATACGGTGTTGCTCAAACAACAAACCCTGGATCAACCCTGAGATAAAAACACTTCTGAGAGAGAAGAAGAGGATCTTCAGGTCGGGGAATAGGGAGATGCTGAAGTCCATAAAGAGGGAGCTGAGGAGAAAGATCAGAGAAGGCAAGAACAGCTTCAGGAAGAAGATGGAGGACAAGCTGCAACAGAGCGACATCAGCGGGGTCTGGAGAAACCTCAAAACCATCTCTGGGCTCCAGAATACCTCCCCCCAGGCCACGGGGGGCAGGGAGTGGGCGAACAATCTGAATCTGTTTTTTAATAGGTTTGACCAACCGCCCTCCCCCCTGACTGCACAACAACCACTGCTGCCTCTAAAGACATCAAGTCCTGCTGCCCACTCCCCACTCCACCAACACCCCCCCACTCCCAACACACAGCCCCCCATCCTGACCCTGACCAAGACCCAGGTGAGGATGGAGCTGAGGAAGATCAAGGCGAGGAAGGCGATGGGACCAGACGGCATCAGTGCAAAGCTCCTCAAGTCCTGTGCAGACCAGCTGTGTGGGATTGTGGCGTACATCTTCAACCTGAGCCTGAAGCTGGGGAGGGTACCACAGCTGTGGAAAACATCTTGTGTGGTACCTGTACCAAAAACTTCCCACCCCAAAGACCTGAACAGCTACAGACCGGTGGCCTTGACGTCCCACTTGATGAAGACCCTAGAGAGACTGCTCCTTGCTCACCTCCGCCCCCTGGTGGAACCAGCGATGGATCCACTCCAGTTCGCCTACCAGCATGGCATTGGGGAGGAGGATGCGGTGATCTTCCTCCTTCACCGTTCTCTGTCCCACTTGGAGAAGCCCGGGAATGTGGTGAGGATCATGTTCTTTGACTTCTCCAGTGCTTTCAACACCATCCAACCGATGATCCTGAAGGACAAGCTGCTGCGCGCAGGGGTGGACCAGCACCTGTCATCATGGATCCTGGACTACCTCACGAACCGGCCTCAGTTTGTGAGAACCTGGGACTGTGTGTCCGACACGATCATCGGTAGCACGGGGCCCCCCCAGGGAACGGTGTTGGCTCCCTTCCTGTTCACTCTTTATACTGCAGACTTCTCACACAACACAACACACTGCCATCTACAAAAGTTCTCTGATGACTCTGCGATCGTTGGCCTCATCTCCAATGGAGATGAAGCTGAGTACAGAGGGCTTATCCAGGACTTCGTGGACTGGTGCCATCGGAACTGCCTCCAGATCAACGCGAGGAAAACTAAGGAGCTGGTGGTGGACTGCCGCAGGCAAGGACAACCCCTCACAGCACCAGTAAATATACAGGGAACAGACATTGAGATGGTGACATCCTACAAGTACCTGGGTGTTCATCTGAACAATAAACTAGACTGGTCACACAATACTGATGCACTCTACAAGAAGGGACAGCGCAGGCTGTTCCTACTGAGGAGACTCGGGTCTTTTGGTGTACAAGGGGCGCTGCTGAAGACATTCTATGACACGGTGGTGGCATCAGCCATCACTTTTGGAGTGGTCTGCTGGGGCAGTGGCATTACTGCAGCCGATAGGAAGAGACTGAACAAACTGATCAAGAAAGCTAGCTCTGTCCTGGGGCAGCGCCTTGACTCAGTGGAGGAGATAGGAGAGAGAAGGACGGTGGCTAAACTGTCATCTCTGCTGGAGTCCGAGTTCCACCATATGCAGGACATACTGAATGCATTGAGGAGCTCATTTAGCAGCAGACTACATCATCCCAGGTGCACAACCGAGAGGTTTCGCAGTTCCTTCCTACCAACAGCTGTCAGACTGTACAACCTAAGCAGGGCTGCTCGCAGAGATAGCAAAAAAGACGTAACAACCTAATAGTTTTTGAATGCAAAAGATGCAATAGACTTACACAATGGTCCCCTCCGGCATACAACTAGGAAAATACCGGTCGCTATGGAGGGTGAGGATATGTATGGGCACATAATCATACCATGTAGGATAACTAAGTAGACGGTTGTGCTGTTTCATCCCATCTAGCAACAATGCTCCGCACTGGGTGTGTTTATGTCATGACTCGCCGCTCATCAGCGGCGCCAGCTGCGCGCACACCTGCATCTCGTCAGCGGCGAGGTATTTAACCCACTCTGCCCTGGGCTTCGGCCTGAAGCCGTCTCTCTACTTCAGCATCTCTTGCTACAACGGAACTCTCGCCTACGAGCAAGATAATCTGGGTAAGCTCCCCTTACCTCCTTTCCTCCAGCCTTCTCCCCTGTGCACAAGTGGATTCCCTGGCGGCGGACCTCCCCATCTTGCTGCTGCCTCCTCGCTGCTGCTACAGGCACTCCAGGTCGCTGTCTCCCGGGCTCCGCCCTTGTCGACGCCAGCCACCTGTCCTAACCAAGTAAGCCAGCAAAACCGTTATTACCTCCGCCAGGCCGAAAAGGCCAGGAGGAGGTTATGTTTTTGCCAGGGTTTGTGTGTTTGTGTGTTTGTCTGTCTGTCTGTTTGTCTGTCTGTCTGTCTGTCTGTTTGTCTGTTGGTTAGCAAGATAACTCAAAAAGTCTTGGACGGATTTGCATGAAACTTTCAGGCGTTGTTGGAAATGGTACAAGGAAGAACTGATTAAATTTTGAGAAACCAGCCATACGCGCTGCGCAATAACGAGCTCTCTGCCGGCGAAGCTTCTAAATTCTCGTTTGCCGCGGAGCGAAACCCCAAAATAATATAATATAAAACCCACGGCAACCTGTCTACCCAATTTGCGTCCGTCAGTGGAGGAGATGGACACAACAGCAACACTTCAGTTTATTACCTCCGCCAAGGAGGCAATGCTTTTACTACTGAACCACTAATCCTATCACTATCAGATTGATTGTCATTGATTAATTGTGTGTTTATTGCACTGTCCCTGTCAAATAAACAAATAATCATTGTGAATCCAATTGCTAGTCATATGTTTACATGCTCAAGGAATCTGAAAACGTACACACAAACACTGTATGGGGGGAATTGTGCCGCTTGGCGGAGGTCTGCGCTCTCCAAGTGCTTTTCTAGTTATTAAAGAAACTACAAAATTGTGGTATTAGAGGGGTAGCACTGTCCTGGTTAAGTAGTTACTTAAAGAATAGATATCAGTATGTATGTGTTGGTAACAAAAACTCACAGTTACTGAAGGTTACTTGTGGAGTCCCACAGGGTTCAGTTTTGGGGTCATTGTTATTCAATATGTATATAAATGATATATGTAAAGTTTCAGAAAAAATGGACTTTATATTGTTTGCTGATGACACTAATCTATTATGCAGCTCCGCGGCAAACGAGAATTTAGAAGCTTCGCCGGCAGAGAGCTCGTTATTGCGCAGCGCGTATGGCTGGCCGGGGAATTTCTGCCAAATGCGCAGCTCCTATGGCTGGCCGAGGAATTTCTGCCAAATGCGCAGCGCCTATGGCTGGCCGGGGAATTTCTGCCAAATGCGCAGCGCCTATGGCTGGCCGGGGAATTTCTGCCAAATGCGCAGCTCCTATGGCTGGCCGAGGAATTTCTGCCAAAGAATCCGTTGGCGGACAGCTGCCCGTGTGAGGTTTTGCAGTTGCACGCTGGAGGGCCCAGGCCAGCAGTGTTTTCCGCGTGCTTTTGTGCCTAAAACGTTGAAGAACGCAGAGTTTGTGTTGCAGACACGACGACCAGCGCCCTCCATTGCGCCTGCGCACATGTTGAAAATGGCCCTATGTCACAGTGTTGAAAAATGCTTTAAAAAAATTCCTGTATCCAGACGGTGAACCGGATCACCCCCAAAATTTAACCAGTTCTTCCTTGTACCATTTCCAACAACGCCTGAAAGTTTCATGCAAATCCATCCAAGACTTTTTGAGTTATCTTGCTAACCAACAGACAAACAGACAGACGGACAGACAGACAGACAAACACACAAACCCTGGCAAAAACATAACCTCCTCCTGGCCTTTTCGGCCTGGCGGAGGTAATAAATTACGATCCACTGTATCAAATGCTTTTTTAAGATCCAGGAATACCCCAACTGAATACTCTTTATTTTCAACGGCAGTTGATATTTTTTCTATAAATTCCATTAGAGCAAATGCAGATGTCCTCTTGTGTCTGAACCCATATTGCTGCTCACACAATAAATTATTCTTCAGTATGAAGTTGTCAATTCTCTCATAGAATATTTTTTCAAGTATCTTGGAAAATTGTGGCAATAGTGAAATTGGTCTATAGTTTGAGAATTCCCCTCTTGTCACCCGTCTTGTATATCGGAATTACTTTAGCTATTTTCATTGCATTGGGAAATATACCTGTTTGGAGAGACAGGTTACAGATATACGTCAGTGGTTTCACTAAGCATTCAATAATAGTTTTGACTAAGAGCATGTCAATACCATCACAGTCCTTAGATGTTTTACTTTTAAATGATTTAACAATTTCAATGACATCTCTCTCGTCTGTGTTCTTTATGAAAATGGAGTCTTTTATAGCAGTGTTATTGCTTATTGTATCACCTGTAGGCGCCGTAATGGGTATTTCTCGAGCCAAATTAGGACCAATGTTAACAAAAAAGTTATTAAATTCATCTGCAGGTGAAGCTGCATTCACACTCTTAGTCGTTTTATTATTTTTTGAAAAATCGGTTGGGTAGCTTGTATTTCTGCTTTTATTTCCAAGAATACTGTTAAGTATTGTCCATGTATTTTTAATATTGTCTCTGTTTTTCTCCAGTTCTTTACTGTAATAGTCTCTCTTACTACATCTTATTATATATGTTGTGGGAATGTTAGAATGACGAGACAGAGTTCTCTCTCAAGTCCGCTTTATTCACATCTCCAACATCTCTAAGCAGAAAAAGAGAACCACACAGGGAACTCTTGTCCTTAAATACCAGGACTCTCACAGTTCACAAGTCACATGTCTCACAGACCACATTGCATTATAATGACAGTAACAATGCATCCTCTCTCCATGATATCACCCCCACTGTCTACAATGCATCCCCTCTTTAATCCTTTAATTATACCCCCACAGTCTCAAGCCTTGCATACCAAAGCTAACACTCTTGCAGCTTCCTGTAATCACCAAGGAAGCTCTGCCTTTGTTCTGATCTAAAATGTGAGTCCAAAAGCAGGTCACGAATGTGTGTCCACCACAATGTTAACTTATTTTTGTATGTTTTATACAGCTGCTCTGCTTCTTTTGTCCTTTTCTTTAGGAAAGCTTTATATAATAAATTTTTCTTTTTACACGCCTGTTGTAATCCTTTGGTTAACCATGGCTTATCGGCAAATTTATGTTTAAGCTTTTTTTTTACTAATGGACATTTTTTTTCATAAAGAGTGGTTACAGTGTTTATAAATGTGTCATAGGCTTCATTTACATCTGATACATAGACTTCTGTCCAGTCTTGCTTCAGCAAGTCCTCTTTGAAAGAACTGATTGCATTTGGTGATTTGTATCTGAACGATTTTAAATTTTTTTCTGTATTGGCCCCCGTGTGGCCATGGATAAGTGCAAAGGTTGGCAAGTGGTCATTTATATCATTTATCAATAATCCACTTTCTATTTTCTTATCAATAATATTAACAAACAGGTTGTCAATAAGTGTAGCAGTGTGAACTGTGATTCTACTGGGATGTGTTATTGTGGGATATAGACTCATGCTGTACATAGAGTTCATGAACTCTGTAATTACATTTTGTTGATGTGGATTTAGTAAATCAATATTGAAATCTCCACAAATTACTACCATTTTCTTACTAGTAATATTATTGTACAGCTCGACTAATTTATCTCTGAATGTCTCAATGCAAGTTCCCGGTGTTCTATATATACAACTTATAATTAGATTTTTTGTTTTATCTTGGTAAATCTCAACAGTAACACATTCCAAAATCCCTGGTAGTGCAAAGGACATTCCATTTACAAGCTTACACCTATACAGGTCATCAATATACAGTGCAACACCACCACCCTTTTTTTGAGATCTGTTAATATGAAACATCTGATACCCCTCTATTGCCATCAGGGGAGCCTGCTCTTTATTAAGCCAAGTTTCAGAGACTGCGATAGCTGTAAATTTTCTGTCTAGCTGTTTTAAATAGTCCTGAATCTGTGGAAAGTTTCTGTTAAGACTTCTGCTGTTGAAGTGTATTATTGATAGTTTACCATCTAGTTGCACTTGACTTTTGAATTGTTTTTCAGTGTAATATTCACAATGGTTATGAATATTATTGAAAAAGTGGTTATCAGGATCAATATCGTTCTCCATCTCTTGTAGTTTATGTTCAGCATAATGGCATATTTTCAGAGTTTGAGTAGTGTCAAATGACTTCCTCCAATTCTAAGGCAATGAAAGTTTGTTTTTTGTTTTGTTTTTTTGTGTATAAAAAGCCACAATATACTATTTTGGACAAAACCCATTTGTTTGTGAGGTGGTTTTAGAGCAGCTGGAGTGCATCTTTAAATTTGCAATTTTTTACTTGTAAATTTGCTACTGTTTTCCTTTAAATTTGCAACTTAGAATAAAACAGCCTTTATTGTCATTGTTCAGTGTTGTTAGTGAGTATAGTTTATGTTTAAGTTTGTTTATTTTAAAAGGCCATTACATACTAATGAGCATTAATACAAATGTAACTATGCCAGATTTAGCAATACTGCTAATTTGCATCTGTAGTTTCCCGGCGGGCCACAGAAACAAACAAACAATCTTACATGACAAGAACAACTGCAATGAAACTGTACAAAGTGGAAAAGCTAAAGTGCAAGAGTTAAGGGGCTACAAACAAAACATTCAAATGTCACCACACTGAAGTGCTGTGTATGCGTGCACGCACACATGCACCAAAACACCTCACAACAGATTGTTGCTACACTGTAATCCATTCACATGTGTGAATGGATTACATTCACATGTCCCCCTCAACATTTCTCTTGATAAAATGACCTGTTTATTGCTCCCCCAGTAGTCAAATGAATATATATATATATATATATATATACATATATATATATATATATATATATATATATATATATATATGGGCTGCACGGTGGCGCAGTGGTTTAGCACTGTGGCAGCACAGTTTTACCCTTGGCCGGGGGATCGCGGGGATCATGAGATCGTGGGTTCGATTCCAGCCCCCGACCAACAGTGAGCTGTGTGGAGTTTGCATGTTCTCCCCGTGTTGCGTGGGTTTACTCCGGGATTTCTCCGGTTTCCTCCCACATACCAAAAACATGTAGGTTTAGGGCGCTCGCGCACGCAGCAACCAGCAGCCGGTGGCTTGTCACCAGACTGCAAACCAAATCTACCTACGGGTACAAATAAGTAAAAAAAAAAAAAAAAAAAAAAAAAAAAAAAAAAAAATATATATATATATATATATATATATGTGTGTGTGTGTGTGTGAATGAATGAATGAATAAGGTTTATTGTCAATACTACCATACGTAATACATACAGGAGAATTGAAATTTGACTTGACATTTGGCGCGCTCCTTGTAAGCGCATCCCATAGCCGGGGCAGCCCGAAGGCGCCAGTCGAACGGGGGAGGGGGGGGGGGGTAAAGAGGGGAAGGGGGGGAGGGTAGGGAAAACACAATAGGCAGAGAGAAAAAAGCATTGTTGATCAAAATAAAGCTCATTTTATGACCAAAATTGTGATTACAAGAAAAAAACTCTCAAATGCACAATTAGCAGACAATAAAGATCACACAATAACAAGCGAGAGAGACCAGTGTATGTAGTCAGCTTATGATCAGTATGTGATGTAGTGTGGAGGTGTGTCAATTGCTGGTGAACAGCAGAGGGCACCCCCTGGCAACGGATAATCATGTGTTCTACACGGCATGTCCAGAGTTTATCTCTCCTCATGCAGGTGGCAAGTTCTGTAAACACATGATAACGCTGTCCTTGAGGAGCTCGATCTGCAGAACAACAGCCATTGTTTGTCGATGTTTGGGTTAAGAGAGAAGCCAGCCACCTCTTCAAGCCTTATCTTCATCGAGGAGGAATGTAAACAGGGCACCACAACAAGGTCAAATCTGCACAGTGCACTCAGAGCATAGAATTTTCCTCTCTCATGCAATTGTGCTTCATAATTTCCATATATAGGCTTAAAAACATTCCTGGCGAGCACAAGCGACTCGAGATGTATTCCATTCGTCTGAATCAGTTACCATTCAGTTCACCATGCCGCTATTCGTGCACACCACAATTGGTCGAATTTGATGAAGGAGCTTTGCCTGGGTCCGCATTTAAACAGCTCTTCCACCTTCCTCAATTTCTGATACATCAGGAAACTCCAAGCCAAAATAGAAGTCCTGTGGATCATAGCCAATAGATGACTTCTGCATCTCCAGTCGAATCCCACAGACACATGAGTTCCAATGTCATGAGTCTTCCGAGGGTTCCCCCCTAACCCGATCTTCTTTTAAAGTGGTGTCAATCACATTTAAGCCGCTTTCCAGATCCATAATTTCCATTTGGATTAAGATTTAGCCAGAAGGAGAGCCAAAAAAAACACAGACAAAAACGCAACAGTGCAAGCTGAGATCAGAAGGGAGGAGTAGGAGGGAGAGGAGGGAGAAATGCGTCTGCTGTCTCTGAGTGCCGGAAGTAGAAGCACTCAGAGATGTATATGTACTGTATATACATGTATATGTATATACAGTACATGTATATGTACTCAGAGATGTATATGTACTGTATACATATACATACACACTTTTCCTGTGTCTCATACGGCTTTTGATGGAGTGATGAATCAGTCGTGTGGATCCATATTAGCAGCTGTGAACCCACAGTGGCTCTGATAACACAGGAATCATCAGATATGAAGCTGTGGTTTAAATCCCACTTCCCTCCTCTCTGAAGAGCAGTCACATATCTGTGTTCAGGTTTTTGTTCAGCCTCTTCTACACTTTGTATCACCGTGTTTCTAGAGCACAGTAGTAGAGAGCTGAGTCTGCCAGGGTCAGGACTTTGATGGTCAGGGACGTTGATGAGTCTGAGGTTTGGGTTCCATATCGTTTCTTGTCAGGTATATACTCGCTGCTGCCTCCCTTGCCTCTTCTCCGGAGTATGAACTGAGGAGCCTGGAGGTCAGACTGATGTCTGTACCAGTAGAGATCAGCAGTAGTATATCCTGTCTTGTATTTACATGCGAGAGTGACAGATTCTCCTTCGGTTTCACTGAATTCAGATCTTTCAGGAGTGATTGTGTCTTGAGCTTTTAGTCCTGGAAAAAGGAGAGAAAATGAAACCATGACACTACAATGAAGACAGATGAAAATATCACCTGCACCATCGGTAATTTCACATATGCAGCTCTTCTGTGTGTTTAAAGCAGCAGGTTAAGATGCAGCATCTGTTCTTAAACTGACCTATAATGGGAGACAGAAGCAAACAGAGCAGCAGCAACATGTCTCTGGAGTTCTCAAAGCCAGACAGACAGAAGGTGAGCAATGTTCTACTGAACTACAATGAGGAAGAAATCAGCAGATCTCTGCAGTGGCCGGGGCCTATTACCTCAGGCCTGACATTTAAAGAGCCCCTTTTGTTTCACTTTTTCCCTTTATATATTCAGCCTCACGCGGTGGCAGAGTGGTTAGCACTGCGGCAACACAGCAACTCACCCTTGGCCAGGGGATCCTGGGTTCAATCCCTGCCTCCGACCAACAGTGATCTGTGTGGAGTTTGCATGTTCTCCCCGTGTCTGCTTGGGTTTACTCTGGGATTTCTCTGGTTTCCTCCCACATGGCAAAAACATGCAAGTTAGATTAATTGGCATCAAACTGGGGATTCTAAATTGTCCTTAGGTATGAATGTGAGAGTGTCTCTGTGGTGGCCCTGCGATGGACTGGTGATCTGTACAGGGTGTACCCTGCCTCTCACCCAAAGATGCTGGGATAGGCTCCAGCCCCCCCGCGACCCGAAAAGGATTAAGTGGAAGAAGATGGATGGATGCATGGATGGATATTCAACCTCCTGAGGTGTTGGTGAAATGTCTTTGGCATGCTTCAGTCAAAACACCTCAGGGATGAATTACAGCAGAACCATTTGACTGACGGGGATGAAGCGCTCGTTTTTATGACATGTTACTTTTAATGCTGAGGAGCCCCAGTTCACACTCACAATCCCTTGTTGGACTATTTTCTAAGATTTGAATTTTTCGTGCAATATTTCTCTATATATCATAATACTATTTATACAGTGGTGTGAAAAAGTGTTTGCCCCCTTCCTGATTTCTCTTTTTTTTTGTATGTTTGTCACACTTAAATGTTTCAGATCATCATCCATCCATCCATCCATCCATCTTCTACCGCTTTTCCGGAGGTCCGGGTCGCGGAGGCAGCAGTTCAAGCAGAGAAGCCCAGACTTCCCTCTCCCCAGCCACCTGGTCCAGCTCTTCAGAGGGGATACCAAGGCGTTCCCAGACCAGCTGGGAGACATAGTCTCTCCACCGAGTCCTGGGTCTGCCCCGGGGTCTCCTCCCAGTGGGACGTGCCTGAAACACCTCAAGTGGGAGGCGTCTAGGAGGCATCCTAATCAGATGCCCGTACCACCTCAACTGACTCCTTTCAATGTGCAGGAGCAGCGGTTCTACTCTGAGCCTCTCCCGGATGACTGAGCTCCTCACCCTATCTCTGAGGGTGAGTCCAGCAATCCTACGGAGAAAGCTCATTTCAGCCGCTTGTATCCGCGATCTCGTTCTTTCGGTCATTACCCAAAGCTCGTGACCATAGGTGAGAGTAGGAACGTAGATTGACTGGTAAATCGACAGCTTTGCCTTAGAACTAAGCTCCCTCTTCACCACAACAGACCGGTACAACGTCCGCATCACTGCAGATGCTGCTCCGATCCGTCTGTCGATCTCTCGCTCCATTCTCCCCTCACTCATGAACAAGACCCCAAGATACTTAAACTCCTCCACTTGGGGCAGGAGCCTGTCCCCAACCCGGAGAGGACAATCCACCTTTTTCCGGCTGAGGACCATGGACTCGGACTTGGAGGTGCTGATTCTCATCCCAGCCGCTTCACACTCAGCGGCAAACCGTCCCAGCAAGAGCTGTAGGTCATTGCTGGATGAAGCCAACAGGACAACATCATCTGCAAACAACAGAGATGAGATCCTGTGGTCACCAAGCATGACACCCTCCATTCCCTGGCTGCGCCTAGAAATCCTGTCCATAAAAATTATGAACAGGATCGGTGACAAAGGGCAACCCTGGCGGAATCCAACTCTCACTGGGAATGACTCCGACCGAGTGTTGGCAATACGAACCAAACTCTCACAACGGTTGTACAGAGACCGAATAGCTCGTAACAACAAGCCCGATACCCCATACTCCCGAAGCACCCCCCACAAAAATCCATGAGGGACGCGGTCAAATGCCTTCTCCAAGTCCACAAAACACATGTAAACTGGTTGGGCAAACTCCCACGAACCCTCGAGAATTCTCGAGAGGGTAAAGAGCTGGTCCGATGTGCCACGGCCAGGACGAAAACCACATTGCTCCTCCTGAATCCGAGGTTCGACCAACGGCTGGACTCTCCTCTCCAGTACCTTGGCATAGACCTTCCCAGGGAGGCTGAGGAGTGTGATCCCTCTAAAGTTGGAGCACACCCTCCGGTCCCCTTTTTTAAAGAGAGGAACCACCACCCCTGTTTGCCATGCCAAAGGCACTGCCCCCGACCTTTTTTTTTTTTTTGTTACTTATTTGTACCCGTAGGTAGATTTGGTTTGCAGTCTGGTGACAAGCCACCGGCTGCTGGTCGCTGCATGCGCGAACGCCCTAAACCTATATGTTTTTAGTATGCGGGAGGAAACCGGAGAAATCCCGGAGTAAACCTGCGCAACACGGGGAGAACATGCAAACTCCACACAGCTCACTGTTGGTCGGGGGCTGGGATTGAACGCACGATCCCCGCGATCCCCCGGCTGAGGGTAAACTGTGCTTCCACAGTGCTAAACCACTGCGCCACCGTGCAGCCACAGCGACCTCCACGCAATGTTGCAGAGGCGTGTCAACCATGACAACCCAACAACATCTAGGGCCTTGAGGTACTCAGGGCGAATCTCGTCCACCCCCGGGGCCCGGCCACCAAGGAGATTTTTAACCACCTTGGCGACCTCAGCCCCTGTGATAGGCGAGTCATCCCCCTCGTCCCCAAACCCTGCTTCCACTGTGGAAGGCGTATCAGTGGGATTGAGGAGATCCTCGAAGTATTCCTTCCACCGCCCGACGATGTCCCCAGTCGAAGTCAACAGTGTCCCATCCGCACCATACACAGTGTGGACGGGGAGCTGCTTTCCCCTCCTGAGCCGCCGGACAGTTTACCAGAATCTCTTTGAGGCCGACCGAAAGTCTTGTTCCATGGCCTCACCGAACTCCTCCCATACCCAGGTTTTTGCTTCAGCAACCACCCAAACTGCACTCCGCTTGGCCTGCCGGTACACCTCAGCTGCTTCGGGAGTCCCACAAGCCAACCAAGCTTGATAGGACTCCTTCTTCAGCTTAATGGCCCCCTTCACCACTGGTGTCCACCACTTGGTTCGGGGGTTGCCACCACGAGATGCACCAACCACCTTGCGGCTGCAGCTTTGGGCCGCCGCTTCAACAACAGAGGTGGAGAACATGGCCCATTCAGACTCCATGTCTCCAGACTCCCTCGGAATGTGGTTGAAGTTCTTCCGGAGGTGGGAGATGAAGACCTCCCGGACAGGGGCCTCAGCCAGACGCTCCCAGCACACCCTCACTATACGTTTGGGTCTACCAGGTCTGAATGGCTTCCACCCCTGACATCGGATCCAACTCACCACCAGGTGGTGATCAGTTGACAGCTCTGCACCTCTCTTTACTCGGGTGTCCAAGATATACGGTCGCAGGTCTGATGATATGATAACAAAATCGATCATGGACCTGCGACCTAGGGTGTCCTGGTGCCAGGTGCACATATGGACACCCTTATGCTTGAACATGGTGTTTGTTATGGACAGACTGTGGTTAGCATAGAAGTCCAATAACTGAACACCACTCGGGTTCAGATCGGGCAGGCCGTTCCTCCCAATCACCCCCCTCCAGGTTTCACTGTCGTTGCCCATGTGTGCATTGAAGTCCCCCAGTAGGACAATGGAGTCTCCAAGAGGAGCACCCTCCAGCACCCCAGTCACAGACTCCAAAAAGGGTGGGTACTCTGAAACATCATTTGGTGCATAGGCACAAATGATGGTCAGGACCCGTTTCCCAACCTGAAGGCACAGGGAAGCAACCCTTTCGTCCACCGGGGAAAACTCCAATATAGAGGCAGCAAGGTGGGGCGATACAAGAATACCCACCCCTGCTCGTCGCCTCTCGCCCGGGGCAACTCCAGAAAAGGCCAAGCTCCAGCCCCTCTCCAGGAGACTGGTTCCAGAACCGGAGCTGTGTGTTGAAGTGAGGCCGACTATATCTAGCCGGTATCTCTCAACCTCGTACACCAGCTCAGGCTCCTTCCCCACCAGAGAGGTGACATTCCACGTACCAAAAGCCAGTTTAGAAAGCTTGGGATCAGTCCGCCAAGGTCTCCGCCTTTGACCACCACCTAATCCACATAGCATCGGACACCCATGATCCCTCCTGCAGGTGGTGAGCCCACTGGAGGGCGGACCCATGTAACTCCTTCGGGCTGAGCCCGGCCGGGTCCCATGGGTGGAAACCCGGCCACCAGACGCCAGCCTTCGAGCCCCTCCCCCAGGCCTGGCTCCAGGGTGGGGCCCCGGTAACCCCATACCGGGCGGGGTACACTGAATCCTTGATATACAATTCATGAGAGTCTGTTGGATCGTTCTTAGTCTGGCCCTTCACCCAGGACCAGTTTGTCTTGGGAGACCCTATCAGAGGCAAATTGCCCCGGACAACATAGCTCCTGGGATAACTGGGACACGCAAACCCCCCCACCACGATAAGGTGACGATCCATGAGGGGGTGTTTCAGATCATCAAGCAAATTTAAATGTTAGACAAAGATAACACAAGTAAACACAAAACGCATTTTTTTAAATTTAGGTGTTTATTATTAAGGGAAAATAAAATCCAAACCTACATGGCCCTGTGTGAAAAATTGATTGCCCCCTAAACCTAATAACGGGTTGGGCTACCCTTAGCAGCAACAACTGCAATCAAGTGTTTGCAATAACTGGCAATGTGTCTTTTACAGCACTGTTGAGGAATTTTGGCCCACTCATCTTTGCAGAATTGTTGTAATTCAGCCACATTGGAGGGTTTTCGAGCATGAACCGCCTTTTAAAGGTCATGCCACAGCATCTTAATGGGATTCAGGTCAGGACTTTGACTAGACCACTCCAAAGTCTTCATTTTGTTTTTCTTAAGCCATTCACAGGTGGACTTGCTGGTGTGTTTTGGATCATTGTCCTGCTGCAGAACCCAAGTGTGCTTCAGCTTGAGGTCACAAACAGATGGCTGGACATTCTCCTTCAGGAATTTTTGGAAGACAGCAGAATTCATGGTTCCATTTACCACAGCAAGCCTTCCAAGTCCTGAAGCAGCAAAACAGTCCAAGACCATCACACTACCACCACCATATTTTACTGTTGGTATGATGTTCCTTTTCTGAAATGCTATGTTACTTTTAGAGAAAATGTAATGAGACACTCACCTTCCAAAAAGTTCAACTTTTGTCTCATCAGTCCACAGAGTATTTTCCCAAAAGTCTTAGGGATCATCAAGATGTTTTCAGGCAAAACTGAAATGAGCCTTTGTTCTTTTTGCTCAGCAGTGGTTTTTATCTTGGAACTCTGCCATGAAGGCCATTTTTGCCCAGTCTCTTTCTTACGTTGGACTCATGAACACTCACCTTAAATGAGGCAAGTGAGGCCTGCAATTCTTTGGCTGTTGTTTTGGGGTCTTTTGTGATCTCTTGGATGAGTCATCGCTGCACTCTTGGGGTAATTTTAGTTGGCTGGCCACTCCTGGGAAGGTTCACTACTGTTCCATATTTTCACCATTTGTGGATAATGGCTCTCACTGTGGGCAGCGCGGTGGTGGAGTGGTTAGCACTGCGGCAGCACAACAACTCACCCTTGGCCGGGGGATCTTGGGTTCGATCCCAGCCTCCGACCAACAGTGATCTGTGTGGAGTTTGCATGTTCTCCCCGTGTCTGCGTGGGTTTACTCTGGGATTTCTCCGGTTGCCTCCCACATGCCAAAACCATGCAAGTTAGGTTAATTGGCATCAAACTGGGGATTCTAAATTGTCCTTAGGTATGACTGTGAGAGTGAATGGTTGTCTGTCTCTCTGTGTTGGCCCTGCGATGGACTGGCGATCTGTCCAGGGTGTACCCTGCCTCTCGCCCAAAGATGCTGGGATAGGCTCCAGCCCCCCCCCCCCCCCCCCCCCCGCCGTGACCCGAAAAGGATTAAGCGGAAGAAGATGGATGGATGAATAGCTCTCACTGTGGTTTGCTGGAGTCCCAAAGCTTTAGAAATGGCTAGAAAATTGAACTCTGCTTTCCAAAGATGTGATAAACCACAGTTAATTTCTGTTTTAACAGGGGGCAATCACTTTTTCACACAGGGCCATGCAGGTTTGGATTTTTTTTTTTTTTTAACCCTTAATAATAAACACCTTCATTTAAAAACTGCATTTTGTGTTTACTTGTGTTATCTTTGTCTAATATTTAAATTTGTTTGATGGTTGTCTGTCTCTCTGTGTTGGCCCTGTGATGGACTGGCGATCTGTCCAGGATGTACCCTGCCTCTAGCCCAAAGATACTGGGATAGGCTCCACCCCCCCCCCTCCCGCCGCAACCCGAGAAGGATTAAGCAGAAGAAGATGGATGGATGGATCTTAAACGTCAAACCTACAAAAAAAGAGAAATCAGGAAGGGGGCAAACAATTTTTCACACCACTGTACGTATGTATGTATGTGTTACTCAGGTAGTATCAGCTTGTCACTGTACCACTCACAAGGTGTAGGGCAGTTCTGTATTGATTCGACACATCTGCCCAGACTGTAACACCACTGCCTCCAAAGGCTCATCTGGTGACAACAGTGGCTGATGCATAGCGCTCTCCTTGACATGTCCAACATCGTTGGCGGCCATCATTTCCGGTCAGTATGAATCACCTTTCATCAGAGAATAGCAATGAAGTCCACTGGTCCCTTATCCAGCATAAATGCTCTCTGGTCCATGCAAGATGATGATGCCTGTGCCTGCTGATGTGGTCAGGTACTCTTGCAGGTCGTCTATCACGCAGACCACGCTGATGTAAACGGTTTCAAATGGTCTGACATGACACCTGGGTGCCTCTCACCTCTCTTAAATGTGCCTGGAGTTGAGTGGCATTCATCATTCGGTTCTGCAGGGCACTGTTCACAATGAAGCAGTCATCAGCGTGGGATGTGGTCAAAGGACGTCCACTTCTATGCCTTTCTGTGATTCTTCCAGTCTATCTGTATCTCTGCTGCAACCTACTGATGACACTCTGTGACACTCTAAGCTCAGTGGGCACTTCCCTCTGAGAACATCCTGTTTGAAGCCTCATAATGGTGAGGTACTGTTGATCAATTGTTTGGTGTCGTCTTGGTCTCATGATGTCAAAATGTGAACAGCATGATGAAGAGGACTGTTTAAATATCAATTCTAATTGAAGCAGAAAATGTATTGGTTGATTCATTGGTCAAATACCTGTTGTGAATTCTGCCATCAAGCACCTTGTTAGAGAACAGCAAGTTATGCAAAAAGTATTTAAACACTGAACAGTTGGGACACGTGCATTCAAAAGGTTAGAGAAGGTCAAATTAAGTTCACCGGTTATAGTGAATTTTGGGTGCATCCTGAAATTTCACCCAAAAGCCAAATATCCCAACCTTTTTGAGAAGAGAGTGTGTGTGTGTGCATGTGTGTGCGGGCGAGCAAGGTGGCGGAGTGGTTATCACTGCGGCAGCGCAGCAACTCACCCTTGGCCGGGGAACCATCCCAGCCGCCGACCCACAGTGATCTGTGTGGAGTTTGCATGTTCTTCCCGTGTCTGCTTGGGTTTACTCCGGGATTTCTCTGGTTTCCTCCCACATGCCAAAAACATGCAAGTTAGGTTAATTGGCATCAAACTGGGGATTCTAAATTGTCCTTAGGTATGAATGTGAGAGTGAATGGTTGTCTGTCTCTCTGTGTTGGCCCTGCAATGGACTGGCGATCTGTCCAGGGTGTACCCTGCCTTTCACCCAAAAGATGCTGGGATAGGCTCCAGCCCCCCCGCTACCTGAAAAGGATTAAACGGATGAAGATGGATGGATGGAAATTTATATATACTGTATGTAGACAGAGAGAGAGAGAGAAAGAGAATGTCCTTCACAGCAGTAACTGATGAAATACTCTTTTTTTTTCTTGCTTAATGAAACTTAAACTTAAACATAAGCTGGGCCTGGGCCAGTGGTCCAGGTTGGTCCCGGGTCGCATGTGGTCTGCGGGCCACTAATTGAATCGGTCTGGTCTACATTTGTTTGCAAAAAGAAAACAGGCCAGAATGGTGTCAAATATTGTCTGTGGAATAGTGAATGCTCAGAGGCACCATGGCTGATAATGGGATGTGTAGAATTCACAGGGACACGCTCTAAAAGCCACGATTGGGCCGCTAGCTAGCCCAGTAGCTAAGCTAGCTGGACTGTAGTTATACAAGTTCCAAGGGTCAGTGGGAAAGGGTCAGACAAGCAAGGGGCCAGGTCTGTATCAGGTCTTTTAAGTGGTCTTCTTCTCTTATCAGCTACTCTTTTTAGGAGTCTCCACAGTGGACTGTCTCAGCCTTGCCTCTCTTACTTTGTCTCCAAACTGTTCAACCTGAGCTGTGCCTCTGATATACTCATTTTTAAACTTGTCCCCTCTCATCACTCCCAGTGAGATTCTCAGTATCTTCAACTCTGCTACCCCCCAGCTCCACCTCCTGTCTTTTTGTCACCACCACCATCTCCAAACCATACATCATAGCAGGTCTCACTGCCATCTTGTAAATCTTCCCTTTCACTCTAGCTGCTATCCTGTCACAGATCATCCACTCCCCCTGCCAGCACTCTCTTCTTCATCTCTCTTGTGGATTGTCCATTGCTTTGGATGGTTGACCCCAGGTATTTAAAATAATCTACCTTCATTACCTCTGTTCCTTGAATCCTCACCATCTATTAAGATGTGATAACCTCACACAAGAGGTTGTAATCCTAGGTTCTGTGGAAGAGAACTCCTAGTACAGGTGGACTTTAGGCTGTTTGACTTTACAGTCCACATCATTTCTTAAAAAGTCTACATAACAAAATGCACTAAATTATAGGGTAAAACAAACAAACAAACACAAAAATAACAGAATAGGAGCTGCTTAAGTTCTGCCTCTGATCTTCACTGCTTCCTATCTTCTGTGACATCAGTCCACTGACAGAAGAAACAGAGTTTAACAGTGAGTGTCTCCCTCTAGTGGATGTTGTGTAGTGTTGCGTTGCCTTTGCTCCAGAGGATTTTGTTCAGGGTTTTGCTGTTTCCTGTCACTGTGGGCCTCAGAGCACAGTAGTACACAGCAGAGTCAGACACCTGAAGGTTGTGGATCCTCAGAGGAGCTGAGTTGTCTTTGAACTCAGCATCAAACTTGTCTTCACTGAACTCTGGAGCGTTACCTTCTGAGTTACGATCACGTCGTAGAATATACTTTGGAAAGCCATTCAGTTCTTGTTTGTACCAGAACAAGTATGGATATGGATGTGTTGTCTCAGCTCTGCACTCAAGAGTTACTGTGTTTTCTTGTGTTGCAGTAATAAAACCTTCTGTCTGGATCACTTTGTCTTCTCCTTTGCACTCTGATAAAGAACAAGCAGGTCAACAGATGAACCAACAATAATGAAAGTGTTAATATTGCTTCTGTTTTTTAAACACAATGTTTGTATCTTACCAGAGAAAAAAGCAGCTAGAATAATCCACAGCCAGCGTTCCATCAGGACAGCAAAGTTTAAATGAAGAGGAGAAACTAGCTGATGTTCAACATTCAGTCTGAGAACTGTTCTCTTCACAGCAGCTCTGATTATGGACTCAGTGGTTGAAGACAATGAAGAAGTAGTGCACCTCCTACTGATGATGTCTCCCTCTAGTGGATGGAGACAGGTCCATCCACTCTGAAGTTCAGTGCAGAATCTTGGCTGAATCTCAGTCTCCTCCCTTAACCCTCCAGCCCTGACTCCTTGTAGACTTAGGCTGACACCATCAGTAGTGCTAGAGTGTGTGAGTCTGTGAGCAGATGAAGTGGCTCAATGTGGTAGAAATGGGACACACTTTCTTACCTTGGAAACACTAGCAGATTTTTTTTTTAATTTACTTAAAAGGATTAGGAAACAAAAATAGTCTGTATAAGATCACAAAAGTAAAGTCACAGGACAAAATAAAAGATTCCAGACCAAACTGAAATCAGAAACAAAAAGGTTTATTGACAAAAGATAAAAGAAAATGATGCTGAGAGTTCAGTTCTGTGTTTCAGGCTCTTCAGGTTTTTGTGTAACTTCTTAAAATAAAATCCCACTTCTGTTTTAACTTATTGCATTCTCCTTCATCCTCCCTGCCATCGGATCCAACTCACCACCAGATGGTGATCAGTTGACAGCTCTGCACCTCTCTTTACCTGAGTGTCCAAGACATACGGTCGCAGGTCTGATGACACAATAACAAAATCGATCATCAACCTGCGTCCTAGAGAATCCTGGTGCCAGGTGCACATATGGACACCCTTATGCTTGAACATGGTGTTCGTTATGGACAAACTGTGGTTAGCACAGAAGTCCAATAACTGAACACCACTCGGGTTCAGATCGGGCAGGTCGTTCCTCCCAATCACCCCCCCTCCAGGTTTCACTGTCATTGCCCACGTGCTGTAGTGCCCCGGTGGGTCACAAAAACACACAAACAAACAATCATACATGAGAAGAACAACTGCAATGAAACTGTACAATGTGGATATGCTAAAGTACAAAAGTTAAGGTGCTACAAACAAAACATTCAAATGTCACACGACTGAAGTGCTGTGTATGCACACACACACATGCACCCAAGCACCTCACAGCAGACTGTTACTACACTGTAATCCATTCACACACTGGGAACACACTTTCCTTACAAAAGTGCAATTTATAATCTCATAAAGTTGTATCATTTTTCAACAGCAAAAATAATACTTATGCTATCCCACTCAACATTTCCTCCTGATAAAATGCTGTGTTCTTTTGCCACCCCAGCAGTCAAATTAAATATATATTCACTTCTCCTGTGTCTCATACAGCTTTTGATGGAGTGATGAATCAGTCATGTGGATCCGTATTAGCAGCTGTGTACCCACAGTGGCTCTGATAACACAGGAATCATCAGATATGAAGTTGTGGTTTGAATCCCACTTCCCTCCTCTCTGAAGAGCAGTCACATATCTGTGTTCAGGTTTTTGTTCAGCCGCTTCTACACTTTGTATCACCGTGTTTCTAGAGCACAGTAGTAGACAGCGGAGTCTGCCAGGGTCAGGACTTTGATGGTCAGGGACGTTGATGAGTCTGAGGTTTCAGATTCATATCCATCATCAGGAATGTATTTTTCATCTCTCCATGATTTTGCTCCTTTCCAGAGAATAAACTGAGGAGCCTGTAGGTCAGAATGATGTTTGTACCAGTGAAGGTAGACACCGGAGTAACTAGTCTGGTAGTTACATTTGAGCTTGACAGACTCTCCTTCTCTTTTATCCACTACAGCTTTAACAGGATCAATCGTGTCCTGGGCTTTCAGTCCTGGAAAAATGAAGGAAAACAAACTCTTTAGATTGATTTTGTCTTATTGTTGCATTGAAAATATGAAATTAGTGAGTTAAGAGAATGTTGGCAAATATATTTCAGGTTAAATCAGACGGAGTTAAACTGACCAGTGATGTGAGCTGAAAACCAAAGGAGGAGCAGCAACATCTCTGCAGACAGAGGACAGATGTACCACGTTGCTTCACTGCAGCACATTTACTTCCACAGACAAACGCTCTCATTGGTTGAGCTGGATTTCAGTGGGCGGAGCCAGGGAAAAGCTGGTTATTCAGAATAGAAGATAACACACATCTGTGTCATTTATGTTCCACCATTTTGTTCTCCTTGGTGTTTATTACCTTCTCTAAGCACCGTTGTTCTTTTTTTTTTTTCTTTTTTTTTTTTTTACAATACCCAGCCAGCATGTCCAAGTGGGCCCCACCACAGGTTTAATGTGGGCTTGTAGCACCTTGGGGGAGTCAGATTATTTAGCATCTCAGACAAGAGACAGTGGATAAGCATGGGAGAACAATGCTCAGGAGGTTCCTGGCGAGATAGCAGGAAGGAGTCAACGACGTAGGGGGTTGAATGCAGTGTAATGCAAATGTCATGTTGTGTGTGGAGAAATGCCATGAAACTTGTGAGGAGGGATTTGGGTAACAGAAGAGTGGCTGCTGAAATGTGTCATTCTGTTCTGTGCCTGAAAGTTGTGAAGTGTGTAATAAACCGTCTGTCGTGAATATGTCTCTTATTTTACACACTCCACACTGGTGACCCAAGACGTATTATGGAACACGAGGCAAGAACCCCGGAGCCGGCCCGGTCGGGAGCCCCCAACCACGCGTGTGCAGTTTCAGTCAAGCTACCGGATTTCTGGCAGCACAACCCGTGCTCTTGGTTCCACCACACCAAGGCCCAGTTCGCCCTCCGGGGAGTAACGGCACACAACACCAGATTCTACCATGTAGTCGCAGTGCTGGACACCCGCACAGCTCAGCAGGTAGCGAGCCTGCTTGATCAGCCTCCAGCCAGCAACAAATATGAGGCACTCAAGGCTGCGCTCATCCAGCGCTACACGCTCTCGGAATGTGAGAGAGCGGAGAGACTCCTGGCGCCGACCGAGTTAGGAGATTGTTCGGCCGTCGACCTGATGGAGAAGATGCTGGCGTTAATGGGCATGGAAGACGGGCACTTTCTGTTTGCCCAACTTTTCCTCTGGAACCTTCCAATGGTGGCGAGAGCGGTTTTGGCCAATTTGCCGTTGCTGGCTGCGCGGGACTACCGTGCCCTAGCCCAGGAGGCAGACCGGATCACCTCATGACCAGGGCGATCACAGTCAACGCAGCAGTGGCAGAGCCCAGCGAGACGACCAGAGGAAGTGAGGAGCCACCGACAGTAGCAGCAGCGGGGGCCAAGGAGCGCCAGAGAGACATCCTCTTCTTCTACCACCGCCGCTTCGGAGAGAACGCACGCAGATGTGCGCCACCATGCCAATTCAAGCGCTCGGGAAAATGCCGAGGCTGACGGTCGGTAGCAGCTGCAACCCTCAGTGAAGAGAACAAGCTGCTCTACATGACGGACGCACGCTCGGGGAGGCGTTTCCTCATGGACACAGGAGCCCAGAAGAGCTTCATCCTGCCGACCTACGCCGACCGGCTGGCAGGACCCAGCGGCCCCGTGATGTTGGCAGCAAACGGCTTGGAAATTAAGACCTTTGGTGAGAGGACACTGATCTTATCTCTTAAGGCTTGAGGGATCGTGGTGACCGTGCGGTGATTTCCACAGGTTGAACAACGCCACAGCGCACGACCGCTACCCGATTCCCCACATACAGGATTTTTCCGTTCACCTCGCCGGAGCGCGCATTTTTTCAAAAATAGACCTGGTCCGCGGTTACCACCAAGTCCCAGTGCGTGCGGAGGACGTACCCAAAACAGTGGTAATAACTCCGTTCGGTCTATTCGAGTTCCTGCGCATGCCATTCGGGTTAAAAGGAGCGGCACAGACATTCCAGCGCATGATGGATGCAGTGCTGCGTGATCTCCCGTTCGTGTTCGTCTACCTGGACGATATCCTGGTAGCCAGTGCGTCCGAAGACGAACACGAAACCCACCTCACGACAGTTTTCCGGAGGTTGGAGGAGCACGGGTTGATAATGAACCCGGCGAAATGCCAGTTCGGCGTGACGGAGATTGATTTTTTCGGGGCACCGCGTCTCTCCGGAAGGAGCGATCCCACTGCCCGACAAAGTGCGCGCCGTGACGGATTTTCCCCGGCCTCAGACGGTCAGGGCGCTGCAGGAATTTTTGGGGATGGTGAACTTTTATAACCGTTTCCTTCCCCGCACGGCGCAGCTCATGCAACCATTGTACGCCGCGCTCAAGAAACAGAAACCTGCGGATAGGGTCGAATGGACCCCGGAGCGGGAGGTTAAAGCAGCCCTGGCAAACGCCGCACTGCTGGCGCATCTGGACCCGGCGGCCCGGATAGCGCTCACCACCGATGCTTCAGACGTGGCCATACGGGCTGTTGTAGAGCAGTGCGTCGCCGGGGCTTGGCAGGCGCTCACTTTGTTCAGCAGAACTTTGCGAGACAGTGAACGTAAATACAGCGTGTTCGACAGAGAGTTACTGGCTCTCCACCTGGCCATATGCCATACGCCATACGCCACTTCCAGTTCTGGCTGGAAGGGCGCAGCTTCACCACGTTCGTGGACCACAAGCCTATTCACTTCCGCCCTCCCAAGAGAGTAGACACTTTTTCTTCTCTCCTGCTCTGACTTTTTTCCTCCCCTCCCAACTACTGGATCCCAGCTTGCTGTTGTCTGTCTGCGTCTATCTGCGACCGTCGAAAAGAAATTATGGAGTTAATAAGCTGGGCTTTGAACACAATTGACACTATTTTTTCAACAAGGAAAAGTGCTCCGGGGGAAGCTGTCTGCCCCGCTGGAACGGCTCCAGCGGGCTATTTACGTGACACAGGTAATTGGAGAATGCTGTGTCTCACTAATCTCTCTATCGAAGATATTGAAGATTTGTTTATCTTCGTAATAATGGTGATCGGGATCTTTCTGATTGGGACTGGAATTGTCCTGGTTTACTGCAAATTGCTGAAGATGGATTCAACCTATCAAAATGCTGGCCAGGCGAGGTGCATCTATCAAATTGAAAAACTGGAGAAGACCCTGATAGCAACTACTGGAGAACTGTCTCGTAAGGTGGATTACATCATGGTCTCGCTTAGGTCTTTCCACGACGGATTTAAAGCCCCGCAATGAAGGATTAAGTACTGAATCTACAGAAGAAATATAAGCCTTCTCTGTGATCAGTCCTATTTGGCTCAATTCCCCATGAAAATTCCTCCTGGCTGTCTGCAGACTGTGTTTTCAAAATCATCGAGCACAAGGCCTTGGACAGCATCTGGACAGTGCCAGATAAGGACTCGGCACCAGCCAGACAAAACACCTCCTGCCAAGTGCCCTTGGTGTCTCTCTTATTATCATCAACACTGCTCAACACCGCACACACATTGATCCATGAACTGAATAAAGATATACACTGCTCTCTTGTGTCTCGTGAATCCTGTGTAGCGAATGTGCATCGAGCTCTTTTTTTCCCTTGAAATCTTAATATTGATTAATTATGTAACCAGTATTTTGAAACAATGATTTTTTTGCTCCTTCCTATTGTTCCTCGTATTATTCTTATTCATGCTGCTGTACCCACTATCCTGTTGGCAGGCGCGTCTCTGATGCTGCCGCGTCACTGGAAATGCAGGTTCATTTTCTGTGTCAAGTCAAATTCTCTCGTATGTTATCAGTGACCTGTTAATGTACTTGGCAATAAATCTATTCTGATTCTGATTCTGATTCTGATTCACAAGCCGCTAACATTCGCTATGGCCAAGGTTTCAGAACCGTGGTTGGGCCGGCAGCAGAGATAGCTGGCCGCGATCTCAGAGTTTATTACCGATATTCAGCATGTGTCGGGTAAACTGAATGTGGTGGCGGACTGCCTCTCACGCGCCGTGGTGGCCCCGGTCTGCGTGGGGATAGATTACGCAGCCATGGCTGCGGAGCAGATCAGCGATGCAGACGTGCGCGTGCTCGAGTCTGGACCAACAGGGTTAAGGCTGGAGAGCAGGGTGCTGCAAGACGGCATGCCCCTCCTAATTTGCGACGTCTCCACGGGACGCCCGCGTCCGGTGGTCCCGGTAGCGTGGCGCTGCCGCGTGTTTGAGTCGGTTCACACTCTGGCACACCCAGGAGTGCGCGCGTCGGTCAAAATGGTAGGAGAGAAGTTTGTGTGGCCGAGGCTACGCAAACAAGTAAAAGAGTGGGCTGCAGCCTGCGTGGCGTGCCAACGAGCCAAGGTACACAGACACACAAAGGCTCCCTTGGAGCTGTTTTGGGTACCGGCTAAGAGGTTCGACCATGTTTACGTGGACCTTGTGGGCGCCCTCCCGCCATCACAGGGGTGCACGCACCTCCTGACAGTGGTGGACCGCACCATGCGCTGGCCAGAAGCAGTCCAGCTGGCGGTAACCACGTCCGCGGACGTAGCACGCACTTTTTTAACAGCATGGGTGGCACGTTTTGGAGTCCCGTCGGACATTATGTCCGACAGGGGCCCACAATTTGTTTCCGAACTCTGGTCTGCGATGGCCCGCAGCCTGGGTGTTTCAATTCACCGCACAACCGCATACAACCCACAGGCCAATGGGTTATGCGAGCGTTTTCATAGATCACTGAAAGCAGCACTCAGGGCTTCACTGACGGATGCAAATTGGGTAGACAGGCTGCTGTTGGTTTTATTGGGGTTGCGCTCCGCGCCAAAAGAGGATCTGGAAGCTTCCCCAGCAGACCTGGTTTTTGCACAGCCCCTACGGCTGCCTGGGGAATTTCTACCAGATAATCCCGCACCGGACAGCTGCCTGTCTCAGCTTTTGCAGCGTAGCGCAAACACAGGCATGCTGCCGGGCCCGGCCCACCACTGTTTTCCGCGTGTTTTTGTGCCTAAAACTTTGAAGAGCGCGGAGTTCGTGTTCGTCAGATACGATGCCCACTGCCCTCCATTGCACCCACCCTATGATGGACCGTTCAGAGTGTTGGAAACAGGGGATAAGGATTTTTTGCTTGACTTGGGGGGTAGGAGGGAAAAAATTGGCATAGACAGACTCAAACCCGCTTTCGTTGTGGCGGACGAGCAAGTGCTGTTGGCTAGGGCCCCTCGGCATGGAAGACCCCCACGGAGAGCTCCCCAGGGAAACGATTCACCAGAGACCGAAGTGCCCCCCCCCCCCTTGCCACGGCCCACCCGCAGTCAGACACGCTCCCAGCAGCCCCCCACCGACACAGCAGCGCCACAGAGGCGGTAAACTCCAGTTACAGCAGATATGGGAGGAGACGGAAGCCCAAACAGCATGTGGACTGATGTTCTATTGTTCTATCTAAGATGCTGGGGGGGGGGCAGTGAATAAGTGGATAAGCATGGGAGAACAATGCTCAGGAGGTTCCTGGCGAGACAGCAGGAAGGAGTCAAGGACGTAGGGGGTTGAATGCAGTGTAATGCAAATGTCATGTTGTGTGTGGAGAAATGCCATGAAACCTGTGAGGAGGGATTTGGGTAAAAGAAGAGTGCCTGCTGAAATGTGTCAGTCTGTTCTGTGCTTGAAAGATGTGAAGTGTGTAATAAACCATCTGTCGTGAATATGTCTCTTATTTTACACACTCCACATGCTTTCTTATGGGTCCCAAGTGGGTCGGTCCACGTGTTCCATGTTGGCCCCATCTATGTTTGCCCACTTGGACTTTGTTATGTCTGAAGAATGGGAGAACACGACCGTGTGCCGAGGTTAACTTTATTGGGCTTAACAGATGTGGTACAGAGCAGCGTGTCAAAGGGAAGCCTGCCACGAGGACAACTAGCTCTGGGCAGCTGTCTAATATACCCTGCGGCGTGGTGATGTCACACATGCGTACGTACTACTGCAGCATAGTGCGTCGCATCGTTTCACATACATCACATTTACTCCCCCTTTAAAAGCTCAGAACAGCACTCATACAAATTGGCCTTAGCAAGGGCACCGAGTAAAACATTCATATTAGCGTATCGGCTAATGAAAAACTGAACATGCATGACTGGGCTGAACAGGCCGGTAAAAGGAACCACTTAAAGCACATTTCAACCATAACATTTCTGCCTGGGCAACTGGGTAGGCTGCCAGCATGCCCACACGGTCATGTGGGGTATTCTGCAACTGTTATACCATGTGCTGTCTTTAAAGTCAGTGACATAGTCCTCAAGATGAAGAGGTCTCCATCGGACCCGTACCAGGCGGGGCTCATTCTGTGCTGGCTCGGATGGTTCCAGTGGGCGCCCTGCTGGAGCTGCGAACTGTTCATTGGCAAAGTGCCAGTCTGGGTGGACCGGCTTGGTTGCGGTTTCTTGATCACGAGCGGGAAGTGGTGTCATACTTCTGCAGTGGCTGTCGTGCCGTCCTGGCCCATCAGTCAGAAGGAAGGCGGTTGGTCGTAGGTGAGCAGTGATCCACGTTGGTACTGGCCGGAAGGACTGCAGCTTGTACGAGCGATTGGGTCTCCATACCCGGATGCAGTCGAGCACCCTGGGTGAAGGGTGCTCCACTCAGTGTTTCTTCTTCGTGGCATGCTGTTGTCACTCTTCAACCCCGTTGTCAGGGGAGAGCGCCACCGCTGGAGTGTAATCTAATGGAGGACGTGGCCGGTTCTGTTGAGCAATGACAGAACTCATTGCGCTTCCCTCCCACTGCTGGAAAAGGTGCCATTACTGGAGTAAATCATCCCTGTGGCTGAAAAACTCATTTGGTCAGATTTGACCACTATGAACTTTTCAGCACCCCCCTCCCCCCATGGGTGAGCAGGTTTCAGTATCACTGCTGTTACAGGAAAAATTTAAAGGAAAAAAAATCACAAATTTATGAAAGAAAATGTGAAAATTTATAAGAAAAAAGTGACAATTTTACAAAAAAATAGTAGCAAATTGCAAATTTAAAAGACAAAATTGTAAAATTAACTGAAAAGAGTTACATACCTATGAGAAAAATGTAGGAAATTCACAAGAAACAAAGTCATAAATTTATGAGGAATAAATTAGAAAAAGTTTCAAATTAACAAAAGTAGTAAATGTATGAGTCAATAAATTGAAAATTGATGAGAAAAAAGTTTCACATTTTTGAGGAAAGTTTTCGGTTTTCAGTGACAAGTTGAAAAATTTTGGAAAAAATTCAAAATTTACAAGAAAAAAATGTAATAAATTCATAAGAAAATTTTAAAATTTTTGAGACAGTTTCAGATTTTCTAGAAAAATGTATCCAATTACGGGGAGAAAGTCACAAATTTACAAGAAAATCAGTTGAAAATAGGTTAACAAGTTAAGTCCATGTTGGCAAACACAGATGGGGCCAACATGGAGTCCATGGATAAACCCACATGGACTCATAAGACAGCCCAGTTAACCTGTGGTGGGGCCCACATGGACATTCTGGCTGGGTCGTCCACTACTGGTTTAAACTTAAAACTAACTGGCAAGATGTTGGTGAGACCAACGTCTTGCCAATGAACAAACGACCTCTATAAGATGTATTGCCAATGTAAACTCGCCGGCATTGTCCCAACGTATTTGTGCTGTTGGGAGCTGTTCCCCTATGCCCCCGCAACACTTATTCAGAATCAGTAGGAGCCAAGGAGAACCAGCTAGAATGACAGTTTTCAAAGTTTGCACCACATTCAGGAGGGACTTTCAAATTGACACTACAGGCAAAATACCATCAGAATGGAAATTCCGGGGTGGGGGGGGGGAGCTGTGGACTAAGCTGACTGATGTTCCAGCAGCAGCTGGCCATGCTTTTATGCAGTTTGGCTCTCCCTGGAATGCGATCAGAATGTTTCGGATACTGTTGGAATGCAGTCACGTGCCACTGGAAAACACTTTGAATACCGTTTGATATTTCCCACTTCAAATACACCTGGAAAGTTCTGAACATGTGCAAAACCTTCATGCTGGCCACAAGAATGGGCCCAAATGTTTGGAATGCACTCAGAATGCAGGCAGAATTTTTTGAATGCACTTTAAATATTCAGGAATAAACAAGAAATTTTCATTCTGATGGCATTCCGGCTCTAGCGTAACTGGAGTTTTAACAATAGGACTCTGTGAACACAGGGGGTCCTATTACAGTGATCTAAAGCATGCCATTGTGCTGCAAAAAGTAGTTTTGGTCATTTCTGCCTGTGCATTGCCCATTTTCATACTTTGTGCCCTTGTCAGCCAAATGACAATTTACTATAGGAGTGGACTCTTCTAAATGTGGCAGGCTGGGTGCTAAAAAAAAACAACAAAAAAAAAAACACTTCTGGAGTTTTCCACAGCTATTTAAGCAGTGCATTTTTAAAAGCATGGATGCACGTGTATGTGTGCATGTTATGGAAATAAACAGAGGGCACTCAGAAAGCACATGTCTTCATTATAATTCAAAATGTTAAAGAAGGTGGAAAAAGTGATCCAGAATCCACATCCTGCCCCAGATCACCTTTATAATCTGAGTTCATCTGTAGCCCAAGGGCCATCGCTGGTGAAAACCCATTAAGTTTTTACAGTGGCTCAAGAGGTAAAGCAGGTCATCCAATAACTGGAGGGTTAGCGGTTCGAATCCCGCTCTCCCCAGCCATCCTGCCATTGTGTCCCTGGGCAAAACACTGTACCCACCTTGCCTCCAGTGTCTATGACACTTAGTATGAATGTGAATAAATGTTTGGTACCGGTCGGAAGGGCCGTTGGCACAGATTGGCAGCCACATTTCTGCCCGTCTGCCCCACAGCAGCTGTGGCTACAGAGGTAGCTTACCACTATCATTGTCTGTGGAGTGAATGAATAATGGACTCACTGTAAGCACTTTGAGATGCCACTTCACATGTAAAGCACCATATAAATCTAATCTATTATTATTATTGTTATTATTATTTTGTGTGATAGTGATCCTGCTAACAAACAGTCAAAGAGACACAAACCAACCAACGATGTAAGAGAGAGCTCATTGGTGGAGGTATGCTCTTGCTTTAAGTTAAATTCTCCCTTATTTATCACGATCATGTATTATGTCCTCAACCTTTGTTTAATTTTTTGTATTGTTATTGTCATCCTATCCTGCTCATTATCTCCATATTGATTCTTATTTTGGCAGCACCTTTATTTTTGGCTCGTCATGTATTGGTCTTTGTGTTGTTAATTTTTCATGCCTATGCTCGATTGTCCTAATTATCTGACGCCTTATTTAGACATCCCACACCCTCCTCTCTGCATGGCATTCTCAACATTCCAGTCATTTCTATACAGCAAATTCTCCACCATCACTGCTTGGTAGTTGTTGTTTACTGCCATAGCCTTATTTGTTATTTTCAGCCCACAAGCTGCATTATTTTCATAATAGAATATGTTAAAAGGTCGCCCAACATTTGAGCCTTTCTATCCACCCCAGAGGGGCTCTTATGACTGTGGAAATGAGGTACTGATTGTTCAAAAAAGGTTATATATAAGACAAATGCTAATCTTTTTTGGTACAAAAGAAAGCTATGAAATGTAAATGAACATATATGGGTTTGGGTGGTGATGTTCATTTGCCAACATGTTCATTTTGATGGTCCATCAGTGTTTATTTATTTATTTTTATTTTATTTGTTTATTTGACAGGGACAGTGCAATAAACATAGACAAAAAAAATCTAATGTGTTGCACAAAGAGTACAGTGATCCCTCACTTATCGCGGTTAATGGGTTCCAGAACCGACCGCGAAAAGTGAAAAACCGCGAAGTAGCGTCACCCCTAATGACGTCATCCATAAATAATACGTACGTTCATTCTCTCACTCTCTCTCTCGTGTGATACGTGTGTGTGTGTGTGTGTGTGTGTGTAAGTGTACATACATACGTAGATGTAAATAAAGTGTACATAAATATGTTTTTAGAACTCTTTTATTCTTATAACAAGATACGTAACTCAAGATGAAGATGATTTACTGCACAGGTTAATGAGAGCTTTACTGCTCCTCAGGTGACGCCTCATCGTCAGGTGCTAGAAGCGCAGGATCATCGAGGGCAGCTTCCGATAGAGCTGGAGAAGCTGCAGGAGGCGGCGTAGTGGCTCGACAGGAAGACTATTTCGCACAAAATGGCACAAGAGAACAGCAAAAAGTTCCACGCGGCTTGACTAAGCAACATGAGCGATAAAGAGCAATGAATGCGGTCTTCCTTCGATGCATTGGCGCTCGGCAGGGACAGAAGCTGGGTGAAACGTCTCGGCCAATCAGCTTGCGAGATTCCCGAACCGAGCCAACACGCGAACAGCGAACAGAGAGGTGGGGCTCTCAGTGTTGATACCTGATGGTCTAATGTAGTCTCCCTGCCTTCTGCTAGCGCCCGCCCATTATTTCTCAATTTTGAATTTTTGATGAATATTTTTGAAAAATCCGCGATGCACTGAGGGCGCGAAAGGTGAAGCGCGAAGTAGCGAGGGATCACTGTATATAGCTATTAGCTAATTTGCAACTCTTGTCCCTGGATGGGCTTTAGAAAGAAGAAACAGGTAAAAAGAGAGAAAGATAAGAAAAAAAATGAAAACAGAATAAACAATAACCACATACATCAATGCAAACAAGATTATAAATACACAATAAGTCGTCTCGGCGCCACACCAGTCGGCTGCCTTTTGCAACAGCGGCTCGATTCCGAGTTTTTTTTCCCTTCCTCTCTCTTTTGATCACTTTTTTTTTTCACCCCACTTATATCACGGACACACAGATCATCCCAAATGTCTCCTGAGCCGGTGGACGGAGCCACTGTTTATAGCAGGATACGATATAACAGGGAAGAGCTGCTAGCATTTAACCGCCACCCGGTCCCACTGGAAAATCTCGACATACCGAGAGAACTGAGGCGAAAACGCCGCGGCTGCCGGGCTGGAGTAAGGCGGAGGACAAAAAATATAAGGTACAGACCCTCCCTTCCATCTGTTGTCATGGGAAATGTACGGTCGATACTGGGAAAGTTAGATGAGCTAGCGGCTATCTCCCGTTATGATAGCACTTACCGGGAGTGCTGTCTCCTTTTGTTTACTGAGACGTGGCTAACTGAACTAGCAGCAGATGCTAACATTGAGCTGGAGGGTTTTCACACGATACGAGCTGACCGAACACCAGAGAGTGGCAAAACTAGGGGCGGTGGAGTGATCATGTATGTTAACAACAACTGGTGCAGACCGGGACATATCACTGTTAAACAACGACACTGCAGCAAAGACATTGAGTTGCTAGCTGTTAGCATGAGGCCTACATATCTCCCGAGAGAATACTCACACGTGATCTGCATTGTTGTTTATGCAAATCCGACGGCGAACGCTGGGACAGCGCGTGACGTCATCCATTCAGTAACCAGCAGGCTGCAGACGGAACACCCAGATGCTCTTCTCCTCATCTCAGGCGATTTCAACCACGTTTCACTGTCTCCCATTCTGCCCACTTTCACCCAGTATGTCACATGCCACACTAGAGACAATAAAACACTGGATTTGTTCTACGCAAACACTAAGGAGGCGTACACCTCATCACAACTCCCCCCACTTGGGAGATCGGATCACAACTTGGTTCATCTCCGACCGGTGTACAAACCTCTAGTGCACAGACAACCTCCGGCAATGCACACAGTGGAGTTATGGTCTGAGGAGACAATGGACACTCTAAGGGACTGTTTTGAAGCCACTGCCTGGAAGCAGCTCTGCGATCCACATGGTGAGGACATCGATGGCCTCATTCACACCTTCACGGGCTACCTCAGCTTCTGTGTGGACAAATCCGTTCCCACCAAGACCATACGGCGTCACTCAAACAACAAACCCTGGATCAACCCTGAGATAAAAACACTTCTGAGAGAGAAGAAGAGGATCTTCAGGTCGGGGAACAGGGAGATGCTGAAGTCCGTACAGAGGGAGCTGAGGAGAAAGATCAGAGAAGGCAAGGACAGCTTCAGGAAGAAGATGGAGGACAAGCTGCAACAGAGCGACATCAGCGGGGTCTGGAGAAACCTCAAAACCATCTCGGGGCTCCAGAATACCTCCCCCCAGGCCACGGGGGGCAGGGAGTGGGCGAACAACCTGAATCTGTTTTTCAATAGATTTGACCAACCGCCCTCCCCCCTGTCTGCACAACAACCACTGCTGCCTCTAAGAAATCAAGTCCTGCTACCCACTCCCCACTCCACCGACACCCCCCCCCACTCCCAACACACAGCCCCCCATCCTGACCCTGACCAAGACCCAGGTGAGGACGGAGCTGAGGAAGATCAAGGCGAGGAAGGCGTCGGGACCGGACGGCATCAGCGCAAAGCTCCTCAAGTCCTGTGCAGACCAGCTGTGTGGGATTGTGACGTATATCTTCAACATGAGCCTGAAACTGGGGAGGGTACCACAGCTGTGGAAAACATCTTGTGTGGTACCTGTACCAAAAACTTCCCACCCCAAAGACCTGAACAGCTTCAGACCGGTGGCCTTGACGTCCCACTTGATGAAGACCCTGGAGAGACTGCTCCTTGCTCATCTCCGCCCCCTGGTGGAACCAGCGATGGATCCACTCCAGTTCGCCTACCAGCATGGCATTGGGGTGGAGGATGCGGTGATCTTCCTCCTTCATCGTTCTCTGTCCCACCTGGAGAAGCCCGGGAATATGGTGAGGACCATGTTCTTTGACTTCTCCAGTGCTTTCAACACCATCCAACCGATGATCCTGAAGGACAAGCTGCTGCGCGCAGGGGTGGACCAGCACCTGTCATCATGGATCCTGGACTACCTCACGAACCGGCCTCAGTTTGTGAGAACCCGGGACTGTGTTTCCGACACGATCATCAGTAGCACGGGGGCCCCCCAGGGAACGGTGCTGGCTCCCTTCTTGTTCACTCTTTATACTGCGGACTTCTCACACAACACAACACATTGCCATCTACAGAAGTTCTCTGATGACTCTGCGATCGTTGGTCTCATCTCCAGCGGAGATGAAGCTGAGTACAGAGGGCTTATCCAGGACTTTGTGGACTGGTGCCATCGGAACTGCCTCCAGATCAACGCGAGGAAAACTAAGGAGCTGGTGGTGGACTGCCGCAGGCATGGGCAGCCCCTCACAGCACCAGTAAATATACAGGGAACAGACATCGAGATGGTGACATCCTACAAGTACCTGGGTGTTCATCTGAACAATAAACTAGACTGGTCACACAATACTGACGCACTCTACAAGAAGGGACAGCGCAGGCTGTTCCTGCTGAGGAGACTCAGGTCTTTTGGTGTACAAGGGGCGCTGCTGAAGTCATTCTATGACACGGTGGTGGCATCAGCCATCACTTTTGGAGTGGTCTGCTGGGGCAGTGGCATTACTGCAGCCGATAGGAAGAGACTGAACAAACTGATTAAGAAAGCTAGCTCTGTCCTGGGGCAACGCCTTGATCCGATGGAGGAGATAGGAGAGAGAAGGACGGTGGCTAAACTGTCATCTCTGCTGGAGTCCGAGTTCCACCCTATGCAGGACATACTGGATGCACTGAGGAGCTCATTTAGCAGCAGACTACATCATCCCAGGTGCACAACCGAGAGGTTTCGTAGGTCCTTCCTACCAACGGCTGTCAGACTGTACAACCTAAGCAGGGCTGCTCGCAGAGATAGCAAAAAGACGTAACAAACTAATAGTTTTTGAATGCAAAAGATGCAATAGACTTACACAATGGTCCTCTCCGGCATACAACTAGGAACATACCGGTCGCTATGGAGGGTGAGAATATGTATGGGCACATAATCATACCATGTAGGATAACTAAATAGACGGTTATGCTGTTTCATCCCACCTAGCAACAATGCTCTGCACTGTGTGTGTTTATATATTTACATACTTATTCCATCTAGCTACAATGCTCTGCACTGGGTGTGTTTATATTTATATATCTATATTTTTATTCCATCTAGCTACAATGCTCCGCACTGTGTTTTTATATATCTACATATTATTCCATCTAGCTACATTGCTCCGCACTGTGTGTGTTTATATACTTGCATATTTATTCCACCTAGCTGCAATGCTCCATACTGTGGGTGTTTATATATTTACATATTTATTCCATCTAGCTACAATGCTCTGCACTGTGTGTCTGTGTGTGTGTGTGTGTGTGTGTATATATATATTTTATAGTAATATGTACATATGTATATTAGCTGCTCTTGCTTGCTTTTTTTGCCTTCTGATTGTTGCTCTGAGTGTTGCTATCCCTGTGCTGTTGCAATCCTGGAATTTCCCCGTTGTGGGACTAATAAAGGCTTATCTTATCTTATCTTATCTTATCTTAATATAAAAACCTGGTTCACATTTGCCTATTTCAAGTCTCTCTCCCTTCATCACTCACTATAAACAAACACATTCATTCCTTCCCTTCATTCACTCTCACCCTGCAGACAATCATTTCATACATGGGTGCATTCTTGTTTATTTTTCAGCCAGTTTTTAACCTTTGTAGTAAATGTTTCAAAGCTCGTTATTATTTTAATTACATTTGGCATTGTGTTCCAGATGTGACTGCCCTTTATAGAGAAAGCTGTTTGTCCAAATGTGGTTCTGCGGTGGAATATTTTACAGTTATTGTTAACAGAACTCCTGGTGGCTCTGCTGCTGTCCTGTCTTTGGATAAAACCAGCAAGTGGCTCTGGCGCTGATTTATGGAAACATTTGAAAATTAATTTCAGAAAACAGAGGTCAATGAAACTCTCACAACTCAATAGATTGTATTTTTTTAAAATATAACAGTGATGCCACCTAATGGGCTTTTTATCCAAGATTTTTAGAGTTTGATTATATAATGAACCTATATGTTTTATTGTGGAAGGAGCTGCTTGAGCCCAGACTGTCAAACAGTATGATATATGAGAAAAAAACATAGAATGCATATACAGTGCAGCTGCTTGGTATGGTATGTAATATCTAATTAATTTAAAGCAGTTCAGATTTTTTTTTACTGTTTTAGAAATTTTCTTTATATGAAGATTAAATTTGATTACAGGTGTTAATTTCATTAGCACCTGTAACCACGGTGATGCTGTCAAAGCAGGAACACGTAGAATACATCAGATATGAGGTTGTGGTTTGAATCCCACTTCCCTCCTCTCTGCAGAGTAGTATCGCATCTGTGTTCAGGTTTGTGTACAGCTTCTTCTCCACTTTGTATCACCGTGTTTCTAGAGCACAGTAGTAGAGAGCTGAGTCTGCCAGGGTCAGGACTTTAATAGTCAGGGATGTTGATGATTCTGAGGTTTGGGTTCCATATCGCTTCTTGTCAGGAATATACTCGCTGCTGCCTCCCTTGCCTCTTCTCCAGAGTATGAACTGAGGAGCCTGGAGGTCTGAGTGTCTGTACCAGTAAAGAAAAGCATCACCTGATTCTGTCTGATAGTCACATCTGAGAGTGACGGGTTGTCCTTCTGTTCCAGTGACTTTATCTTCTTTAGGAGTGATTGTGTCTCCAGCTATTGATCCTGGGAAAGGTAGAGAAATACACCAATCAGACTGATATGGTCATGGGACTGGAGTGAAATGTCACCTGTAGACACTCACAACAAAATCAGCTGTACAACTTTGTCAGTTCAATTTATACAATGATGACAACCTCGTTTTTGTTCCATCAAACACTGATGTTTGTTCTTAAACTCACCTATAATTTGAGACAGAAGCAAACAGAGCAGCAGCAACATGTCTTTTGAGTTCTCAAAGCCAGACAGACAGCAGGTGAACAATGTTCTACTGAACTACAGTGAGGAAGAAATGATGGAATCAGAAGCTCTCTGCAGTGGGCGGGGTCTACTACCTCTCAACTCAGTTCAAAAAACTTTATTTTCAACTGGGGCGTGATGTCACATGCATATTTGAGGGCAGGCTGAAAAGTTCATAGTGGTCAAATTTGACCAAATGTGGTTTATTTTTCAACATAACACCAGGCTTGGATGTAAAACACCGCTCCTATGTTCAAGTTGTCTCTGTGACTAGTAATTCTGAAGAGGACGCCCCTTCTGTGGAGCTCCCTTCGCTTGAAGAACAAGTGCTATCTTTTTTACAAAGCAAAGGTATCAATAAACACAATGACTCTATTTCTGCTTGTCACAACGTCACACAGAAGAATAGGAAGGCCAAACCTCTGATTATACTGAGATTATCCAGTCAGAAATGCAAAAAAAGAGTTGTTGAGAAAAGCAAAACTGCTGAAAGGAACAAATGTCTACTTAAATAATCATTTAACCAAAAAATGTCGATATTGCTTGGCAGTTAAGACAGTTAAGGAAGCTTGAAAAAATTTGCTACATCGGTATGGAACTGCAGAATTTGGGAAAAAGAAAAAGAGAGATCAAATGCTATACAAATAAGAAACATAAAACAGTTGGATAAATACAAATGACTTACTATGTAAAGGGCTAGGATAAGCTATTGCTTTTCTTCTTTTTTGTAATGACTAACATGGCATTTATCAGTTATTGTGTTTGTTTATGATGATGATTCACTTTTTATTTTATTTTTTTATTTTTTTTGACTGATAATTTGATCAAGAAATTTGGAGATAATTTACGAGAGAGAATTGTTGATTGTGTTAACAAAGAACTGATAACATTTGAATACACTGAACAGAACTGAACAGAACTCAAAGGACATGGAATGTGATATTGAGCCTGAAAACAACTTTTTCTCCAATTTGAATGATAACTGCTGCTGTTATTCAGATGAACAATTCAACGAGGACATCAAGACAGAACATAGACTATCCATCAATTACTTTAAGAGTAGAACTCTGTATGCAAATTTAAATAAAATCAACAAATATTTAAGACAGTTTTCTCATCCATTTAACATAGTCGCCATAACGGAAACCTGGATCTATCCTGAGAAGGGTGTGGACTTTGAATTGAATGGATATGAACTGTGCTATAAGAACACAAAGAACAAATGTGGAGGAGGTGTGGCCTTGTACATTGATAAAAATCTTCATTTCTGAGTCTTGGAGACCATGACAAATTCGATTGGAAGTTTATTAGAATTATTGGCTTTTGAAAATTGTAGGGAACAGAAAAAGAATGTATGGGTTAGCTTCATATATGGAACACCTAGGTCACAAATTGAAAATTTTAAGGACTGAAAAAAAGAAACATCCACTGTTTCACATCAAAAGATCAGGTTTATATGGTGGATCCAGAAAGTCTTCGCAACATTTCATTTTTCCCACATTTTGTTATGTTACACTGTAACATAACACCTTTGGCAGCAGTTATAGCTTCAAGTCTTATTGAATATGATGCCACAAGCTTGGCACACCTATCTTTGGGCAGTTTGGCCCATTCCTCTTTGCAGCACCTCTCAAGCTCCATCAGGTTGGATGGGAAGCGTTGGTGCACAGCCATTTTCAGATCTCTCCAGAGATGTTCAGTTGGATTCAAGTCTGGGATCTGGCTGGGCCACTCAGAGACATTCACAGAGTTGTCCTGAAGCCACTCCTTTGATATCTTGGCTGTGTGCTTAGGGTCGTTGTCCTGCTGAAAGATGAACCATCGCCCCAGTCTTAGGTCAAGAGCGTTCTAGAGCAAGTTTTCATCCAGGATGTCTCTGTACATTGCTGCATTCATCTTTGCTCAAGTAGGTTCATTTTGTCTTCTTTTGATCTTTCTATTTTTGTCTTTAATAAGAACAAAAAGTTAAATAATTAAAAGAAGACAAAATGAACCTACTTGAGCTATTACGTGGAAGTTAAAGACAAAATTGCATCAAAGACTTCCGCCGGCTGGACAAATTAGAGAAAACACGGGCACGCTACAGAAACCACAGGAAATTTAACCTCCGTTGCAGAGATGAGGATGTCACACCAGCAAGCCTCAACATAAAAAATCCAATCCCAACCAAAAACGCAGAGAAAATTATCAATAAAGCACAGAAAGATCTGATCAAAGAACGGATAAGAATAACGGCAAACAAAGTGTACAGAATCAACAACCAGATCAAGGAGGAAACGGACGTTTTCAAGAAACACTACCCGACCGACCAGGAAATGCAGGAGCAGATGAAAGCACAATTAAAGTCGGCAAATTAGAGTCGTCTGTCGCCTTTGCCTCGCAACGCGTCTAGGATACGACCTCAAGCCAGAGTCAGAGCCAAGTCGCCACGGCAAGCCACGTCACGTAAGATACCTCATCACTCATCCCTTCCTAGTGTTCTCCCCTGTGCACAGGTGGACCTCCCTGGAGGCGGTCTTACCTTCCCTGTCAACGGGACGCCAGCTCCTCCTCCTTGGAGCTCTTCCTCACCACCTCAGCATCGAGCACCACGCGCACCACGCTGCATCGGGACACGGAGCCAGCAAGATTCTCTCTGCGGCGCCTGCAAGTAAGCGGCACAAGCTTCAGCTTCCCGTTCATATAAACCGTAATAATCCCCTGTGCTTGTGTGTTCCAGGGTTGCCAGGTCACAGCAGGAATCGCTCAGCTCCAGTGACCAGACAACATCGCACTCACTCACTCATTCACACATGCAACACTCATCACTTTAATTAATAAATAATTGTCAAGCAATCTACTCGTATCAGCGTCTGTCTCCTGGGTACCTAATCATGTCAGTACGACTCCGTCAAGATGACCCATCTGACAGCGCGCTGGCGCGCCGTATTAACACTCTTAGCACTCGAGTAGATTTGATTGCTCACCAACAGACAGTTATTTTGAACCAGTTAACTCAGGTTAACAGCCGGCTGGATCTCCTGGAAGGATGCCAGGCGTTCCCCCCGGCCGTCGGGGCTTCACCAGCCCCTGTAGCCTCTCCTGCTAGCCAAACATACCAGCCATCATTACCTAGTCTCACTCCCGTGCCTACCCCCGCCCGCTTTAACGGAAAACTCGGGGAGGCACGAGGCTTTTTGCTCCAGTGTGAATCAGTCTTTCACCGCATCCCGGGAGATTTCGCCACCGATCACAGCAAAATTGGGTACATCTCCAATCTGCTCGGGGGGAGGGCATTAGATTGGGCCTACACTATTATGGCTAAACCCAACTATTCCCTTTTGACTTACCAGCAGTTCGTGGCGGAATTTTCGGAGGTGTTTGATCATACAGACCGGGGCGCGGTGCTAACTGATCGACTGCTTAGCCTTCGGCAGGGCAGTAGATCTGCCGCCAATTACGCTGTTGATTTCCGGGTATTAGCTGCCGAGGTCGGGTGGGGGGAGCCAGCGCTTTGTGGTATTTTCCTCCGCAGCCTTAGTTCGGAGCTGAAGGATGAATTAGCGGCACGGGATAAACCAGACAGGTTAGGGGAGTTAATTTCTCTCGCCATTAGTTTGGACAGTAGGCTGAAGGAGCGAGCGGCCGAACAGAGGGCTGTTAGTCGTTCGAGTAAACCCCGCCCTCGCTCCGCTACGTCACCTCTCCTTGCTCTGCCCTCGTCAGAGGAACTTCCGGAGCAAGAGGATATGGTTATCGGACAATCGGGAGTTTCAGCGGCTGAGAGACAGCGCTGCAGGGATCTGGGCCTGTGTTTTTATTGTGGCAATGGATCTCACGGGGTTGCCAAATGTCCAAATCATTTAAAAAGGGGAGGTCCGTGGATCACTGTAAGGGGATTCACCGACATTAAACAGAAAAAGCCCCTCACTAGTTGCCGTGTCCCCATTAGGCTACTTTATAAACACAAGGAACATACTACACATGCCCTAGTTGACTCTGGAGCTGAGCAGAACTTCATCTCCAGAGACCTGGCAACCCAGATGGGCCTCAGCTGTCAACCTGTTTGCCCACCTGTCAATCTCATCACGTTATCCAGGACGTCACTGATTTCTGTTTCCCACCAGACGGTTCCCGTGTCAGTGATAGTCTCCGGAAACCACCGGCAGGAGAGTCGTTTTTTGGTATTACCCATCTCCTCTTCACCTGTGATCCTGGGGTATCCATGGCTACGGCTCCACAACCCCACTTTTGATTGGCAAGCTGGAAGTATCATCCCGTGGAGTTCCTTTTGTTTGAGTGCTTGCCTCCAGTCTGCAGCATGTGCTCCCTCAGTATCGGTGCCTTCACCTTCGACGCCACCCCCGGACCTGTCCATGGTACCAGAAGTCTACCACGATCTGGGAGCGGTGTTCAGCAAGTCACGGGCGCTGCCCCCCCCCACACCGTCCTTACAACTGCGCAATCAACCTCAGAGCAGGGGCTCCTCTCCCGGCAAGTCGTCTATGCAGCCTGTCTGCCCCGGAGCGTGAGGCTATGGACACTTATATTAAGGAGTCCCTTAGCTCTGGGATTATTCGTCCTTCGTCTTTGGCGGTGGGTGCAGGTTTCTTCTTTGTTGGTAAGAAGGATGGTTCGCTGCCTCCCTGCATTGACTTCCGAGGGCTCACTGAAATCACCATCAAGGACATATACACGCTGCCGCTGATGAACACGGCTTTTGACTCCCTCCAGGCGCGTCTTGGTTTACGAAGCTGGACCTGCGTAACGCATACCACCTGGTGCGCATCAGGGAGGGCGATGAGTGGAAGACGGCGTTCCGGACCCCAAGCGGCCATTTTGAGTACCTGGTGATGCCGTTTGGGTTAACCAACGCTCCGGCCGTCTTCCAGCGTTTGATTAACGACGTCCTCCGGGATTTCCTTAACTCCTTCATGTTTGTCTACCTTGATGACATCCTCATCTTCTCACGCACATTGGAGGAGCACCAGGTGCATGTGCGACAGGTCCTGCAGCGCCTCCTGGAGAACCAGCTGTTTGTCAAAGCTGAGAAGTGTGAATTTCACACCGACAAGACCTCTTTTCTTGGTTTCATTATTGCCCGCAATCAGGTGCTTCCCGACCCGGCCATGGTCAAGGCGGTGGTGGATTGGCCCACGCCCACATCCAGGAAACAGTTGCAGGGGTTCCTGGGTTTTGCCAATTTCTACCGCCGGTTCGTGCCAAACTTTGGGAACATCGCCCGCCCCTTGACTGCTCTCACCTCTCCCAAGGTTCCTTTTCGTTGGAGCAAGGAGGCTGCCACAGCGTTCGGGAGGTTAAAGGAGGAGTTCGCTTCGGCCCGCGTCCTGACCCAAGTGGATCCGGCTTTGCAGTGCCTGGTGGAGGTGGATGCCTCGGATTCGGGAGTTGGGGCGGTTCTCTCCCAACGTTCTCCAGTGGATGGAAGGATCCGGCCGTGTGCTTACTTCTCCCACCGCCTGACACCCGCAGAGAGGAATTACTGTATCGGTGACAGGGAGCTGCTGGCCGTGAAACTCGCCCTGGAGGAATGGAGGCACTGGATGGAGGGGGCTGCCCAGCCATTCGTCGTCTGGACGGATCATAGGAACCTTGAGTATCTCCGGACGGCCAAACGGTTGAACGCTCGCCAGGCCCGCTGGTCTCTTTTTTTCGGCCGGTTCAATTTTACCATCACTTACCGGCCGGGGAGCAAGAATGGCAAGCCTGACGCCCTCTCGAGACAGTTTGACGTGCAGTCCACCGGGGAGCAGGAGGAGACTATCCTGCCGTCGTCTTGTGTGGTGGGTGCCCTGTTATGGGAGATCCAGGACAAGGTCAGGAGAGTGCAGGAGACGGAGCCCGACCTGGGTGGGGGTCCCCCGGGCCGTTTGCTCGTTCCCCCTTCTGTCAGGAGTGAGGTTATTCAATGGGGTCACGCGTCCAAGCTGGCGTGCCATCCGGGAGTTGCCTGCACCATCAATCTTCTCCAGAGAGCCTTCTGGTGGCCAGGATTGAGGAGGGATGTTAACAACTATGTCCGGGCTTGCGCCCGGTGCACCACCGGGAAATCATCATCTTCCCCCCCGGCGGGTCTTCTTCACCCTCTACCAGTTCCTTCTCGCCCCTGGTCCCACGTAGCCTTAGACTTTGTGACGGGTTTGCCCCCCTCTGGTCATTTTACATCAGTCCTAACCATAGTGGACCGTTTCTCCAAGGCAGCTCATTTTGTGCCTCTTCGGGGGCTGCCTTCAGCGTGGGAGACGGCGGACCTTCTAGTGCAGCATGTGGTCCGTCTTCATAGTATCCTGGCTGATATCGTATCGGATCAAGGTCCACAGTCTGTGTCCCAGGTCTGGAAGGCATTCTGCACGGTGCTGGGGGCCACGGTTAGTCTCTCTTCTGGGTACCACCCGCAGAGCAACGGTCAGTGTGAGCGGGTCAATCAGGAGCTGGAGGCTGCGCTTCGCTGTGTCATCTCTTCCTGCTTCTCTTCTTGGAGCACGTTTCTACCCTGGATCGAGTATGCACATAACACCACGGTGTCCTCTGCTACCGGGATGTCCTTCCTTTTAAGGCGTCTCTGGGGTTTGATCCACCACTGTTCCCGGAGGAGGAGAAGGAGGTGGCAGTCCCTTCGGTGCAGGCTCACGCTAGGCGTTGTCGGTGAATCTGGACCATCACCCGCAGAGCCATCCTTAGGACCACGGAAGGTAATATCAAGGGGGCCAACCGACACAGGAGGCCCGCCCCGGACTATAAGGTGGGTCAGAAGGTCTGGTTGTCCACTAAGAATATCAATGTGCCAGCCGAGAAGCGCAAGCTGACCAAGCGCTTCATCGGTCCTTTTGTGATTTCACATATTATCAACCCTGCGTCTGTGCGCCTTGCTCTTCCCTCTTCTATGCGCATCTGCCCTATCTTTCACGTCTCCCAGGTCAAGCCCCACATCGCCGACCCTCTGTGCCCACCCCCCGCGGCTCCTTCCCCCCCGAGGATGATCGATGGCCACCCGGCTTGGGGAGTGACTGCCATCTTGGATGTCCGCCGGCGGGGTCGGGGTCTTCAGTATTTGGTGGACTGGGAGGGTTTTGGCCCTGAGCATCGCTCCTGGATTCGCCCAGCGTTGATCCTTGACAAGCAGCTGATCCGCGATTTTCATCGGGCGCATCAAGGTACGATTGGGCAGGTGCCTGGAGGCCAGGATAAAAGGATAAAAGCCAGGATAAAAGCCAGGATCTCAGACTGCTCTGCACGGAGTTGTCTGTCACCTTTGCCTCGCAACGCGTCTAGGATACGACCTCAAGCCAGAGTCAGAGCCAAGTCGCCACGCCAAGCCACGTCATGTAAGATACCTCATCACTCATCCCTTCCTAGTGTTCTCCCCTGTGCACAGGTGGACCTCCCTGGGGGCGGACTTACCTTCCCTGTCAACGGGACGCCATCTTCTCCTCCTCGGAGCTCTTCCTCACCACCTCAGCGTCGAGCACCACGCGCGCCACGCTGCACCGGGACACAGAGCCAGCAAGATTCTCTCTGCGGCGCCTGCAAGTAAGCAGCACAAGCTTCAGCTTCCCGTTCATATGAACTGTAATAATCCCCTGTGCTTGTGTGTTCCAGGGTTGCCAGGTCGCAGCAGGAATCGCTCCAGTGACCAGACAGCATCGCACTCACTCACTCATTCACACATGCAACACTCATCACTTTAATTAATAAATAATTGTCAAACAATCTACTCATGTCAGCGTCTGTCTCCTGGGTACCTAATCATGCCAAAAACAGTGCTGAGCAGAGGACTGAATTTTGCCATCACACCAGCCAGAATACCCCATGAAGAATACATCTTTGCAACAGAACTCGCATCTGAAAAAATCCAGGACCAAGGGGAAAAAGCATCACTCCGGAAGGCAGTCGCAAGAATCCTCAAAACGGATGCTGCGGAGGTGTCAGAGCATCCTATTATTTCCCCATCGTACATCGTGGGCGCCCTCTCATGGGGCATCAAAGAGAGGGTCTTGAGAGCGCAGGAGGCCGAACCGGACCCGGGTGGGGGGCCAGCGGGGAGGTTGTTGGTCCCTTTTTCCATCCGAGGCGAAGTGATTCATTGGGCACACTCCTCCAGACTCTCGTACCATCCGGGGAGGGCTCGCATGGTGGAGCTCCTCCAGAGGACATTTTGGTGGCCATCGCTCCGGAGAGACGTAGCTGAGTACATCCGCGCCTGTCCCCAGTGCGCCGCCGATAAAACATCTTTCTGTCCTTCGGCTGGTTTGCTCCACCCTCTTCCCACTCCCGGCAGACCTTGGTCCCACGTCACCTTGGATTTCATTACCGGCCTTCCAATCATCACACCGTCATCCTCACGATTGTGGACAGATCCTCTAAGGCCACCCACTTTGTCCCCCTGCAGGGACTGCCTACGGCGGGGAGACGGCTGACCTGCTCGTCCAGCACGTCATGAGGTTGCATGGCATTCCCGCGGACATCGTCTCTGATCGGGGTCCTCAGTTTGTGTCCTGGGTGTGGAGGTCGTTCTGCAATGCCCTGGGGGCCACAGTGAGTCTGTCTTCTGGCTATCACCTGCAGAGCAACTGGCAGTGCGAATGGACAAATCAAGAGTTAGAGGCTGCACTACGGTGCGTCACCACTGTGAACCCAGCATCTTGGAGCACTCATCTCCCTTGGATCGAGTATGCTCACAATACCACCGTGTCCTCGGCGATCGGCATGTCTCCTTTTGAGGCCTCCCTGGGATACAATCCCGCGCTGTTCCCCGAGGAGGAGAGGGACATCGCCATGCCGTCCGTCCAAGCCCACCTGAAGCGCTGTCATTGGCTGTGGAGAGCGACCCGGACTGCACTTCACCGCAAGGCAGAGCACAACACCACGACCACTAATCGCCATAGGACTCCAGTCCCTTCCTACCGGGTGGGTCAGCAGGTTTGGCTCTCTTCTAAACACATTAACCTCAAGGCGGAGATGAAGAAATTGTCACAATGGTTTATTGGTCCCTTCACCATAGCCCACATTATCAACCCTGTAGCTGTGCGCCTTGCTCTCCCCCCTCCCTCCGCATTTGTCCAACTTTTCATGTTTCCCAAATCAAGCCTTTTTTTTCCCAGCCCTCTGTGTCCCCCTCCCAGGTCTCCACCTCCACCAGTGGCAATCAACGGCGACCCGGCGTGGAGAGTCAACGCCATCCTGGATGTCCGCCATCGGGGTTGCGACCTTCAGTACCTGGTGGACTGGGAGGGGTATGTTCTGGAATGGAGGTCCTGGGTGTGTCTGTCCTTCGTGTTGGATGATCAGCTGATCAGGGACTTTCACCGGACATGCCCAGGTAGGCTGGATCTGGCGCCGGGAGGCGCCCCTCGGGGGGGAGTACTGTGATGGCTCGCTCTGGCTGATTATTATCTGCAGCTGCACGCACACCTGCTCTCCATCACTCTCAGACTATTCAGTCCGCTCAGCCTTCAGATCTGCACGGAGCCGTCTGATCTCCTGGGCTCGAATGAGACCTTCTCTCGTCTTCACCTCTCTTCAGAGATTCCTCAGCCTTAGCTGGCAAACCAGAGCCAACCTTCGTTTCCTGCCTAAACCTTCTGGAAGGAGCATCACTCCCCATCCAAGGAAGCCTTCTTCTACTCACCTTCTCTACGCTCATCCCCTGTGCACAGGCGGAGTTCTATGGCAGTGGAATCCTCTCTCCCCTGGCGGCGGACCGAGCAACACCTCCTTCCTCAGCTGTGCTGCGACAACAGGCGCTGTCCTCCTGGCTGGAGCCTACGGGCAAACCTGAGCACGTCACCATCTCAGCAAACAGTAAGTCTTTGACATTCTCGTGCATTCCCTCCAGTGCTTCACTAACATCAGCTGTCTCTGCTCCGTCTATAGGGTTGCCAGGTTGCACGGTGCTCTGCCCAGCTGCCATGTCATCGCTCTCTCACACACACACACACACACACACACACACACACACACACACACACACACACTTACATAATAAAAGATAATTGTATCTATTCCCGAGTCTGAGTCTGTTTACTGGGTCTGATAATCATGTCAGTTTATAGTCTTTCGTCATTAAACTCACGCAGTAACAGGACACATTTCAAATATTTGAGACCCATGGTAAATGGTAAATGGCATTCACTTATATAGTGCTTTTATTCTCATCTCAAGATGACCAAAGTGCTTTACAGATCCTGCTATCCACACATTCACACACTGATGGCAGTAACACACTGATTGTAGTGTCTCCTTTTATATTTTAGCAATACAAGCACAAAACACCACCCACACATGAAACCAGGGCAACACAGCAGTGACAGACCAGTGGCTAAACTTTTATTGATAACAAGTTTATTGCTCAAATGTGTTTTAAACTTGCTTTAATTAACCACGACCCATTTCTGTCTTTCATCTAGGCAAGAGGAAAATGATCCACCCCAAACTGGTCCTTACCTCGCTATTTACAGAGATGCAGGCTGAAGATCTGCTGAACCAGGACCAGCTTGAGCGGCACATCCAGTTGCTGCTCAGTGAGGCAGTGTGGCCGGCGTGTGTGACCCTTTCTAATTTCTTTTTTTTTTTTTTTTGCGGTTTGAATGTTCCACATTCTAAATAATCTGGAATTTGCTGCTGATTGTAATAAAGAATTCAGTGACTGATGTGTTTGCATCATGATTTTCTGTTTTGTCTGTTAAGACACCAGTGTGAAGAGTCCACAGTACAAACCATTTATCAGTGACTTTGAAAATAATGGCTCTCATTTTTAACAAAAAATAAACAAAAAGTTATTTCATTAAATGAAGACTGTAACGTTGGATGTGCCAGTGCAGAAGACACTGCACACTTTAGTGACAGTACCAGTATATGGAGGAATTCTGGGCCATATTAGCATCTGTATTTCCTAATAATGGGTTAAGGCAGGGGTGTCCAATCATGTGCCGTGGAGGGCCAAGACCCTGCAGGCTTTACCTGCAACCAGTGTCTTCATCAGCAGATTCCACTGAATTTCAGTGAAAACACCTGCTGAAGAGACTGGGTAGAAGAGAGAACCTGCAGGATCTTGGCCCTCCATGACACATGACTGGACACCCCTGGGTTAGGGTTTAATGGGATTTAACATTTTAACACAAACTGCTTTTTGGTTCATAAGTCTGTTGACAGACTAACACCAAACCAAAAGTGATTTCTCAAACTGCTGGATTGTTCTTAGACAGCTTTTTTCAATCTTTTAGTATTTAATTTGTCACTTGGTGGTAACCTTTACACATAAAACAAAAGAGACACATCTTCAAAAAGTACAAAGGTGTATTGTCAACATCCCCAGTACTATACTACATGAACACATGTATAGTTCACTGTTGATGCAGAGAATATATATTTATACAGTATTTACATGTAGTCAGCAATACTCAATATGGTATATATCCAGTTAATCCATGTACTGTATTTCTCCATGTAACCTTGTCACTGTGTTATTTTAATTGCCTTTAATCCTAGATCCATTTGTTTTGGCTTAAAATGCATCATAATTGTTAAATATATCTTATTATACCTAATTCAGTACTGTTTACTGACTGAAATATATATTTTACAGCTCATATACTACAATATGGCATCTGGAGATCAAGTTTTGGAGCTGATCATGTTTTGCCATGACACCACCGACTGGAGCAGGTAAATTCCATGACATCTCAACAGTCTCTCCATGATTTTGACAAAGATTAGAGCAATTTGTTGCATAGGAAGCTAAACATTTCTACAGATATTTTGTAGTTCTGTAACCACTTCACGTTCGTGAAGCTGGGGTGACATCACTGAGAGCCTGTGTTGAACGTCCAGTCCCATGTTTTGAAGCGATTACTTTTGCCACAAGAGAGCCATCTGAAACACACACACACACAGAATACATATTTTAGTACCTAATAGCGATAACTTGCCGACATTACATTGTCGTACAATGGACTTAACACAAAGTAGCATTATCAATCAATAGCTTACCTTCACATGTGATGTATTTTGTGTCCTCATGTCTTCCACTTTATACTGCTCTATATAGTTTCCTAAACACTCCACTGCTTTTCTAGAGTATGTCGTCTCGCCGCCTATAGCCTTCTGTTCTCCTTTGTTGGCTTTACTCTGTCACAACTCGCTCCCGCCTGTCATCTGCTCCAGCTGTGCGCACACCTGTGCTTCATCAGGCTGCCTCTATTTAACCTGCTCTGCCTGCAGCCTCGGCCTGGAGCCGTCAGCTCATCTCCATGCTCAAGCTCTGCGTTCGCCTAGTCCTCTCGGCCAACGCCACTACTCGTCATCCGCACGTAAGATTATCACTTACCTGCTTCCAAGATATTCCCCTGTGCACAGGTGGATCCTCCCGGTGGCGGAAGAATCTCTTCTTCACCTCACCTCCTCAGTCTCTTCCCCATCGAGCGCAGCAGGGCGCTGTCTTACAGACGGGAGCATTCCTTGCCAACGCCAGCGACCAAGACATCTGCAAGTAAGCCACATCACAATCTTCACCACTTCACCGTGATAATAGCTCATCCATTGTCCTCTGCTCTGTCCTCAGGGTTGCCTGGCCGTACGGTGTCCTGTTCTGCCCTCGGTGCTCTTCAGTCCCCAAGAAGACATTCACATTCCTCATTCACGCATTCATACACCTGTTGTTGAATAAAACTCTTGAATCTCACCCGAGCCTGCGTGCGTGTTTCCTGAGCCAGATAATATGTCAGTATGGCTCCAGCACAGTGGCCCAGCGAACAGCGGGTACGCATGTCGGCTTTCCACCCTCGAGGCTCGGTTGGACTTAATTGTTCATCAACAGCAGGTCATCCTCAATCAGTTAACCACCATTACTAACCGGTTAGACCGCCTTGATCCTCCGCAGGCGCTTCCTCCGTCCCAGCCCGGTGGGTCAGTTCCCCTCGCTTCCCAAGCCAGCCCTTTTGCCCCGGGTCCACCGACCCGTCTCACTCCTATTCCCACCCCCGCGCACTTCAGCGGAAAGCTTGGCGGAGCGCGCGGGTTTATCCTGCAGTGTGAGACGGTGTTCCAGCGCGTGCCCGGGGACTTCCCCTCAGACCAAAGCCGAATTGGGTACATTTCTAATCTTCTGGAAGGATAAGCATTCGCCTGGGCTTACGCCGTTATGGCAAAACCCAGCTACGCAACCCTGACCTATACCCAATTCGTGCAAGATTTCTTTGATGTCTTTGACCACTCGGATCATGATAATGTGTTTGCCGAGCGGCTACTTAGCCTTCACCAGGGTAGCCGCTTAGCAGCCGACTACGCTGTCGACTTCCGGGTGGTGGCGGAAGAGGTTGGTTGATGCAATGCCGCCCTTTGCAGCCTATTCCTCCGCAGTCTAAACTCTAATCTGCGGGATGAACTGGCCTGCCGGGACCAGCCTGATCGGCTGCCAGAATTAATTTCTTTAGCCATCAGTTTGGATAACAGGCTGAGGGAGTGGGCCGCCGAGCGGAAATCATACAGCTGCTCGCGCGGAGCTCTCACCCGTGCTCCTCAGTCTTGCCCCCTGGCGTTGCCTCCTCCGGAGGTCGCCGACGATCCCGATACTATGATCATCAGGCGGGCAAGACTTCCTTTAGCAGAGAAACAGCGCCGCCGAGAGCAGGGTCTCTGCATGTATTGCGGAGACGGACAGCATCTCTTGGAAGCCTGCCCAGTGAAGCCAAAAGGGGAAGTCCGCGAGTCGCCGTAGGGGGCCTCGCGGACGTAACCCGGTCAGATCCCCTCTCCAGATGTCAGATTCCAATTAGACTTTTCCACAACTCCATTGGTCACGCTTCTCACGCACTGGTGGACTTGGGGGCAGAACAGAGTTTTATTTCTAAGAGTCTGGCAATCCGCCTCGGCATCCAGTGTCAAGCCTTGGCCACTCCTCTCCATCTCGTCACCCTCACTAATTTTCCCCTTGAGAAGGTCACTCACAAGACCAAGCCCATTCCCGTCATCATCTCCGGCAATCACCATGAGGACCTTAGCTTTTATGTCCTTCCCACCTCTGCGGCGCCCATCATTTTAGGCTACCCGTGGCTACGCCTCCACAACCCTGTTTTTGATTGGCAGACCGGTTGCATCCTTGCTTGGAGCACCTTTTGTTTGGGAGCCTGTCTCCAGTCTGCGGCCTGTGCCCCGTCTGTGCACCCCCCCACCCCTGACCCCGCCCCGCCGGACCTCTCCGCAGTCCCGCTGGAGTTCCACGACCTGGGTCCTGTGTTCAGCAAGTCTAAGGCACTGTCCCTCCCACCCCATCGCCCATATGACTGTACCATTGATCTCCTGCCGGGGGCGCCTCTTCCATCTGGCGGCCTTTACAGCCTGTCTGCCCCGGAACAAGAGGCCATGGACGTTTATATTCGGGAATCCCTCAATGCCGGCATCATTCACCCCTCTTCGTCCCCACTGGGTGCTGGATTCTTTTTTGTGGCGAAGAAGGACGGGTCCCTAAGGCCATGTATTGACTTTAGAGCCCTTAACGACATCACAGTGAAGGACCGTTATACTCTACCACTGATGGATTCAGCCTTCAATTCCCTCCAGGGGGCGTCCTGGTTCTCCAAGTTGGACCTTCGCAGCGCTTATCATCTCGTCCGGATCCGGGAGGGTGATGAGTGGAAGATGGCCTTCTGAATGCCCAGCGGCCACTTTGAATACCTTGTCATGCCGTTTGAGCTCACCAACGCTCCTGCCATCTTCCAACGCTTAATCAACGATGTACTTCGTGATTTTCTGGGGATCTTCGTTTTCGTCTACCTGGATGATATTCTGATCTTCTCCCGATCTCGGGAGGAGCATCTAGTCCACGTGAGGTGGGTCCTGCAACGCCTTCTGGAGAATAAGCTGTACATCAAAGCTGAAAAGTGTGAATTCTTCACTAATCGTACCTCCTTCCTGGGTTTTATTGTCTCACACAATCAGCTCCTCCCCGACCCGGCCAAGGTTAAAGCGGTGGTCGAGTGGCCCACCCCCTCCTCAAGGAAGCAGGTTGAGCAATTTGTGGGGTTTGCTAATTTTTACCGCCGCGTTATTCCAGGGTACAACTCCATCACTTCCCCTCTGACCTACCTCACCTCGTCTAAGGTGCGCTTCCAGTGGACGACAGAAGCGGAGACCGCCTTCAAGACCCTGAAGAAGGAATTCTCATCCTCCCGGGTCCTCACTCTTGTGGATCCAGCGCGGCAGTGTATTGTCGAGGTGGATGCGTCTGACACTGGGATGGGGGCGATTTTGTCACAGCGCTCCCCGATGGACCGGGTGCTGCGCCCCTGCGCTTTCTTCTCCAAGCATCTTTCCTCGGCCGAGTGTAATTATGACATTGGCGACAGGGAGCTCCTGGCCGTGAAGCTCGCACTGCAGGAGTGGCGCCACTGGTTGGAGGGGGCAGTTCAGCCTTTCGTGGTCTGGACCGACCATAAGAACTTGGAATACATCAGGACGGCCAAGCGCCTGAATGCCCGCCAGGCACGCTGGTTGCTGTTCTTCGCTAGGTTCAGATTCACTATCTCCTACCGTTCGGGGTCCAAAAATAATAAACCAGACGCATTATCCAGACACTTTGCCCCAGAAGCACCAGAAGAGGAGGTCCATTCCATTTTACCTGCTTCGTGCGTCGTGGGGGCCATTTTCTGGTCCATCAGAGACAAGGTCCTGAAGGCGCTGGAATCCGAACCCGACCCTGGCGGTGGTCCAGCGGGGAGACTCTTTGTGCCTTCATCGGTCCGAGGTGACGTCATTCACTGGGCACATACCTCAAAGCTCGCTTGCCATCCTGGTGTCTCCCAGTCGGTAAATCTCCTCCAGCGGTCCTTTTGGTGGCCCGGGCTCCGGGAGGACATCTCCAACTACGTACGTGCCTGCCCTCAGTGTGCCATGAATAAGTTGTCCAACTCTCCCCCTGCGGGTCTCCTCCACCCCCTGCCGGTTCCCAGTAGGCCCTGGTCACACATTGCCTTGGACTTTGTCACCGGCCTGCCCGTCTCCAACTCATATAATGCAGTCTTGACCATTGTGGACCAGTTCTCCAAGGCCACCCATTTTGTGCCTCTCCCCAGGCTCCCCTCGGCGCGCGAGACTGCCGATCTTTTGGTGCAGCATGTGGTCAGGCTGCATGGCATCCCAGCTGACATCGTCTCTCATAGGGGGCCACAATTTGTGTCCAAAGTCTGGAAGAGCTTCTGCAATGCTCTGGGAGCCACGGTTAGCCTGTCTTCGGGACATCATCCACAGTCTAATGGGCAATGCGAGCGCACCAACCAGGAGCTGGAGGCCGCTCTGCGCTGCGTCACCTCCTCCAGCCCCTCTTCTTGGAGCACTCATCTCCCCTGGGTGGAGTACGCCCATAACTCCACCTTGTCTTCAGCCATTGGGATGTCCACCTTTCGGGCGTCCCTAGGTTATGACCCCCCGCTGTTCCCTGAGGAAGAAGGTGAGGTGGCAGTCCCCTCCATCCAGGCTCACCTGAGACAGTGTCGACGGCTATGGACCAAGACGCGCCAGGCCCTGTTACGCACGGCAACGTGTAATTCCAACTCTGCTAATCGCCGCAGGAGGTCCACGCCACGCTACCAGGTGGGTCAACAAGTATGGTTGTCAACCCAGAATATTAACCTGAAGGGGGAAAAGAAGAAGCTGACTCAACGCTTCGTCGGACCTTACTCTGTAACTAAGGTAGTCAATCCGGTGGCTGTGCGTTTGCCCCCCCCCCGTATTTATCCCACTTTTCATGTCTCTCAGGTCAAACCTGTGGTGTCTAATCCTCTCTGCCCCCCCAAGGCTCCGCCCCCTTCTAGAATGATTGACGGACACCCGGCGTGGAGCATCACTGCTATCTTGGACTCCCAACGTCGGGGCGAGGGGTTGCAGTATTTGGTGGACTGGGAGGGTTATGGCCCGGAGCACAGACGCTGGGTGCGCCCCTCCTTCGTGCTAGACAAGCAACTCGTTGAGGAGTTCCACCGGGCACACCCGGACAAGCCAGCGCCAGGAGGCGCTTCTTGGGAGGGGGAGTACTGTCACAACTCGCTCTCGCCTGTCATCTGCTCCAGCCGTGCACACACCTATGCTTCATCAGGCTGCCCCTATTTAACCTGCTCTGCCTGCAGCCTCGGCCTGGAGCCATCAGCTCATTTCCATGCTCAAGCTCTGCGTTCGCCTACTCCTCTCGGCCAACGCCACTACTCGTCATCCGCACGTAAGATTATCACTTACCTGCTTCCAAGATATTCCCCTGTGCACAGGTGGATCCTCCCGGCGGTGGAAGAATCTCTTCGTCGCCTCACCTCCTCAGTCTCTTCCCCGTAGAGCGCAGCAGGGCGCTGTCTTACAGGCGGGAGCATTCCTCGCCATCGCCAGCGACCAAGACATCTGCTAGTAAGCCACATCACAATCTTCACCACTTCACCGTGATAATAGCTCATCCATTGTCCTCTGCTCTGTCCTCAGGGTTGCCTGGCTGTATGGTGTCCTGTTCTGCCCTCGGTGCTCTTCAGTCCCCAAGAAGACATTCACATTCCTCACTCACTCATTCATACACCTGTTGTTGAATAAAACTCTTGAATCTCACCCAAGCCTGCGTGCGTGTTTCCTGAGCCAGATAATATGTCATACTCTTGCAAAAAAAAAAAAAAAAAAAGGCTAGAGAACGCAGTCGCCTCGTATCCTGCCATCTTGTGTTTTGCCTGCGTCACTTGTTTTACATAATGTTACACTTTTATTTACGCCCGTTACGCTTGTTTTACATAACGGGAGGGTTGCGCCGACTCCCTGTAACAAATGCCACCCACATCAAGTGGTGCTCTCGGTGTAACGGAAACACAAGCGTACCGAACTGAACTGAACTGTACCATACTGTACCGGGCCAAACTGACACTAGTGACATTGTGAAGCACTTTGTGATTCTTTCTGTGAGAAGTGCTATATAAATACATTTTACTTACTTACTTACTTACTTAGTGGAAAAGGGCCAAAACATCACCAAGTTATAGTAACTGATTTCTGTGTTCTAGACTGTGAAGTTTGTATAGTATCTGATGGTGACATCTGCTTCCTCTCATATACAGGCAGACCCTCCTCATCATCACGTCACTGTGAGTCAACACATTCACACTCAGAAAGCTGCTTTAACCTCCAACACTTGTCTCATGTCACATGCTGGCTTACAGCTCCATGGAATGGCAATTCTAACATGACTCCTTTCTTTATGACACCTCAGACTGATGGAAACATCAACCTAACATAGTCATGAATCACTGCAGACACCCTGGAGTAAGGACAAAGTCAAGCCCTTTTTTCTGTTAAATTTGAAGCTTTTTTCTTTTACATTTGCAACATTTTTCTTTTAAAGTGACAGTAGCAAAAATCAAGTTTTTTTTTCTTTTTTGTTGGTAACATGTCTGTAACATTTTTTTTTATGTAACAAGACATATCCAGAGCAAAATCTGACCCTAGTCCCAAGTCTGTTTTTCTGCTGTGAAATTCCAGTTACACCCCCCCCCCCGCCAAACGGGCGAGTTTGGACAGAACGTTTCCAGCTATGTAAGCATTCCTGCTTAGCCTGATTGATTATAACATTAACCAATCACAATAAGCACTGGGCGTGGCTATACACCTGAGTTCACTCCCCCATGAGAAGAGGGAGGAGCCAACATGGCTCAGAATCCACGGATGTAGGCAGAGAGGAAGAAGTGAGGGGAGAGGGAGGTCTTTGCTTGAATGGGGCCCTCAGTGAGCTGGTGAGATAATGAGCTGAGAGGACCAGCTCCAACTGTCACCAAGGGTCCCATGGTGAGGAACAACACTTTGGCCAATACTCCTCTACCTACCACTGACCACGCTGACAGTCAGTCCCTTCCCAGGGACAGTGCCAAACTGATTGCAGCCGCCTGTAGTTTTTCACTACTGGGGCTACCGTATTCGGGAACCTTGTAGCACTTGAAGGGCAGCTCAGAGATTGGAGTCCACCGGCTGCTGCACCGCATGTACGAGATCCCGGAAGTCAAAAGACACATGATCGGAAGGCTGAACCAAAGAGAGACATCTGCTCTTTGAGGATGAAGGCGCAAAGACCGCCACCTGTCTGTTTTACTTTCGTTTGATTCGGTTCAGTGAAGGGTTGTTTTTTTTTGGGGGGGGGGACACAAAACTCTCTGGACATTCCATTCCATCCTCACAGGCTCATTTAATATCTTCTCCTCTGTCGAGAAGATATTAAACCCCCCACTCCCTCCGGAGGGGGGATGACCCAAGATGGCCATTGTTTAGTGAAGCAGTCTTCAGTGTTCTCAGGTCAGAGGCCAGCCCTCCCCTCTCCTTTCCTCTCAGAGAGGGAAGGGCTGGCGTTGCAGCATCAGATACAGGTGGGAGGAGTGTGGGTGGAGCTAGTTAGAATATTCATAGATCTGTGCATGTTTAAGTAGGTGGAAGATGTAAAAGCTCATTTCAAGCAATTCTAAGGCAATGAAAGTTTTTTTTTTTTATTTTTTTATTTTTTTTTTTGTGGATAAAAAGCCACAATATACTATTTTGGACGAAACACATTTGTTTGTGAGGTGGTTCTAGAGTAGCTGGAGTGCATCTTTAAATTTGCAATTTTTTACTTGTAAATTTGCTACTGTTTTCCTTTAAATTTGCAACTTAGTATAGAGGAGCCTTTATTGTCATTGTTCAGTGTTGTTAAAGAGTATAGTTTATGTTTAAGTTTGTTTATTTTAAAAGGCTACATACTAATGAGCATTAATACAAATGTAAGTATGCCAGATTTAGCAATACTGCTAATTTGCATCTGTAGTGTCCTGGCGGGCCACAGAAACAAACAATCATACATGAGAAGAACAACTGCAATGAAACTGTACAAAGTGGACATGCTAAAGTGCAAGAGTTAAGGGGCTACAAACAAAACATTCAAATGTCACCACACTGAAGTGCTGTGTATGCGTGCACGCACACATGCACCTAAACACCTCACAGCAGATTGTTGCTACACTGTAATCCATTCACACAATGATAACACAAAACCTTCCTTACAAAAAGGCAACTTATAATCTCAAGACTTTTGTCTCATAAATTTGTACCATTTTGCAACTGAAAAAATAATACTTATACTGTCCCCCTCAACATTTCCTCCTAATAAAATGACCTGTTTATTGCTCCCCCAGCATCCATCCATCTTCTTCCGCTTAATCCTTTTCGGGTCGCGGGGGTGCTGGAGCCTATCCCAGCATCTTTGGGCGAGAGGCAGGGTACACCCTGGACAGATCGCCAGTCCATCGCAGGGCCAACACAGAGAGACAGACAACCATTCACTCTCACAGTCATGCCTAAGGACAATTTAGAATCCCCAGTTTGATGCCAATTAACGTAACAAGCAGTCAAATGAAATATATATACGTATATATATACAGTATATATATATATATATATACACAGTGGGACAAAAAAGTATTTAGTCAGCCACCAATTGTGCAGGTTCTCCCACTTAAAAGATGAGAGAGGTCTCCAATTTTCATCATAGGTATACCTCATCTATGAGAGACAAAATGAAAAAAAAAAAAATCCAGAAAATCACATTGAAGGATTTTTAATGAATTAATTGGTAAAGTCCTCGGTAAAATAAGTATTTGGTCACCTACAAACAAGCAAGATTTCTGGCTCTCACAGACCTGGAACTTCTTCTTTAAGAGGCTCCTCTGTCCTCCACTCGTTACCTGTATTAATGGCACCTGTTTGAACTCATTATCAGTATAAAAGACACCTGTCCACAACCTCAAACAGTCAGACTCCAAACTCCACTATGGCCAAGACCAAAGAGCTGTCAAAGGACACCAGAAACAAAATTGTAGACCTGCACCAGGCTGGGAAGACTGAATCTGCAATAGGTAAGCAGCTTGGTGTGAAGAAATCAACTGTGGGAGCAATTATTAGAAAATGGAAGACATACAAGACCACTGATAATCTCCCTCAATCTGGGGCTCCACGCAAGATCTCACCCTGTGGGATCAAAATTATCACGGGTGAGCAAAAATCCCAGAACCACACGGGGGGACCTAGTGAATGACCTGCAGAGAGCTGGGACCAAAGTAACAAAGGCTACATCAGAAACACACTACGCCGCCAGGGACTCAAATCCTGCAGTGTCAGACGTGTCCCCCTGCTTAAGCCGGTACATGTCCAGGCCCTTCTGAAGTTTGCTAGAGAGCATTTGGATGATCCAGAAGAGGATTGGGAGAATGTCATATGGTCAGATGAAACCAAAATAGAACTTTTTGGTAAAAACTCAACTTGTCGTGTTTGGAGGAGAAAGAACACCATACCTACTGTGAAGCATGGGGGTGGAAACATCATACTTTGGGGCTGTTTTTCTGCAAAGGGAGAAGGACGGCTGATCCGTGTTAAGGAAAGAATGAATGGGGCCATGTATCGTGAGATTTTGAGTGAAAACCCCCTTCCACCAGCAAGGGCATTGAAGATGAAACGTGGCTGGGTCTTTCAGCATGACAATGATCCCAAACACACCGCCCGGGCAACGAAGGAGTGGCTTCGTAAGAAGCATTTCAAGGTCCTGGAGTGGTCTAGCCAGTCTCCAGATCTCAACTCCATAGAAAATCTTTGGAGGGAGTTGAAAGTCCGTGTTGCCCAGCGACAGCCCCAAAACATCACTGCTCTAGAGGAGATCTGCATGGAGGAATGGGCCAAAATACTAGCAACAGTGTGTGAAAACCTTGTGAAGACTTACAGAAAACGTTTGACCTCTGTCCTTGCCAGTGAAGGGTATATAACAAAGTATTGAGATGAACTTTTGTTATTGACCAAATACTTATTTTACCGAGGAATTTACCAATTAATTCATTAAAAATCCTTCAATGTGATTTTCTGGATTTTTTTTTTTTTCTTATTTTGTCTCTCATAGTTGAGGTATACCTATGATGAAAATTGGAGACCTCTCATCTTTTAAGTGGGAGAACTCGCACAATTGGTGGCTGACTAAATACTTTTTTACCCCACTGTATATATATATATATATATATATATATATATATATATATATATACATGTATGTATGTGTATGTGTGTATGTACTGTATACATATACATACACACTTTTCCTGTGTCTCATACGGCTTTTGATGGAGTGACGGATCAGTCGTGTGGATCCATATTAGCAGCTGTGTACCCACAGTGGCTCTGATAACACAAGAATCATCAGATATGAAGCTGCGGTTTAAATCCCACTTCCACTTATATACTACATGTATATACATATATACATGTAGTATGTGTTATGATCCGTGTGCTGACCTTGTCTGCACACGGGATCGTCGGTTGTTTCCCGTTCTCCCCCCTGGCTTTTGGCCAGGCCTTTGTTGTGACAGCGTCTCGGCGGTGCTTCCGGCTGTCAGAAGCCAAGCACCAGGGGACGGCTGGAGGCCAATTATCGCTCATCATCTGATGAGCTGTCAACCCCTATATTAGGGAGCTACTCTGTTTGTTCAGTGCTGCGACCTCACCCTTTCCACACATCCCTCACGTTGTGGATTAGGCTGGAGTCCCTATGCCCGGCCCCAGCTCTCCTCTCTTCCCTCATCGTAAATCGTAAGTGTTCTTATGTGTTATTTGTGTTTTGCCCCACGAGGCTCATTTCCTTTGTTGCTTTTCGTTGTTAATAAATTACGCAAACTCACTGGTTGGCCCTCGGCTCTCATTTGCGGTCCGCACGGGCCGCAGCATGACAGTAGGTCGCACCCAGCGAGACGCCAGTCACCGTGAGTTTGCATTTGGACTTTGCTCTTTCCTGTCTGGGTACTGCATGCTAAAATCATGCCGTCACGGAGGGGCCGCACTCGGAGTCAGAGCTACGAGCTGGCGGACGTCCTGGAATACGTGGATGAAACGCTCATCTCCGCCTCCCTCCTCGACTATCACAGCAACGTGCGCTGGAACCTGGACTGCGCTGAGGACGTCCTGAATCATCTTCCCTGCTACACCAACCACCCTGAAGTCAGTGCGAGGAGGGATGACATCACCGCACAGCGCGAGATTCTCTGCATGATGGAGCACGACTACGGGAGTAAGCGGAGGAGGAGGCATCACCGCTCCCCACTTTGGGATCCCGTTCCTGTCCTCGATCCAGTTCTGGAGTTCGCACCATCCAGGGGTGAGCCCCGAGTGAACGTGACGTCAGCCGGGATTCCCCCGGAGATGCTACATTCGACAGCTACGTCCATCAGAGACCATGTAACAGCTGCTCGCTCAGCCACTCACCCTTCACTAATCATCAAGCACGTGACGGCGGCTGCCAGGTTGGTCGAGAGGAATCCCGAGCTGAGTAATTATCCTAAATTCGCTGACTTGCTCATCTCCGTTTCCGCACAAGAGCGGCGTTTTCCGGGTTTCACATTCGCCTCGACACCAGCCAGTAGACATCGGTGCCACGGCCATAATCCTCAGCAAAAACCCCGTCCGGATCCTGTTCTGGGTCATCGGAGGAACTCTGCCTCCCAGCCAGCTGCTCCTTTGGCGTCACGTCAGCAGGGAATCCCCGCAGCCTCTCCCCTCGGGCCACCTGTTCCCGCTGTCCCGTCAGCTTGTCGTGCCTGGATCGTCTCGGCTGTCGTCCCCTCCTCTGTGACGTCACCTCCAGCTGCAGAGAGAGTTCTGAGTCCTGCCCCGGCGAAGCCCGTTCGTGGTCCGTCGCGAGCGGCCCCTCCTCATCCTTCCAGGGGGCCCTCTGTCACCATCCAGCGGGGAAAGGGAGGAGCAACGTCCTCTACGGCAGGCACCATCCAGCCTCCGGGAAACAGGCAAGTACAAGTTCACTCTTCTCCTCATAATTGTGATTTGCCTTGTCTGACTCCTGGGGGTGGAGCTCGGGGTTCGCAGTCCCCTGAGCTCCCACCACCTGCTGTAGCTTCTCTTATTAAACCCGCTACCTCTGTGTCTCCCTCCACTGAGCGGTCCTCGATGCCAGGCCAACGCCGCCGGATGAGGAGGGGGCCTGCGGTTCTGGAGAGCCTGGTTCCAGCCCCGCAGCCACGTCGTGGGCAGAGGAGGAGAGCGGACTGCAGCGTGGAGCCTGCGCCGACGACGAAGCATCCCCGGGTCTCCACAGATGAGTGGTTCGGTCCAGCGGGTCGAAGGTCCCCTGCCACCTTGCCGTGCGGGTTGTCAACGTGGACGTCAGTGCCGGAGGGTCCTCAGGCTGCGGAAGCCACCATGCCAGCTGCGGAGCCCGACGTAGCTGAGTGGGAGCCAGAAGACGACCTCCTTCAGTCTGAGCCCGGTTTGTCGGAGTCCTGGGCAGCGACAGAACCCAAGTACAGGCAAGTGCTCTACTTTATTTTTCTTCTCTCTATTCTGGAGCACTTTTGCCTGTCTCTCAAAGAGACGAGCCAGGGACAGCCATCCGATGCGCCCAAACTCGTCTTGCTGGGCTCTGTCGCTACCGGTGATCCTGATCCCGGTTCTTTTCTCTCTCCTGAGCCTTCTCCCAGGGTCACCGGCGCGGAGCTGTTTCCGGTCGCTGTGCCAGAGGTTCCGGGTTCGGGATTGAAAGTCAGTACGGGTGCGGCGCCAACCCAATCGGGGTCCATCGCGGGTGCAGCTGTGACCCAATCGGGGTCCATCGCGGGTGCAGCCGTGACCCAATCGGGGTCCATCGCGGGTGCAGCACCAGCAGAATCCAAGGTCGGTGAGGGAGCTGCAGATCCCCTGCCACCGGACACTGGACTGGCTCATCTTCTTCATCCTCATCCCCAAGATCATTATCACAGCTCATCTCCACCGGGGCCGTTGGGGTTCCTCATTTCTGGCCCGGCTCACCCTCGCTATCCCCCTCTGCAGGGAAGCCATTGTCGTTCTCCCCCCTGTGGTCCTGGTGGCTGAGCGATGCGGGTCAGCCGCCTGAAGGACTGCCTTGCCCATTTGGCGTCCTGGGTCGGCCTCCTGACAAACCTGACTCTCTATTCGGCGATCTGGTCCGGCCACCTGACGCACTATTTTTCCTGGCCTGGGATTCGGGTAGGCTGCCTGAAATCTTCCCGTTACCCGTTAGCGGTTTGGACGCTGGGTGCAGGGAGACCCCCTGAACTGTGTTATCATGCCTGTCATCCCTGTGTTTTTTCCCTGTCCTTCAGTATTTTGTGGATATTCTGGTATGATTATTGTTATGGTTCATGTAATTTGTTCTTGTAATTCATCGCTGTTAGCGTGTTTTTGTGTTCTCCTAGGCCTGGTTCTGGTATTTCCGTGGGGACTCCAAATTTCGTTTCATGGGTGCTGTATGGAGTGTTTTTCGTTTTTGTTCCTTGCTCTGTATTGCCCATATTGTTCTTGGTCAGTGTTTTCGGGATACATTTGTTTCTGGCCCTCCTTGTCCCTGAATCAGAATCAGAATCAGAAAGCTTTATTGCCAAGCATGTTTACGTAAACATAACATAAACATATGAGGAATTTGACTTGACATTGAGCGCGCTCGATAAGCGCCTCTCAATGACGCGGCAGCCATGAAGGCGCCTGTCAACAGTGGAGGGAAAAGAGGGGAATGGGGGGGGGGGAATGACACAATGGGCAGAGAGAAAAAACATAGTTAATCAAAATAAAGCTCATTAAGAGCAAAATTGTGATTACATAGAAAAAACCCTCTTATGCACAAATTAGCAGACAATACAGCACACAATAACAAAGGAGCAAGAGAGAGACCAGTGTGTGTAGTCAGCATGTAATCAGTATGAATGCGGTGTGGATGTATCAGTTGCTGGTGGACAGTAGAGGGGCGCCTCCTGGCAACGGATGGATGTTTTGTTCATGTATTCTAAACACAGATAAGCATGTCCACACAGAGTCTATCTCTCTTCGTGCATGCCAGATGGCAAAGTTCTGTATTAGACACATGATAGCGCTGTCCTTGAAGAGTCCAGTATGCTGAACAACAGCAATTGTTTGTTAATTGTTTGGGTTAAAGAGAAGCGAAAACTCTCTTCTGCCCTTATCTTCATCCAGGAGGAATGTAATCAACAGGGCTCCGAATCAAGGTCTAATAGGCACAGTTCACTCAGAGCATAGAATTTTCCTCTCTCATGCGATTCTGTGCTTCATAATTTCCATATACAGGCTTTAAAAAAACTGGTCAAATTTGTTGAAGGAGCTTTGCCGGGTCCGCATTTTGATCAGCTCTCCCAACTTCTTTAATTTCTGATACATCAGGAACTCCAAAGCCAAAGTAGAAATCCTGTGATCAAGCCAAACAGATAGATGTCTTCCGCATCTTCAGTCGAATCCACAGACACATGAATTTCCAATTGTCCATGAGTCTCCCCACTTGGGCTCCCCCCTGGCCCGATCTTCTTTTAAAGTGGTGTCAATCGTATTTAAAGCCCAGCTTTCCAAATCCATAATTTTCCGTTTGGATTGAGATTCAGCCAGAAGAAGAGCGACACAGACACAGCAAGCTGGAATCAGAAGGGAGTAGAAGGGAGAGGAGGAGAAAAGCGTCTGCTCTCTCTGAAAGCCGGAAGAAGAAGGGTCCCTGCTTCCCCCTCCTCCCTCCCTGGGGCGGTTCGGTAGACCTCCCGGTTGGGGGGTGGGGGCTGATGTTACAGTGGGTCTGGAATTCGTGTTGTGAACGGGGGCAACTGTTATGATCCGTGTACTGACCTTGTCTGCACACGGGATCGTTAGTTGTTTCCCGTTCTCCCCCCTGGCTTTTGGCCAGGCCTTTGTTGTGACAGCGTCTTGGCGGTGCTTCCGGCTGTCAGAAGCCAAGCACCACGGGACGGCTGGAGGCCAATTATCGCTCATCAGCTGATGAGCGGTCAACCCCTATATTAGGGAGCTGCTTTGTTTGTTCAGGGCTGCGACCTCACGCTTTCCACACATCCCTCACGTTGTGGATTAGGCTGGAGTCCCTATGCCCGGCTCCAGCTCTCCTCTCTTCCCTCATCGTAAATCGTAAGTGTTCTCATGTGTCATTTGTGTTCTGCCCCACGAGGCTCATTTCCTTTGTTGCTTTTCGTTGTTAATAAATTACGCAAACTCACTGGTTGGCCCTCGGCTCTCATTTGCGGTCCGCACGGGCCGCAGCATGACAGTATATATGTGTGTGTGTATGTACTGTGTATATACAGTGGGGTAAAAAAGTATTTAGTCAGCCACCAATTGTGCAAGTTCTCCCACTTAAAAGATGAGAGAGGTCTCCAATTTTCATCATAGGTATACCTCAACTATGAGAGACAAAATGAGAAAAAAAAATCCAGAAAATCACATTGAAGGATTTTTAATGAATTAATTGGTAAATTCCTCGGTAAAATAAGTATTTGGTCAATAACAAAAGTTCATCTCAATACTTTGTTAAATACCCTTTGCTGGCAATGACAGAGGTCAAACGTTTTCTGTAAGTTTTCACAAGGTTTTCACACACTGTTGCTGGTATTTTGGCCCATTCCTCCATGCAGATCTCCTCTAGAGCAGTGATGTTTTAGGGCTGTCGCTGGGCAACACAGACTTTCAACTCCCTCCAAAGATTTTCTACGGGGTTGAGATCTGGAGACTGGCTAGGCTACTCCAGGACCTTGAAATGCTTCTTACGAAGCCACTCCTTCGTTGCCTGGACGGTGTGTTTGGGATCATTGTCATGGTGACAGACCCAGCCACATTTCATTTTCAATGCCCTTGCTGGTGGAAGGGGGTTTTCACTCAAAATCTCACGATACATGGCCTCATTCATTCTTTCCTTTACACGGATCAGTTGTCCTGGTCCCTTTGCAGAAAAACAGCCCCAAAGTATGATGTTTCCACCCCCATGCTTCACAGTTGGTATGGTGTTCTTTCTCCTCCAAACACGACAAGTTGAGTTTTTACCAAAAAGTTCTATTTTGGTTTCATCTGACCATATGACATTCTCCCAATCTTCTTCTGGATCATCCAAATGCTCTCTAGCAAACTTCAGACGGGCCTGGACATGTACTGGCTTAAGCAGGGGGACACGTCTGGTGCTGCAGGATTTGAGTCCCTGGCGGCATAGTGTGTTTCTGATGTAACCATTGTTACTTTGGTCCCAGCTCTCTGCAGGTCATTCACTAGGTCCCCTTGTGTGGTTCTGGGATTTTTGCTCACCGTTCTTGTGATAATTTTGATCCCACGGGGTGAGATCCTGCATGGAGCCCCAGATCGAGGGAGATTATCAGTGGTCTTGTATGTCTTCCATTTTCTAATAATTGCTCCCACAGTTGATTTCTTCACACCAAGCTGCTTAGTCTTCCCAGCCTGGTGAAGGTCTACAATTTTGTTTCTGGTGTCCTTTGACAGCTCTTTGGTCTTGGCCATAGTGGAGTTTGGAGTCTGACTGTTTGAGGTTGTGGACAGGTGTTTTTTATACTGATAATGAGTTCAAACAGGTGCCATTAATACAGGTAACGAGTGGAGGACAGAGGAGCCTCTTAAAGAAGAAGTTACAGGTTTGTGAGAGCCAGAAATCTTGCTTGTTTGTAGGTGATCAAATACTTATTTTACCGAGGAATTTAACAATTAATTCATTAAAAATCCTCCAGTGTGATTTTCTGGATTTTTTTTTTCTCATTTTGTCTCTCATAGTTGAGGTATACCTATGATGAAAATTGGAGACCTCTCTCATCTTTTAAGTGGGAGAACTTGCACAATTGGTGGCTGACTAAATACTTTTTTGCCCCACTGTACATATACATACACACTTCTCCTGTGTCTCATATGGCTTTTGATGGAGTGATGGATCAGTCGTGTGGATCCATATTAGCAGCTGTGTACCCACAGTGGCTCTGATAACACAATAATCATCAGATATGAAGCTGTGGTTTAAATCCCACTTCCCTCCTCTCTGAAGAGCAGTCACATATCTGTGTTCAGGTTTTTGTTCAGCCTCTTCTACACTTTGTATCACCGTGTTTCTAGAGCACAGTAGTAGAGAGCTGAGTCTGCCAGGGTCAGGACTTTAATAGTCAGGGACGTTGATGAGTCTGAGGTTTGGGTTCCATATCGCTTCTTGTCAGGTATATACTCGCTGCTGCCTCCTTTGCCTCTTTTCCAGAGAATGAACTGAGGAGGCTGGAGGTCAGACTGATGTCTGTACCAGTAGAGATCAGCAAGAGTAGATCCTGTCTTGTATTTACATGTGAGAGTGACAGATTCTCCTTCGGTTTCACTGAGTTCAGCTCTTTCAGGAGTGATTGTGTCTTGAGCTTTTAGTCCTGGAAAAAGGAGAGAAAATGAAACCGTGACACTACAATGAAGACAGATGAAAATATCACTTGTAGCATCTGTAAATTCACATATGCAGCTCTTCTGTGTGTTTAAAACAGCAGGTTAACATGCAGCACATGTTCTTAAAATCACCTATAATGGGAGACAGAAGCAAACAGAGCAGCAGCAACATGTCTCTGGAGTTCTCAAAGCCAGACAGACAGAAGGTGAGCAATGTTCTACTGAACTACAATGAGGAAGAAATCAGCAGATCTCTGCAGTGGCTGGGGCCTATTACCTCAGGCCTGACATTTAAAGAGCCCCTTTTGTTTCACTTTTCCCCTTTATATATTCAGCCTCACGCGGTGGCGGAGTGGTTAGCACTGCGGCAGCACAGCTACTCACCCTTGGCCGGGGGATCCTGGGTTCGATCCCAGCCCCCGACCAACAGTGATCTGTGTGGAGTTTGCGTGTTCTCCCCGTGTCTGCGTGGGTTTACTCTGGGATTTCTCTGGTTTCCTCCCACATGCCAAAAACATGCAAGTTAGGTTAACTGGCATCAAACTGGGGATTCTAAATTGTCCTTAGGTATGAATGTGAGAGTGAATGGTTGTCTGTCTCTCTGTGTTGGCCCTGCGATGGACTGGCGATCTGTCCAGGGTGTACCCTGCCTCTCGTCCAAAGATGCTGGGATAGGCTCCAGCCCCCCTGCGACCCGAAAAGGATTAAGCGGAAGAAGATGGATGGATGGATGGATATTCAGCCTCCTGAGGTGTTGGTGAAATGTCTTTGGCATGCTTCAGTCAAAACACCTCAGGGATGAATTACAGCAGCACCATTTGACTGACGGGGATGAAGCGCTCGTTTTTATGACATGTTACTTTTAATACCGAGGAGCCCCAGTTCACACTCACAATCCCTTGTTTGACTATTTTCTAAGATTTGAATTTTTCATGCAATACTTTTCTATATACCATAATACTATTTATACAGTGGTGTGAAAAAGTGTTTGCCTTCTTCCTGATTTCTCATTTTTTTTGTATGTTTGTCACACTTTTGTTTCAGACCATCAAACAAATTTAAATGTTAGACAAAGATAACACAAGTAAACGCAAAATGCAGTTTTTAAATTAAGGTGTTTATTATTAAGGGAAAATAAAATCCAAACCTACATGGCCTTGTGTGAAAAAGTGATTGCCCCCTAAACCTAATAATGGGTTGGGCCACCCTTAGCAGCAATAACTGCAATCAAGCGTTTGCAATAACTGGCAATGTGTCTTTTACAGCGCTGTGGAGGAATTTTGGCCAACTCATCTTTGCAGAATTGTTGTAATTCAGCCACATTGGAGGGTTTTCGAGCATGAACCGCCTTTTTAAGGCCATGCCACAGCATCTCAATGGGATTCAGGTCAGGACTTTAACTAGGCCACTCCAAAGTCTTCTTTTTGTTTTTCTTAAGCCATTCACAGGTGGACTTGCTGGAGT